>JAVMKO010000001.1:158538881-159138881 GCA_032164245.1 Sternotherus odoratus
CCAAACCTGATTTGCCTCCAGCATTTATAATGGTGTTAAATATATTTTAATGTATGGGGGGGGGGGGGGTCACACTCAGAGGCCTGCTATGTGAAAGGAGCACCAATACAAAAGTTTGAGAACCATTAGTTTAACTCCCGAAAGCCAAGAAAATCCACTTTACCTTAGCAAAGAGAGAAGTGTTTGAATTCTCTTACCTCTCATTACTATGTCACCTTACAGTAGATGCCCTGTGCACTGCTGTTTGTAGCTGTGTTGGTCAACTACGGCCATATATTTTAGTCAGAGGGCATAGCTGTATCAGGAACACACTAAACCAGTAGTTTAAGGATAACTTGGTGAGAGCTAAAGCTGGGAGAATTTTTTTTTCTGCAAATAGTAAATTAGTCCAAAAGCATTTTGGAAGGCACCAAAACGATTCAAATATTTGGGTCAACTTTAGCAAATAATCTTAGCAAAAAATGGGGGGGGGGAAAACCCAAATTTCAGAAGTGTCAATTCTCAAGCCACACTGTTTTCAAATGTCATTTCAATCAACATTCAAAACATTTTGTTCAACCCAGAACATGTTTCTCACTGAAAAGAAAAAAAACAAACAAAAATATTAGAAAAATTAGTTTCAATTCAAAAGAAACTGAATATTTTTCTTCAGATTTTTCACTTTGGCCATCAAAACACAAACATACACAAGCTCTAGCATGACCAGTAAGTATAACAAGAGTTGGATTCCCCACTCCTAAATCCAGAAAATTT
This sequence comes from Sternotherus odoratus, assembly GCA_032164245.1. Lineage (NCBI taxonomy): Eukaryota > Metazoa > Chordata > Testudines > Kinosternidae > Sternotherus > Sternotherus odoratus. The sequence goes on from JAVMKO010000001.1 coordinate 158,539,635, forward strand.
GCCATTACTATAACTGACTACAAAGTAGCCTATGTAATTGAAGGTATCTATCTCAAGAAGTTTTTATTGAGCTATCAAAGCTATATAATTGAACATCAGATAGCCTACAAAGGGCTACAACAGGTGAAAGTAAGTTTTAGCAGACTTTGCAAATCTGTTGCAATTGTTGCCACTCCAAAAACAGTTCCTACAAACACTACATCTTTCAAAGGGTTGCCTCAGTTGCACAAAAGCTAGTCTCAGATGACAATAAGCTTCAGACCAGATCTTTTCATATCAGCTTCTAATTAGCTGCTATCTGCAAGGAGAATACATTCAGCGTTCAGCTCCGTGTTTACATTCCATACAAGAGTGATGCATTCATTTTGATGTGAATAACTACAGCACGTGATTAAAGTTCTCTTTTTCAGCCTCCTGGTCTTAGAAACGGGTCTACACAACAGTGTGACATCATTAAAACTACGGCACTCAGGGGTGGGAAAAATCCACATTCCTGAGCAACGCAGTCCTAGTAACCTAACCCCTGCTGTTGACAGCACTATGTCAATCAGGCCAGGTCTACACTACCGGGGGGGGGGGGGGGGGAAAGGGGAGGAAGGGGATTGACCTAAGATACACAACTTCAGCTACGTGAATAGCGTAGCTGAAGTCAGCCCATCTTAGGTCAACTTACCTGGTGTCCTCACAGCAGCAGCGGTCGTCAGCGGGCTCCTGACGGAGCTGGCAAGCTGGAGTTCCAGAGTCGATAAGTAGCCCCTTTAGGGATCTATTTATTGCGTCTAGACAAGACGTGATAAACCAATCCCCGATAGATCAATCAGTACCTGTTGATCTGGTGAGTAGTGAAGACAAGCCCTTCGAGAGCTTCTCCCAGCAATATAGCTACTGCTTCTGGGATAGGTGGATTAACTACGCCGATCGGAGAAGCTCTCCCATTGGCACAGTAGCATCTTCACTGAAGCGCTACAGCAGCACCAGTTCATCTGTGCCACTGCAGCCTTTTACCTTTCTGAACCCACTACACAGTATTCCTATGGTGTTATGCCATTCTTCCAATATTATGCACACAGACTGCCTTCAGACTGAAGTTTGGTTTGATGGTCAGAAAACTCAAATTACAGATTTGATGCAGCTTGCTTCATTTTAAAACTACGGAAATCATATCTTCCCAGATGTAATTGTTCAGGGGTAGATTTTTTTTTGTTTGTTTTGCTTTTAAAGGTTTAGATTTAGAAACTGAAGAAGATAAAGATTATCCAGAAAATGGTGGCCATTAAAAAATGTCAGACTTAGATTTTCCACATTGGCCCACCAATAGTGGCCAAGCAATCATATTCTTTCTGAAAGGGACCAGTTTAAACACTCAATAGTCTGCACAATATATAATCTCTGGCACATAACAAAGACCATCCTTAAGGTAGAGGGGGGTTCATGATTCAATCCTGTCAACTGCCACTGTAATAAGCAGTCACATACATAATCACATACACCATGGTCACCAGCCACACATGTAGCAAATGGATTTAGAAACTGGTGCTCCCTTCCAGACTTCATTTTAAATCAAGTCAAATTTGGAATATAAGAATCTGGTTGACTCTGGTTATACCAAACATAATGTTTTAAAGTATATAAAGGAATAATTGTGAAAAAAATCAAGGGATGCAATTTAAACTCCCCACCCCTCCCCCACAATATATGGACAAGTAAGAGAGAAAAGCGTCCTCTTGTAGATTACAGCAGTAAAATGGAATAGACATGGAATATTGAATTTCTGTTTTTGAAGGTCTTCTTTCACAAATTACAAGGCAGGCTGCCTGACAAAAGTCAGGAGATTGTTTCCAGAGACAGATACGAGATTTTAACAGTTGTATGAAAGTAAAAGTTTGTTAAGGTGAATATGAATAATTCGGAATCAGGGTCCAGTATCTTGTTGTTAGTGTTAGCACAGGAGTAGCAGTGATGGCTACAACTAAGCATTGTTATCAGCAATATATAAAACTTGTCACTATTTGGGCTGAAATTTTACAATGTAGTCCCTGAACAACCTCCTGAAAGAAATCTTCCCCAAAACCCTTCTTCTGACCTCCAAACAACCCTCACAATCTCACCAAGCTCATCATCAGAAGCAAGCTGCCCACAAACAAGGACACACCAACTCAAAGCAACACCAGACCCTTCCAGAACAACAGATGCAAAACCTGTAAACATATCTTCACTGTTACGATGATCAATACACACTCCTGTAACACACCTTTCAAGGTCCACGGATGCTACACCTGCCTATCATAACATGTGGTGTACCTCATCCAGTGCATCAAATACCCCAAAAACTACTAATTGGGTGAAACTAGATAATCACTACACTCTCAAATGAACGCACACAGAAAAATGATAAAAGATTTTTAAAAAAACAAAAAAAACATGATAGAACCCATAGGAAACACTTTTCATAAAACCATCATTCCATATCGGACTTCTCAGTCCCTATTGTGAAAGGAAAACTCCACAACACCTTCAAAAGACAAGCTCAGGAGATTAAATTCATCCACGAGCCTCAAGTACCAGGAATCAGGCTGGGTTGGAACAACAAGAGATCAAAATCAAGACACAAATCAGAGGGAAGGGATGATGAATCTGTTACTCAGAGTCAGATCAAGTCAGGATACCAGAAGGTCAGGATCAGAAGGCAGGGAAAGGTAAAATACTAGACTGGCAGTCCATGGCAGGGTGCAGCCTAACTGTATGGACAACTTCTGGTTTCCTCCTCTGGCATAAATAGGGGCTATGGCCCCATCAAGAGCCTTGGAGCTCTTCCAATCGAAGCAGAGGGACAGGGCTTGTGCCCCACATGGGCTTCATGGAGCCCTGCTGTCTGTGAGCTGGAAGGGTGGATGATTATAATGTGATGACTACCAGGACCCCCACGGACCCACGTTCAAGAGACAATTTCCCTAGTGCCACATATTCATGTTTCATAGAAAATTAGAATTCCTGACTTTCCCTTGTTTTAGTCATTAAAATTCTTCTGTGAATGCCTGGGTGAGGATTCACTACCTGCCCCAAGAAAAAGTTCTTCAGTAAGATTCTCTGAGTTATTACTTTTGCTACTGTGGCAGGGCGCTGGCCAGGAGTGCCTGAGCCAGCCCTGCCGGCCCTTTAAGAGGGAGCAGAAGCCTGCAAACCTCCCTTGCAGAAAGGCTAATCAGCCACCTGGGCTGCAGGGCAATTAGCCTTGAGGAGTGGCACCTGGCAGCCTCCTCAGGGGGATAAAAGGCCTGCGAGAAGGCAAGCCCAGTGTGGTGGGGATGGTATAGAGTGTGGTGTGGTTTGAGTGATTCAGAGCTGTGGGTTTGAGCTATGAGTTGCAAACTGTAAGCTGGAGTATACAGAGTCTGTGGAGCTGTGAGTTGTATACTGAAGGACTGGACAAGCTGTATGTATTGGTGGTGGGGCCTGCACTGTGAATAAAGAGCACTGGTTGGATCAAAGAAGGGTTTCCTGCCTGTGTTCCTGAGAGGGGTGAGAGAGCGGTCTGTCACACTACACAAATGTCATCCTGTCTAAAATGAGATTTGATTTCTTTTAGCCAACAAATACCAGACATGAATGAGCCAAAAGGGAACTTATCTGTCAGTACTAGGATTAAGAGGCATACAGAGTTATTTGGATTAATTTCAAAGTACTCATGTAAGTCCAACACAAGTTGCAACATGATAGACTCATTCGTGTTAAGGCAGATTTTGACTGGAATATTAAAATGAATTACACAGAGACTAATTGTTAAACTCTTTATCACAAAAAGGTCTGGCCTTTTTAAATATTTCCCCTCCACAGCAATATGGTGAGAAAAAGGAATGTACAATTTGCAGTAGTTTTCCAAGCTATTCTTAATTTCTTGACTCCATTACATAATTTAAAAACACTATATAAATAGATGTGGCTCTGCACACAATATTAATAAGCATCAGAGTAATCTGTTACTAGAAAGTCTACTATTCCGCTAATCATGAGTCACACACCTTTTTAGCTTGACATAGTAATATATAACGCTGGCATGGGACCTTTTTTTGAAACTGTCCTGGTCTTCAGGAGATGTTTTAATAAATAATAATAATATTTATCAAAATCTAGCTCTTCCATAGCGCTTTTCACCAGTAGATCTTGAAGCACATTACAAAGGAGATCACTAGCAAAACCTAGACATAATGAAAGACCTACTGTTACTTCACTGCTGTAAAATAGGAGATTATGTTTGCTAATGAAATGCAGATTAGTGAACATAGGTTAGCGCAGGGATTGGCGACCTTTGGCACATGGCCTGCCAGGGAAAGCCCCTGGTGGGCCGCAACAGTCTGTTTGCCTGCAGCGTCTGCAGGTTCGACCGATCGCAGTTCCCACTGGCCACGGCTCACTGTGCCAGGCCAATGGGGGATGTGGGAAGGGGCAGGCAGCACATTCCTTGGCCCACACCGCTTCCCGCAGCCCCCATTGGCCTGGAGCAGAAAACTGTAGCCAGTGGGAGCTGCAAGCGGCTGAACCTACAGAGGGCAGGTAAACATACTGTCCCAGTCTGCCAGCGGCTTTCCCTGGCAGGCCAAAGGTCGCCAATCCTTGTTAGAGAAATTTATTTTTTAGGCAAAAATGTTACCAATTAATCTCATGCACTATTTCAGAAATGATGTGATCTGTATACAACAGCAACAGATCTCAATTATCAAAGAGAAGTAAGGAGGAGATCACTCTGCTATTAGGAAATAATCAGAGTTTAAGGAATGATTATTCCAACACATTAAGAGCAGAAGTGGAAGCCATAATGGTGGTTCTTTGCAAAGTGTCCCTGTATGGGTGCTCTACGACCCACTCTTCTCCCCTCTGCTTTAGAGAGGCAGGTAATGATTGATCTATTGGGGATCGATTTATTGCATCTAGTGTAGATGTGATAAATCGATCCCCAAGTGCACTCCCTGTCGCAGAGAATGAATGTGACTGAATGGTGATAAATAAAATCAAATAAACAAAACTGTATTGTAGTAGAACCTTAACTTGCATAATAAAGATGGAAAAGATAGTAAAGCTGATCCCATACAAAGTTACTCAAATAAAATAAAAGAAATGCATGAGCTAGAAGCAGTATTTGCAGGTCTACAAGCATCCCAATATTTTACCTTTTCCAACAACTAAAAAAACCCCACATAATTGAAAGCTATCTCAAATAATGAAAGATATGCATGAAATAGAACACTCATTAATGCAGAGTAAAACTTCTTTGTCTCAAAAAACCTTAAACATTAAGTCATGTTTAAACAAAAAACCAGGAAGTCTACAATGTTTAAACTATATTATGTTTGTTCTGTACCTAAAATACATTCACAGCATTCCATTTTGCTTTATATTAAATTGTATTGCTAAACCAGAATACGTATTATCCTGTTTTACAACATAAATATTTCAATATCTTATCAATGGAGCTATTTCAAATGTACTGACTCTATATACAAAAATCCATTAATATGTTTTATTAAATAATGATTCTGTTCATATGCAATGGGTAATCTTCTAAATGAAATGCATTGTACATTGAATTAAATTAAGTACATTGACAAGTACTGTGCCTAAATATCATGTTTCAGTAAGCTATTTCTGAATTAGAAACACAAAAACACTTGAAATTATAAGAGCTAAACTGAAGAAACATTACATGCTAAAAGGGTTTTCTTTCCAAATTTGTAAGAATTAAGTTGCTCATGACTCTAAAGACTGTATTTTAAGTTGCAATTATAATGAATTACTGCACTTCTGATAAATCCTGAACTTCAGCAAATATTTAAGAAAAAAGAAAATATGAATTAGTCCTCAGATCATCAGCATTAGAAAATCTCAAAGTTAGACAACAGGTCCCTATAAACAGTGTCAGTACAAAATTCCCGCACAATTGCTTCAACCCAGGGGAAGCTTCAACTCCACTTTAAAAGAACATTGCCTGTTGTAAAATTGACTGGTCTATAGGTCCATTAAATCTTCATATGTCTGCAAATAACAGTTCCAGTTGTGTTGGTTAATTCTGTGATGTGATGTTATTTCTGTTCATAAGAAACAAGACTGAAACCAACTCATTTCATATTCATCATCAAATAGCTACCCATTTCAGTGGCTCTGTATCAAATCTAAACCCATGACTTGGAGAACAGATCTGATCAATGTTGTTTTAAAATCTAATGTGACAATAACTTTTTACTAATTTTTGTGTTACCTCAGTCACTCCAAGTGAGACCAAATGACAGTAAGAAAAAGACCCCCAATAAATAGGAGTTCAATGAGTTTGTTTTTGTTTTTGAACAAAAGAACTGGCTTAAGCCATCCTCTTTTTCACGAGTCAAGTAAGAATTTCCAGAATGGATACTTTAATTCTGAGCAGCATAACCACCTCAACGTTTGGAAAAAATTACTTAACCAAGATTAAACTGAAGAGCAGTGTGACTGGAATAATTTAGCTGGTGAAAACATAGGAAGTGTGTCTTTTCTGTGCCCAGGTTACTCACAATGTACACTGATGAAACGCAAGTACCAATCTCCAGCAGGTCCTACAAAAGGGAAGGAAAGCTGGAGGAATACAAGACCCATCCATTAGGGACACGATAAGCACTAATCATCTACCCTAGTGGTTCCCAAACTGGGGTAAGTGAACCCCTGGGGGTTCGCAAAATGTTACATGGGGTCCTCAGAGGAAAAATTCCCTAATGACGGACAGAGCTATCCCTAGGGACCCAGGGCTGGAGCCCTTGGCCTTCGAGAGCTAAGCAGATCAAAGCAAGCACACTGAGGAGATTTCAACTTCAAGACTCAATATAATAAATGGAAATGCTGTTTTTAAAATTAAATAAGCAGCTAGGATTGTTTTTTAAATTATGATGAAGAACAAGTTTAAGCTTTGTTGTAATGTGTGTTGTTTGCCTGGACTGCTCAAGACCTGAATGCTTGTGTAGGAGGAACTCTGCGTTGGCTTCTTAAATACCTTCATGTTGTTTCACATTTGATACTCCTTGATGAAACAACGTCTTATAACAATTCAGAGTGATATAAGCTATGAAAATGAGATCTTGGAAGAGTACTTCCATTTGCATAATGTAATAAAAATACTTTAATGATAAATAATAATAATAAATAGTGTGTAATAGCATGTCATAAAAACAAATTTTATATTGCCAAGATCACTGCTTTCATAAATTTATCCTCAGGTAAAGGAGAAAATCCCTGGAAATATTCATTTTTAGGAGGGGTTCATGAGACATTTTAGTGAAAAGGATTCACAGGTTGTTAAAGTTTGGGAACCACTGACTACCCTGACAATCATATTAAGCAGTGGTTGTCAACCTTTTTTCATTTGTGGACCCCTAAAAACTTCAAATGGAGGTGCGTACCCCTTTGGAAATTCATCCTGTGGGCCGTGGACCCCGACCAGTTTTAGTTTGCAAATTGACTGAAGAGAATTCAACTATAAATGTTGCATGTGCTCAGGACTGAATTTGACACTAAACTGAGGGCTTCTATGATAACGACAATACTCTCAGGTTTTGACTTGTAGGTAAGGGTAGAGGAGGAAAACCACCATCTTAAAGGAAACAAGAAAGTAGAGGCAATAATGTCTAGAACGAAGTGTTTAAGGGGTGGGAAGATGTCCAGACTCAGCATCCCAAACCTGTATTTTTTGATAGCTGCTTCATATAGTTCCTCCACAGAACATTCCCTATTTTGAGCTCATAAAGCAGCTACAGCTCATGGAGAGAGCTGGATCTTAATTAAGAAGCGAACAATACATCAGAGATTGTCCTGTTTGGACCCCTGAAGAAGAACAGAAAGGCTATATCTTCACTTGAAAAAGGTGGTATTTTTCTACAGTGAGATAACCAATGCTTTCACCGTTAAATCCTAGTGGAGATAAGGCAGTAGTTTTCATATAAACTAGTCTCCCCCACACTCTTCAGCTCAACCTGCTAGCTCATATGAAAGCTACTAATTGACCTCCTTTCCATCTCACTTAACTCTAATTAAGAACAATTTTTTTTCCTAGTGAAGACACAGCCTGTGTCATGATGAACGTTTTGAAGGTCATCATGATGATGAGACAGTGCTACAACCTCGTCAGCCCTAGGATTAATAGGACAAATACACAGTTTAATACTGTGATCAATTGGGTTAAACCTTTTTGTTACAAGTCCGGCGTAATGGCCACCTCACATCCAGGATACCTGTAAAGAAGCCATTGTAATCAGGTAACTCAAACTGTTAAGCGTCCTCCACCCCAAACACAGGTCCATGTCTCCAGCCAAAACAAAGGCACAACTAAGGCCTCTCAGGAATTTGAGCTATATAGGCAGGGTCTTTGCTGGGTATTTATTGAGTGAGAGACTGTGTGTCTGTCAGAACAGAGAGACAAAAGCAAGGAGGAAGATGAGTAGAGAACAGAAGTAATAATACAGAGAAAAAATTAAGGTGAGCTTTTAGGTACACAATGTGCTGTCTGGAAAAGCAGGCTGAGAACAGCAAGCAAAGAAACAATTCCTTGCAGAACTCCTTGTGTTCAGGGAAACAGAACTTCATGTATAATCTTTGTAAATATTGAAAATACCACCATCCTCCTCCTAATGGAACAACCTGCAACACCCAATATTTGGCTAACCACTTGGATAAACACTATGAATGGCTGCCACCACCACCTTGGGAAAGAAACTAGAACATTGCTGCCCTTTCACTTTACCTGATTTTGAGAAAGCTACTAACACTACTGCTCACAAAACAGATACAAGAGCAACTAGATTATGCATCCAAGAGCATAAAAGAAGTGGCACAACACCTAGTAGCTCACAGTGGGCCTTGCAAAGATAACAGTAATTGGTTGATATCCAAGTAAGAGCAGCTTCTTGAAAGATCACGGCACTTACCTAGAGTGGTCATTTTCCCCCAGGCCAAGAAATGCCCTACTGGAGACAAGCTCCAGCTCAATCTCATCTAAAGAGAGGTTTGTACTTCTGTATTATATAGGCCAGTGGTTTTCAAACTTGTTGGTTCAGTGACCCCTTTTTGCTCTGCCGTGTCCTCTCACGACCCGGGTATGTCCGCCAAAATGCCGCCAAATTGAACTCTTCCGGTTTCGGTGGCATAATGGCGGACACGCAGCATTCGTCTCTGTGTCTGCCAAAATGCCACCGACAGAAGAAACTTTCACTTTGGCAGTTTTGGGTGGACTCACTCGCATGTTTGGAGCTTCCGCCGAAATGCTGCCAAAGGCGTCGGCAGCTCGCGACTCCACTGGAATCGTCCCACGACCCCCAGTTTTAGAACCACTGTGAATCCTAACTCTCACTCAGTCCTCAAGGAGAGACCTCGAGAAGGAGACTTGCTGCAGCAAAGCTACAGGGGTCTCTGAGGCTGCCCCTGAGCTGCAACTCTGTCCTACCTGGCTGACGTCAAGGTCTCTCTGTGAGATCACCGCCTCTCAAACACTTTTGCCCAATCGGCTGAGGTCCTGCACAAGGCCTTTGTGATGTCACTGCCACATCCACCCACCCCCTCCACTCCCCGCAAGGATGATGTCCTGCCCCCAGGCAGCCTTTTTGGATCAGAATAAAGTGCTCTAAAAAGTGAGCTACAGACCAACAATTGTTCCTAGTCATTATCATCAAGCATTTTAGAAAAACTAGAACATTAGAATCATCAACCGTTCAGAGACAATTATTGGAGAGAAGCAGCAATATTAATCAAATACCTGATTGGTTATGACTTACATGCAAGGTGTACAAAGAGAACACAAGGACCAGAGTCCTTCCTCTCAATAGCCCACTGCTTGGCCAATCAGCATGGAGACTCTGACTGTTGGCGCTGAGGGGTCTCATCAGATGTCCCGAAAGGTGGCCCAGGTCACCCCCGGAGGGGGTCACTCTCCTAGCACTCTTCCAGCCCCACCTCTCTGTGAGGGCCTCCCACACTGAGAACAACCCTCCTCCCCAGACACAAACACTTCTTTGGTGGAGGGATGGAAGCAGGAGGAAAAAAAGGGGGGGAAAGCAAGAGAAAAAGAGAAAGGAGGGAGGAAAAGGGAAAACAAAAAGGACAAACCCCAATGTCCCCAGTGATTCTAAGGGACAAAGTCCTTGGTAGGAAATCAAATTCGGCCACCCTAACATTGTGATTTCTGTGCCTAGAACTGAGCCAGCACCAAGTGGATCAGACTGAATAGGTTCCAAACCTCTCAGAGGCTCTTACCTTCTAAACAGGAACTGAAAAAATCAGTAGTAGGAAAGGAGAGAACTCTGAAGAGGTTCATCTTCATGCATATGAAACCTCATTCTCACTCAGTCCTCAAGGAGAGACCTTGAGGAGACTTGCTGCAGCAAAGCCACAGGGGTCTCTGAAGTTGCCCCTGCCCTGAAACTCTGTCCTGCCTGGCTGATGTCAGAGTCTCTCTGTGAGGTCACCGTGTCCCAAACACTTTTGCCCAATAGGCAAAAGGCCTTTGTGATGTCACTGCCACATCCACTCCTCCCCTGTAAAGCTGATGTCGTGCCCCTTGTCAGCCTCTTTGGATGTTTGAGTTGCTTCCCCTGGATCTAACCACTCAATGACTGTTGAGCGTGGGGATCAAGCCAGCTACATGGTAAAGAATCAGAGGCTGCTCCCAATGCCACACTCAGTTTTCATAAATTAGTAGATTTTAAGGTGAGAAGGGACCACTAGAGCATCTAATCTGAGCCCCTGCATATCCTAGCCCTCGATATATCACAATAGCTAAGTTTTGATCAAAGCATATATCAGAAAAGCAAGTAGTCTTCATTAGGAGACATCAAGAGATGGAGAATGCACCACTTCCTTTGGTAGTTTGTTCCAAAGGTGAATCATCCTCCCTGTTAAATATCTGTGCCTTATTTCTGATATGAATTTGTCTGTTTTAACTTTCCAGCCACTGGGTCTCATTATGCCTCTCTCTGAAAGATTAAAGAGCCTTTTAAAGCCCAGTATTTTCTCTCCATGAAAGTACTTAGACACTTCAAAGATGGTCACCTCTTGACCTTCCCTTCTGATAAGCTAAACAGGTTGAGATCTTTCAGTAGCTCACAAGAAGGCATTTTTTCCTGGGATGGACTCTTATCTTCCTCTCTAGTGACCTCCAGTGCCAAAGACACTACCCACCCCAGCCCATTGAAGGAGGAGTTAGTCTCCATTCCCTCAGTCTTCCTAAGATAGCTGTGCCTTGGCAGTTTCTTTGTCAGATTTCTCTTTCTGGTTTTGGTGCCTGTATTCTTCGATTCCCATTGGTGGCTACACAGTGGGAGGGGCCCTTGCCCCATCCCTGGCCACCTTAACCTAGTGTTTCCTGTGCCTAGAATTCAGTCGTCACCTGGTGGATCAGACCTCTGAGGCTCTTACCTTATAAGCAGGGATATTCGTTTTCTAGCAAAATGAATAGTAGGAAAGGAGAAAACTCCAGAGGTTCCTCCTCACGCTCAAGTACATGAATCCTAATTCTCACTCAGTCCTCCAGGAGAAACCTTGAGATGGAGACTTGCTGCAGCAAAGCCATGGGGGTCTCTGAGGTTGCCCCTGCCCTGCGCCTCTGTCCTGACCCCAGTTGATGTCAGGGTCTCTCTGTGAGGTCACCGCCTCTCAAACACTTTTGCCCAATAGGCTGAGGTCCTGCAAAAGGCCTTTGTGATGTCACTGCCACATCCACCCTTCCCCTGCAAGTCCTTCCCCCAGCCAGACTTTTTGGATACACTGACTGATCAGAATAACGTGCTCTCAAATGAGCTACAGACCAACAATTGTTCCTAGTCATTATTCAGCAAGCATTTTAGAAAAACTAGAACATTAGAATCATCAACCGTTCAGAGACAATTATTGGAGAGAAGCAGCAATATTAATCAAATACCTGACTGGTTATGACTTACATGTAAGGTGTACAAAGAGAACACAATGAGAACTCTGAAGAGGTTCATCTTCATGTTCCTGGCTAGTGCCAAAGGGCTACACATGAAAACTGTTTTGAACAGCAAATAGTTGTTTTGATAATCCTTCTCGTACAGAGCTACCATACACAGATCCAGTCTCTGGGGATAAAATGCATCTTACTCAATGCTCTTCCTCATACCAAGAAGACACAAACAGAAGCCCTCAATCCTAGCAGGCTAGGCTTTAGCAAGTAGAACACTCACTGCTTCATGACAGCACTTCCTTTCTGAGTATTTCTGCACATTGCACCCTAGAAAAATCAGATTTATTTGAGGCAGAAGGCTGGGGATGTAGGAGTGTTAATCTTCTGACAAAAGTTCTACCCTGGGTCCTGTTGTTGTGAGATCAGCAATTCAGATAAACTGGAAAAGGAACTGTCACATAACAGGATGCAATCCAGACTGTTTCCACTTCACAATCTCAGCATCTAATAGCAAAACCTCACCCTTCTTCTGGGTGACTACAATGCCCTTTAAATAAATCAGTTCTAGGGGTTTCTCTCTTCCACGACCATTCCCAATACGCCCAAAAAGTATTGCATATAACTCTGTCTGTTCTATTTAAATGATTGACTGGTTAAATCAGTCAGGTCAAACTATATACACCATCTAGGTCTTTTTAATTACAAGGGACTGTCAAAACTGTTATTTATATTGTGGTATGGGTCTAGAAACCCAAATTTGGGATTGAGGCCCCATTGTGTGGGGCCCAATGTACATATGTTTAAAAAACAAAAACAAAAAGTTCCTGCCCCCAAATAATTTGCAATGCTACATGCAGGTATAACTCTAATGTAATTCTATACTGAAATCATGTCAATTCCAGGAAAAATTGGAAAATCTCTGGGGACAGATGATGTAGGCATTATGTTTATAAACACTGAGTCAAATGAGATACAGGGATCCCTCCCAGAATTACTGGCACTTGACACGCAAATTAATCAATTTCAAGTCTATTATTAGGCAAGGACAGTGTGGATTTCTTTAGAACACAGGACAATTTACAAGAGATATCTTAGAACTTTTGTTTTCCTATGAGAGCACATAGAGCTCCTACAGTAGATAGCTGTTTGCATGAAGGTTCCATATTTAGAGAGGAGTATAGGGAAAAAGGAAGTTACGATTGTATGAGGTAAGTCAGGAAACAAAAAAATTTAGAGAAATTTCTTTTCTGGCGTAACAGGAACCCTAAGACCCTGATTAGCTACACCCCACCCTGTTAAATTGGTAGTTCCCCCATAATGTGACTGAAAGGCTTGGAAGGAATGTAAGTAATGTTATAACTCACCAGAGGACCTACCAGGAAATTTAGAATGGTTGAATTCAATAAGATTTTATGACGAAAAAGTTAGGATGGGTTTTTAAAAATGCTTTCAGATCCTTTAGATGCATGAAAGTAAAAAATAGCACTCTCAATATTATCAGATGTGAGGAAACTGATGAATAGGTTAACACAGGGGTGGGCAAACTACGGCCCGCGGGCCACATCCGGCCCGCGGTGCCATTGCATCCGGCCCCCCGGCTGAGGAGGCTTCCCCCGCCCCTCCCCCAGAAGCAGCTGCACGGACAGCATTCTGGGGGGCTGGGGCAGTGCACTACCCCCTCCCCCAGAGCCGCGCCGCGTGGCCAGCACTGGGGGAGTGGGGGAGAGACGTGGTTGCGCTCCCGTCCTCCTCCGGAGCCGCGCCGCTGCGAGCAGCGCTCGGGGGGGGGGCGGGGTGTGGCTTCCCCCTCCCCCTGAGCCGCGCCGCACGGCCAGCGTTGGGGGAGTGGGGGAGAGACGTGGTTGCGCTCCCATCCTCCTCCGGAGCCGCGCCTCTGCGAGCAGCGCTCTGGGGGGGGCTTCCCCCTCCCCCTGAGTCGCGCCGCGTGGCCAACACTGGGGGGGGGGGGTGAGGGGCGGCTGAGCACTCCACCCTCCCCCAGAGCCGCACTGCGCGCAGAGCTCTGGGGGCCGGGGCGCGCTCGCGCCTCTCCCAGAGCCATGTGGGGAGCACTGGGGGGCCGGGGCTGCGTGCTCCCCGCTCCCCCAGAGCCATGCCAGGAGGGGAGTGCTCTGGGGGCTGGGGCAGCATGCTAACCCCCTCCACCGGAACCCCACTGAGCAGCTATGGTAAGGGGGGGGGCGCGTAGGCAGGGTTCTGGGGTGGTGGTTGGGGGGGATTTGGAGAGGGGTGGTCAGGGAGTGGGGTGAGTTGGATAGGGGGTGGGGTTCCAGGGTGGTGATTAGGGGGTGGGAGGGTGGATAGGAGTCGGGGCAGTCAGAGGACAGGGAGCAGGGGAATTGGGTAGGATCCTGGGGGGTGGTTAGGGGTCTCTAGAAGGGGAAATCGGGACAAGGTCGGGCGGGGCTGGATGGGTTGGAGATTCTCAGGGGGTAGTCAGGGGGCGGGAAGTGGGAGGGGACCAGATTGGGGGCGGGGTCTTCCCTACCCGGCCCTCAATATAATTTGGCAAACCCGATGTGGCCCTCGAGCCAAAAAGTTTGCCCACCTCTGGGTTAACACTTATCATAATTCTCCAGTGCAAGAGGACTGGTCCAAAATGGAAAGCCACGATAATGGGCAAGTAAGTGCAGGTTCATTACCTGCAAGTGCACTAAATCTGGTACAGACAATGAAGTGAAAAATAAAGACCATTTCAATTCATTTAATTTCAGTGTATGTAATTATTTTGGAGCTATACACTGTAAATCTCTTTTTAAAAATACCTCCAAGTGGTTGTTTATGGGGATTTACATGTTCAAAGTAACCTAAATGAGTAATATCACAGCTTGTCTTTGTGACACTCATCAACTGTAGCATTATGTTGCCAAACTCATAAACAGGAAGCAGTTCCCTCCTCCCCCACCTCACATTTTTCAGTTTTATTGACTTAATGAGAACTGGTTATTGTGAAAGACCTCACATGTTCTGCTATTGTCGGGGAAGAAATCTCTACTTGGTTACAGTGACTAAAGTTCCATTATGCAGAATCCCACAGAACACTAATGATGTCTCACAATGGGAGTTCAGCAACCTCATTTCTAACCATTAATTATGAGATGGTAGAAAAATAGGTATTGCGGATGCCAACGCACATTTCAGACTGCCTAGATCACAGCATTCAGTGAAAATGGAAGAATATTTATTATGCATTGTTTCTATTGCTGTACTTCCTAAGGACTCCAAACAAAGATTAGGGCCACATTGTAGTAGACCCACCTCCCCCCAAGCACCCTTTTTAGAGAGCTCACGAACTATGCTTTTAGTGATAAAAAGTCTGTTGTTAACTGGCACCTTAAAGACTAACAAAAGTACTGAAGCATAAGCTTTTGTGGACCAATACCCATGCATGCATCCAACAAAGTGGGAATTGGCCACGAAAGTTTACGCTTCAATACTTTTGTTAGTCTTTAAAGTGCCACAGGACTCTCTGTCGCTTCTGCAAATCCAGACTGACATGGCTTCCTCTCTGATTCTTGACATGTTGTAAACTGGTTGCTGAACCACCTGGACCACAATCTACCCAACATTCAAAATACCTTGCCCATTTAATGGAAGTGATTTACTCTCAAGTGACTGATGTGGGTTTTTTTGTTTTCTTTTCTTTTTTTAACATCTTCAAACCCAGGATTTGGAGCCTTTCATACTTGTTTAGATCAGCATCTCTCAAACTTTTTTGTTTGTGGCCCCCTTCTGCTTTCCCAAGTCCTCTGACGGCCAGGGGGGTGTCCGCTGAAATGCCGCCGAACACAAAGCTTCCGCTTTCAGCAGCGTTTCAGCGGGACACAAATAGAATCCTTTCGATTTCGGCAGCATCCCGGGGCCAATCCCGTGGCAGTGCCAGGACACCACGTCCCCCCCCCCCCCCGGGGGTCTCGCACACCCCACTTTGAAGACCACTGGTTTAGATAGTAGTGTTTCACCACCAGTTATTCTTAAAGATAAACAGAACAAGTACTGCTAGGATCCTCGGAAGCTAAGCAGGGTTGGGCCTGGCTAGTACCTGGATGGGAGACCTCCTGGGAATACTAGGTGCTGTAGGCTTCACACCTGGCAGTAGGTATAAAATGCCTCCAACGACAGATGGCACGACACATCGGTTGGAGTATCCCCTGGTCGTATCACTGGTTCTAAGCGGACCCTGCCATAGTGCGGGAATAACGCTAAGAAAAACAACAACACATTCTAATGTTATGGATTTACTGTAATGGATTTACTTTTGGCTGATGTGGCGTATTGAACAATAAGGACTGAGATTCTCACCCCTCCCCCATTTCTGCCTTGTGCACACAATAAAGGTGAATGCCATAAAGCCTCCAGCCAAGGGAGATACCCATCAGCAAAATAAATGAGGGAGAAAGCCACAAACTGTCTTAAGTCGTCTTACATCCCTGGCATATGGGGCAATGGTAGAGACAAGGCAAGGGGCAGGAAAGAAAGGAGGGACACAGCTTCAGCATGCAGCACTGCAGAAATTCTGGATGGGGCTTCTATTGGCAGGCAGAGATAGGCAGCAACAGCAAAGGCAACCCTCCTTAAATTATCCCAGGGCTAATCCGGTCCCCAAGAGAGCCCAAAACTAAGAGGGTGCAAAGGTGACTTAATGCCACCTTCAACCTTTCCCCCACCAAAGTGAGTCACAACCCCATTTTAATAGGATGGCCAGGGCTAATGTTAGTCTTGCTGGGGCCCAAAGCCCAAGCCCCAATGCCCGGGGTCAAAGAGCAAGAGCTTCGGCCCGGGGAGGCAGGGATCAGACTTCAGCTTTGTCCTTCCCTTCCCGGGCCAGCAAAGCTCAGGGAAGCTCAGGCTTCGGTCCCCCTTCCCGGGGTCATATAGTGATTTCCTGTTGTCGGGGGAGGGGGGGAAGCGGCATCCCAGTGTGATGAAGTTTGAGAACCCCTGTTTAAGGTACGTCTTCTCTGCATTGTTAAGCCAGGCTTTTACTCAGGTGTGGACTCTAACCCCCACTCCCATCCACACACACAAACCTCTCATCTGAGGTAAGTGGTGCTTTCAACCTGGGCTAGCTGAGGGGGTTAGAACCCAGGTTCAACTTTCACTGGGGCTGGTAACCTTCCCACTTTGCAGTGAGGATATACACTAAACCACTCAACTGTGGTTAGTCCTGCAAGGACTTTACATATTTCTCCCTGTTCGTCCAGGAGAAACAAATTCTCCCTCAGTTCACTGAGAAAGAATCATATGGGGCAACTCAAGTTACTTCAGCACAAAGAACCATGAGATGTGCCCCAAGAAGTCCTAGTGACATACACACAGAGGTATGCAGCACCAGTGAGGACCCAGTAACTCAGCCATGGCTTTGCAGTGTAGCTGCTCACTCCAGGATGCCAATCACTGAAGTGAAAGCACAGCCCAGCCCAAGATGCATAAGTAAATAACTGATTTACAGTATTATAAGCAATGAAACAGGTGTATACCACACAGCTTCAGTAAGGTTAAAATGACTGTGCATGACATGCTAATATGAAGGCTGCAATCACAGTACATTTAAAATGAAAGACATTTTTAGAAAGTTTTTAGTGTTCAAATCTCTTAACTCACCCTTCGGTACATTACTATAGATTTCCATCTACAGAAGCCAGAAGCTTCCATTAACAGAAGCCAGTTAAAGTTCACAGCTTGACAGGGTGGCTTCTTAGCTCAAGGTGTACCCTTCATGGCTTTCAGTTTTGGAGGGGGTCAGTTGAATCCCTGGTGTTAGTCAAGATGGAGGCTGTCACATCTACATGACTTTCTATAGGTCCTGTTCTCCTCATAACAAACAGTTTCCTACATGGTCTATATATTTTTTGTGAATATTGTGCTTGTGAAAGGAATGGAACCAGAGTCATCTGTACTACAAAAGTTACTTCTTGCTCTTTGTTAGAGACTGAAGCCAGGACACTTCAATTAGAGGGCAAAAAAGCTCACAATACACCTGAGAGACCTGCAACAATCTTTAAATAAAGCCAAGCCGAAGAGTGGCTACTAGAGTCTTTGGAAAATATACATCATCGCAAGACAGAACCTTTTGTAACTGACCCATTAGGTTAGGGCAGAGAAATGAAGTGTGCTTTCTTATTATCAGCATTTGTGAATCACACCTTCCTTTCCCCAGGAACAAAAGTTGGTTAATAATTGTTGACTATGTTGTGGATTCGCCATTTAATCCAAACTTGCATAGTGGGTTTGTTTATTTTTAAGATCGCATGCAAGAGGCTACCAGCTTAATGTAATGCTAGCATTTCTTGTAAATGTTCTTGTTAATGTAACATTACCACAATATTGAGAACAAAAGTATTATACTACTGTGGCTACTTGAAAAAAACAAAGAGATTTTACTTCTTCACCTCCTAGTGAAAAAGCCAGACATAAGAATCTGCAAAAACAAGACACTTTACAATAATCATCTAATAATATTTATACTAGTCATGAGAATGGTAGTCAAGATACAAAAAAACCTCTTACTATGAGGTTTCTTTTGGTTGGTCTAAATTTATAGTGTATTTTGTACTGTTTAGCCTGGGTTTTAGTTGGACTTCTAATTTAGTCAGGCAAACAAAGCCTAACACACAGACTTCCTGATGTGTGTACATCAGGAAACAGAGAGTGCCTAAAATGGACATACGCAAAACTCTGGGTGGATTTATTTGAAAATGTGGACTTTTACATAAAAAAAATGTTTTCAAATAACATGAAAGGGAAAGAAAGTAAAAGTAATGCACAAAGACATCATTCAATTATCTGAAGTTTCATTAACATAAGAAAAGTGAAGAGTCACTCCTGTTATGACAGCAAAATAAGCAACAGTGTTTCAGAAGCAAAATACAACAATGAGCTAATCCAAGGTTTAAGTAAGCATTAAATACTGGTAAATTACCACATGGGGATTTTTTGTCCTATCTTTCTCTTGACATTGCAAACATCTATTGCACAAGTAATCACACAAAGAGTAGGACATACTGGGGAAGTCTGTTTTTCCAAAACATGTTTTCATGTTAGTTTAAAGAATCGTTTGTCTTTCCAACTAGTTCTAAATATAGCTTTCACACATGCACCATCCTCATGTATGCTAACAACAAACATGGCATTTCTTCAAAGTAATGTCTCCTGAATAGTTTACAGTACATGCTTTTTCCCACATTCCATGGTAGAACAGTTAAATATTGCAAGGGAGAGGGGGCTAAATGCCACAGAATCAAGCCTCATAATCTTCTAACCTGAAAAACAGGTTTTATTTAATCATTTGTTTTGCAAGATTTCAGAAGTGGCCAAGTGACAAGATCTTGATCAGATTATGAAGTCTATAAAAACAATTACTCTTTCACATATGATATATACATACACACCACTGGTTTTACAGTACAGTAAAACCTTCATTTAACGGACTAATTCGGGTGAGGGAGTGTCCGTTAAATCAAAAAGTCCATTATTTAATAATAATAAAAAAATAATAAAAAAAAATGAGCTGTCGGAGCAGCAGCCCGCCTGCCACAGGGTCGGGGCGACAGCTCCGCAGCCCGCCCGCTGCCTGGACCCGGGCGGCAGCCGGGAGCCGGCAGCCAGCCCGCCCGCCCGCTGCCTGGACCCGGGCGGCAGCCGGGAGCCGGCAGCCAGCCCGCCCGCCCGCTGCCTGGACCCGGGCGGCAGCCGGGAGCCGGCAGCCAGCCCGCCCGCCCGCTGCCTGGACCCGGGCGGCAGCCGGGAGCCGGCAGCCAGCCCGCCCGCCCGCTGCCTGGACCCGGGCGGCAGCCGGGAGCCGGCAGCCAGCCCGCCCGCCCGCTGCCTGGACCCGGGCGGCAGCCGGGAGCCGGCAGCCAGCCCGCCCGCCCGCTGCCTGGACCCGGGCGGCAGCCGGGAGCCGGCAGCCAGCCCGCCCGCTGCCTGGACCCGGGCGGCAGCCAGTCCGCCCGCTGCTGTGACCCGGGCGGCAGCCGGGAGTCGGCAGCCAGCCAGCCTGCCCGCTGCCTGGACCCGGGCGGCAGCCGGGAGCCAGCAGCCAGCCAGCCTGCCCGCTGCCTGGACCCGGGCGGCAGCCGGGAGCCGGCAGCCAGCCCGCCCGCTGCTGTGACCCGGGCGGCAGCCGGGAGCCAGCCCGCCCGCTGCTGTGACCCGGGCGGCAGCCGGGAGCCAGCCCGCCCGCTGCTGTGACCCGGGCGGCAGCCGGGAGCCAGCGCGCCCGCTGCCGTGACCCGGGCGGCAGCCGGGAGCCGGCAGCCAGCCCACCAGAAATGGATCAGGAATGCATCAGACTTGGTCAGAAATTTTGTTTGTTGCATCCGAAGTCCGTTAAATCGAGGTCCGTTAAATCGAGGGTTTACTGTATCTCCATTTCAGATCACACTTTGATTGTGGAGACATGCATTGTCCAAACTCATTTAACCCCATTTTAAAATAAACTTGAAATTTTGCTATTTAATAAAAACCTGTCAAAGGGAACTGATATTTAATACACTGGAGCACCATAAACCCACTCACATCATACAATTAGATATTTCAAGAACTGACAAATTGAGCCTCTGCACTGGCTCTTGAGCAGAATAAGAATTTATGGTGACAGCAATATACAAATGTTATTTCTGGAAGTAGTGAAAGAATGAGGGGAGAGAAATAAAATATTAAGATTCTCTTCTTGGCTCAGATCTGCTCAGATTAGTGTTAAAAACCATTTCATGCAAGAACCACCATACAAGGAAGAACTTCACTCCCAATATACTAAGCTTTTGAGATAAGAATAGCTAAATGAAAGTATGAAACTGTACTTCATTTCCTCAGTCACACTATAACTAACATAGCAACTAGTTTAATAACAGGTTCACTAACCAAACCTTCCCATTTATTCTATTTCTGTACATGAGTGGGAACAGAAAAAAAAATCATCTCTTTTTGCAAGGTGTCATATATGACGGGTGTGCAGACCAATGAAAGACGATCCAACATGCTAAAGTAACAAGCCATAGCTACCTACACAAATATATACATTGCCATAACGGCGCCACTCCAGGGGTCGCCCCTGCCGACCCTACGGGTACCGCTAGGCTAGGGAGAAAGCCTTTCCGGAACCGTGCATGCGCGGCGCGCACACACATCTTGGAATGGACATGAGCAAGCACTCGAAGAAGAATATGGCGCGTTTGTTTGTAGCGCTTCCCAATTTAGCGCAATAGGAATCGCGCTATAGCCTGTGCACATTTAAACCCTGTAGCGCTAAAGAATGCACACATTTGCAGCGCTTCTAGTGGCAGTGACAGTAGCGGGATAGGGCAGGTATCCCAGCATTCAGCTAGGTCAGGGTTTCTCAAAGGGGGGGGTCGCGACCCCCCAGGGGGTCACCGACCGCTCCCCGGGGGGTCGCGACCTCCTGCCACCACAACTCACGGCGACTGGGGCTGGGGTGCAGCCGGCCCGCGGCGGGGACGGGGGACCGGGGCGAACCCGGCAGCCCGCCCGTGGCGGGGACGGCGGCGAACCCGGCAGCCTGCCCGCGGTGGGACGGGGGCGAACCCGGCAGCCCGCCCGCGGGGGGGACGGGGGCGAACCCGGCAGCCCGCCCACGGGGGGGACGGGGGCGAACCCGGCAGCCCGCCCGCGGGTGGGACATCCGCGCGTTTTTGGGGGGGGGGGGGTTGGTGGCTCGGAGGGGTGCCAGAGATCCCTTATCGCGTAATAAGTGAATACACTGGCCCTAACACGCTACAGGGAATACGCAAATGGCCTTCTGACTCTGGGAGAGGTGGTTTTATATTTGCGCTTTAAACGGTGAGTTATTGCACAAAATGTTACTTGTAAGTGTGTAGGGCAAGATAATTATAGCGCTACTGGAGGGTTTTAGCGCTACAAAGCGCCAGTCTAACCATACCCTTGCTGGGATTCCATCTCCTGTGCTCAGATTCAGGGAAGAGTTTACAGAACAGCAGCAATACATATTCAAATGGATTTGTCCATCTGACCACAACTCCTCCTCATAATGGCTGGCCCCAAAAACCACACACATACTTACCTTTCTCACAGAGAAGGAAATTCTCCTTCAGCTTGACTAGCAAAATTGGGTTTACAGTGCTACATGTATGGGATTCAGTCCCCACTGAGATCATAGTGCATGTTTGTATATGAGGCTATGGCAACTAAGCACCTGCAGGTTGAAGATATTAGGTTCATAATACTACTTCCATTATTTCATTTACACCTTTTGAGATTTAGTAGATAGCATATTCTTGCTTTCAAAGTGGGCTTGTCAAACCTCATCAGCATTTACTGTTCCAATCAACATTTCTGATTAAAATGGGTTTAAGTTCAAGTTTTTAATTAGCAACCCTAGAAGAAAAGGCAAGAAATTTGCTAGAATACCAGCATGCCTGAATGTTGTATAGTCCTACTGCTCTCCTAGTAAGTGTTCCTTTTATCTTTAATACAAAGAACGGTGATTGACACTTTTGCCCTGAAATACAAATATAAGAATTTGTTAATATAGCTTCACACCAGTAGATGAATGATTTTGAATGCAAGACATATAACACACATCTATGCTATGACAACTGCCACTTTCCTAATATTTTTCTCAGAGTGCAAGATGTCTTATTTCATATAGATTCAGTGAAGTTCCAACTAGTCACATCACAAGAGACATCACTGAAATTAGACTGCAGTATGGCCAACACCAAATGATCACAAATCACACGTGACACTCCCAAAAAATCATGAGACTGTCCTAAAAATAATTATTTTTAAGGTTATACAGTAAACCCTCGATTTAACGGACCCCGATTTAACGGACTTCGGATGCAACGGACAAAATTTCCGATGCATCCGAAATCCGTTATTCGGGGGCCCGGCTCCCGCCCCGGGGAGCCGGGCAGGAGCTGTCAACCCGGCTGCCCGGCTCCCCGCAGAGGGGAGCCGGGCGGGCGGGCTGACAGCTCCCACCCGGCTCCCTGCAGAGGGGAGCCGGGCGGCCGAGTTGACAGCTCCCGCCCGGCTCCCCACAGCGGGGAGCCAGGCGGGAGCTGTCAAACCCCCGCCCCCGCCCGGCTTCCCGCAGCGGGGAGCCGGGCGGGCGGGCTGACAGGTGGGGGGGGGGGGGAGCCCGCGCCGGACTGTTTGGGCGACTCAGCTGCCTGGTCAATTTCAGGTGAAATTGACCAGGCAGATGACTGGATCGTCCAAGCAGCCCGGCGCGGGCTCCCCCCCCCAGCAGCCCCGCGGACCCCCCCCCCGCCTGCCTGAACAGCCCCCCCCCCCCCCGCTGGACCCCCCCCGCCCACCCGAGGGGGGGGGAGCCGGCGCGGGCTGCTTCGCGATGGGCTCAGCTGCCTGGTCAATTTCACCTGAAATTGACCAGGCAGCTGAGCCCATGGCCCAAGCAGCCCGGCGCCGGCTCCCCCCCCCCAGCAGCCCCACGGACCCCCTCCCGCCCGCCCGAACAGGCCCCCCCCCGCCAACCCCCCCGCCCGCCCGAACAGCCCCCCCCCGCCAGATCCCCCCCCCGCCCGAGGTCAACCCCCCCCCCCCCCCGCCCGGCTTCCCGCTGCGGGGAGCCGAGCGAGGGCTCTCAAACGCCCCCTCCCGCCCGGCTCCCCGCAACGGGGAGCCGGGGGGGGCGTTTGAGAGCCCCCGCTCGGCTCCCCGCAGCGGGAAGCCGGGCGGGGGTTTGAGAGCCCCCGCTCGGCTCCCCGCAGCGGGAAGCCGGGCGGGGGGTTTGAGAGCTCCCGCCCGGCTCCCCCCAGCGGGAAGCCCAGCGGGAGCTGTCAACCCCCCCGCCCGGCTCCCCGCAAGAGGGGAGGTGGGCAGGGGGGGCGTTTGAGAGCCCCCGCTCGGCTCCCCGCAGCGGGAACCCGGGCGGGGGGGTTGACAGCTCCCGCCGGGCTTCCCGCTGGGGGGAGCCGAGCGGGAGCTGTCAACCCCCCCGCCCGGCTCCCCGCAATGGGGAGCCGGGCGCGGGGGGGGCGTTTGAGAGCCCCCGCTTGGCTCCCCGAAGCGGGAAGCCGGGCGGGGGGTTTGAGAGCTCCCGCTCGGCTCCCCCCAGCGGGAAGCCCAGCGGGAGCTGTCAACCCCCCCGCCCGGCTCCCCGCAGCGGGGAGCCGGGCGGGGGGTGGGTGGGCTGTCTCACGGCTCTATATAACGGAGTAATTCGGGCGAGGGGGTGTCCGTTGTCACCCGAAAGTCCATTATTTAATAATTTAAAAAAATTATTAAATAACGGACTTTCGGTTTTAACGGACACCCCCTCGCCCGAATTAGTCCGTTATATCGAGGTTTCACTGTATTGTGTCTTGATTTTGGAACACACACACACACACCAGGGGTGGGGGAGAGAATTCCCCACTGAGAAAGCTCTTGCCCCCACATCTGCCCGCCCCTTGCTCAGGGATTAATTCTGTTCTCCAACCAACCCTCTTCCAGCCACACTTCTGCTCCTTCTGCAGCCCAGTGGCTCTTCACCCCCTTTGCCCCTTCCTAGGCTAGGTGGTATAGCAAAGCCCTCTGGTTGCTCACAGAAGGAGAAGAGGAGGGAGAAGAGCTGCTCTGAGCTACTGGAGTCTCTCTCCTCCTTCCTTCCCTTGCCTGAGAATGGTGTTAGCTCTGGAACGGCTGCTCTGCCCCGAGAGGCAGGCAAAGCGGGAAGGAGGAAGGTTTCCCCAGGCACAAATGAAATTCTGCATGAAGGGTGGAGTGTCTCACACTTCCACCAGACTGGGTCCAACCTCAGCCAAAAATCACGTGACGCAGGAACAAACAGCGACAGCTGGCAACACAGATTATAAATCCATAAAGAAGGTTAAGATTTAGTCACGGGTATTTTTAGAAAAAGTAATGGACAGGTCATGGGCGGTAAACAAAAAATTCACAGGCCCGTGACCTGTCCATGACTTGTTCTATATACCCTTGATTAAATCTTGGGTCCTCTGGAGAACACCTTGGTAGTTTATCTTACAATAGCACTCTGGAAGCCTCAGAGACACAGAGGATTAACTGGATAGAAATACAATTCACTAAGGGGATTTAGCGAAGTTATGAGAATAGCCTGGTTATATGCTGCAAAAGTGCCACAACAAAGAGAAAAGAAAACATTTGTGCTTCTCCTCTAACTCCCTCTCAATTTCTTGGTTTGGGTTCACATTAAGGCATTGATAAGGTTAGAAGACGAGACAATCAGCAGTCAGTGGACTTGGATCAAATTTGGGGGTGCAAAATCTTAGGTTATGTATCTGAAATACTACTGAATATTAATGAATATGACAAAAAAGTTTCAGTTGGAAGAGGAAGCAAAAAAAATAGAGAAAAGTGAATCTGGACTAACCAATTTGATTCCCTCCAGTCAATGAGAGAAGCTGGTGAGAAGACATTAGATGAGAAGGGCTCTGACTTACTACAGAGAATTTTTCACTGGTTACTGGATCTTGCCCACATGCTCAGGGTTTAACTTATCACTATATTTGGGGTCAGGAAGGAATCTTCCCCTAGGGTTAGACTGGTAGAGACTCTGGGGGTGGGTGGGTTGCCTTCTTTGCAGTATGGGGCACAGGTCACTTGCAGGTTTAAACTAGTGTAAATGATGAATTCTCTGTAACTTGAAGTCTTTAAATCATGATTTGAGGACTTCAGTGACTCAGCCCCAAGTGAGGGGTCTATTACAGAAGTGGGTAGGTGAGGTCCTGTGACCAGCAGTGTGCAGGTGGTCAGACTAGATAATCATGACCTTAAAGTCTTTGAGAAGCAATGGAAGTAGCCCTCCTTTCTCTGCATTAGTCTGTCTGTCCTCAGGAGCTTTCTTCATAGCAGTTATTTGGGCAGATGAGAACAGGACAGCCTTCAGAGTCAGTCACTGCTATGTTTTCGAAAAGCCAATTCATCAGAACTCCTTCTAGCCCACTGGGCTTATCGTGTAGCATTCATATCCTCTTGCAATATCAATAAATCCATTGGTCTAATCCCACTAAGCTTAAACTCACATATTTTTTAAATTAAAGAAATTGAGTAAATTTAAGACAATTCCAAAATCTCTCAAAATATCACGCAACAATGTGCAAAATTACAGTATCTAAATGTCTGAATAAAGAGATGTGTAAGGAAGGTACCTGCAGACAGTGAACCTTAAGCAAGACATTCCTCTCCCTCTGTTTTTCCTGTATGGCGGCCCTATCTTTCTAGCCTGCAATAGCTGTGATAGTGCACAGAAGCATTTTAGGATCACGGCAAGATTCCTACAAACCTACCCATTATTAGCATTATTCTACTCAGCTTCACTCCTTGAAAGAGCACCACAATAGGAGAAGCCTTTACCAGACAGCCGAATAAGAAAATCATTTACTTTTTTATTACATAAGTGGGACCAGCTTTTTCCCTTAATGCTGTCCACAAATTAAGCCTGTTGTGAAGTGCATTAGAAAACACTGAAGTGGATTAACAGCTTACTGAGAAACAAACAATTCAGAAAAACCTATTAAAACTTTATGCAAACTTGCCTGTTTATATAGGCAAACTAATATATAAACAAAGAGACATAAAAATCATTCTATCGCCATAAAAAATACTCAGGACAGTTCAAAAATCTGACTCCTACTCCACATTCTACCAAAACATAAATATTTCTTTACATCTGTACTGCAATGACCAAAACAAGGCTCAGGCCTCTAGGAACCAACATAACACAAAGAAATAAAACAAAGTGTTCAAACTTGCAAGAATCTAACTCCCCTCCAAAAAAAAAAAAAAAACCCAAACCAATCCCCCCCTTCAAACAATCATTATGTGATTTTGGTCCATTTAATATCAGTATTGAAGTGGCTTTTATATCAAACATAAGGTATTTTGAACCTGTCTTTACAATTTCTTTAGTTCACTATGTTTTCATATAACAAGTGTTTGTGTGTGTTTAAAGGTAACATAAGAGAGTCTCCCAATCTTCTTCTACAAAGTAGTAGCTTATATGTACATACAATGGAGCCATTTTACAACTATACTGTTTCTTCTCTCTTCATTATAAAAAGGGACTAACTGTAACAAAATACTGTCCATAACAGTAAGTCCATTTGTTTCTAGAAGGAAACCATTCAGACTCTTTACAGTCTTGGCTTTCTGACAAAAGACTGAAAGGACTCCAAAAGAGTAGCAATGTAAATTGCTACTAATAATTAATTGTGAGCAATATTACTTAGCTAGAGGTAGTACTGCTAAGCAAATGTGTAACAAACCCTCCATTCTTTACATACCTCACTAATTTGACTTCTGTTTCATTCCATATTGATTAAAGTTTGAAAGCCACAGAGAATTCAAGGCATAGTGGGTACACGGATATCTAAAGCTGCTCCACTCTCTTTCATTTGGTTTGCTTTGCAGCTAGAATTAGCAGGAAAATCCTGCTAGCTAGGATGCAGAGTACAACTAAGATTAAAACATGATACACAGTATTTACTACTTATATAGTCAAAAGATTGAGTTTTATTTTGATAACGGTTTGGTATAAACAAACATACTGATGCAAGACAACAAAGTGAGTATGAATTTCAAGGCCAGTCAAGTTTTAAAATCATCAAAAAAATGCAGATGCTAAAATAATGTGGATTGCCAACAACCAATCTCAATAATGAACTCTGAAGACATGTCTCCAAGCAAAATCCGGGTTTATCTTCTACCCTAAAGTTAAAGAACACAGAGCTTAATATTACATTTCCAACATTATTACAATCGTTCAGGACTAATTCATATCCTCATCTAACATGAGACAGAACTTCACAAAATTAAAAATGTGTCCCTCCCCAAGATGTTGGATCTCTTATTTAAGCTTCTACCTATATCTGGTATCATCACCTGAAAAAGTTATACAAAATAATTTTATTGATATCTTTAAAAAAAATTAAGTTTTATTAAAAATACACATAGAAAATATTTTGGTGTTTTATTAAGTTACTAGCATAAGTGCCCGGCGCTGCTCGGGTCAGTCGGAGGTGGGGAGGTGGCAGACAGCTGACACCCCCTGACCAACCCCAACACCCACACCTCACCCCTCACCCACCCCGACACCTTCCCACCCCCCGAAGCAAACGCAACACCCCCACCTCACCCCCCGACCGAATCCGACACCCCCACCTCACTTACCGTCCCACCAAACCCAATTCGGATCCGTCGCAGGCGGGGAGGGGGCCCAGAGCCGAGGGATTCCAGGGACCTTCGCAGGTGGGGGGGGGCACAGGGCTGATGTAGTCCGGGGTTCCGTTGGGGAGGGGGAAGGGGCAGAGAACTGAGTGATCTCCGGGGTTCCGTTGGGGAGGGGGGAGGGGCAGAGAACTGAGTGATCTCCGGGGTTCCGTTCGGGAGGGGGGAGGGGCAGAGAACTGAGGGATCTCCGGGGTTCCGTTGGAGGAGGGAGGGGTGAGCTGAGCGAGTGAGGTGTCTGTTGGAGGGGGGTATTATGACATCATCACCACCTAACTGCCCAGCTGATGTGATTGGCCCTGAAAGACTTTCACCCCTGGGGGGCGTCAGAGGTGAGATCCGAAATTTTTTTGACCCTTACCAGCATCTAGACCCCAAGACCCCTCACTGTACCAAAATTCAAGTCTCTGGCTCAAACGGTGCGGGAGGACTTCACAGTCATACGTACATACATACATAAATACACACATACATACACCACTTGACTTTTATATATATAGATCAGGGGTCTCCAAACTACGGCCCGCGGGCCGGATGCGGCCCGCGAGGCCCTCTCATCCGGCCCGTGGAGATCGGTCGGGAACCAGCCACGGGGCCGGGACGTGCCGCGTGCTCCGCGGCCGCCGCCAGCCGCGGGGCCGGGACGCGCCGCGTGCTCCGCGGCCGCCGCCAGCCGCGGGGCCGGGACGCGCCGCGTGCTCCGCGGCCGCCGCCAGCCGCGGGGCCGGGACGCGCCGCGTGCTCCGCGGCCGCCGCCGGCCAGGGACGGCTCAGAGCTGGGGCCGGGACGCGCCGCACCGCCAGAAACAAGGAGCCACCCACTGCCAGGCGGCGAAACGGTCTGTGGGGAGAGACCGGGTTGAGCGGGTCGGGGGGGGGAAGAGACCGGGTTGAGCGGGTCAGTTGGGGGGGGGGAAGAGACTGGGTTGAGCGGGTCAGTTGGGGGGGGGAAGAGACTGGGTTGAGCGGGTCAGTTTGGGGGGGGGGTTGGAGGAAAGGAGGTTTTGGGGGGAGACACCTGGCTGGGTGGGTCAGTTGGGGGTTGGAGGAAAGGAGGTGGAGGTTTTGGGGGGAGACACCTGGCTGGGTGGGTCAGTTGGGGGGGGGGGGTTGGAGGAAAGGAGGTTTGGGGGGGAGAGACCTGGCTGGGTGGGTCAGTTGGGGGGGGGGGTTGGAGGAAAGGAGGTTTGGGGGGGAGAGACCTGGCTGGGTGGGTCAGTTGGGGGTTGGAGGAAAGGAGGTTTGGGGGGGAGAGACCTGGCTGGGTGGGTCAGTTGGGGGGGGGGGGTTGGAGGAAAGGAGGTTTGGGGGGAGAGACCTGGCTGGGTGGGTCAGTTGGGGGGGGGGTTGGAGGAAAGGAGGTTTGGGGGGGAGAGACCTGGCTGGGTGGGTCAGTTGGGGGGGGGGTTGGAGGAAAGGAGGTTTGGGGGGGAAAGACCTGGCTGGGTGGGTCAGTTGGGGGGTTGATGTGTAGTGTTCATGTGTAGTGAACAGGTGTTCATGTGTAGTGTATCAATGTGTTATTAAATAATAACTGAATAAAATAATATTAAATAAATAATTAAAAACAACATCCATGTTTTGATTCTTTTTTATTTGGACCTCGAGTGTGTTGTCGGCCCCCGAACTGCTATTTGATAGTTAATGCGGCCCTCGGGCTGAAAAGTTTGGAGACCCCTGATATAGATTCATGAGGCTTTAGTCTACAAGCTCATTTATTTTCTCCAATCCATAGAGGAAAATGCAGCCTGTCAAAGTAGCCAAAGAATTTGTTCAAATTAGGTATCACTAATTGATATTTTCAATGGCAATTTTTTATTTTTGAATAAAAGAGGATACAACTTTCATGGACTAACAGTAACTTATATTTTATTGTAATGATCACACTTCTAAGATACCAACTGAGAAATAAAAGATAAACTGGATTTCCCCCCCCTCCCCCCATCTTGCATAGGGGTACGTACCTGCACAGGTCTACATAATTGTTCCATTGACAACTCCCTTCAGTACACAAAGGTTTAAAGGTTGAAAAGGACAGAGCTACATTAGTATAAGATTAAGGGAATATTTTTAACAAAACAAAACCAAAAAAAAGGAACTGTGGCAAACCTAAATAGTGTTGGGAAATCCATAAGGTATTTTACATTTAAGTAACCAACTTCTCAATATTCCGTAAGTATTTTACACAGCAGGATGGGAAATATGTTAGTCCAGATTCCAGTTTCAATGAGGAAAAATAAATCCTATAATTTTAAGCTACAAATAATAAGATGTATACATACCAAAAGGGAGCATCCATCAACTCAAAGTTTCACAGTGTGGTTGAAATAACTTTAAAAATACATGATATCAACACAAATTTCCAGAGAATGAAAGCAATGTCTCCATAAAAACATTTGGAATTACATTATGTTAAACAAGGCATCATAAACTTAAGCGTTGGCACTTTCATTAATCGAAATATTCAATAAGCAATTTTTCAATTAAGATGTATGGTGAGGAGAAAAGAAAACTAACTTGCTTAATATACATTTATTAATAGACAACCTCAAAGATTGATAGTTTACTAAAATGGGTTGTGGTCATCTCAGCTATAAATTCAGTCAATGAATCTGATATTCTCAAACGAACGGCTCAAAGTGCTAGAACATATTACGCTAATTTTGAACTACAAACAAATATAATTGAAGCTTGCATATCTAAACACCAGACAAAAATAGATCTACATGAAAAAATGCCACAATCAAATTTTCCATTTATTATAAACTAAGTGAAAAGAGCAGCTGCTGAACTCATCCATGTTAAGTAGACATCAAAACATTTGGAACAAACTACAGGATGTGCATGTAATGAGCTCACACGGAACAACATTTGATCTGGTCACTTACAGGCCAAGTTGATTAAGAGAAATCTGCAAGCTTCCTAGCCTGAACTGTTGGCTCATACAGCACAGTGTTCAGAGCAGGGCACTGGAGAAGGCAACATAATGAAACATTCTGTATAAAACTGCTTTGTAAGGCTGTCACTATATTTCATCTTGCCCATGCAAGAACTGTAGTTAAGATTTATACTGTACTGAGAATTAGCGAAGCAAGAAGGAGAAAGATCAGCAATAAATCTATTACAGTGAACCTCAAAAAGGTTTGGATGAACATTCAAATGTCTGGAGACTAGGGTGACCAGATGTCCCGATTTTATAGGGACAGTCCCGATTTTTGGGTCTTTTTCTTATATTGGCTCCTATTACCCCCCACCCCCTGTCCCGACTTTCCATGCTTGCTGTTTGGACACCCTACTGGAGACTTAGCTAAGCTTGTTCAGACCTGGGTAAATTGAGTGAAAGCCACAGAAGAGCATGCTCCCCTGTAAAATTTCTAGCACTTCCCACTTCCATTTGGGCCAGAAATGCTTTGGGAAAAACCTCTCTTGGTATGGCCACAATTTGGGTCTTTGCATTCTCCATCAAGTGTATAGGCATTATATGAAAGACTAAATATTGGTCTATTCCTCCCCAGAAGAGAGAGGAATTATTCAAGGCTGGTGCCTAGATATATATAGAGAGAGGTGATGAGATGTTAAAAAAAAAACAAAAAAAAAACCAAGAGGGAACATAGTCATGTGCCAGGTTTCATGACAGAGGGACGCATCTGTCTCTGGAATGGTCTCTTGGAACCTTAAAATCAAACTGGACAAAATGTCAGGAATGTACAATAAAAATCAATTCTGCTCTGACAAGGACATGGACTTGGTAACCTAATTAGGTTTCTTCCATCTCTCATGCCTGAATGTACCTTCAAAAAAAGAATGAGTCTAGTTGAGATAAAATAAACCAGACTAACTGGTTTCCTTATCTCTACCCTCTCCTCCATCAGTACATGTACAAAGGTAACCCTAAGGAGAGTAATTCAGATGTTCTTCTGTGGCTCTTAATACCAATGGGAATTAGTAATATGGATGCCACCCATGAATTGATTAACCAAGTCTCTATCAACACTAGAGAGTGTTTACAAAGAGTCCTTTCTCTCTTCCAACTTGACAAAAACATAAACCTGCTCAGAGCACTGAAATGGCTGCCAGGACTGGAAAGCCATCTACACTAGCAACTCCCTATATTGGGAAGACTGATACAGGCTGAAATCCCTGGGCTAAATAAGAATTTAAAGTATTTTTAAACAAAATTTCAGACCTCTTCATGTACAACAGGAAACAAAAAGAGATGTGAAGAATTATGTACAGTTGTGAAATAACTGCCAAAAAGAATGTATATATTAAGGAAAGAGGAGCTGTGATTAAACTGTTTGTCTTCCTTACAATGAAATCAAGCATGTTGTACTGCTACATAGGTGGAGAACTGCTGCTGCCTCACAGCAATCTACACAGGTAATTTGTCAGTTCTTTAACTTCAGCTACATGGATTTTTTTAATGGCAGAAAAAGCAGAATGACTAATAGCAATGTCATAGTGTAAGATGTTTGACTAGCAGAAACCTCAAGAATGTTACCATTTAAAAAGTGTTCTGAACTTGTAGCATTCCCACATATTTAAAAAGTGAAGTTTCACACAAAGAAGTCTTTCTTTCACACGAGGCATTGATGTTTAGGCTATTCTAGCGCTGTGCATAATTATCTTAATGACAGCTTATTCACAGCAATTTTTCAATTCATTTGGGTGCTAAGGGCAATTTCCTCTTATATCCTGTTTTAAATAAAATTACCCAAGGTGGGACGTAGGGTTGAGAGAGAAAGAGAGGTATTAGGACTAAGAGTTTTTCCTTCTGAGCTGATACAGAAGCTTTTACTTTGTACGTCTAAAGCTAATAGTCTGTGATCACATTATTACCATAACAACACGAATTTGCTCAGTGATGGCTGGACACAACGCGTCTTCATTTCTTGAGCGACAGTGTAGTCTAGTGAAATGAGCACAGGACATTAGTAGACAGAACTCCTGAACTATATAAACTCAGCTCTGCCAACAGCTCTATATTGCTTGGTACAAGCCATGGAAGCTGTCTGCCTCACTTTATCCATCTATAAAATTTGGGGTATTACCTCTCGGTAAGTCACAAGTGCTAAAGCTGCATGAATGATTAATGTTTGCATGATTTATTGAAATGTCAAATACTACCTAAATAACTACCTAAATAACGTCCAGTAGCTACAAGCATCATCGTAGCTACTGGACGTGTTTAAATTCATGATTCCAACTGTTAAGTCATCAACAAATATCTAAGATTTTCTGGATTTTTCATCACAATTCAAACTCACAGAAGACCTCACAATGTTCTTCAAAATAACTGTACAGAAATACAAATCAATTTCATAATATATTTTGTGATAAAGGAAAGTCAGGGAGCTGTGGCAGAGTGCTTGAGGGGAGATATATCAGCTCCAGGTTCATTAGGGCGTGGCTCCCTGTAGACTAGGGAAGCAGGCAGCAGGTTAATTAGGAGCACCTGCTGTCAATTAAGGCCTTAATAAAAAACCCTGCCTCAGGCAGACAGGTGTGGGTGTTTGGAAGGAGTTTGGAGGCATTGGAGCAGAGAGCAGTTTGGAGGCGTTGGAGCAGAGAGCAGTTTGGAGAAGTGCTGCGGTGAGCTAAGAAAGACCCAGAGCCTAAGTAAAGGAACACCTGGCTTGTGTAGAGAGAGGGCAGGAAGCCCCCCACAAGCTGAAGAGTAGGAGAGGGAAGTAGTCCAGGGGAAGGAGTAGCCAATCCCAGTGGTTTACCGCTATCCTCAGGGCCCCTGGGCTGGGACCCGGAGTAGAGGGCGGGCCCGGGTCCCTCTCTCTCCCCTTCTTCCCTCTAGGATACTAATGGGACAGTTAATACCCTGTTCAGAGGCAAGAAAAAGGCTCCCTGAATTCCCCCCCACAAGAAGAGAAAGCGCAAGACCCATCAATATCATGGGAGTACTTTGCCACAATTTACATACTAGGACCCACACACAGCTCTACAGCACAAAGCATGTCCCTGTAACATCTTCACAATTTTACACTATTCCTCCCACGCTGTTGGAATTTGCTTTGTGGAACTTTATGATAGCTGCACGATCAACAGATGAGAAGTTGCTTACAAATTACTTCGTTTTGCTCAAAATCAGAAGCCCAATTCCCAACAGCATATAGCCATGACGTTTACCTCTAAGAACAACAAATACTATTTTGATTTACTCCCCAACGAAGGGTATCAGTATGCTTGGTTTTGCCAGTAGTCTCATGAACCTCTCCTCAACTACCAATCACAAATGTAGCAAATTAGTTGGGATAAAATAATCTTTAGACTATTTGAAGGTAATGAAATTAAAATCCTTCGACAAAAGTAGGACTACACAGTCTATTTGCTTTACTACTAAAATATCACTTCCTTTCTGTGAAGGCCCCACCTATCAGGAACATGGCCTGTTTCTGCTTATCACCAGACTTTTACAGTTCCAGTCCTAAGTGGTTTATATAGACTCTTGACATTCAGAAGAACCCATCACACCAGCACCACTCTCTCAGTCCCGGGGGTTTGCTACCTATCTATAAAACTACTTCTCCCACAGAAGCCTGCAGCAGCAGTGGAGGAATGTATTAGTGAATGCAATCAAAATTATGTATGTACACACACACACACACACACACTTCTTACAAATATCCAGGAAGATTAAATTAAACAACCCACCTCTCCTTTTTTGGACAGCGTTCCAACTCTAGAAGTATTATACTGACAACTGGTCGAAGTATTTCTCACCACCAACACCAATATTTAAAATTTTATCCAGCTCTGATTACTTGTAATCATTTATTTTGATTATATTATCAAATTTCCCACTAATACCTGTACAGTACCCACTCTAACTTGATTGACGCTTTAATTATCAGTTGTTTAAAATAGCATTTCATCTTTACAGAGAAAGACTTATCTTTGTCCTAGTGAATATGGATATCTAATTTATACTTTAATTCCTGAAAGGCAGTATTTATGAAAGGTGGTATTTATGGTCAATATGAACATGCTAATGAATTTACCAATGAAACAACAAACTGGGACTAGGTATTTCCCTTATCTGCTGTCACAAGACAAAAGGACAATCTTCCAGATGATTAATTAAATGCAACCACTACCCTAAGATCACTCTCTTTGGAATTGATAACTTGGTTATTCTTGTACTTCTGCCAAAACTCTCCAGGGAGGCTGTGAATTTTGTAGGTATTATTTCACAACTTGTCACTTAAAAGTACAATTTGTACAGAACAATTCTGCTCTATCCACATTCAAGAACATTCTGATTACAAAAACATTTGTTCAAAATACTATAAATCGAACTCACAGAGAAAAAAAATTTAAAACATAAAATGAAGTAGAATGAATTATTCACTAAAATAGTCAATATTCTAAATTACATTAATCTTTATGAAAGCTATATTATTTATGTTAAGTATTAAGCAAACGAAAAAAATAAAATCATTATAACGGGATGGTAAAAAGATTTCATTTTGTACATAGCAAGTTTTACTATAGGAAGAAAGTTTGCACACAGAGTAAAATAAGCAGCATATAAAATTTCATATTTAGAAAACATCTACTGCAAGGGACTCTTCCTACGAGAGTAAAAAATAATGTTCCCTGGAGACTAAAATTTGCAAGACATCTTGTGGAGGAGAATACCACATATGGTTTAGCAATAATCTTGCATATTGTTAGTGTGGTTCTCAACTCTTCTACAACTTTCCAGAATACATGATCATAAATGCAGTGGCCCTTAAAAAGAAACAAAAGCCCACAAGCTTCTAATGAGGATGTGACCAAGAATCATGGATACACAAGCAATTCAAGCAGGACATCTGAAGTGGGTCAGTGAAACTGACATACCATGTTGCATTTATAGCCAATTTACAGCAGCAGCTGCAGGTAGAAGTCACAATAAGTTCAATTAAAGACATAAGTATTGCCACCTACTCTATATGTGCCCACAGGAGCCATCAGCGCGCACACACACACACAAGATCACTAAGAAACAATGAATAAAAGTAGTTTAACAGCATCAGAGTTACCAGTGGGAGGATGTGTAGCACAGAAAAGTTCTCTGAAACTTTCAATATTTTAACATTTTACAAAAATATTCGAAGCATAATGCTTTGTCTTCACTTAAGGAATATTTTTAGTTTTCTAGAATTGCTTTTGTTTCAATTGTATTAATGGGAGCTTTCGGTACCGTACATATAAACAAAACAAAAAACACCATACAAGTTCTCCATCTGATCTTATGATACATTATTGCTAAATGCCATGAAGCTACCACTAAATATGCTCACATCACCAAGCTAACAGAGAACAAAGGGAGGGAAAAAAGCACACTTCCCACACTCCTATTGATGACTGATGCTTAAGGCACATGTACAACTGTTAGGGATTGGTTAGACTAGCACTTTAAAGCGTTATAAAGCCTCCAGGAGCGCTATAAAGCTGCCCCCCACTGGCAAGGCACATTTTGCGCTAAAAGTCTGATCTTATTGCGCTATTTGTAAACCACCTTTTCGAAAGGAATAAAAGCTTTTGCATATTCCCTGTAGCGTGTTATGGCAAGTGTAATCAGTCATTACGCTATAAGGGATCTCTGGCACGCCTCCGAGCCATTTAAGGCAATTAAGAAGCCATTTAAGGCAATTGACGTCTTTGTGTTGTTTTGCAAAGGGAATTAGGAATACGGAAGTTTCTTTACAGAACTCCACTCTTAACTCAGCAATTAAAGCAGTGAAAATGCTTATGAATGGAGCTGTGAGAGTGAAATTCAGAGCCCGATACTTTTCTGTAGATAAAAATCACTGACACCATGGAGTGCTCTCCCTCCGTACATGTTCCCCCTCATCCCCTCCTTTGGAAAGCACGTTGCACCCAGCTGAATGCTGGGATATCTGCCCATAATGCACCACTCCCTGAGCCGTGGCAGTTGCAGCAAATGTGGCCACGCCATCGCATCTTATAGCGCTATAGCTATTGCCGTATATGGGTACTGCTATAACCAAAAGCGCTATAATCATGTAAGTGTAACCTAACGCCTAGACTCTAGCTAGCACTTATGCCACATTCTTCATCATAAAATTCCCCCTTAACCTGAATGAAAGGTAGTACAAGCAGGAAACTGTTAAATATGAACATGCCTGGTTTAAGAGTGAAAATAAGAGAGCTTTGGAGGAGGTGGGGAATGTAACTTAATCACTATTTTTGGTCAGCTAATACCATACTCCTGTCACCCTCAGGCTTATGCCCCCAGCTTGTGTAGGCAAATGCAAATTCAGAGCTACAAATGAGCCATGCTTCTTTAACTCTTCCCTGCTTAGATAATGGTTAAGTGTTGCTTAATGTGGTTATACACACAGTACTGGAACAATAATAAAGGATATTATTTCAGATCCTATATGCTAGAGATTTGATTGGAATTAGACTCCAAAGAATTCTAAGAGTCTCTCTACCCTGTTCCCACTCTCCAGCCTCCATCCCTCTCCATGCTGAGAGAGACTTGCCAAGTTCTAGACAGGGGTTCTCAAACTGTGAGTCGCCATCCCTTGGAGGGTCGCCGGCCACCTCCCGAGGGCTTGCGAGCTGCTTGTGCCGCCGAAAAGCCGCCACCGTGATCACTTCCACATCCGGCGGCTATTTTCGGCGGACATGCCAAGCGCTCCCAAAAGCACTCGGCATGTTCGCCGAAAATAGCCGCTGAATGCATAATTAATTTATTCAGCGGCTTTTCGGCAGACATACCGAGCGCTTTCGGGAGCGCTCAACATGTCCGCCGAAAATATCCGCCGAATGAGGAGTTAATTTATTCAGTGGCTTTTCAGCGGACATACAAGGGTCCGCCGCGCCGAGGGAGAGAGGAAAAAAGGGTTGCGGTTCTCAGTAATTTGAGAACCTGTGTTCTAGAAGAAGCAAAAGCACAAGCAAGTCAAATTTTTGTCTCCTCAGAAAATACTGGCAGTTCTCACTGGCAGGTAATGATGCCATCTCAAAAAAAAAAAATAGAGAAAAAACATGGAGGGAAAAAAAATATTGTATTATGGCCAAGATGTCTGAAGTCAGGCACTTGAATAAGTGACCTGGTTTCCAATAGCACCAACCACTTAGTATTTCCCTCCAACTTCAATACCAGCTCCCAGTGCTCAAAGCACTTTTGAAAAATCAGGCTACTCATGCAGATACCTAAATACGGGAATTAGAAACCTAATTTTAGGCATCAACTTTTGCTCATCTTGGCCTATAAAAAGATTTTTAGGAGCAATTGAGTGTGTGCATGTGCATATTCCACACGCATAAATTCAAGTTTCCTTCCTCCTGATTTAAAAATTCTCAAACTTCTAGCCTGGGGCAACAGGAGGCACCATTCTTCTAAAAGATGCATTCACTGAAGTACAGGGATTAACTTTAGGAAAACACAACAGTCTCTTGCACACATTTTTCAGTCAGGGTGGTTTATTTCAGATTAAGGGAAAATGGACAGGAGGGAAAGAACAACCTCTCACTATTTTTGTGCTTCTGAACTGAAACACAAAATGGCAGCTATCTCCATACTAGCAGGCAACTACTTCTGTTTACTGTGTACCGCCTCTTTAACTGTAGAATGGCAACCATTTGCAGGCATGAAGCTAAGTAAACTGGATCATGCTACACACTTCCTTTGGTGAGGCTAATCCATTTTCAGCACAGGAGGTGGCTGTCCTCTCTTACGAATGTGCTTGCAGATCAAATGAATGAATTAGTCTAAGTCTTTGTGGAGTTTGGCTATGAATTATTTTATCAA
Source organism: Sternotherus odoratus (assembly GCA_032164245.1). Lineage (NCBI taxonomy): Eukaryota > Metazoa > Chordata > Testudines > Kinosternidae > Sternotherus > Sternotherus odoratus. The sequence continues at coordinate 158,578,559 of JAVMKO010000001.1, forward strand.
TCTTTCTATGCTGTCATTTGCTTGCTTTATTGCCCCTGAAAAAAGCTGGTATGTGACAGACCCATTTCTACACATCTTCATCCACTTGCTGCAATTCTAATGCTTTCCTGATGGTTAGAATGTGGTGATTATGAATGACACTGCTAGAAATCAATGTGTAGAAATTCATCTTTGAAGTGCGAGTGTGATAGTTTCGGTCACAGAGATCCCCTTGGGACTGTCTCCTGATGTGCTGAGATTACCTCTAAATCCATTTTCCCTGCCAGCTTGGGACTTCAGAACCCTGTCTTGTTGAGCCAGAAACAAGGCTCTTGTTACTAGCCTGCTGCAACACAGACCTAGGTCTGGTCCACACCCGAAAGCTGCAGACTTTAACTGCAACAGAGACGTGGACTTTTCACACCCCTGAGCAACGTAGCTGGATTGACTTAACTTTTTGGTGTAGATTTGTCCTGAGTCTTGATGATCCTTGAAGTACACAATACTAAATGCAAAATGTATAATCTGTGATTATAAAACAGATTAAATATATGAATAAAGATAGCCTCTTAATACTCTGGTCATTTTGGTTAGGAATGTAACATTAAAATGTCAGTAGGGAAATCAACTGCAGAATTATAAATGTCAGTTACTAACATAGGTAACAAAGTCCTGTGGCACCTTAAAGACTAACTATAAAGTTTTGAAGCATAAGCTTTCGTGGGCTAATACCCACTTCGTCGGATGCATCCGACGAAGTGGGTATTAGCCCACGAAAGCTTATGCTTCAAAACTTTATAGTTAGTCTTTAAGGTGCCACAGGACTTTGTTACCTCTGCTATTCCAGACTAACACGGCTACCTCTCTAATTCTTGACAGTTACTAACATGTAAGAGGCCTGGTATAATCCCTACCTTAAAAGCATTCCTAATATTTCCATTGTCAAGTTCTCCTGTATTAATATTCTATCTTTTAGCCATCTCTGAATAAAAATCCATTGTTCCAATTCACTTCTGGAAAGCTCTTCACACTCAAAACAAGAAATTGCTCAATCTCAACAGCCTATGGTAAGTACTGACTCTTCAGCAATTATTGTAAGCATTTTGAACAGCTAATCAAAACAATACAAGCTGTAGAACTATATATTTATAGTGTTCTGCAAACACAAACGAACCCTGTGTCACTTTTGAAAAAAGAAAAATAAATAAATAAAAGGAATAGAACTCATATAATCCACTTTTCTCACCTGCCTTTGTACAAGCCATTTGCTTATCATATAATTCAGGGGTGGGGAACCTACGGCCCGCCAAAGCCTTCCATCCGGCCCGCGCGCGTCCCTGGCCAGGGCGGTGGGGGGGAGGCCAGGCGGGGAGGTGGGGCAGGAGACTAGGCTGGATGGGGTGGGTGCGGGAGGGAAGGAGGTTTGGTGGGGGGGAGGCTGGGCTGGGTGGGTCAGGCATGGGGGGCAGGAAGCTGGGTTGGGAGGAGGTTAGGTTCCGTGGGATGGGCCGGGCCGGGCCGGGCCAGGCAGGGGTGGGGGAGGAAAGGTGGCTAGATGGGGGGAGGGGGCTGGGTGGGGGTAAAGGAAGGTCACCCCCTACACCCAGGCTGACAGTGGGAGCTGACTGGGGCAGGAGGCAGGACCCCAGCTGGGTTAAAAAGTGGGCATGTTAAAAAGTTAAAAAGTGGGCATGTTAAAAGTGGGCCATGTTAAAAAGTGGGCAGGCATAGCCCCCTTAACCTCCCAGGTCCCGTCACTCCTGCATGGATATTTCCATTGCACCAGGAATACTAAATTTCAATTCAATTGGACGCTAGCTGCTAAACTAGTTAGTATTTTAGAACACTTAATAATGCACTGTATCTTTCATCCATTTTGATTTGCAGATCAGCTGATGCTACAAAGGTTTCTTGAAAGAAACGAGGAGAGCTCTGACAACAACATGAAACTATGCTTATCCTCCTACACTAGTTCTGCAGTACTTTAAATGTTCGTTTTAAGTCATCTCCTAACTTTGGCTAATGCAGAGAGAGAAATGGGAGGTAAGCAATACCTCAAGCCAATTAATTTTTAAACCAAGGTTGGGCAGGTGAGCCACAAATCAATGGCCTCTATCTTGTCCTTGCACCAGAAAATGATTTCATTTTTGATGTACAAATAGGGTGGCAAAAGCAGCATAAGCTACTGGATTCAAAACCCCATAAATTCACCGTGAGATTTTAGCAAATTTTGAGAGGCGGGTGAAGAGCTAATCACAGGTCAACTCTGACAATGGAAAGCTAACACACTAAAGGTACAACACAACTGAACTTTCAAAACTGGCCTTGTGTCCTTGTTTCCTTCTTTAAGATGCATAAAGAAGGCCAGGGAAGCTGTTGTCTCAAGATTTCTTAAGTAAAAATATGAGAAAGAAAGAAAACAATGTCAATAATGAAGTCTAACTTGCCCTGTTTTGCTGAAGGAATTCTCAGATGTCCCCTAGTATAAGATTTCTCACACATCAACTAAAGGTGAACCTTAAACAAAGATGTCTTCTGTCCAAAATCTTTATTAGTCATTGCAATTAAAGATGTGCATTAAAAAAACACACACATGATTTAAAGAGTGACTAAACACCTTCTTTTCACCTTGCACTCGTCTTGTGATATCATAATTTCACTAGTTTACCAAACACAATAACGTTTTTTTCAGATTAGAATTTGAACAAACCTTTCAAGCTGTCATAGTACATCATAAACAAGCATAGAAGGCCACAAACTTAATTTTTCCCACCCTTTGCTAGTCACCTTTAACTAGATCAAGGATTTGGCTGCCAGCATGATTAAGAACAGTCATTTAATTTGGCACACCGTAGTTTACTAGGAGAGTCAAGTGAAGGCAGCTAGAGTGGTAGATTTACCAGAAGGTGCAGAGGCCTTAGACCCTACAATCTTTGCAAAAGAGAGGATTCAAACTCTTCAATCTAGATATAGTGGTTAAATACTAACCTAGGCCAGCTAAAGACAGCACTTGCCTCAGGACAAATCCAATATTAAGGGTGACAAGACAGTTTACTGACCACAAAAGTAAACAACATTAGGAATGCTTTGGGTCAAACACGTATGGCCCATACCACTAAATTGTCAGAACTCAAGTCGCTGCAATGAGGTGTGTCTCAGGACATTCTTTGGACCACTGTTAGAATCAATTCCTAGTCCCAGTGACAGGTGTTTGCACTTGTCAGATGGAGTACTGGTGAGGATGTGCCTTTTTATAATTTTTGCCTTTTGATGTCACAAAGAGACAGAAGCTTAAACACATGCCTTAAAATTTGTACTTTACTACACCAATGGAAATTTATAGGTAGATAGGCTCCAATTTTTTAAAAAACAACCCTATCCAGAAACATTCTTAAGAACTATCTTAAATCTTATTGAGTCTCCTGACTGGGGATAGATTTAAGCATATACTTAAATGCTTTGGCTAAATGAGGACCATATACAGCATGATCAGAAATATTCATTAAGGCTTATTAGACAGTGTGAAACATTGGACTTTCTAAAGCTTAGTTGTATTTAGAGCCAGATATACATGTTATTCTCAAAGGGATCCCAGTTTTCACTAAATATATCTAATACTACATTAAAAAAACTAAATTAATTTAAACCCATTTATAAAATATTTCTGAGAAACCATTATAGTTAGTCACTTAGCAAAAGCCAAAAATATTCCAGAATATGTACTCCAAATGTGACACAGCATTTGACTTTAATGCCAATGAAAATAAGTCCATTCTAATTATTTATTTCATGGCATATATTATGGCAAAGTCCTGTTCAACATGATAAAGGACATTTAATATATAAAGTGGCTAAAAGTCTGGAAAACAAAAAACCTGAAATCAGAATTACCTACTCTATGACCAACACTTTCATCCTCTATGTTGCCAATCAGGTTTTCTCATATGAACACGTGCAATTGGGCAATATCTGGCTTGAACAACTGTTCAGTGCAAAGACTAACATACATAAATCTAACCTGATACAATCTCAACAATATAATTGTATTGGGCTATATGTGTGTGTGATATTTGATAATATCCAAGAATAGCTGAAATGATTCAGAACAAAATGTCTATGTACAGATTTATAGCAAGTCATCAAAAATATAGCTTTCCCCTTATGCTGTGTTACAAACTGAAGAAATGCCTTTAGGCTTGTGTAAACTTTACAAAGGGAATGAAAATATTTTTTTTAGAAACTCCAGACAACCAGTTTGTCTGAAGTCCAATAGTTATGAACAAAATAATACAGCAGTCATCATGATGGACAGGCTACTGAAATGCTGGGACTGACAATCAATTCAGTTTTCTTAAGTCCTAAGGGGTAATTTTGACAACATAGGCTATTTCAATCGATGGGAACTGGACTTGTGTAAAAAAGGGCAACACAAAGTCCTAGCAACCTATGTGCTAACTTCTTTATGATTCCGAACACAAAACATTCCTTGAATACTAAATACTTTGCTTTAATGGAATTTGTCACTAACAATTCAAGAAATTCAATTTTTAATATCTAACCTGAGTTTTGGTTAAAAAGTAACACTCCCAAAATGTAAGATGACCATTTGAATGAGTCTCCATTGTTCTTAAAGAAAAACCTGATCACCACCTATGTGAGCTACAGGATATATTTCGTAATGATCAGCGTTCAGCTTTTTTTTTTCTTTTTTTCTTTTTTTTTTTTTTTAAGATGAGCTATATATCCACGTGCCTGCAACACTCAATAATATATTCTTACTCAGGAGAGCAACAGCTATCTAAACTTCTCCAGGAAACTATTTAAGAAGAACAAAGTTGGACCAATAAAGATATTACCTCATCCACCTGGTCTCTCCAATATCCTGGGACCAACACAGCTAGAACACAGCAAATAAAGAAAAAATGTTTTTTCAAAAAACATTCTGCTCAGGAAAGTCAAAAAAGGGACAAGCCAGCCACTGATTGCATGGACTAAAATGACAATATTTAAGCAGATGGAGTTCCCAACCTGTACAGCAAAGAATCTCACAGGCACTGGATAGAATCTAAACTTACTCTCTTCCTGGGGTCTGGTTTCATCTCTAACTCAAAACAGATACATACCTCATCAGTGTATAAAAATGATTTCTATTTTTGAAAAGCTATTTTTTATTTAGATGTTACTTGACTAGCTTCCCATGTTATAGTCTTTAATTGCTAACATGGATTTTTGCAGTTGTTTCCTTAATTAGTTTCCTGTTAGCAGAATTTCATATTTCATATAAGAGATTTGTTTCCACCAAGAACTTTCAAACATAAGATGCTCATCTGTGCTGAAAAAGAAACGTTCAAGGCTTCATTAACATCTTTACTGTGAGACCACCACAAATTCAAAACACTGAAATCACCATCAAATATCCGGAGCTATATTTGCAATCAACACCACCTTGTGATATGTTGAACTTCCACAAGGCAAGAAATCTGAAATGCTTTGACCAGCCTATTCTCCCATCAGATCTTGCAGCTTGAAGTCAATAGGATTGTGTTTCTAAGCCAGGTGGCTCTGAAAATCCCACAAGGTCCTCTATTTGCCTTCACATTTTTTGAACATCTAGACTTCAGATTTTCAGGCTTTTCTCACAAACACAAGGATAAGAAAGTTTCTCTTTTTAATTAAATCTGAGAATCTCACAATCACATGACTGCAGGAGCTGGAACTTTTAAGAAAGATCAAGTAACTTGTGATAGAACTCCAGGAGTTGGCATAACTGAAACAATGACAAGTAAGCTGGAAACATAAAATTCTCAATTTTAATAGTCTGTTATTGACTATAATAGTCTGTTATAAAAATACACAGTTTTATAACCACTGACCCTTCAAGGATAATAGTGCAATAGCACAGGCAGCTGAACAAGTTATTCAAAGGTCTTAGTGGATGCTCCAAAACACTAAAGAAAATTGTAAATACTGAAAAAGCATTAAAATGCAATTTTACTCAGCTCTGGATTTAAAAAGGCAGGGGAGGAGATACCACATGTAGTGGAACTGCAAAATTGCAGAAAATGACCATCAAAACTATCTACTATTAGGGTAGCATGTTATTACTGATCCTGATTAAATGTATTAAGAAATACTGTGAACCTTCATGGACTAATTGACAAGTCAATTACTATTTATCCACAATCTGGACTAATTACTTCATTTTCATTTATAATACTTATAACTAACTATCCTGGTTTGTTTTTCTTTAATTCTTGATTATAAGTCATCTTACAACCACTGACTTCTTTATCCTCTCTGACTTAACATGCAGTCCTCATGATTGGGGGTTTCTTTTTCCATTTCAAATTACTCATGCACTTCTTTTCTGTAGTTTACTTCCCCCAAAACAATGCTATATTTCTGTGCATAAATGTATGCTTAGTTAATAGTGTGTGTATTATATAGATTTGTATTTTGTTTGTTGGTTTCTGGGCTAAAATCATGGAAGCAGCTTTCCAGAGCATACTTATGATTAAATTTATTTTAAATCTTAGAAAATAAGAGATTAAAATAGAAACTAACTCATCTTTAACAACTAATGTTATTACTGAATCATTTTGCCATTTAAGAAAACAAGAACTGAGAAGCAAGTGGACTCCATCAAGATCGCTTTTAACGATGCAAAGACATATGGTAATAAGCAACTGCATTATCATAATGTTCCACATTTCAGGCCAAGTGTATTATCTCAGTTATATAAAAGTATTTATAACTGAAATGTAAAAATAAGTGAAGTTAGCTGTTCCTGTAAACACAAAATTAACCACAAAGTTTCTGTCTCAAAGCTACGCCATGGCATCTGAGAACATGAGCAAGTCTGGAAGTGAAAGAGAATTAGAAAAATAAAACAGCTCTTTGTTTAGCCCAAGCTCTTGGGCTAGATTTTAATTATAAGGTTTGTGATTCTTTACTATTTTTTGGAATAAAGCAGGCTCTCTCTCTTCTCCAGCACCTGCCCTCTCCAGTTTCCCAGTCATCTGAAAAGGTAAAGGATCCGAGATGATGCAACCATAGACTATGGATAGGCTTTGATGTAATTCCCAGTGGTTGGCCTATTTCTCTTGTTCATCTTTGCTCAGTGGCTGAGCCAACTTCTAATTCATGAAAGTGGAAGAGGAGAAAATGCGCAGGAGAAAAAAAGGATAGTCAAAAACTAGTGAGAGGCAAGATAGATGAGGTAATATCTTTTATTGGACCAACTTTTGCTGGTGGAAGGCATAAACTCTCAAGCTAGAGACAGCTCTTCTTCTGCTAGTGAGTTTCTTAACCATACAACTGTTACCCAAACCTAAATTGAGTTATAGTTATATCATCTTATAGGTCATAATTCTGTTGCCTCACATTTGCAAAATTCCAAGAAACAAGTTTATTTATAAACCCCAATAGTTAGAGACCGGCTGATGCTCCAAAGCTTGAAGATTTATGTCCCTTCAAAAGGGATTACTTCTCTTAAGTGCTTTAATTTAACAACCAGATATTCTTGTTATCCATTTGAATTACTAATTCTTTTCTGAATTCTCTTAAAACTTTGGCCTTGGTTATTTATTGTGTCATTGAGTTCCAGAGTATAACCGTGAATTATGTGGAAACGTATTTCCTTTTACTAGATTTGAATGTACCATCTTTCAATAACAGAGTGTCCTCTACTGTACATTCTTTAGACAACTGCAGTGTCAAAATGACCACATTTTATACAAGAGAGATACATTACCGGTAATTCCAGTCTACTCTCTAACTGCATGCTACAGATTTCATCTTTGAACTGTCTGGGGCAGGGACCATCATTTCAAATTTAGTTTACACTTTTCCTATATTGTGTATGCCAGAGATCGGCAATCTTTGGCACGCAACCCGCCACGGCAAGCCCCCCCGGTGGGCAAGACCGGTTTATCTGCCGCATCCGCAGGTTCAGCCAATCGCAGTTCACACTGGCCGCAGTTCACCATTCCAGGCCAATGGAGGCTGAGGGAAGCAGCGCCAAAGTACTAGAAAATATATTTTTAAAAACCATGAAAGCTTAAAATTTAGACAACTTTGAAGCAAAGTATGTGTAAAAGGTAGAATCCTCAGCAAATTCTGTGACTGTAGAATCTTATAGCCTTGAATATATTCTTTTATCTAACAATAAGGTGACATTTTTCACTTTTCCATTAAAAGTTTATTTCACACAACATTGCTTTAGGTTCTCATTTTTTCTGTTTTTCTCTCCAGATGCTGACATTCTTCAGATTGGCAGCGATTTGTGAACTCATATCATATAAGAACATTTCTAATGGCTAACCAAGCTAACAGAAAGTAACACGGTATTCTTTAATTTGCTTCACTTGTAATCTTCTTATACCACAGGATTTTTCCAAAATCCCAAAATTTAAATCCAATAACACACAGTTGCAGATTTAAGTGTTAAAAGCATGACAGACAGCACACTACACAAACATATTACCATACATAAACCCAATTATACTCTTATCAGTAGTCTAGAATTAATCCTATTCGTTGTATGTTCTTACAATTTACTTAAAATACTCATTAATAAATATTTAGTAAAAACCCATATGCAGTGCTAGCAAGTCTTCAGATATTAACTGGGAGAACTGTTATTCCAATTTTTTGTTGCTGTTCTCTTGATTTGTTTTGTTTTGAGAGAGAGGAGCAGGATTGGGATGAAAAACAACAAAGAATTAAAAATCTCCAGGAAGAATGCGTGCAAGTAACCTTATATTTTGCAGATTAGGGAATTTTGAATTTTACCATAAGATGTCAGGGGAGAAACAACAGGCTGAGTAGATAAAAGACCAAACAAACAATTTTAAGTGCAATGATACTCTTAAGAAAAGAAACACATTGCAACTTACATGTGTTCCAAATGTTCTGTTGACCAACTATCTTCAACCAACAGCTTGTGGGCATTATTTCGCAGAGATGTTCGAAAACAAATCAGTGAATAAAACTGAAGTTGCCAATTAATCAGTTACACACAACTGCTAAGTTATTAAACTATTTTGTGGCGCTTCAAACTCTAAAAAGACTACTGATTTTCTTTTCTCTTGTTGAGGTAGGTCTCAGCAACAGAAAAGTGCTTTAGTTTTTTGTTTGTTTGTTTTTCTTAAAGAAATTTCAAAAGGTTTGTTAATCATAAAATTTGGTTTCAGGGAATACAGGAGCAGGCAAAGCAACTAATTTAGATGTTTGTTTTGTTTTAATTACTGACTAGATTTCAAACTGATGTCCTTTCCTTTAAACAAACTGGGGTTTGGGGATTTATTTTTTTAAAAATACAAAGCTTTAACAAAAAAATCCCAACAGCTATCTTCTTCCTGAAAATAAATGAGAGGTCCAGAGATAAAATTATACAAGTCGCTATGTCAAGAATTTTGTTAGGTAATAAATGTTTTGTAGTTTCATTAACTGCAATAACTTTCAAAGGGCTAACATACCAAATAAATTAAAGTAAAACCTGTTTAAACATCTTAATTTTAGTTTTATTAACATGCTAGAACCACCTCACTTGTAAGTAACATTAGAACAACTAGAGCCTTCAAAACAGAGCTGACAGAAATCTTGCTATTTCCACTAATGCTCTAATGAAAAAAGAAAATCTCAGCTAATAAAATGAGATTGTTCACTAAGAAATTCAGGAAGACAACTTAATTGTGCCTGATTGGTTTAATAAATTAACACAATTAGTGGAAATGGATAACATAGAAAATATCTATTCAAGAGCATGATAATTAGAAGCAGAAATGGCTTTCCAACTATATATACCATTTGTTCATACTCATGGCAATTTTCGCTTAATGGATCTTACATTCTTCGACAAGTCAATCACATGGGATGAAACAAGAAAGTTACTTGAACAAGTATAAGGTCAGTACACTAGTAATAAGGAACATATTTTTTAAAAAATAAGAAACCCTTAATATGGCTAGACAGGATAGGTATTCTCCTCCATGTGCCATTTCAAACAATTTCTCATCCTTATCCTAACTTCTACTTCCCTTTCACCCACCCCCAATCCAAAAACATGGCACAGGAAAGATTTCTTAAACAAGAACTGCAAGAATTTCTGCTACTTTCTAAATTCCAAAAGCAATTTTAAACTGTAGGAGAAAAACTTCTATTCCTAGAAGACCTATTTTAAAAGACTCTAAAGCAAGCAGAGAACTGTCAGATAGGAGCAAACCGCCATTTCAACTGAGGCAAATTCTTTCTTCTCCACCCCAACGCTAACTTCTTCTATCATCAAATGTTTCTGACAAATACTATAGAAAAGGTTTGCACAGGTATATTTTTGATCATATGGAGATCATTCAAGGCTTTTTCATGTGCTGAATGTTGTTAAACACAAAATGTCTACAATGCCTGGCAATTAAATGCAATGTAATTTGAAAATTCCATGTAATACAGGTCACTGCGCATACACTGATATTCTTAAATTTAAAGAACTGTTTCAAGGTAAAGGATGAAATGCTGAATATGCAGAAAATCGCTTTTCAACAGATAGCACTAAAAGGATGAGTGAGGGAAGAACTCTTAAAATGGACACAATTAATCTTTCCCGTAGGAACACAAAACTGATATAAAATCCAAGATCCTGATACACAAGCACATATACATGTCAGCAAGACTAAGTCTTGCTGTCTTCATGTAGAATTATTCACATGCGTAACTGTTTGCATGATCAGAGCATGCAAGGCCAGGTCTACACTAGAGGGGAGGAGGTGTCCACCTAAGATACGCAATTTCAGCTACATGAATTCAGCTGATGTCGACATACCTTAGGTCGACATACCTCGTTGTCCTCACAGCGGCGAGTCGACTGCTGCCACTCCCCCGTCAACTCCACTTCCGCCTTTCATGGCGGTGGAGTTCTGGATCGATTTTTTTTGCTTGGGGATCAATTTATCGCATCTAGACGAGATGCAATATCTCAATCCCTGATAGATGGATCACTACCCGCCAATCCGGCAGGTACTGTATACCTGGTTTAAGACAGTATTGTACCAAAATAAGGTTGTAAAAATTTGCCCTCTTCTTCTACCTTCTGTTTTGTTTCTGCATGTAACCTTATTTTAGGTTTCAGCTAATAGCACCTAGATGGAGATTTAATTTATTCATATTTAAAACAATATTGAGTTGACTCAAGTTGACAGAACCCAAACCATTTAAAAATTAATCCTGCAACATTCCCCGAGATCACGCTCAGCTGTAAGGACTATACTCCACGGGCAATGTTTACGAGATCAGACCCTAAATCTAAAGTTCCTTCATTTTAAATCCATGTAACAATTTTAATGTTTGAGTTCTATGTATTTTCTCATCAACTATTTCAGGAGAAGTTAAAAAAAAAAAAAAAAGTGTTCCTGCCTCATCTCATCTATCTGATATTCTGAAGGGACCCCCTGGGAAATAAAGATTGGTGGTTCATTGCTGAAGGGCAGCCAATAGGTTTTTGCTTGGCTGTTTAGACTGAGCTTGCTGTTTATTTGTATTACACTCCCATTCCTTGAATTCCTCCTTCCTAATAAGGCATCAAATCGCTTTATTCAGAGAGGGAGAACCTGTGCCTTTGAAGGAAAGATGTGGAAAACAAGAACAGCAGAAGATCAGGAGATGACTATGTCCTGATCTTGTATGAAGAGGCGCAACCAGGCTGCATTTACATTTGTTACCCACTAAGGCTCATTCATCATGCTGTATACAATAAACCCTGTTGAAAAAATTCTCTATACAATAAACCCGACTGAAGAAATTAAGTTATGATTCCTTCTCTCTTTTCGGAACCGCCTCAGTTCCAAAGGAGCTAGGACATATTTAATTCTTCTTTCTACCCATCCACATTTTCCTTAACAGGAGGGAAATCCTCGAGCCCCTACAAAAGCTCAGCACAAAAGCAAAGCTGTCAGACCTTTGCTAACCTGTGCATGGTGCTGCGATGTTTTTCCACGAGGGAACCCCCCTTCCCCGGAATTGCACGGCAACAATGAATGGGGGGAGGAAATCAGAAAGTTACCGCAGGGAAAGAGGAGTACACGAAGGTATTCTTGTCACGGGGACTGAGTGGCACCCCCCACCCCCAGTGTGCTGGGTGTTTTTCCTGCTCGCGGGCATGGCCATGTTGCATGCAGCACTGGCTGCCTGCTGGGCAGGGACAGGAATGGAAGGGCGAGTTGCTGAACACCTAGCGGTGGGAGGATTTCTCCAGGCTGCAGCTTTCATGGCAGCCTGTCTTTGCTGCAGTGCAGAGGCGCCATCTTCTCGCTCTTCATCTTCCTCGCCCCAACCCGGCCGGCCGGCCGGGCCCTACACTCGCCCGGCGGAGAGAAACCCTCCTTGCACCCCGGCTCCCCACGCGCGGGGCCGGCGCCTTCCCCTTGCAAAGCCGGGAGAAGGCGTCGCCTCCTGCCCACCCCCAGCGGATGGCCCTTACTCCCAGCCCACCTGTGCACAGGCCGGGGGCATGAACACCCCCGCCGCCAGGAGCAGGCGGAGGTAAGGCGGAGGCCGGGGCCGGGCGGCAGGGGATTGCCCCGGTCTCCAGCCGCAGGCGCCTCCCCGGGGACCCTGCTCTGCGAGGGACGCTCGCCCCCCGCTCCCTGCCTAGGGGCGGCATCCCGCGGCCGGGGCAGGAGAGGGGGGTTTCTCCCGCCCCCGCCCCGGGGGCCGCGCCGCCGGCCGAAGTTAGCCGGGAACAAGGCGCCGGGCGTCGCTCCAGACTCCCCAGCGGTCCGTGCGCCGCGGGGCATCTCCGCCCCAGAAGATGCACGATCGTCCCCTCTCCCCCCGCCTTGGAGGAGCACCCCGGAGCGCGCACACACCCCGCGGGCAAGGGGCGGGCAGTGTCGCCCCGGGCGGAGAGCTCCGGGCGGTGAACGGCAGCAGCGAGCCGGAGGCGCGCAGGGGCTGCGGTCGGTGCACGGCACTTGGCAGCCTGCTCCCCCCTTCCCCACCCCCTTTTGTTCCCCGCACCGCTCAGCTGGAGCAGCCCATTGTTCCGCGGTGGGAAGGGAGCCTGGCCACGGAGCCCAGCCCCTCCTTTCGGAAGAGGGGGCGGGAGGGTCCCTTCGCCCACCTTTGCGGCGCCTGGATGCGGCCGAGCCATCCGGCTTCCAGGGGCGGCTCCGGGCTCTCCGCAGACAAAGGCGCCGGGAAGCCGAGCAGGAGGGAGGAGAGTGGCAGCCCCCCACCCGCCCGCCTGCCCCTTACCTCGACAGCCCGGGCCGTGCAGCAGGCCAGCAGGAGGAGCGCTAAATGGGGCAGCATCGCCTCGGCGGGGGGTCCGGCTGTAAATCCGCGCGGTCGCTGCCAGCTCCCAGCCGCCGCCGCCGCTGCCGGGGGATCGGAGTGAGCTGCGGCAGCACCAGCCGAGCTCCGGCGAGAGCGCGAGTCAGCTGATGTCCCAGCCCACCCAGAGCCGCGGCAGAGGCAGCGCACACACCCCGGGGAGACCCCTAGCGGAGGCGCGGGGAAAGCGCAGCCAGCCCGGGCCCTCGCACACTCCCTGCACGCCGCTCTGTGTTCCCCCGGACTGGAGGGGAGCGGCGCCTCCGGGCGTGAGACCGCTGCCAGACCCGCTGCTCGTGCCACAGCCAGAGGGATACGACGCATCATTTGAACGACATTATATCCAGCTGAGACATTTTGCTAGCTGCATCCAAGCTCATGGCCGAGGAGCAGTTTTTTATGTCCTGGAGCCCCTCTCCTAGGATCAGAGAGGTAGCCGTGTTAGTCTGGAATAGCAGAGGTAACAAAGAGTCCTGTGGCACCTTAAAGACTAACTAAAGTATTGAAGCATAAGCTTTCGTGGGCTAATACCCACTTCATCGGCTTGCATCCGACAAAGTGGGTATTAGCCCACGAAAGCTTATGCTTCAATACTTTAGTTAGTCTTTAAGGTGCCACAGGACTCTTTGTTACCTCTCCTAGGATCAAGACTTCAGGCATTAAACTTTGTTAATAGAACATCTTTTTACCTGCTATGGGATCACTGATATTTTCTTTGCTCTGGAAGCTATTGTAATTCTTTGCCTGTAGCAGTTTTTGCTGATATCTTTTACAGAATGCCCATTTGCCTATGGGTACTTTGTTGACTGGTCAGTCATCCCATTTTAAATACATATAAAATGGGATGGTATAACCCCCAAAATGTTTGTGAAGTCTCCACAAACACACAGTCACAAGTTAATTGTAGGCTATTTGGAGAAATTTATTGCTCTTCATTAATTTTTTTTACAAACTGGCTAGTTGTCATATTAAACTAGTCTTTCCAAACACTAATAAATTATACCATCCTCTAACACCCTTATTAGCGTGCTAGATTCTGTAGGTAAATACAGGTTCAATTCCCTAGATCCCAGTCCTGCAAACAAACACACAAGAGCAAGGCCAAAATGCTACAACTGGATACCTTATAGATAGACAACTGAGCCCATAAGGGCACTATTGCTCACTACTAATTATAGACCCATAGACTTTAAGGTCAGAAGGGACCATTATGATCATCTAGTCTGACCTCCTGCAACGCAGGCCACAGAATTTTACCCACCCATTCCTACAATATATCTCACCTATATCTGAACTACTGAAGTCCTCAAATCTTGGTTTAAGGACTTCAAAGTACAGAGAATCCTCCAGCAAGTGACCCATGCCCCCTGCTGCAGGGGAAGGTGAAAAACTTCCAGGGCTTCTGCCAATTTGCCCTGGGGGAAAATTCCTTCCCGACCCGTAATATGGTGATCAACTGAACCCCGAGCACGTGGGCAAGATTCACCAGCTGGAAAGAATTCTCTGTAGCATCTTAGATCCCATCCCCTCCAACTTTCCATCATATACCACCAGGCCCCTCTATTACCATAGTCAAAGATCAATTGCCAAAATTATGTTTTCCCATCACACCATCTCCTCCATAAACTTATCAAGCTTCATCTTGAAGCCAGCTAGGTCTTTTGCCCCCACTGCTTCCCTTGGAAGGCTGTTCCAGAATTTCACACCTCTAATGGTTACAAACCTTCATCTTATTTTGAGTCTAAACTTCCTGTTGACCAGTTTATATCCATTTGTTCTTGTGGCCACATTAGTACTGAACTTAAATAATTCTTCTCCCTCCCTAGTATTCATTGCTCTGATATATTTGTAGAGAGTAATCATATCTCCCCTCAGCCTTTTTTTTTTTAGCAGGCTATACAAGCTCAGCTCCCTGAGTCTCCCCTCATAAGACAGGTTTTCCATTCCTCTGATCATCCTAGTAGCCCTTCTCTGCACCTGTTCTAGTTTGAATTCATCCTTCTTAAACATGGGAGACCAGAACTGCACACAGTATTCCAAATGAGGTCTCACCAGTGCCTTATATAATGGTACTAATACCTTCTTATCCCTACTAGAAATACCTCGCCCAATGCAACCCAAGATCGCATTAGCTTTTTTCATGGCAATATCCCATTGGCGGCTCATAGTCATCTTGTGATCAACTAATACTCCAAGGTCCTTCTCCTCCTCTGTTACTTCCAATTGATCTATTCCCAGTTTATAACTAAAATTCTTGTTATTAATCCCTAAGTGCATGACCTTACACTTCTCACTATTAAATTTCATCCTATTCCTGTTACTCCAGTTTACAAGGTCATCCAGGTCTTCCTGTATGATATCCCAGTCCCCCTCTGAATCGGCAATACCTTCCAGCATTGTGTCATCTGAAAACTTTATTAACACATTCCCACTTTTTGTGACTAGGTTAGTAATAAAAAGATTAAATAATATTGGCCCCAATACAGATCCCTGAGGAATTCCACTGGTAACCTCCCTCCAGCCTGACAGTTCACCCTTCAGTATGACCCTCTCTTGTCTCCCCTTCGACCAGTTCCTTATCCATCTTTCAATTTTCATATTGATCCCCATCTTTTCCAATTTAACTAATAATTCCCCATGTGGCACTTTATCAAACGCCTTACTAAAGTCAAGGTAAATTAGATCCACTGCATTTCCTTTATCTAAAAAGTCTGTTACTTTTTCAAAGAAGGAGATCAGATTGGTTAGGCACAATCTACCTTTTGTAAAACCAATTGCAGCATCTGTGCTTGAATTTATGGGGTCTACTCATGAGTAAAGGTAGGCACAGGGGGTAAGTGCTTGCAGGATTAGGGCCTACGACACATACATGATGAAAAACTATTCTGTTGAGGCAGCAAATATTGTATATTGTGTATAATAAATCTTCAAGGAAGCCTAAATGGATACTCTTTATCATAGTTTCACACTGAAATGTGTAAAAGGTAGAAAAATTGCATATTTTATTGTGAACAAATAAGATTTGTGGGTGGGCCTTTAGAAGAGGAAAGCCCACCCACTGATTGAACAATCAGAGACTTTGCAAAAGGACCCTCATAGCATTTTCCACCTTCCTGGGCCATAGTACAAGATGGGGTAATTTAGCCGTCTAGCAGGAATGAGCTTTAGTACCTATGCTCTAAACTATGGAACATGGTCCCTGTATTTTACTCTGTGAGATATTATACACTCTAATCTCATCTTGATAAACAAGTATTAGATTGGCTACATTAGGTTCAGCTATTATTTGCTTATCAATTAATTATTTTACACAAGACAAACACACACACACACACTCCCACACCCCCGCTCCTCCAGACATATGCCGCATGAGTTTAACTGGAGCAATCTATAAGGTGGGCAGATACAATAATGAAATATATTAACTCAGCAGGTTTATTTCAGATTCAAGCACATACATTTAGAAGGCAGGTTAGCCTCATACAAATATGAATCTTCTCACACAAACTAATGAGCAGGCAGTATATGGAGGGACTGGGCTTGTGGGAATTGATCTGATCACACTTGCTAATTTCAGTGATCTCTTGCAGGTAGATAGGAGCTCTGCAGTGTCCTACAGCTATATCTAACATATACAAACACACACATGCATACGGGAGTAAGGTATGCAGAGTTGTAACCATGTCAGGCCCAGGATATTAGAGAGACGAGGAGGGTGAGGTAATATCTTTTATTGGACCAGCTTCTGCTGGTGAGAGAGACAAGTGTTTGAGCTTACACAGGTTTCTAGCCTGAGAAGGATAATGATATCGGGCCTAACACCAGAGGAGGTGCACTCAGCGAGGAATCAAAGGTGCAGCTAGCCCTGTAAGCATGACACATATACGGTAATCACATTTACAGCCAGTCCAATCCAGCAATGTTAGTTTTTAATATAGTATAAGGAAATATAAAGTTAGCAATACTGAAAGGCAATAACAACTGAGCCCATTTAGTACTAGTTTATGTGTGTTACAGAATTTGCAGATGACCTGCAAAGGGAAAGAAAATGTGCTCACCCCACTTTTTTTTCCCTTCTTCACTGTATATAAAGAAAGCCTGAAAGATTTTCCCCCCATCCATTTGTTTTTTAGAATAGATATTCAGGTTCGGTCTAGTCTAGAAAACTCTAAGGTAGCTGGGGAACTGGTGAAATTATCACATCACAATAGCTAAGAGACGGCAAGTTGAGCGACTGAGCAAGAGAGAATGTGCACAGGTGCTACTACAAGTGGGAAGAGCAGTAGTAGGCACTGATTAAATGTTAATTCTTTACATATGACCACTGAACATGCTCAGAAGTGATTTTTAAAAATTGCTTAGCTTTCTTAGCCAACTTTATTTTCATAGCAAGTTGTGACTATACTATGTACATGCCACGCTTCTTAGTTTGACTGTTTAGAAGCGGTGTGTGTTGTCTCTCTGAGTGTTATTTATTTACAGTAAAACTATATAACAACAATATATTAAGCTGTAAATATTGTTCCAGATAGACAACCCTCCCCAACAAAACAAATAAATACATTTTTTCATTAAACTTTCTAAGATAACAAAAGGCTCTTATCCCAAAAGCTCAGAGCTTTACCATTACTTAAAATCATATACAATATTGTACAGTATATTAAAACATCCCAATTGGCTTCACAACCTAATATATAGCCAATAGTAAACAAGTAAACCAATACTTCATTCTACCCCCTCTACATCTTCATTCCCACAAAATGCCAGGGGCAAAAACAAAATAAAAACAGAAGGGCTTTGCTTTGTGTCCAGAAGTCAAACAAATTTGGGCTATTTCAGCCTACTGATTTTAATATCTTAATAGCTTTAATATTTTCAATCTAGTGATTTTAATATCAGACAGTAGACTGTCCGTGAGGCCTATTTTTCCTTGGATGCTTGCCAGAATCTCCCATCAAAGAATTATAATAGCAGGAGTCATACATTAATTCAGAAGGCAGAAAGACCGCTTGTGCATGGATTTGACTAAAGTACTTCCACGTGTCTTCAGCTGTGCCCCTTTAATTGTGCAATGTGCATAACATTTCCTTATATCTGATGACAGATATCCAGTTAGTTGCAAATCATGGTGACTTACTCTCTCCCATTATAAAATCATCCCTCATGCTGCCATTAGCCCCATTCCCAATTATATTTTATTTACATTATAGATGCTTCTTCAGATGTAGCCAATATCTTCATTGAGATTACTTCAGTTGTTCGCAGACTAAGTAGAGGGCTACAAGTCAAGAGACCTTGGTTCTGGTCCAGACTCTGCCACTGACTCATTGTCCTACCTTACAGTCACTTAACTTTCTTCACTGGGGATTATAATGCCCACCTCCTTTGTAATTCACTTAGAGAACACAAATGCAATATGTAAGTACTAAGTTAGTATTTTTGAATGAATTGAAGGGAGATAAATTCCTAAATCCCACTGAACTTAAATAGGATTTGGGTGCCTAACTCTCTTAGGCTTATTGAAAGTCCCAGCCTGTATTATTATTTCTCCCCAGGTCCAAAAATGTAGGGGAAATTTTCTAAGTACATTTCAGACTTGTCCAACAGAATTTATTAACGTCACAGAATTCATTGTAATTGAAATCCCATACAAATTATGCTGCATCTTTAACTGTTACTATTATAAATTAATCTACTTGCCATTGTGTAACTATCTTTCAGAAACACAATGTCTTGGAGGTCAGAAAGTGCAGGGGTAGAGGCAGAGTGGCTAATGGGAACTCTTTAGTAGAAATTACCATATCCAAAGTGGAAGTTAAACTCAAACATCTTAATGGGCCTAAATTGGGGGGGTGGGGAGAGCTGGATAATCTGTATCCAATAATATTAACAGCAAATGAAATTGCAAGCCCAATAGCACAGATATTTAATGAATCTGTAAACATGGGGGTTTTACCGTATGACTGGAGGATTGCTAATATAGTTCCTATTTTTAAAAAACATAGGGAAAGGCAATCCAGGAAACTACAGGCCTGTTAATTCAACCTCAAGTGTATGCAAGGTCTTGGAACAAATCTTGAAAGAGAAAGTAGTTAAGGACATAGAGGTGAACAGTACACGGAATAAAATACAACATGGTTTTACAAAAGATAGATCATGCCAGACCAACCTGATCTCCTTCTTTGAGAAGACAACTGATTTTTTTATACAAAGGAAATTCAGTAGATTTAATCTACCTGGATTTCAATGAGGCATTTAATACAGTTCCACATGGGAAATTATTTCTTAAATTGGAGCAGATGGGGATTAATATGAGAACTGAAAGGTGGATAAATAATTGGTTAAAGGGGAGACTACAATGGGTCTTACAGAAAGGTGAACTGTCAGGCTGGAGGGAGGTTACTAGTGGAGTTCTTCAGGGATCAGTCTTGGGACCAATCTTATTTAACATTTTTATTACTGACCTTTGCACAAAAAGTGGGAGTGTGCTAATAAAATTTGTGGATAACACAATGAGGGGAGGTATTGCCAATACAGAGGAGGACTGGAATATCATGCAAGAATATCTGGATGACTTTGTAAATGGGAGTTATAGAAATGGGATCAAATTTAATAGTGCAAAGTGCAAGTTCATGCATTTAAGGATTAAACAACAAGACTTTTTGCTATAAACTGGGAACTTATCAATTGGAAGTGACAGAGGATGAGAAACATCTCGGTATATTGGTTGATCAAGATGGACCCTTCTGACCTCTTTGGAGTCACCTCATGAGCAAAGGAAATAGATGCTATAAAACTTATTCCAAAACAGGAAAAGTAATACTGTACCTGATCAAAACCATGGAAGTTTGCAATGGGATTCAGTGAGGGTAGAAGTTCCATATAAGAGACTATATTTGCCTGAATTCTGCAAGGTGCCTTAATATTTGGCTCCCAGACTTGCTTTACATAATAGGTAACCAACAGCCAGAGTGACCTGCTTATATGTGAATCATCTCTCTTCTGCATAAGACTGAGTGAGGAGCAGTTCATGATATGCTGAAGCATATAGACAGTAAAAGTGATAGAGATGAGTGAATGAGAACACGACCCTAAATTCCAAGAAAGGCAAGGCATGCAGATGAGATAAATAAGGACGTGTACAAGAACAAGTCCTCAGTTATTAGGATGTGTTAGTGTATGAACACTACCACGGGCCATGTAAGTACAATATTATTGCATGCCTATCCCAGTTGCACATATAGAGGCCATTGTTGCTGATGCAGTCTCAACAGAAGCCAGGGCCAGAATGTGTCTTCTGCTTGGTTTGGCTGTGATTTGCCATCCATGATTTTGTTTACCCATTTCTTACAGAATGCAAATGTGCCTTGCAGAATGGATCTACCATTCATTGCATTCTTTTCACTGCATGCAATGAGTCGCCCTGCCTGTTTTAGGCCTTGTGCTGACTGATCTCTGTGTCAATAAAATACTGCAGCTGTAAGACATTCTAGTGCTCTGTTTCCTCCCCATCTCAGGTATTAACAAGCTAAGAATACAAGTAGTGTATTCATTAACACGTACTTAGATGATGCAGGCCACTCTTTACCATGCAGAATCTTTCTCAAAGAAAATGTAGGTTTGAAATGTATTTGGGACTAGTAATTATTTTTAAACAGTTAGAATACCTTGGTGAGAATGTCTAAGTCATATGTGTATTTGTACTCATACAGTATGCCAGCTATCTTATATTGTCTTTGTGGCATATGTTTTGAATGTCCTCAGATGTGATGCCTAATTCCTTCCCTCCCCTCCTTTATTTGGGGGTGGAGGGAACAGTGATCAAACAAAAAATAAACCTACTAGGATTTATTAAGCATTCTGAGCCGAATCATGGTGAGTCTATATTGACTTCCATTGGACCCAGATTCCAGTCACAATCCTACAAGTGATTCTATGCAGCTAGATCCCTGCATCCACATGGAGTGGAGGCAATGGGGCTCTGTGTGAGCACAGGTGTCTGTCTGTAGAAGCAGCTGTTGGATCAGAGCCTTGGCTCTTTATCTTACCACTTCATCGCAAAAAAGAAGCAGCTAGAATGAGGTACACATTAAAATGTTTAAGGATCTGAATGAACTCAGCTGAAGTGGGTAATATAGAAAAAATTAATGCCGTTATTTTATTTCTTTTAGAGTAATGTCTTAGAAGTGCCTATCAGAAGCTCTAGGCAATCTGATTGAAAAGCACAGGCTGGGATGTTCAAAGGTAAAAAGGTATTAGTCACCCAACTACCATTGTATTTCAATAGAAACTGGGTGCTTAATTGCTTTAGGCTTCATTGAAAGCCCCAGCCATAAGTACTAATGTAAATAAAAACAATAACAAAACAAGATCCCACCAATCACAAAGCAGCACACTGCCAGAAAACTGTCCCCCTTCAGCTCCTTTGTTCAAAACCCTATAAAGCTTAGCCTCTCCCAAATGCCCATGCAAAGAGATGACTTTCCAGGCATGCTGCAAAGCCAAACAAATTCGGATTATTTCAGATTTGGCAGGGAGGCGGTGTGCGGGAAATGAATTCCAAACGAATGGGCTCCTACTGAGAGTCCCCTCTTAGCCTCCCCCTTTTAAATTGAAGTGGATCCAATTGGGATACAACTCTATCAATATTGCACAGGGAGAGTGTTAGTCTCAGAGGTTGGCAAATTTTAAGATGACTTTACAGGTCAAAATCAGCACCTTAAATTCCAACTGGTAGCCAAAAGGTAGCCAGTTCAACTGGTGTCCCCAAGAAGGGTCCTCAGAGGCCACAGCCTCAGCTTCTGCCTCTCCAATCCCTACCTTTCCTCTGTAAAATGGCCAGATTGTCCTAGGGAAAACCTGAGACCTTGCTGGGGGGCGTGCACGTGTGATGGAGTAGGTTGTTAATGTGGGTGAGGGAGACTGGTGACAAGAGATGCAAAGGAAAGAAAAGCAGCTTCCTCTTCCCTTTACACAATTTAAAACTGGGGCATTTCAAAGATAAGGGCAGGGTAGGAGAAAACTGAGAGACTCCAATAATCCCCATTTGATACCCTTAATGTTTTCTTCCAGTCACAGCCTCTTTTTAAAAATTTCTCCCATTCTAGTTCTTATTCCCCCCTCAGTTCCCTTATCTACACACATCATCATACACACTACCAACAGACACCCTCATTCTGCACTTCACTCACTTCCATCCACATTCAGTCATTCCCTTCATCCATCCTCACACAACCACATCAACACCTTGTATATCTCCTCGCACAGACTCTCCCTCCCCAAGTTCCTCCTAGCGCCCTCTTGCCAATCCAACTTTCTCCCATATGAACTCTTTCCCAGGCTCAGGACTCCACTTCCTTCCCACCCGTATAAGGCTATGCATCCCTTCCTCCTGAGTTCAGAAGCTCCCACCTGCAGGCTCAGGATGCCCCAATTCTCACAGCTAAGAACACTTCTGGTTCCAACATCCCTCTCTCACAACTCAGAAATCCATCTTGATTATACTCAACCCTCTCACTCCTTCCCCTTCTTCTCCCTTAACAACCTCATTTGCTTACCCAGGCTCAGAACCCCAATACAACCACCATGTTGTTGTCAGGCCTCAAGGAAGAACAAAGGCATTAGCGAAGGGCTATGGTTTCAGGGAGCATTTCTGAATGAGCCCTCAGAGGCAAGTATTCCTTCCCTTTATGCTTGCTCCTTCTGCTGGGAGGCATAAAAGGCTCAAGAGTTTAAAAATAAACTCTTGGGAGGAGTGCTGCAATAGCTCCAGCTTCACTAACGTTCATTCAGTGCCAGTTTTTTGTCTCTAGACATGACAAACATCAACCACACTGCAGACACCACAGGATCAATAGCTGAGGTGTTAGTGGGATTTAACCTCATCAGCCTTAATAGCCAACTGCTTCTTGAATATGTTCATAGCAAGATACAGTACTCCACTTAACAAGGAGGCTGCACACCTGCTTCAGTTTCTTGATGCATTTAAGGTGTAGTCCCAAATAGACTGAATTGAAGTAGAATGATCTAGAGATGACAGAGACATAAATTACATGGTTCCTGTTTGAAAGGAAAGGTCACAAGGAATCTTATCAGATACAGATGGGGTGAGGGAGAAAGCTTTCTTGGTCATTACTGCCATTGATCATATAAAGGCAGTTGAGACCCTAACCAGGTCCCAGGTTGCAATTCTTATAGCTAATGGTGGGTGCATTGGAAAAGTCCATTCCTGTTCTAGCGGTATTACCAGTTCTAGCTTTAGTCCCCATTTTAAGTGGCCAGAATATTTCTGAACCATGTAGTATCTGTAAAACTGTAATTAAGTGTATTCACTATCTACCTTTAATCAAAGTGGTTGATATTATCTCTATCATATCCTCTAGTTGCTCCACCCAAACTTGGTTCAGCGCATCAGCCTTATCTAGAATGATGCTTAACCAACTCTCTTTTCTCCCTCACGACCCAGGCTGACACAGACACAGAGAAAGTCAAGAAGATTATGTGGTGTAAATTGGGTGGCTTCTCTACTTACAACAAAACCAATCCAACAACCAACCAACCAAAAGACAAACAGCAAAATGCCTGAGAACATCCTCTGATTGGTTTTCATTCTGGAGAAACAGTATCTCGATGATTTAAGTTGTGATGCCAATAGGATGACCAGACAGCAAGTGTGAAAAATCAGGACAGGAGGTGGGGAGTAATAGGAGCCTATATAAGAAAAAGACCGAAAAATCAGGACTGTCCCTATAAAATCGGGACATCTGGTCACCCTAGATGCCAATTAATTTTGTTACTTTTTAACTGCATTCATTCTCCTGTTCATTACAGTGCACTGTGAAAAACTGCAGCTCCTGAAATTAATTCTGCACAGGGAAACAGGATAAATAAAGTACATTTAAAAACACTGACAATTCATGTTGTTACAGCTGAAAGAGTCCACTTAAGTTCCAATTAACATGTCAATTGTTAATAATTTGATAGGTCTGAAAAAAAAAGTAACAAGAGCCAAGACAGTCAGAAGCTCTGTTGAAATTATTAATTTGTTTATGGTAGTATCTCCTGCGTTTGGAAATGTTAGTGTGCTAGGCACTGTCCACACCTAAAAAGTAGGCTTAAACTTTAAGATAAGAAGGGACCATTATGATCATCTAATCTGACTTCCTATACAACACATGCCACAGAATCTCATCTACCCACTCCTGTAATAAACCCCTAACCTATGTCTGAGCTATTGAAGTCCTCAAATCATGGTTTAAAGCAGGCCTGCGCAACATGCAGCCCGGGGGGCCACATGTGGCCCACATGGGCTCACTGTGTGGCTCGCGGGGGGTGAGTAGGGGTGGGACAAGCCAAGCGGGGAGGCAGGGGGAACGCAGATGGGGGCAGGGCAAGGGCGGGGCTTTTCGGCCCGCAGCTGGTTTTTTTGCAGTAATATGGCCCTCGCTACTTTCCGAGTTGTGCAAGCCTGGTTTAAAGACTTCAAGGTGCAGAGAATTCTGCAGCAAGTGGCTTGAGGTGCTTACTCTAAACAAATAATAATAAACAGAGAAACAGATGATGGGCAATATATTAGTAAATTGCTCATGATGGCAATTGCCTATGGTAACATAATGCTTAGTAACACAATATATTTTACTTTTGGAGAAAAAACGATGATGCATCGCCTGTCCCCAGGTCCCCACAGCCTAGCCATAATAATCAGATTTCAATCAATGTCTTAGTAGAGGTAGATTTTTAGGAGGGATTTGAATGTGGAGAAGATGGTGGTCTGGAGATAAGCTCAGATCGGACATTCCAAGCATAAGGACTGCTATGTAAGGACACACAAAGGAAATATCTGTCTAAGAATCTGACTAACAAGTAGATGAGGCTAGTACCACTGACTGGAGCAATGGGGACAGAGCGGGCATTGGGAAAAGAGACAAGAATAGTTAAGTAAGGATGGGCAGATTTATGTTGAGTCTTGAAGGCAAAGTCAAAGAGCTTGACTAATACATGGCAGAGGAGAGGAAACAAATGGAAGAGTTTGGGGTGGGTGGTGATGGATAGCTTTGGCAGCAACTGTTGTTGACCAGAGAAAGGCAAAGTGGGTGTGGAAGAGTCCAGAGAGAAGGATGGTATAATAACCGAGATGGGAGATTAGTAGGGCCTGTTGAGATAAAGAGAAATAGATTGCTTTTGAAAACATGGAGGGAAAAAATGGCAGAATTTGGATAAAGTTTGGATACATGGCCTATGGAGAGAAGGGACAAAAAGATTGCTGCCTGGCTGAGGGCTGGGTCACAAGTATGGTGGCATTTTCAGTGTGAGAAGTAAAGATGGTCTTGGAGGAAAGATTAGGCCATGGCATGCCTGACTGAGCAGCCAAACACTCCAGAGGAGATATCATAGTCAGAACTGAATGAATTGGCAACAGGGCCGGTGACAGGGGGGTACTACGGGTACAGCTGTATCGGGCCCCCCCGACTTTAGGGGGGCCCCGGTACTCAGCTGTACCCATTGTCGTCCCCCCTTGTCGCCGGACCTGGAGAGCGGGGAAGAGGCGGCGTGGCGCGGCTCTCCCCCGGACGAGTCCGGCCGGCGGCAGCGGCGCACTCCAGGGGAGAAGGGGGGGGGGAACAGCGAGGGCGGCTCACGCAGCTCCCCGGCTCTCGCTGCCGCCAGCTGTCAGCTGGGGGGGGGGGAGTGCCGGCTGGGCTGGGGGGGGGGGCGCGGCTGGGCTGGGGGGGCCCCAAACTATCAGAGTAGGGGGCCCCCAAATTTCTGTCGCCGGCCCTGATTCGCAAGGAATTTTTTGATTCAATAGCACAGAGATGGTAATTGAATTCAAAAGTGTGAATCACATCACCAAATAAGTTGTGTGAAATAAGATGGAGGGGCCCAAAGTGAGGAGAGAGCCCAAATGTGCAAAAAAAAATAATTTAAATTATTGTATATAGAAGGAATAGTGCCAGTCATTAACTGGAATTTGTATATTGCTATCAACATGCTAAATGCTATATAATACTAATTATTAATACATTACTTCAAGTTCTCTGTGCAGATTTTGAGATGTATCTCAACCAGCAAAAAAGACAATCTATCAGACAATCTATCATGCATGACCACAGAGTAGTAAGTTTTTCATAGCAGGAGAAAATTACACACACATTCAATGCAATTACATAATAAGATGTTTGTTGTACATAGGGTGACCAGATAGCAAGTGTAAAAAAATTGGGACAGGGATGGGAGGTAATAGGTGCCTATATAAGAAAAAGCCCCCCAAATCAGGACTGTCCCTATAAAATTGGTACACCTGGTCACCCTCGTTGCACAGAGCATCTTCTTTCAAAAACTTACCCCACAATTTAAAGGTCATTTAGTATTTAGGTCTGCACACAGAACTCTCAAGGAGGCCATTGGGAGTTTTGCATAAAGATCAATGGATGAACAATGATGATTGTAGTCAACACTATTTCCAACCTGGAAAAATGCTGAGAATTCACATGCAGTGTTCTGAGTGGTCAATTTATAGTTCCAATCTTGCATATCTTAACAAAATGTAAACAAGGTGCTTCCTTCTCCACCCGAGAAGGAGAAAAGTACCATGTCCTGACTAGGAGACCTTTTGCCTCTATAGAGAGGAACAAAGCACCATCACTCTACCTCTAAGTGATTTTGGGTAGCCACTGTCCTGCTTGAAAGTCATAAGAGTTGGAAGCATGCCACTACCAGCCTTTTCTCAAGTCAGTTCCTTTCACCATGAAACAAAGAAAGTCTATTTTCATTGCAATGATGGCAGCCCATAGTCACTGAGTTCCCAGAAGTGAGAAATAAGACATCAAAGAATTGTATATCTATCTTATAATAGTGATAAGACCGTCCATAGCAGTCTTTATCGGACTCACAAAGCTATTCACTTATTTAGTTCAGCTTTGTACATTTTATAGGGATTGTTTAGTAGTTAGTAGCCTGTTGATAGGGAAAAGGATTATCTGAACTAAACAAGAAAAATGTATTAGGAGGAAAAACTGAAGTTCTTCACAACATGTGTGCTTGTGGATGTCTATCATGTTAACTAGGACTGCCAGTGTCTCACTTTAATAAGCATCAAGTTTAGCCAAAACATTTTACAAATAAAAACAATCCTCCCCCAAAACAAAAACCTAATAACCAGATCTGAGCCAATCAGCTTTGTTAAGGTGCTCATTTCTTCAAATATATGGCTCTTGAAAGGTCAAAGGCTAGAATAAGCACAGGGAAACCCACACTATTTGAAAGTCCACTGTTGCAAATCCCCAAGGTTTCCAGTAGAATTTTGCTTGACTCAGTTAGTGACCAGCTCTGAGAGGTATCCAATTTTTGCCAGTTCTTTCGGTAGTCATTTAATTTTGTGATTTAAAATACAGTGAAATTCATCTTATCTCCAAACCTAGTGGATATTTTTAAGATGTTTCACTTCCCAGAAGGTCTGTTGATTGGAGAATGATATTACAAAGTATAATCCATCTCTCTACCTGTCAATTTTATCTTCCTGTCTTCAGATGTCACCCATCTCCAATGGATATCAGTGTACACTCAGCTACTGTATAAAATCCACATAGGTCAACCTTGTTAATCCTAGACCTGTTTTCCATAAGAAAAGTTGTTCCAATCAGAATTTTCTAGAGTTAGATATTTCTCTCCCTTCCATTGTGATACTTCATAGTCTGAATTTCAAGACAAATACTAGAGAGGAAAGAGATGGAACCATTGTCATTTGACATTAATAGTGGTGCTTCTCACTGGATAGATATATAGGGCAGTATGACATTGCTGCAAAGACTGCTAAACTTCCTACCCACTATCACTAAGATAAAGAAGTAGGCTACTTTTTAAAGGAAAAAGTGCAGGATGGAAGGGGATAATGGCTAGATTTAAAAAAAACTGTGCATTATTCATCCATCCTTGCTTAGGTCTGATATAAACTATTTTAATACAAATAGTTGTATTTCATGCTGGTCAACTTAATGGAATGGTCCCCAGAAAAGAAAGAACTTTTCTCATGCAGCTATTCAGTGGCAGGTATTTTGTTTTGTACTATCTTAAATTTAGCTCTTTCTGAATTGAAAAGCAAAGATTAGAAGTAGAACTGACCAACCTTTAAGTTCTCCTTGTTCAACTTTTACCATTGTTGGGGACAAAGACCAGTGGCAGTTAGTATTATTTACCAAAATCCTCCTAGCCAATCTACAGATATTCTTCATGAAGTGTAGAACATTATAAAGCTACACAGGTTAGGTGACTGACAAAATGCAACCAGACATTTCCATATGTCTTCTTTTGAATGCGGCTCACAGCAATACTGAAATAACTGATGAAAGACTAAAAGCAGAGGCAGCTGAGTACACCACAAGAGCAACAGAGGGGTAATGACTACACAGTGGTAAATGGAGAATATACATTCTTGGGGATGTTTCTGAGTCCAACTAAATGAAGAGCTGTAACCATGTTTTATAAAGTGTTAGATGTATTAGAGACAAAAGAGTTCAATGACCAGCATATAAATCAGTGCTTGCAGGATCTTCACAGTGAATGAAATAGTGTTAATGAAGAAAGAGAGAATGGTGAAGAACTGCAGATCATTCTGTAAACAAGAGTAATGTCATCCTCAGCTCCTGTATTTTTTGTAATCACGCTGTAATTTTCTGAAGCAAAAGAGTTTGAAAAGTATTGTTTGAATCCCATTTGCACGTCTGGCTTATCCCCCTTCTGAAAACGGACAGCAAAGCTTTCTGGTCCAGAATAGAGAGACAGAAGCATGATGTCAGTAGGTGATCCCATGGGTTCATCATCCATTGAAGGAGTTGTGGAAAGCCCCATGGGCAGTAGAATCATCTTGGATCCATTGCATGTGAACTGCAAATGGGACACTGAACACTGGCTTGCAGTGGGACTGGGATCAGCAGATGGTATGCATGGACCACCTCAGGTTGGCGGTTAGGATGCAGGCTGAGAAAAGAGAGGAACAGGGCATCTGCTGTTAGCATAGATTCAGTGGCCACTCATCCCCATCTATGGGCTGGTCTTCACCAGTGGGGGAGATTGGCTGTAGATATACAAATATCTGTAGATACGGCATATCTACAGCCAACTTACCTGCCGTCCTCATGGCGGCGGCAGTCGGTGGTGCGCTCCCCCGTCGACTCCAGCTTGCGCCTTTCGGCAAGCTGGACTTCCAGAGTCGACAGGGGAGCCGCTGGCGATCGATTTATCGCGTCTTGACGAGACGCGATAAATCGATCGCCCAAAGATCGATCTCTCCCCGCTTTAGTGAAAACAAGCCCTATGAGAGGGGCCGTGGCTGGCATTCCACTTCGGGAGCAGCAGCAACAGCCTCAGAAGGGCTGCACAACCGCCCCATATGCTGTGTGCAGGATGGGGGGGATGGATTCTACACTCCCAATACCAGCAGAGTCCTCTGTTCACTCAGGCTTTGGGCAGGGATGGGGGCATGAACTTCACTCATAAGCATGAAGAACTCCCGAAGACAGATGTACTGACATTTATAGATCCTCACCCTCCTACACACCTTGTTTTAAATATCCAGCTAAAAAAGGATTCAAAGCTGCTTCAAAATTGGTGCATTCAACGATACAGCTGGTCTTACAGCCGTGGGGAATTATGAGTGCTGTGTAAGACATTTGAAAGATCATTCCACTCTCCAATGCATCAGCGCTGAAAAAACACAGTCGTGACAGCAGATTCTGACACCAAACTGGACCTAATCAATAGAAATCCATCCGAAGAGCTAACTAGCTGTGAGATCATATGACATCATTTTCTGTGAACTATTGCATCACACATGACATCGACTGAAATAAGGCTAAACTAATATCCAGTAATAGCTTGCTTACGTCCCATTTTCAAAAGTAACTCAGGCCCTAAGAAGCCTTAGCCTTGTCTAAAACACTCCAGTGGCAGAGCTGTAGAGCTGCAGAACTGTAGCTATGCCACTGTAGTGTGTCAGTCTAGATCAGTGGTTCTCAAACTTTTTATAGTGGTGACCCCTTTCCCACACTGGGCCTCTAAGCGTGACCCCCACAGGGGTCAGGCGGGGGGGGGGGCACGTGCCTGCAGCCCACTGCGGCAGGGGCTGGGATGGGGGGGTTTCCAGCAGCCCCACGGAGGCGCCGGCAGCCCAACGCGGCAGGGGCCGGGCTCACGGGGGCGCCGGAAGCCCACCTCTGCAGGGGCCAGGTCCGGGTCGGGCACGTGGCAGTGCCGGCAGCCTGCTGCAGCAGGAGCCAGGGCCCGGACCGGGCTCGCGGGGCCGCCAGCAGCCTGCTGCGGCAGGAGCCGTGGCCGGGACCGGCCGTATGGGCATTCCGGCTGCCTGCAGCAGCAGGGGCCGGATGCCAGCAGCCTGTGGCAGCAGCATTGTTCAGGGCCAGCTGCTGGCAGCAGGGGCTCGTGACCCCCACAGAATTGGCTCGCGACCCCCAGAGGGGTCCTGACCCCCACTTTGAGAACCAATGGTCTAGATGCTCACAAGAGCTCGCCCATCAGCATCATAAATCCACCTCTATGTCAGCGGGAGAAGCTCTCCCACTGACATAGCGCTGTCCACACCAGCGCTTATGTTGGTGTAACCTATGTCGCTCAGGGGAGTGGCTTATTCACACTCCTGAGCAATGTTAAGTTATATCAAAGTAACATCCGTGGGAAAGCTTCTGCTGACATAGCTACCACCTCTCCCAGGTGGAAATTCTTATGATAGAGAACAATAAAAGAGTGCTCATATTGTAAATTAGAACAGGCAAATGCTTCTATCATAATAAATACACAGCATAAACAGCATGTCCAACCTCCATAATCCCAAATAAAAATGCATTGAAGGAAATTGAGCAGATAGATATATTTAGCAATATTTGGCCTGATTTACTGTGTTATGAAGATCATTTGATTTCTTACACCTCTTTTATATGGAATGTTATTTAATGGCAGGTATATTGTGATGCAGCTCCTACTATCTAATCATGAAATTCTGTATCTTCAGACTTTCTGATCTCTGCTTCCTCCACCCACTCCTCTTTATGAAAACAATAATATATAAAATTTAGGACTGTCAAGTGATTAAAAAAAATGAATCACACAATTAATCACATTGTTAAACAATAATGGACCCCTGTGTCAGCCTGGACTCAGTCCCTACCTCACCTTCAGGTGTTTTTAGCAATCTTCCTTCTTGGACAGGGAGGCAATGGAGAAGAGTCCCCATTGCCTTACTCCCCAGCCTTAAATAAAATTTACATAAGGCATTTGTTTCCAGTGGAAAAAAATACCAGCAGTGGCCAACATGGTACTCCGTACCAGGTGACATCATCAGATGACCCTGCAGTATCAAAGCAACATGCTAGGAAACTCCTTAGGACAGGGGAAGATTAAGAAGAACAATAGAACTTTAAAGATACTAAATGGCTCATTCAGGTTAATAGCCTAGTGTCTGGGGTGTTTTCCCCAATACACACACAGTTGTAATTATTACAAAGTCAATATTCCTAATCTCAGATACAGAAATATACATGCATACAAATTGGACAAACACAGTCAGTACATCAGAATCTTTTCAATGATACCTTACATGAGGCATCTTGCATAAAACAGATCTTAGTTATGCTGCATTCATATCAATGTTTCTATGAAGAATATGGGGTATAACGTCACACCTGGAGTCTTTGATCAGTTCTTTCTTAAGCAAAACTTCCATTGACTCCCATTACTAGATGATCTGGAACCCTATCCATAGTTAGCTCCACAACACAAATCGCTTATGTTAAGAGTGGAAGGTTGGCTGCCAAACTGTTCAGCCAGCAAATTGCACTGAAAATGAAGTCATGCTGTTATACTACATGGTTATGGGAAGTGACAGATTGTATTTTGTGATGCACAGAACTTGGCTTCATCATAGCAGTGGACCCAGACCAAAGGCTTTGTGGTTTTTTGGGGTTTTTTTTAGACTAAATAATCTGAAATAATGAAATTTAAACTTCAGTGTGTCACATAAGGAAACATTGGAGCATATTTTCTTTGGCTCAAGTCCACATTATGCTCACTATAGAAAACCTTATCAGTCTGAACACAGCCTCTCTTTCCTGGAATACCACATTTGAAGACAATCTCCTCTTTAAAAAAACAACACCTCCAAACCATCCTGCATCATGTCAAAACATACTGGAGAGATTTAAAGCTCAGAAAGTTAACACTAGCGTGGGGTTGAGTCAAAACCAGTAAACATCAAAGTGAGTTATGGTAGATTTATGCCAATACATTGGCAATGACGCAAAGGAATTTTATGAACTTTGGCAGTCTTGTATGCCTAGACATTTTTTTGCTGGCATAGCAAACTGAAGATCTTATCTTACAGTTACTGAGATATTGTGGTCTAAAAATTTTTTGTGTGTGTGTGGTAAGAATAGACTAAGTTCACATTGACGCAAGTGCTGAGATGAGTTGAAGAATAGAAGTGAGCAAAAAGAATAGAAATGAGCTGAAAGGTATTAAGTATTCCATTTCCAATGACATCTTTTACTAGCATTCATGCTTTCTATATAAAACCCACCTACAGTCATTTGGATATAAACCACATCTTGCAATGCTGGTAAAAACAAAGTAAAAAAAAAAACATTTCAAAGTGGACAAATGTGATTGATGAGTAGAGTAGGGTTTTGTCAATAAAAATGACCACACCAGCCCAAAATTTAATGGAGAAGTTTTGTTTTGCCATTGCTGGCATTTACTATTGACATCCTCAGATTTGTGCAGACATTTATGACTGCTTGCTAAGACATTAAAGTGTAAACCCAATCTACCATCTGAGGAAGAGGAATGCAGTTAAATAGATGAGACAGATGACTAAAGAATGTTACCTCACAGCTACAGGCCCTAATTCAGCAAGGGACTTAAGCAAGTGCCTAATTTTAAGCACTTGAGTATTCTCATTGAGATCAATGGAACTATTCACAAGCATACCGTATATTTAACTTGGGAATAGTTCCATTGATCTCAATGAGACTGCTCATGTGCTTAAGTCCCACGTTGAATCAGGCCATAATACTGTTGACCATTTATCAATGAAATGTATCCAAAATTTGCAACTCTCAGAATTCATACCCATCTCCTGAGAAAAGATATTTGTTAATATAATTTACCAGACTAGCTTTAAAAAGCACCAGCCATTTTTCTTCTCTTTGTGGGTACCTTAGTAGTATTACAGCTGAGCAGCAACTGCTAGGTGTCAAGCCTTTTTAGCTCCCATCCTGATGAACAGACTTGAGAGCATGAAGAACCTTGCAAGCTGCGGGCCTAGGTCTCTCTCGTTTGGAACTCCTGCATCGGAGTTTGTGGGACAGCATGACCAGTGCTGCAGGACTTTACAGTTAAGTGAATGAATACACGAGTTAAAACCAAATTACTATAAAAATGGACATATTGCACCTGTAACTGTATTCCAGAGAGGATAAATGTTGTATAGATTGTTCCACTATTAGAATGATAATAAATGGCTGACTTTAAAGCATAGAGTCCCACACACAAAGTGAGAATCTATAGATTTCAATCTCTGATTTTGTGGGGGGTTTATTTACAAAAGGCATTATTCAGCATGTGGAGTCTACACAAGATGCATGCATGGTGAGGGTTCATTTTAAACTGTTAGGTGCTGGACCAGCACTGTGGTCCTTTGGGAGGTGCCAATTGGTTTTCTGCACTGTGCAAGGACAGAAGGTTTAATAAACAGAGGGCAATATTAATCTGTGCTTTAAAAAAGAACTACCAAAAAAGCTGATTTCATCATCTTATCCCTGTTGGGGGAAAGAAAGGATTAAAATGGGACTAGGAAAACAATAAATAATGGAAGAAATCATTTTTTCAGGAAACAAGTCTTCGAAATGTGACTATAAAGTACTATTTTCTAAGTAACTTGTAGAAGCCTTGGACTTGAAGAGTTAATCGTCAAAGTGTGATGAATCAAGGTTTCTTTTGCATCATTTTCTTAAAGCTCTCTTCTGCAACTTGGAGAGGAGAGTATTGGAAACACGGTCTTCTTGTTTGTGGCAACCACGGACAAAATGACTGATACTAGAGATAGGACGTGCATTTTTTCCTGGGACAGAACGATAGTCTGGATCCCTGAATGGCAAAAGAGATGGACGGGGATAGAGTGAAATGGAATAATAGCGAGGAACAGAGTGAGGAAGACAGAAGGGAACAGAGAAATAAGGACAGACCCTGGAGTTGAGACAAGGAAAAAGGAGAAAGGTGTATCAATGGCGAGGATAGAGAAAATGTGAGAAGAACAGAGAAGAGAGAAACAATGGTATGAATGACAAGTGGAGGATAAAGACAAGTGGTCAGAGTAAAGTTTCCAGAAGGAAGAGGAGGAGAAGAGTAGGAACAAGGAGAAAGAAAGTGAAGGAGAGAAACTGAGGTTTGAATGGTATGGAAACTGGAAATATCCTCTCACCCTTCAAGATTGTCCTTCCAGCTCAGGCTTGAGGCACATTGGCGTGATATTGTAGGACAACTTGCAGTATGAGTACTCACTCTGTACCTGCTCTGTGGAGAGAGGGCCTTCAGAGCTGTCAATCTAGCATCTTTCTTGAACACTAAATTCACCTTGACTTTTCCTTTGGGGAAAGAATATTTGAATCAAGAGGTGAAAAAAAACCATCCTACTCAAATCTGCATTTCTTGCCGGTCACAGACATCAGGAAAATGCCTCAGGAAAAGCTAATTCAAGTACAGGAGTGATAGGGGTGGTTTAAGTCATGTAAAATAGGCACCCTGAAAACAGGAGATTCAAAGGGAGGAAAAGAAAGAATGTGTCCGAATTTCTACATCAAAATACTTTAAAACTGTGTTTGTAAAATGCTTGGTGCAGATAGGAATAATGAAATTGATGTGCATATATCATTTAAAGTCAAGAGGGATTTCTGTGTGTGCATATTATTTCCCCAGATTGAATATGGGTATTTTGGTTGCATTTTTTAAAATTAAAGTTTAAAATGTACTAGAGTAACCAGGAGAGAGGCAACAGAGCTGTCATCTCTCTCTTGGACAAATTTTACATTTTAAATTTAATACTTTTCTTAAAAATGTTCTCCCTCTCAAATGTCCTCTCCAGAGCTCACCCAGGTAGCAGTCACCAATAAATTTGTCTTTTACTATTCAGGTCACAATTAGACACAACAAATTGACTGCCAGCATTTTTACTACCTTTGTATTAGATAGGAGGGATATGGATGTGTAAGACAGAAGGTAGGAAGGATACAGAGAGAGACATACACCAACAGCTGGAGGACTGAAAGAACAGACAGAGTTTAGACGAAAAACAAACCTGCCCACAGAAAACAGCATCTTCAGCAACACTAAAATTGGCCCCCTGCCAGAATCTGAGAGAGTAAATGCACAGGTGTGGTGATTGACAAAGTATAATAAAATAGTAAATTCAGTCAGGATCAGTAACAGAAACTTTAGATAGGATCCTAGCTGAAGACCAGACTGGAAGGTCTTTCTCACTATTGTAAATGTGTTGCCAAATCATTACTGAACCTGACCTCCTCTCTTACAGGTAATGAAGTGCTGCATTGAATACATGCTCTGAGTATGCACTGAAGGATGGGCAACTAATATTCCATCCACCTGAGCCAGTTCTAGTCATGTTTCTCCCAATGCTCATTTGTGCATCCTAAATGGAATAACAAAAATTTATCCTTTAAATAATTCTTTCTCTGGTGAGGGAAAGAAACCACAAAAACATACAAATCTTAGAAGCAATATGACTCAATAAATGAGCATGCAATATTTTATTAATTATCATTATTAAATACATCTACTACCATAACACCCAAAGGCCTTAATAAAGTTCAGGGTTCCATTATTCTCCTGGGGGAATTCTAGTGCCACTGCACATGTGCAGAATGTATATCCCGCAGATTTCTTTTCTTCCTCACAGAAAAATGACTTTCTGATGGGGAAGCAAAGGGAAGCTACAAAAACGGTCATGTGACCTTCCCAAGCAGTATGTTTCAGGAGCCCAGGGCAGCTGGCAGAGAGTTAAATTACTGTGGAGCACGGGTGGGACTGGGGAAGATCCAGCTGGTAGCTCCTACCCTGTGCTGGGCTCAGCTGCTATTCCTGGTTGAGAAGGACAGGATTTCTTCCCCTGCACAGCATCCTGGGCCTTGTCAGACCCACACAAGATTTCTCACCTGGCTGTAGGAAGCTCTAAAACCACTCCCTCGTCCCGCTTCCTGTGCCCATCGCAGCTCAGCTGAAGAGGGAGGGATCACTGTACAAGGAGCTGCTCCCCCATCTGCCCAAGCCCCAGTCATCCAGACCCCTTCATACCAGACCCTCTCACCGGACCTTCACCCCCACACCTAGAACCCACCCCAACAAGCCCCACTCCCCCTGCACCTGGACCACCTGCATCCAGATCCCCACCCCACTGAGTACCACTACCCCAGCATCTGGACCCCTACACTAATTCCCCCTCCCTGCTGAGCCCCAACCATCTTCACCTGCCCCTCTGCAGAGTCCCATTACTATTGCACTCAGACCCCCCCCAACAAGTCCTTGTGCATCCAGATCCCCCCCACACCGAGATCCCCCACTGAGCCACCCGCACCTAGATTGCCCCACACAGAACCCTCTCAACCCACACCTGGATCCTCCCACACTAGAATACTGCCTTGCTGAGCCTGCCTGCCCATACCTGCTGCACCTGGCACGGAGGGGCAGGGCCCTGGGGTGTTTCTGGAGCAGACATGTTCCTTGTGCTGTATCAGGGTTGGTTGCAGTCTCACTGTTGAGTCCATGCCCCAGGGGGGAGCTGCACAGTGATCTCCCACCTCTGTGCAGTCAATGGCTTGTCTCCCCAAAGCCAGGCTGGAGTCTCCACATTTATTTGGCAAATAAAATTTGCCGAATTTTAAAATATTGTGCACAGACTTTTTAATTTTTTGGCACAGAATGTCCTCAAGAAGACATCATGCACATATTAGATCAGGTCTTTGCTCTGAAGAGGCTTTATTGTCTAAGAATGAACATCAATATAACTAAATGACTTGTAATCTCCTGTCGCTGACATCTAACATATTTCTCGTGGTGTATGTTTGTGTGAAGTATTGCTTGTTAATAAATAAAACCAATAGTTTAGATTCAGCCAAAGGCTATGCTGGCCCATGACTTCCTAATCTTAAAAACATTATGAAAGGTTACCTTTTCACTAAGCCAAAGCAAAAATAAACAGTAGTGCTATCCAGTGATGATGAGATAGAACAATCAAGCTTCTAGAATGATCACAGAAGCTTTTGTATACATATGCAGTAAACTAGCCTAGACAGAATAGAACTATATATAAAC
This sequence comes from Sternotherus odoratus, assembly GCA_032164245.1. Taxonomy (NCBI): domain Eukaryota; kingdom Metazoa; phylum Chordata; order Testudines; family Kinosternidae; genus Sternotherus; species Sternotherus odoratus. Next base: position 158,616,254 of record JAVMKO010000001.1, read on the forward strand.
CTCAAATGCATCAAAGTTCAATTCCAAATTATGGATGCTTACCCAGACTACTACCTGAAACTCTGGAAGCCGGAACTGTGCCCCCCAGCTCAACACAACTATTTTGCCACCAGAAGGATGCCAACAACCCCTTTCACTCATTCCTAACATTACATTTTGGGAGGAAGAACTAGTGATTTGCATGGCTGATGATCTGTTTTCCCCTCTGATGAACATTGGCCACTACTATTATCAGTCCAGGATGGTCTTCAGGGGGACAGTAAATAACCCTCCTTCCCACAGTGGTTCTTGCTGTTTCCACTAGCTCCCAGGGATTGTGCACAGATACATAACTGCTGTAGGTTCTTGGAAGTGATTTTTAAAAAAATTCATAGTGCTCAGGCCCAGAGGAAAAAAACCCACACTTTTTTTTCCTCCTGACTGAGTCAGAAGATGCACAAAAAGCATCCAATCCCTGAGAGAAAAATGAGTGAAAGGAGTCATATGAACAATTTATACCACATTTCCAACTCATGAAAACTACAAAGTTAAATCCAGGCTAATTACAGCTCCTACTGCCAGGGCTCCACAGCTGATCCATGCAACGTCTTATCACTTTCTTTTCCCATCCATGACCCCATTTAAAGTATTTCAATAGGTGGGTTTAGAATTCTTACATTTCCCAAATTAAAGCAACATCACTGAGGACAAATCCAACTCCCATTCACTCTCCATTGATTAAAAGGACAGCTGGATTGAACTCAGTCATTTACTAACTGGAGTAGGACAGACAATGATGAATGGTTCAAAAGCCACTAAAGTGATTTTGCTGAAGGGCAACCAGGAAAGACTGAGTTAGTCACAAGTACATCCATATTTTTGATGTACCTTATTCCAATAGGTTATTAAAACATGTCTAAAATATTACATAAAGTTTACTAATCTCAGCCTGTGAAAGACACCAGACAGATTTAGTTTGATGTGCAAAAATCTACAAGGTTAAAGTATGTGAATAATGGAGATCAGGTCTTATGCAGAGTTACCCCATTGATAAAATATTTATATTGTGTGATATAAAACAGGAAGGCATACAAGATTATTCATGGTCAGTCACATCAAATGCTAGAAATAAGCACCACAGGAACATCTGCAGTTAAAATTAAGGTTTCCTTTTCATGATGCAAAATTACATAATGTCCTTCACTCTTTTCTGCAAGGTCAACTGGGAATATTTACATTTCCTTCAGTATAGGTAGCAAACATTTTTATAATACAATTGTTTTGTAAAAAAAAAGAAAAGAAATTACCATGTAAACTTGAATGTTCTATTATGGACAGAAGCATTTTCTTTTAAAAGGAGAATTTTTCTTTGAATTTGCTGTTATGCACATTCACCTCTTTCTAGAGCATGACAATATTTTACTTACTTTTTACTACACCACTCACACCTAGCTGCAAATGAAAGTTCAAAGACCAAACACTTTCTTTAATGGATATTATGGCTCATATACCAAACAACTCAGGATCATGATAATGGGGTTGTTTCAGAACTTAAAACTTTAAAACTGGCTTAATTGTGATGAGTTATATTTTATTACTAGAGATAAAATGTACAATTTAATTAACATGTAGTTATAAAAATTAAGTTTCAGTTAAGTCTCCAGGCTTTATTTTAATTTAATCTACATAAGTTAGTAATGGTAATATTATGTAGAGGGAATGAATAGTTATTCTAATCATAAAACACATTGTACTCTCTACATTGTTTTCTCAATTAACAACAGCTATAATATAGATCTCAGTGTCTACCCACACCTCTTAACCCTTCATCTTCTACCCTCTGATCCTTGCTTGCTTGTTCAACTGACCTTTACATATTTTAGTGTTTTTTACATCAGAGGATACAAAATGCGAATGCAACATTATCGAAGGTTACTCCATTAAAATAATATTATATCAGCCTACATAATGTTCATATCCAAGAGACGATTCACTTTTAAATAGGGAGACTATATGGTATCCATATTTTAAAAATCCAAGGCACAACGGTACAACTAAAAGTGATTGAAAAATGGAAAGTAGTTTGTGAAAGTTTTCATGTAACATTCATCTTGGTTTTTTAATTGTTTTAATTTCAAGAAAAGAATTCATCAGAATTTCAAAATACTTTGATAGTTATTGTTACCTCCAATAAGAAATGGACAGAATGGACAGAGAGACTGAACTAGCTCATCGTCCCCAGAAGTTGTCATTCCAGCCCAGGTCAAGATGAATGCACATTTGCAGAACAGTGTGCAAAGTTTGCACTGCTGTTCTCAGTCTCTAGCCACTGAAGAGGTATTAGAGAAGATAGCAGCCTCCAAGGGTATCCAGGAGGCATTTCTTCTGCTCAAAATTCATTTTTCCCCTCAGATGCCATATTGCTCCCCATAAGGTCACCTATTTTTATGGGATATCTCTGGCAGAAGCAAGCTAAAATCTATGACAAAGTAGCATTGCCAAATTTACATCATCCTAAACCTAGCTGTTCCTCTCCAGAGAAGCCATCTCTGTTCCACCCCCTCATTTTGCAATTGTATTCAGATGATTCCCCTTGATTTTAATGGGGGCAAGTAAGCTCTATAAGTCCTTGTTAACCAACTGTCCATCAGGCCAAATGATATTCAGGAAGCAGAAGGAATCCCACTGCCAAATATAAACACATTAAACATTTTCAGCAGCCTCATATGGGCCATAACAAGTGATATTGTGTGTCCTATAGTCTTTCCTTTGTAGGTGTGGTAGGTCACCAGCGTATTCATATTGCAATATTGTTTGAGATGCTGAAAACTGTATGTCTTTTCAACTTCACAGGTAGTCACATACATCTCTCATATATAGTCCATAGCCCTCAGTTCATTGAAAAGCTGACAAAAAAAGAACAGTTTCACAAGAAATATTTGGGTAAATAAGCAAAGCTGTAGGACAGGGAAGCACATCTCCTACACTACCACACTCACAGGATGAGAAGTAATTCTACTGACAGTAGTTCTGTAGGAGCGGGAAGTGAGATGGCTAATGTAAATGGAGACACATGCTTATAATTCTTATTTCTAGTTAAAGAACAGAGAGAAAGTGGCAGAGAAGAGAAAGATCCAGATCCTCAGATGATGCAAGTCAGCTGATTTACACCAGCTGGGAATCTGTCCCAGGGGAATGACTGGAAACTTCCTTTTCATGTGGATAAAACAACTAAGTGTGAACTGGTATTGTGAGTTTTAAAGCAGCATGTGGCAAAAACATAGAGTCGCATGGCTCCTACATTCTCAAGGAATGAAGCTTTCATTGCATGACTCACATATAGGTTGGAATTTCACTGCTAGAGCCCAGCAGAAAGCTTTAAAAATGGAGGGAGCAACTGATATTTGCAGTATTCTTGAGCTTGTCCTTCTAAACATATCATTACCCAGCATCTATATGCTAGGATTTGCATCTGAACATACTACATTCCATTGCCAGCCTCAGAGATGAGCCACTAAGTGGACAGATACAAAATAGCTGCATAGAACACCACATATTATCCCTTCGTTACAAGTTGCATTCTGAAGAATGCTAAGAATGACTTGCTGGAGTAAATATCCTAGCTAAAATTTTCTAAGCTATCTAAAGATTGAGACAAATATCTAACTCCTAGACAGCAGTGCTGGAGCAATTTTTATAGTGGGAGTACGGAGAGCCATTGAACCAAACTGTAAACCCTGTATATAATAGAAACCATCTCAAGACAGAAGGTGTGGCACGCCCACCCCTAACCACTAGCTCCAGCACCTATGCTCCTAGTCTAAAAATCTGAACCCTTGTGCCTATGTAGGAGGCAGTAGTTTTGAACTCCAGCCTAGCAGCACCTACAGGTTTATTTACAAGGGCCACATCTCCTTCCGCTCTCACCCTGAGCTATTCACTACCATTGAGAAGAGGTTTCAGCAAATGAAACTAATTTTAAAGTAAAAATGATCAATTCAGAGAAATATCTCCCTGTTGAGCTAGCATGGGTTTTTTCCTTCCATTGAGGACACAAGACAATATATGAGAACAAAAAAGTTAACATTTGACATTCTTCATAATTTCTCATCAGTGAATTGATGAGAGTGACTTGAATTCATTCCTTTTGCTTGTAAACTTTATGAAGTTCATGAATTCATGTACTCTTTTCTGCTCCTCCCCACCAGTAATGCAACAATGGTCACAGAATGTCACTCCCTCCCCTCCCCTCCTCCCCCAACACTGAATGAGGAACTTTCTTAAAATAATGAAAACCATAGAGTCCCTAAAACCTCTCTCTCTCTATCTTGTGTAAATCTGCCACCTCTATTCTTACACAATTCCCTCCTGCCTGGCTTCCTGTTACAAGTTTAAAAGAATAGTGAATGAATGGTCACACCTCCATTCCCCCCGGGGAAAAAATAGTTAATTATTTGTGTAGTATATGTGACAAATAGTTATTCTCTGTGCCTTTCACAATGGACAGGTGTCCCTATTGCAATCCACTCTCAACACAATTGGCATTAAATTGAGAATATTAGCACTGGTGCTATCAAAGCCAAGAACTAAATGGGCACAGGGAATAAGCTACCCTCTGATCCCTAGAAAGAATTCCACTAAGACTTCAGGCACTTTCAGGTCTATTTTCTCAGACACAGAATGTAACCCTGTAGTAGAAAGAAGTATGTTCTGCATGGCTGCACTAAGGCATTTTATGTACAAACAGAGATTTTCACCACTAGACTGGCAATATATATCCCTTCACCAATGCTAAATTCACACACAACATAGAAGGTAAAACTTCTAATTGAGTCTATGACTATCTTGATGAAATCTGGGAAAATTCTTATTCAGAAGATTTACATTCCATTATTACCTACAGGTCCCAATCAGGGCCCTGTTATACCAGGCTACTCTTGCAAACATATCATGAAGACACTATCCCTATTGGACATAAAGGAAAACACCCCTGTATACATTTCTAATGCACTTATCACCCTGGCATTTAGGCAAAATAGGAACGTTGCACCTTCAATAGATGCAGCGGGAAAAAACAATTAAAAATGAGATTAATAGGGCCTGGGCAGAAAGGAGAAGACAGTTCACTACCCTGAAAGTCATTAGAACAAACATCTCTGCTGTAACTTCATTAAGGTCAATTGAGTCACACCAGAGATGGATTGGCTCATTAAATACAACTGATGAGAGAAATTAAGTATTGTATTTATTTAAAAAAGGCTAAAAAGCACAAGATATCCAAGCACTTTAAGAGCAAAGGAGGCTCATGATTTTGAAGGAGTGTGGGAAGATAAAGTCATCCTTGGAGGAGGTCATGGGTAGAATCTACATGCAGCAGTTTTAGAAATCACACCTCTAAAAACACCCAGGTCTAATTATTAGGCATGTTCTCCAGTCTACATATATTTTGTAAGAAAAACAAAATATAGGGGCTGTTCAAAGCGTTGCTACAAATTTGATAGTACCCCCACCCACTTCCCCCAATGATTACAAACTGCAAAAAAGAATTGTTTAAAGAAAGGTATATTCCCAAATAAGGGCTGATCCTGCAAAGATTTAAGTGCAAAATTTAACTTATCAAAACCACTGCTCACCTACAGCCTAACCTTGTAGGGACTTTAGACTCCTAAATTTTCTCCAGTAGAGTCCCCGTGGCACCTATATTTCTGCTTGTGAGCGTGTGCAAAGTCACTTAAGTCCTGACAATGTTGAGCTGCTTGGTGTCTAAGCCAGGGTGGGATTCTAAAATTAGGATATCCCCCCACCTATCTCACCTGTGAGGTCTGATCAGGTGTGCTCAGAGCTTATCTGAGAGCACAAGATACTGGATAAAGCCTTGCACAAAAGGTGGCATTGGCAGAGGTGCAGGAGCATAGTGTAAACAGAGTTCATCCACTCCTCATTTGAGGAATATGGAGTTTAGTTTTCTCCACTCCGTTTTTTATCACTAGACAGGTGTCCCGAATATTTGCAATACCTGGGTTCTATGAGATACGGGCTCAAGTGCTTACTCTGCTGGATTCAGAGCTGGGAGTTGAACCTAGGCCAGACACAATTAGAATGAGTCTATGGCTCATTGGTTAGGGTGCTCACTTGAGAGTGTTAGCTTCCAGGTCCTGCTTGGATGCCTACGCAAATACAGCATAGAACAACTTTATACAGCACGTTTTATACAGCATAGAACAGCTTCAACAGGAGCAATCAAGCGAGTCATAGCCCAGTGGTCAGGACACTCAGGTGGGATATGGGGACCAGAGGTTCAAGAAAATGTAATACGAAAAGCCAAAAAGGAGTTTGAAGAACAGCTAGCCAAAAACTCAGAAGGTAATAACAAATGTTTTGTAAGTACATCAGAAGGAGGAAGCCTGCTAAACAACCAGTGGGGCCCCTGGATGATAGAGATACAAAAGGAGCACTTACAGAGAAACTAAATGAATTCTTTGCTTCAGTCTTCACGGCTGAGGATGTTAGGGAGATTCCCAAACCGGAGCCATCTTTTGCAGGTGACACAACTGAGGAATTGTCACAGATTGAAGTGTCACTAGAGGAGGTTTTGGAACTAATTAATAAACTTAACTGTAACAAGTGACTGGGAACTCAAGTGACCGGGAACTTAAATGTGAAATTGCGGAACTATTAACCAGGGCTTGTAATCTGTCCTTTAAGTCAACTTCTGTAGCCAGTGACTGGAAGATAGCTAATGTAATGCCAATATTTAAAAAGGGCTCTAGAGGTGATCCTGGCAATTAAAGACTGGTAATTCTAATGTCTTTATTGGGCAAATTAGTTGAAACAATAGTAAAGAATAAAATTGTCAGACACATAGAAGAACATAAATTGTTGGGCAAAAGTCAACATGGTTTCTGTAAAGGGAAATCATGTTTTACTAATCTATTAGAGTTCTTTGAAGGAGTCAACAAACATGTGGACAAGGGGAATCCAGTGGACATAGTTTCCAGAAAGTCTTTGACAAGGTCCCTCACCAAAGGCTCTTATGTAAATTAAGTTCTCAAGGGATAAGAGGGAAGATCCTTTCATGGATTGAGAACTGGTTAAAAGAACAAATGGTAGAAATAAATGGTAAATTTTCAGAATGGAGAGGGGTAACTAGTAGTGTTCCCCAAAGGTCAGTCCTAGGACCAATCCTATTCAACTTATTCATAAATGATCTGGAGAAAGGGGTAAACAGTCGGGTGTCAAAGTTTGCAGATGATACTAAACTGCTCAAGGTAGTTAAGACCAAAGCAGACTGTGAAGAACTTCAAAAAGATCTCATGAAACTAAGCTGACTGGGCAACAAAATGGCAAATAAAATTTAATGTGGATAAATGAAAAGTAATGCACACTGGAAAAGATAACCCCAACTATACATGCAATATGATGGGGGCTAATTTAGCTACAACTAATCAGGAAAAAGATTTTGGAGTCACCGTGGATAGTTCTCTTAAGACATCCACGCAGTGTATAGCAGCAGTCAAAAAAGCAAACAGGATGTTAGGAATCATTAAAAAAGGAATAGAGAATAAGATGGAGAATATCTTATTGCCCTTATATAAATCCATGGTGAACCCACATCTTGAATACTGTGTACAAATGTGATCTCCTCATCTTAAAAAAGATATATTGGCACTAGAAAAGGTTCAGAGAAGGGCAACTAAAATGATTAGGGGTTTGGAACAGGTCCCAAATGAGGAGAGATTAAAGAGGCTAGGACTTTTCAGTGTGGGAAAAAGGAGACTAATGAGGGATATGATAGAAGTATATAAAATCATGAGTGGTGTAGAGAAAGTGAATAAGGAAAAGTTATTTACTTGTTCCCATAATATAAGAACTAGGGGCCACCAAATGAAATTAGTGGGCAGCAGGTTTAAAACAAATAAAAGGAAGTTCTTCTTCACACAGCGCACAGTCAACCTGTGGAACTCCTTGCCTGAAGAGGTTGTGAAGTCTAGGACCATAAGAGGGTTTAAAATAGAACTGGATAAATTCATGGCAGTTAAATCCATTGATGGCTATTAGCCAGGATGGGTAAGGAATGGTGTCAGCAGCAGGGAGTCTGGGAAGGAGCTGGGTAAGGGGCATATGCCAAAGTAGTGGTATCAAATTGTTATTTGCAAAGTATTTGTTCCTCTTAAATCATTAGTTTATCAACAAATGAGCAAACAAAGGGAAACAGAAAATAATTGGAAACCCATACTTGTGTTTTATATTAAACAGTCACTTGTGTTAATGTTGATAGTCTATTTATCTTTCTAAAAGCAAACATCAGCCTCATTCATAAATATTAATTAACCCATTAGCTTCTAAAAACCACTTTCCTAGGATGTACCTGGAGTGCAAAATGTGGGATTATGTTTGAGAATCTCTAGTAATGGAAAAGGAAAGAAACTGAGAGGGAGGGAAGAGTAGTCTGCACATGTTGAAAATCAGAGTTGAATCTCTAAACTTTATCTATAATACAGATGAGAACTAGAGACATATTTCAAGTCTTAGTGCTTCCCTATTTCAAATCACTTTTCATATTTTGTGCTGTGTAAATATCTAGGGTTTGTCTACACAAACTCAAACCAAAAATAAATAAATTGATTTTAATTCTCATTTAGTTCTTTCAGTGCAAGTCTGAGTATAGACCCTTATCTGGGAACAAGGGCACCCAAATTCAATTTAACTTCATTCAGTAAAACAAATTTAAATTAAATCAAAAATGGAAACTCTAATTCCAAAATAATAGTGCCACACAGATATTAGCACATGTGCACACACAAAAATCCAATGTTTACTTTAAACAAACTTATTTCAGCTCTTTTGGTTGCAGTGTGCGTGTAGACAAATCTTTATTTCTTATAGGTTTACTTTACTGTTTATTGTTTCTTTTTTCTCTTACAACTTCTTCTCATTCTTTGCCAAAAGGAACAATTCTTCCTTGTTTGTCTTAGTGTCCGAGCGACTTTTGCATCTCACCGCAGATTTCCTATATGCCTCATTGTAGGGTATTTTTTTTTTTGTTCTGCAGCCCTATACCGTTCAAGCTCCATGGTGCTCTTGGAATAAGACACCTCCCATGCCACATTAGAAAGTCAGAGAGCAGCACGATGCTTTGGGGATTAGAGTCTGAAAACGTTGTCAAAATCCCAGATGGGAGTAGCTCCCTGAGGTAAAACCATCAGCTATAGCTAGTCTAGGTGGAATCAGACCCTTAAGAAGAGGTAAATTACTATTAGGAGACTGAATGACTGAGGGTTTCCTGACCAGAAGCCAGAATGGGGAGCTCTGTAGCAGACTGATCAAAATCCCCCAAATTTTGAAAAAGTATCGTTTAAAAATGTTTTGCAACAGGCAACTCTGTAGACAGAAAACCTGTTCTTCTTATATTCTGTTTGACAATAGATTAACTCTATTAGAGAGGGTGGCTAAAGACTTTTTTTGGTTGAACATAAAACCTGCAGGTAAAAGATAAAAATCTGGCTCCACTGATGTCAATGCAAAACTCCCATTAACATCAATGATTTCATCCAGAGACTTTCCCCTCTATTCTTTAATCTGGGCCTCCTGCAGTGCTTAGTGGCTGTTCTTAGCCCCAGCATCTCTGGGCTTGCAGCATCAGTTATGAAAGAAAAAATTGCCTGAGCCCTGGTGCCTAATTGCTTGAGTCCCAGCACCTCTGTCATTACAAATTAAGCACAGGCGTCCTGTCAGCTCTCAAGATCACAGCTTGTTTCTACTACACCCCCCTTGCCAAAAAATATCAAGGCTTTGGAAAATGAACAATAAAACTATAAGTCTCAGCTGCAGGAAGTTACATTGAACATTATTACTTGAGCAAATACTGTAGAGCACTGTGACTCCTTATCAGGGCAATAATCTACTTTCAATTTTCAGTCATCACAATCAGTGAACATTTTTGAGTTTATAGTAAGGATAGATGCTGCTATCAGAAATAATGTTCCAGAAAGAATATTTCTATTATCAGTTAAGTTTCCCTCCAGCCAACTGTCTTAAAAGAATCATATCATTTTCTTGGGGTACGTCAATACTATCCACCGGATCAGCGGGTAGTGTTCGATGTATCGGGGATCGATTTATTGCATCGCATCTAAACATGATAAATCGATCCCCAAATTCAGGGAGCTGGATGCTGCACAGATGTACCACTGCCCACACTGTAAATGTAAATACTAAAACAGATGCACCAGGACAATGCAATGCATGGACTGGATGTGTTCTTTATGGGTCATTCATCACTCTGGCCCCATTGCATGCTCAAAGACTCCATGGTCACTTGTCCCACTGTCCATACATGGACCACAACCACCAGGGAGCACCATCATTCCCATTCCCATTGCCAGGCCCATCTCATTGCCCCTCTGCCAGTAAAACCCTTGGATGACAGAGCTCCCAACAGCAGCAGAACTTCATTCCTTTTCTACCAGGGTGGGCCTGTTTTTCAAAACCAAACCAGTCAAGAGAGATCCCTCCTAAAGCCTCTTCCTCATAAGACTCCTGTCCATGTCAAAGCAGCAGCTATCTCCAGTCAGGTCTGGTGTTGAAAGTCCCCTTCCAGGTATTTGCCCCGAATGCCTTCCTACTCCCTATACATCCACCCCCAACTGAACTGCTTGCTGGTGTTTTAGCTGATTGCCTGCAGCTCAGCTAATCCTCAGTCACCTGATCTTTGGCCTCAAAACCATTATCTGGTTGCCAGCTAATTAGTCACTGGTGGGGACAATCTGGCCTATGACACGAGGATGAATGTTTTTGCTTTTTTCAATCTTTGCGTTTTGAGTTTAGGCTGCACACAGCGGGGCTAGAGTTCCCTTCTCTCCTGCCCTATGTTGTCTTTATCTTTATAATGTAATGGTTTTATGAATACCATTAAAACCAATGCAAATCCATCAGTGGGAAGGCAGATAATTAGGATCAGATGGGCCCACCTCCCTTAAAAAGCTATCCCATCATATGACAAGTTCATGTTCCTGATTTTTTATTGTTCTATCATGTTTTGCACAAATCAGTTAAGCCCAAGTCCATAAAGGGACTTAGGCACTTAAACCCCAGATCTAGGTGCCTAAATCCCAGAAACAGGCACCACTGTAATCCACAAAACTCCTGCTCAGCTACTGCCTAACATGTAGTGCCTAAATTCATTTGACACCTACATTTTTGCTGTAAGAATCACCCAGGCACATTAAAAACAACAAGGAGTCCTAGCGGCACCAGAGAAACTAACAAATTCATTTGGACATAAGCTTTCATGGGCTAGAACCCACTTTATCAGCTGCATGGAGTGAAAAATACAGTAAGCAGGTATAAATATACAGCACATGAAAAGATGAGAGTTGCCTTACCAAGTGGGAGGTCAGTGCTAACGAGGCCAATTCAGTTAAGGGGGATGTGGCCCATTCCCCACAGTTGACAAGAAGGGGTGAATATCAACAGAGGGAAAATTATTTTTTGTAGTGATTCAGCTACTCCCAGTCTTTTTTCAGGTCTAATTTGATAGTGTCAAATTTGAAAATTAATTCCAGTTCTGCAGTTTTTCGTTGAAGTCTGTTTTTGACTTTTTTTTGGTTGAAGAAGGGACACTTTAAAGTCTGTTATTGAGTGCCCAGGGAGATTGAAGTGTTCTCCTACTGGGTTTTGAACTTTACAATTCTTGATGTTTGATTTGTGTCCATTTATTCTTTTGTATAGTTTGGCCAGTGTACATGGCAGAGGGGCATTGCTGGCATATGATGGCATATGTCACATTGGCAGATGTGCAGGTGAATGAGCCCCTGATGGTGTGGCTGATGTGGTTAGGTCCTATGATGGTGTCCCGTGGACAGAGTTGGCAATGGGGTTTGTTTCAGGGATTGGTTCCTGGGTTAGTGTTTGCTGTATGGTGTGTAGTTGCCAGAGAGTATTTGCTTCAGGTTGGGGGCTGTCTGTAAGCAAGGACTGGCCTGTCTTCCAAAGTCTGTGAGAGTGAGGGATGGACCTTCAGAATAGATTGTAGATAAGGGATCGGCAACCATTGGCACGCAGCCCGCCAGGGTAAGCCCCTCGTGGGCTGGTTTGCCTCATTGGCCTGGAACGGCAAGGCACGGCCAGTGGGAGCTGTGATTAGCTGAACTTGTGGACGCGACAGGTAAACGAAAGTTTAAGCCCCAGTCTGACCCTCACAGCAGGTGAAAATAGGTGTTGCCCTGCCTTTCTTATCTATCTTATCAGCATGGCCTCATCTGTAGGTGTGCTCTGAACTCTCCTAACTCCCCCCAAAATAGCCAGGGAGGACAGGAGGCAAAGTTAGCCTTCCTTCTAACCTTTAGCCCAGTGAGCAGGGTACTCACTAGTACAATATCCCTCCTCTACTGGTATGGAAGAGGAAGTTAAACAGGGGTTTCCCACCTCTCACGAGAAGGCCCTAACCACTGTGATATTATGATGTGGGGCTTCCTTAATCTCTTGAAGTTATTCCACTTTGTATTAAATAATTAAGTATTAATTGGGCCAGATAAATACTGAGAATAATTCTATAGTCCAATGGTTAGGGCATTCATCTGAGAGGTAAGAAAACCTTATCAGGCAGAGAGAGAATTGAATTTGGATCTTTCACATTTTGGGTGAGTATCCTAACAGCTGGGGTGAAAATTATGAAGGAGGCTGCCACCACTGTCAGGTACCAGACTCTCTGAGAGGGTTCCCAGCTGTGGATCCCAAGAGGAGATAGGCACCTAAGTCTGGGCTGCAGGAGGTGCCTAAGTCTGAGAAAGATGAGGCTTAGGGCATAAAATCTCATCAGCATCTCCTATTGGCCTAACATGCTGGCTCTTATGGATCATACTCTCAGATGCCTCTTTCTCCCCAAGCATGTTGTATATGTAGGTGCCTAATGCAGGGTTTGTGGATTCCAGTGATTTTCAAGGTGCCTAGAAGTTGTGTGGAATTCTGGTACAAAATGTATACAACGTATTATTGCCACCTTAATTCTCTAGGTCTCTTCAAATGGTGGTTCTCACTGTCTTGTTTTCCTTGAAAACGGAAGGACACCACCCCATTGGCCATGCTTCAGGTTTTCCAATTCATTCAAAATAGTGCACCATAGCATGCTAGATAGGGGTATGTGTTGGGAATTATTCCTGATGTGTAGGACCTAGATAAGTTTAGTTTATAAGACAGAAGATAAACAGATTTCTCTGATGTTTTCATAGGCATCTAAAGGTTTTTTAAAATGGTACTGTCACTCTACTGCCATTATTCAGATGCAGAGACTAATTTTAAAGGTTGATGATAAAGGAAGATTATTATTAGAATTTAGAAACCTCAAATTTGATTATAATGTTTAGACTGAGTACTAAACTCATAACATCATCTCTAGCTAACTATACTGGCAAAGTAATTAAACACACACCTAATTTTAAGCATGTGAGTAGGTCCAGTGGTTTCAAAGGGACTACTCAGGGGCTTAAGTGCCTTGCTGAATTAGTGCCATAAGGAGAATAGTTACATAATTACAGGGCTATATCTACAGAGTTGGAAATGCAATGTTTAAAAATGACAGGCTAATTTGCAAGTTGCTAGAACAGTTAATTGCAGCTGAAGACTGAAGAGAATACCCAACCATAAATAATTAAACAAAACAGAGAATGTCATCTGTAATGACCAATTTTGTCTTTAACACAAAAAGTTTGAGCTGAAAACACTTACTCCAGATAAATGAGTAGTAATGCATTGAGATTAAAGAGCTTTCACCCACTCCCTTCCCCATATGCTGGGCACTGTCCTATAAAACTTTTTTGAAGGATTTTTTTTTTTACTTCTTTAGCTATATTTGTGCTAACACCTTTTTACAATTTTACTTCACTGGTTAAACACGACAGGAGTTTCTGCCTAAAGATACTGGGGCCCAAGATCCTCCAAGGTACTTTGCCACCTGTCTAATTCCTACTGAAACAGTTAGGAGCCTAAGAACCCTCCTCCTGTTGATTTCAGTGGGAGATTGGTCATTGACTTCAGGGATGCAGACTTGGACAGTAGTAAGCAAACTGTTTCGTTCTTTGTTTTGAATTGTCTAGTAAAGTCTCAAATTGGTCAAATGCTGCTATCAGTTGCATGTTTTATCTGGTTCTAAAACTGCATAAGTAGCTAAAAACATTAAAAACAGGAAGCACTTCTCAAAGACTCAAACCAGGCCAATGTTGTTTTTGGACCCAGTCAGCTGTGGTAAACAACATTCATTGATCATACCATAGATTAAATCACAAGAAAATCCTTTCATAAACTCACAAGAAACACCACAAAAGATCAATAAGCTGAATTAAAGCCAAGATATAAAAGTTTTCTGAGAGTTAAGAAATGAAATATTCATAGCTCACTGACATTAAAATGTTGCCTCTTGTTTTACTTGTTACATTATAGGAGTGTTATATTAATTTTCCAGAATTGAATCAAAGCTATTGAAGGAGAAAAGCAGGTTTGCAGAAGACTGGAACAAGTTATTAAACAGCCTCAGAGTATGGAGCTAGCTTTAATAAAATTGTTCTTTATAGCCCTTGTTATGCTATCATGTTTTTAATACTTTGTCTCCTTCTTTCCTGAGCTGGAAAGGCTACAGATATACAATTTAGTCCTGGAGTAAGTGGACTCAATTCCAGATGGAGATGCTAAAGGAGCACTCAAGGAAGATAAAGCCATTGCAGATAAATGAAATCTTGCATCTGTCTTCACAGTTGAGGATGTGAGGGAGATTCCCAAATCTGAGCCATTCTTTTAGGTGACAAATCTGAGGAACTGTCTCAGATTGAGGTGTCAGTAGAGGTGGTTTTGGAACAAACTGATAAATTAAGCAGTCACCACGACCAGATGGTATTCACCCAAGAGTTCTGAAGGTACTCAAATGTGCAATTGCAGAACTATAGCATGTAATCTATCATTTAAATCTATCTCTATACCAGATGACTGGAGGATAGCTAATGTGATGCCAATTTTTTAAAGAGCTCCAGAGGCTATCCTGGCAATTACAGGCCAGGCCAGTAAGTCTAACTTCAGATTGAAACTATAGTAAAGAACAGAATTATCAGACACAGACAAACATGATTTGTTGGGGAAGAGTCAACATGGGTTTTATAAAGGGAAATCTTGCCTCATCGATCTACCAGCATTCTTTGAGGGGAACGACAAGCATGTGAACAAAGGGGATCCAATGGATATAGTGTACTTAGATTTTCAGAAAGCCTTTGATAGGGTCCCTCACCAAAGGCTCTTAAGCAAAGTATGCTGCCATGGGATAAGAGGGAAGGGCCTCTTGTGAATCACTAAGATATAGGCTGACCATATTTCCTTGAGACAAAAACGGGACATTGGGATGGCAAAAATGGGACGGGGTTGGGGGGGGGGGGTCTCACCAGATGAAATCGGTGCAGTGCCTGCAGAACCTGGGCTGAGGGGCACTGGGGGGGTGGTTGGGGGCTCTGGGGGGGCTCTGGGCAGTCTGGGGGGCTCTAGGTCCCAGGGGGGTCTCACCAGATGAAGTTGGTGCAGTGGCTGCATAACGTGGGCTGCTTGCACAAGCGCGCGGTGACTTTGTGGCTCTTGACCACGTGGATCACCTTCTGGCGCAGCGCCCCCCTGCGGTAGAACAGCGGCTTGGCCAGGCACTCCAGCTCGGTGGGCGAGGTGACCAGCGCCATGGCCCCACCTGGGCCCCCCAGCACCGGGCAGGGGGGAGGCAGAGGGAGGACTGGGGGGGGGGATGGATGGAGGAATAAGCAGAACAGGGATGGGGGATGAAGAGGATGGAGGGAGAGAGAGAAGGGGGGGATGAGGGATGAAGAGGATGGAGGGGACGGAGGGAGAGAAGGCACGAAGGTGAGAAGGGAGAGGATGGATGGATGAGAGAAGAGATGGGGGTAGGGAGCAGGGGGGATGGAGGAGGCAAGGGACAGCGAGAAGGAGGGATGGAGAGATGGAAGAGGAGGCAGTGGACGGAGGGAGAGAGAGAAGGGAGGAAGGGAGGGATGGAGAAGGGAGATAGAGAGAAGGAAGAGAGGGATGGAGGGATAGAGAGAAGGGAGGAAGGAAGGGATGGAGGGATGGAGATGGGGATAGAGAGAAGGGATGGAGGGAGCGAGAGGAGGCAGCGGACGGAGGGAGAGAGCAGGGATGAAGGGAGGGATGGAGAAGGGGGATGGAGAGAAGGGAGGGATGGAGAGAAGGAGGGAAGAAGGAGGAATAGTAAGAAGAGGAGGCAGCGGGCGGTGGGCTGAAGCCGACGGCGGAGCGGAGCTGTCCGGAGCCGCAGCCGGGGGCCGAGTGCGCCTGCGGGGGGGCTGCCGGCCGGGTTTTATGAGACATAATCACATAAATTTAGTTGTGATCAACATGCCTCTTATGTTTTTCAGTAATTGAGCTAAAATAGATTTGTGGAACAGTCTGCTTCCTTCCTTCAGTAAGATATACTGGAAGCCTTTCCTGAAAACATTGTTAACTGTGGGAAGAAAAGGAAATTCACCACTTGCCATTTAGTTGTTGCTCTAACTTGAAAATATCTTTGATGTATCATTCCATTATCAAGTAATGTCACTGATGTCTTCCTGGACTTTGCAAAGTTTCAGTATAAATTGCCTTCCTACTGAATCAATTAGGTTTCCTGTTAAGGGATTAGGAGAAATAATTTTAGAAAAAGAAAGAATAACCAACCTTTGCAAAAAGTACAGATTTCCTTTTTAGTGAACTTCAATTGTCTCCATGAGAATGAGTCCCCAGAATAACTATACTGCAAAAGTATTTAGCCAATCAATAAACTGCTTCCTATTCTGTAATTATTTTTCATTAGAAATGGACATTTATTGAAATATGATCTTCCCATGTACCTCTGGGTGTCTGCAAATTGAATGTAGATATCTAACAACCTGAACTAGCAATTTTGCCTGGAAAGGGCAAAATTTGCCCCTTCAGTCTTCAACACTACAACTCAGCATGAAAGAGACAAACCACAGACACAGACTCACCAAAATGAGAAGAGATAAGAGACCACTGCTAAATATGGTGTTTCCCAGACCAGCGATGTATCTCTGACCCTCACTCCTAAATGTTCTATTAAATGTCAGCTCCATTCTTATTCCATTTTTTAAAAATTAATGGAAGGCTAAGTTAAATAATCTGGGTCAAATACACCTTGATGCAAAGCTAATCAGCTTCCTCGCCTTCTCTTGTTACCTCCCGTGACAGATTTTTGTTACCAATCTGCCTAGGATCTCAGGTGATTAGTCTGAGACTGCAGGACCGTCCAGGGAGGAGATACAGGAGCACACCCTGTGACTAGATTTTAAAGCTTTATTGATAAAATAAAAAAGAACAGTGGTGAGTGCTGGAATTGCTTCCACATTACTCAGAGGAAGAAGAAAAAGCGTTAGTGCCCGAGCTCTAGCCCACTTTCATACTTACGCTCGCACCACCCAGGTTAGCTAGGCCTGGGTGTGACGTTAGCAGAAGGGGGGCGCTTGTTGGATGGGAGTTTTGCCCTGTGTACTGGTCGTCTGGTGTCTGGCTGTTCAATCACTTAAGTTTGACTACTTCGGCTGCTTACACTGCAGGTTTCCCACCAGCAGCTTGGAATAACATCTCCCTTTGACAATAGGGCACCACAAGTACAGTTATGTCCTCCAAAATGTGGAAGGCCTGACGCGATAGAAAAAGCTTTTGTAGCACGTCCACTGCACGTTTTTTATAACATAGTAGTTTTGCAAATAGTTCTGCAATTTTAGAAAACAAAAGACAGCTTTGAATTTTAACTTACCATTGTCTCTGCACTTCCTTCACTGTGATTAACCAGGCTGTGTCCAGGGAGCTTCCGTGGTCTAAAGCAGCTCTCTGACAATACACTGAAGTTCACTTTGGAAAAGTAACATTTTATGTCCTTGAAATTCCACAAGGATTTTTTCTGTGCTCCTGCACTGAGCTTTTTGAGACAATAATCCACGGTGTCTTGTCTTGTTCCAAGCCTCTTAACCTCTACTGGCTGCGGTATATCCACAGCTTGCCCAAACTTCAGCAGAAGCCTGGGTTGACATAGTGTTTCAAGAGGAAACATTTCCATGATGAACTTATGGTTGAAGTTCTGGAAAGGGCCAACAAGCAGCCCCAGTACCACAGAGAGAGGGACTTACAATTAGTAGAACGGCATGGGGAGAGGCAAGAGGAAAGGCAGAGAGGCTGGCTGCACAGCATGAGGCCAAGGTCTCACAACAGGAGCAGACACTTGCATTGTAGTTCCTGGAGCAGGAACCGTGACTAAGGGAGGAGGGCAGAGCTTAGCAGAAAGAACTGTTTGAGCACTTGACATCACTAATGGCTGCAAGAGTACTGGTGCCTGCTTCATCACCCATACCAGGGCCTGAGACCTCTGCATGGTACCTTGTAATGCAGTCCAGAAACAGCTTGAAAAACTTTATGTCTGGGTAACAAAGAGTCCTGTGGCACCTTAAAGACTAACTATAAAGTACAGAAGCATAAGCTTTCGTGGGCTAATACCCACTTCGTCGGATGCAAGCAGTGGAAGTGTCCAGGAGCAGGTATAGAAAAGTAGGTAAGAAGAGGAAGTACTGTCCTCCCCAGCACAGCTGAGAGTAGCAGCTGAGTCTGGATCAGGGTAGGATCCACCAGCTGGGGCTTCCCCAGTCCTGGTCCCAGCCCCACAGTGATTTACTTCTCTACCAGCTGTCCTGGGCACTCAAAACATATGCTGGGGAGAGACGTATGACTGCTCTTGTGACTTCTCTTTGCTTCCCTGTCAGAAAATCATTTCTGCGTGGGGAAGCAAAGAAATCTGCATGGGACATAACTTCTGCGTATGCACACTGGCACATATTTCCCTTAGGAGTAAGTAGCAGTAGCTATGTCAGTGGAAGAGCATCTCCCGCCAACATAGTGCTGTCCACTCCTGTCACTGTAACTTATGCTGCTATGGGGTGTGGTTTTTTTGGGATCCCTGAACAACATAAATTATACTAACAAAAGTGCTACTGTAGACATAGCCTTAGTTGAGTACAATCAACTTCTGTAAAAGAAAGCCAGGATCAGAATAAATATGTTTAAGAGAGAGATTTACTTTCCAATCTTGCAAGCACTTAGTCATGTACTTAATTTGATGTGTGGGAGCAGGTCCACTGAGCTCAGCACAAAAGTAGCAGACATAGTCAGTGAGAAGATTAACACTGTTAGGTTTCAGGAGGGATTTTTTGAAGGGAGAATGGAGGATAGTTGGCATACACTTAGTGTTTGTTTATATTAGCACTTAAAATAGTCCAAATGACAATACAGCTATTATGTGAGAAAGTTACATATGCTGGAAGTATTAAAAAAAAAAGAGATTAGGGTTAAATAAACCTACTTATTATCTCAGCTGGGACAAAGAATGCCTCTCTCCCACACTGCACCCTGAAAATACAGATGCCGCACAGCATTATCTAAAGGTCTGGCCACAGGCTAAAGCTATGCTGCATCAGAAAGAGATTATAGTATTATATTTACTATGCTTGCTGGATGTAGCAATATTTCCTTTGCCATGGAGGTATTTATAGCGGTATTTAATGAAGGTGAGAAGTTTTATCATTATAACTATATAAATATGTCGAGTACGGGAAGGATTAAACTATTCTGAATAATAATTACAAAGCACTAAGCATTAGTGCTTGGTTCAAGACAAGTCTGGCTGTGAAGAAGGTGTTTTTGTATGGCTGTGGAATTGCTACATTTGCCACATTTCTGACTCCAGTACAACGGCCATCTTAGAATTTGTACAGGAGACTTCAAGCTTCCATTGGGCTGAAGTCATGGGCCTCCAGACATCCCAAGGATCTGTTTTTTAGACATTTGCAATGCTTTACCTGCATTGCTGCTCAAGAGGTGTGCCAGAGAGACAGAAGCTAGGGTGACCACACAGAAAATATGAAAAATCAGGACAGGAGATGGGGAGTAATAGGAGCCTATATATGAAAAAGACACAAAAAATTGGGACTGTCCCTATAAAGTCGGGACATTTGGTCACCCTAACAGTAGCAAATGTATAAGGGAAATGGACAAAGATTTAGACTAGACCTGCCCTTGTTTAGAAAGGTTATATGGTGAGTTTGTGACCCACAGTCATTCCCAAGTTTAGACCCATTTCAAAATATATAGGAGGGGTGGGAAGCAACCAGCCTCCTTTGCTGCTGCTGCTCCCTTTTCCCCACCACTGTATTCTAGCACATTTGCACCATCCTCACTATTCCTGTCATCTTCTACCTATCCTGACTTTGGTCCAGTCTCTCTTTGCCCATTGAAGTCTGACAAGGTGCCCTACCATCTTTGTAACCGAGCAAGTCTTAATTAAAACTTGAAAGAACAACATCACCTCTCCTATCGCCTGCAGGAAAATCACTCAAATTTGTTATAGCTGTTGTTTTTCTCCTCACTGAAGTTCAGCCTTCATCTCGTTTTCTTCCCCATGAAGTGGTTGCTGCTGCCAAGTTTTGGGATTGAGTGTCCCCTGCTCACTGCCCCATTATCCTGTGACTCAATGCTTGTGGAATTTGCAGCAAAAGCTACTCCATTCCTTGCCACATGATTGAGCTCCAGAATCCAATGTTTTTCAAGAATGTTCTAGTTCTTATAATTGGGAAGAAAACTTTGAAAATATGAAGCAAGTGTAAATAAATGCAGTGATGCCCCCTTTAGTCTGCAGAAAGCTCCGAGAAGCAGGGATTGATCAATTCATTTCAATGTATTATCTTTGAAAATTAAACTGATACGTTAAATGGCCACACAGTGAATGTTTTCCCTGCTGACAATTTAGGTACAGCATCCAGCCAATGTGTTCCTCCCATGCCTCCAATTTTCCCATCCCCATTTGTCAAGACCTCCAATTTACCGTCTCCTCTACCCAAGATTGTGCGGAATACAGATACCTTGCCATAGAATTCAGGTACCATTTCCCTGGAGTGCAGGGGACATTGCTTGCACTTCCTCCTCTCTCTTTTGCCAGGGCTCCAGTAGTCCTTGAAGCTCTTCTGTGAGTAGGGAGGAGGGGGTAAACCAAGGCAATGTCATACCTACGAAGGTAAAGAGGGTCATGGTGACTCTAACCATCCCAATGAGTTTTCAGAGGCTGGGGTATGTCCCTCTCTATTCCTTATCCTTATCTATGGGCTGGTCTTCACTACAGGGGGGGGGGAGAGGGGGATCGACTGCAGATACGCAACTTCAGCTATGTGAATCATGTAGCTGAAGTCTGCGTATCTCCAGCCGACTTACCTGCCGTAACTCTTACCTGCCGTAACTCTTACCTGCCGTAACTCTTGCCTGCTGTAACAACTTACCTCGCCAACTCCTGGCGAGCTGGAGTTCCGGAGTCGACGGGGGTGCTGCGAGCGATCGATTTCTTGTGTCTTCACCGGACGCGAGAAATCGATCGCTAACAGATCGATCGCTACCCGCCGATCTGGCGGGTAGTAAAGACCAGCCCTATGTTTAAGGGGATGTTTACTTTATCCTTTTGCACCCCATCCTCTCCTTAGTCTGTTTGCTCTATTTCAGTTTCAGTAGCACTTACTAGCGGCTGTCTTTTAGGATATGTCTTCACTACAGGAGTAGGTCGATTTCACTTAATTCGATTTTCTAAAGTCTACTTTAGAAAATCGAATCAGTGTGTCCCCACCAGGACAGCAGGTCGACAGTGGTCGACACTGTCTGTCCTTAAACTTTTTGCAGGGGTCGACATAGCCCGCATTGCACTGTGGGTAGGTAGCCCACAGTGCTGGGAGTGCCGGACCCCCCCCCCGCCTGCCCGAGCAGCCCCGCGAACCTCCCCGCTCGCCCAAGCAGCCCCACGAACCCCCCCGCCCGCCTGAGCAGCCCTGCGAACCCTCCTGCTCGCCTGAGCAGCCCCGCGCCGGACCCCCCCGCCCGCCCGAGCAGCCCCGCGAAACCCCCGCCCGCCCGAGCAGCCCCGCGGACCCCCGCGCCCGCCCAAGCAGCCCCGCAAACCCTCCTGCCCACCCGAGCAGCCCGGCGCTGGCTCCCCCCCCCTTGGGGGGTCCGGCGCGGGGCTGCTCGGGCGAGCGGGGGGGTTCGCGGGGCTGCTCGGGCGGGCAGGGGGGGGGTGGTCCACGGGGCTGCTCGGGCGGGCGGGGGGGTCCGCGGGGCTGCTCGGAGGTCAGAGGCTTAAAATCAGATGCCTCTTCACTAGATGAAAATCGACCTAGAGAGGTCGATTTTAGCGCTACTTCTCTCGTCAGGCAGGAGTTATAAAGTCGATTTTGAGGGCCCTTTAAATCGACTTTAAGGGCATGCCTGTGAAGACAGGTACACGTTTAGTTTGACTTAACGTCGTTAAAGTCGACGTTAAGTCCTAGTGAAGACATGCCCTTAGGGACAACTGGCAATTCAGTGTCTCTTACCCTCCACACAGCATCAAGAACACTGCACATACGCTATTTCTCCTAATGTCTTCTGCAGCACCAGTCCAAAATGCCCATTCTGCCTCTGGGCAGGGATAGGGGTGGGGGGACTACATGGGTGATACACTGTCTCTCCACAGGATTCCCAGCAGTGGCACCAGAACAGGGGGTGCCAGAGGCCCATGACCCTCCCACCTTTAGGAAGAGGATGGGCCTGCCCCGCACAGTTTCCCCCACACAGACCTCATCCTTTCCCCCTCTCTTTCCTCTGTGTCCCTACCCCAGGATAGATGGAGGTGGAGGTTGCACACTGACTCCCCACAGGTGCCCACACAGCTCCTATCCTGACCCACTTCTGGCTGGGAGATGGGACCTTGAAGCCACAGCCTGGCCATGGTAAGCGCCACGTGGGCAGCTGTGAGGAGTCGCGATGGAACCTTGACCTGCCTGCAATGCAGCAGGCCAAAGCAGCCCCCAGCCAGTGTCCCTGTCCCCTGGACCTCCACCCAGGCCTGGTGGAGGGTCAGTGCCATGGCTCCCCACAGCTGCCTGCACAGCTCTTACCCTGGCTGGGCTGCAGCTCTGAGGACCCACTGCCTGGCTGGAACAGGGTCGGGATAAGCAATGCGTGGGAAGCTGTGGGGAGCCTGGGTCCCTTCACCTGGACTGAATAGGAGTCTGGAGGGTGGGGACGCAGGCAGGGGACTATTAGGCCTTGGGGGGGGGGGAAAGAGGGGCCTTGGGGGGAAGAGGAGGTGTGGGAGCAGGGCCTTGGGAGTGGGGTGGGGTTCCCTGGCCCAACCGCTTTTGGGAAGGCTCTGCCGCCCCTTCTCAGCTGCAGGACATGACTGGACCTGTATGATTGTTGACTCTGGCTAGACATGTAGCTCCAAAAGATCTGCAACAGGGTTTGACCTATATTTTTTTACTGTATATTTTAAAGATATATTAATTCAGCCCAAATAGACATTAAAAAGATTTATCAATTTTAAAACATATGCATTACACACATATCTCTATCTACATACAGAGCATTTCTCTAAGCGCTGATGGGTGGAACGGGGTTACAATACATACGAAAAAGTCATAGAATCACCTCCCACTATACAGCCCCCTTTAATTACAGAGTCCATCAGAGTAAGATCAAAAAGGTACTACTGATGTGGAGGAAAGAGGAGGATCTGTTCCACATCATACAAACACCACACACACAATAAATGGGCTAAAATAGATTGAGCAGAAAGATTACTTTAGTTATTAAAGTCACACATTGGCATGTCATGTGAAAAAAAAAGGCAAATGAACACGTAATTAGAAATCTTTATCATTTCTGAAAACCCAACCTATCATTTATTCAAAATCTGGGATTATAGATTTCAACAATATATCATAATGAGCATCATATACTCTACACTATGTTTATCACTATCTGCAGGATTTTTAGATTCTGCTCATTCAAAATCAAGCACTATAGTAGTGAACAATATTTTCTCCTCTCCCCATCACTAATAATTTGAAATTTGACAGTAAATAAAACAGTATAATTAATTCCTAAGTAAATATAGATGTTAGTAATTTTTTTCTTCTGGGTCTGTATTGTTTAGTCTAAATTGGAAAAGTTGTGTACAGTAAAACCTCCATTTAACGGACTAATTCGGGCGAGGGGGTGTCCGTTAAATCAAAAAGTCCGTTATTTAATAATTTTTAAAAAATGAGCTGTTGGGACTCAGGTGGGAGCCAGCAGGCGGGACCTGGCAGCCAGCCAGCCCGCCCGCCCGCAGCCGGCAGCCAGCCCGCCCGCTGCCTGGACCCAGGCAGCAGCCGGGAGCCGGCAGCCAGCCCGCCCGCTGTGTGGACCCGGGCGGCAGCCGGGAGCCGGCAGCCAGCCCGCCAGAAATGGATCAGGAATGGATCAGACTTGCTCAGAAATTTTGTCCGTTGCTTCCGAAGTCCGTTAAATCGAGGTCCGTTAAATTGAGGGTTTACTGTATTTTGGTTTTCCCTGTTAAACGGACATACAATCATGATGTTTCCAGATATTGAACCTAGCAGGACTGGCATATAACACCTGGAGCTCTGTCCATCTTCGTGGCAGTACACTAAGGGTTCATCTTCACTAATGGCAGTACAGTAAGGGTACAGAGCGGCAGGTAGTGATTGATTTATCTAGTGTAGACGTGATAAATCGATCCCCAAGCACCCTCCCCATCAATTCCGGTACTCCACCTCTGCGAGAGGCGGAAGCAGAGTCTACGGGGGAGTGGCAGCGGTCGACATGTTGCCCTGTTAATGGCTAGGTAAGTCGACCTAAGATACACTGACTTTAGCTACGTATTTAGTTCGACCCCCCTCTCCCCAGTGTAGACCACGCCAAACTGTAAGTAATGGAACAGCAAAGACAACAGGGACCACCTTTAAAGGCTGCCTTTAAGCACCAGCAGCAGTAACCCAAAAGACATCACAAAGCAACAACAGAAACAGTCCAGGCAGCTTAACAAGCATCTGACAGCAGTATTGGCTCAGTAGACATTAAAGCCAGGAGGTCAGATGACGTCTCAAAGCAGGTAGTATTTTTAAAAGATATCCAATGGCTTCTCAAGACAGACCCAACAATGGAAATGGCTTCTCAAGACAGACACAAATTCAGTAGGAATACTGTGGATTTATATCTGTGAAACAAAGTGAAGTTTGGACCATTGTCCTGCTAGAGCCAGAGTATAAACAGTGCTTCAATAAACCAGAACATCTTCCATGTTGACTGTTTTTTAATTCTTCACAGTCATCAGAATGTCAACCATATATATGTGCATTTTAAGGCTCCCATAGTACATGAACATTAATAAGGTATTCTTTGCCCCTGCACGTTTCCAGGAATTACCAGTTTAATATTTGTTCTCGCAATTCCACCCATACTAAGGTTAGGAAAATTGGTTTACTGAATAAGTATGTGTTTGACATCTCTGGAAGATTTACCCTGCATTGACACATACCATGTCCAAAATTCATGGATTCCAAAAGACATTTAGAACAGACCTTAATGCTATTCCAGACATAGCTTAATTGAATGGTTGCCATGGATAAAATACCCTTAAAATGCCCTGCAGTTATACACCTCCTCTGTACTTTAGAGATATTTTGCAATGAGAAGTTTGGATTATTGCATGGTAAATTATATTAAGACTAGCTCGTACCTATAATGTACTATAATGGGTAATTTCTTGTTAGTCCTCCTGCTATATGTATCGCCCTATTTCTATTAATTTATTTTTTAACCAGAAAGTCTTGCCATGCAACAGCTGATCTCTCCTGAACTAGGGCAGGAAAATATCATCAGCTCCTTCTCAGCTTGAATTAACAGGCTATGACCTGCAAAATGTTAATATGTTGGAACAAAACCAAAGAAATAACTGCTCTTTAAAATCTAATAAATAATGAAACAATCAGTGCCATAATCTACATGCAATAACCAGATTCGTAGCATAGTCAAAGTCTGAATTTCTACAAGAGCATCTCACTGACCCCCAAAAACGACAAATGAGTGGGCGGAGGCCCTGTTTCCCTCAACGTTGCTGCTAAAGGAAATAGGATTTTTTTCACCCTTACTTCTTAAAACATAAATATCATTTACTATTGAGAGATTAAATGTTCCAGAGTCAATGACAGGCAATGAACACAAAATGTATATAGATGGATTTATTACCTGCAGACAGACTGAGAAAACACTTTCATAGCA
Source organism: Sternotherus odoratus (assembly GCA_032164245.1). NCBI lineage: Eukaryota > Metazoa > Chordata > Testudines > Kinosternidae > Sternotherus > Sternotherus odoratus. The sequence goes on from JAVMKO010000001.1 coordinate 158,642,420, forward strand.
AAAAGTAAATAACTACTATTCAGGCTGCTGTAATAACTGGTTTTTCTGACATCCCTGTTGATATTTGTCTGCTCCATATTAATTGTTAAGCTGACACCCACACAATGCAGAGAAAATTGTGACAGTTTTAATTTTAATCTCCATTCCCTAGATAGATGAGCAGTTTTCTCACATATTTTGTGGAATAATTAAGAAATTATATCAAACATTAAATGTGATTAACAGACAGAGGCTTGAATTACAGAAAGCTTCAGAGAAACAAAAGGCAGAAGCTGGTGATGATTAAGGCATCTATTCCTCACCAACTGGTACACACAGCTCTCATTAGCAGGAGGGGTTGTTTAGAAGATTTCTTTGCCACAATTTTGTCACTTTTTTTAAACTCACAAAATATGAAATCGTAATTGCAAAGATATTAAGCAAAACAAGAAAAAAATTAAAAAGCATTGCAAAGAATATTCTCAACTGTGCCACATTTTGAGGGACATTACTTGTTTAAACTCCAAAATTATCTACATTTTAGTTTCCTTCGGTGTCCCTTCACTTTCATGTTTGACAATAATTTACATCAGAAATGCAAATTGAGGTTATAGAAAGTTAATGACACCAAATGAATGAATTCCACAGCATTTTAATACATGAATAATTTTCCTTCTTCCTTTAATTTGGGGCCTGCACCACACAGTATAAACAGCAGACTCTCGATTATCCAGGATTGGGTTAACCAGGATGTGGGTTAACCAGGATGTCAAAAAAAATAAGTGTAACTCACAGGGCAGGCTCTGGCTTTGTTGCCACCCCAAGCACACAAAAAAAACCCAACCCCACCAGGGCACAGGGCAGCCAGTGAACCAACACCCCCCCACCCCCCCCCCCCCGATGCAGTGTGGCTAGTGAACTAAACCCCTCTCCCCATATTTCATATGGATGGTGATTATCCAGGATTTTATTAACCAGGATTATTTTTTTTCCTATCATCCTGGATAATCGAGAGTCTACTGTACCACATTTAGGATTTGACAGGTGGTCAAATGTAAGTTGAGCAGTAAATCTCCTCAATGCTGAGGAGGTTTTCTCCTAACAAAAAACAATAAAATGCTAAGCGACACAAGTAACTGCAGGTGTCAAGCTAAAGAAACTGTTGTCTATACACTCCAAAGAATCTACTGGTGTATTTAATTAAGCAACAGCAGTGAGTTAATGCATACAGAGTTTATATATAGTCGAGAATTTTTTGTTTTATTTGGTAGGATATCTATTAGTTCAACTATTGCCAACACTGAGCCAGACGTAATGAAAATTCTCTGGCTTCCTGAAGCAGAAACTTGCCTAAGTCCTAAATAAAAAGAGATACTGAGACTAGATTGGCTTCAGCTCTATGAAATTCTTGCAGAATTTTAGTAGATTCTGCCTCTTGACCAATATACTGAGAATTGCTACCTCTACATATATACACACATAATATGGATGCATTAGATGTTACTTAGAATCCTGTAGTTAGTACTAAGAACTAATGGTAAAATCTTTCAGATTTTCTGCCATCGTTTAAGGCTTAGCTTTTTAACCCCATACATAATGTAAAGCTATGTTTATTTAAACAACCAGGGGAAAATTCTAACCGGATTGTCCTTTCTTAACACTTTCATCACATTCAGAAAAGTGCTAACCAAAGCTGATGGTTTATCAAGTCATTTCCCCAAATGAACAGAGCCAGCAGGTAGAAGAAAAACTAAACAATAACAAAAAACCTAACAACACTTTGATGGTAATGATTGTTGTTGACTTCAGGCCAAAGTTGTGGCTACTTCTTCAGGCTGGCAGAATCTCTGGTTCCCCTGAGCTCAGCTTGAAAAGCTCAACCAAGGTGAGGTGGTGGTGTTGGATGAATCCCGTTCTCTTTATTAGTGAGCAGGACCAGCAGAAAGGATATAAGATATTTAGACAAACACCGAATCTTAGACCACCCTGGGCATATTGTTAAACCTGGAAATACTATGACCCAAGGCTCAATAGGCTTAGCATTCATCTATCCTATGACTTGGAGAAGAAAATAAAGAGAGTGAAAGGCAAAGCAAACACACCCCAATTCCTAAAAAGCAAAGGGGCACCACCTCCCTCTGGGATCACTCTGTTTTTTATACATAGGAAACCTTCTGCCACCTGCAAAATGCTGATAGCAGTTATCTAGCTGATATATATGATCAGTTTAATAGTCTCAATCTTCCCTGGTCATCAATGTTGCTTAAGCAACATGAGAGATGTAGTTCGTTTTTTTTGTTTTTTTTTTTTAATGTAAGGGCATAAGGGTCACTGACTGCCTGGGTGTTCCCTCTTATAATTTTAAGGTGTTAAGACAATAGTGACCTGACCAAAAAAATGCAGAAATTGAGTAAGACCTTCTGTGGCCCCTTCTAAGCATGTGGTTCTATGATTTTAAGATGAATATTTGCAGCCAAATTCTAGAATTTTAGTTTTAGTGGCTCATGCAGGACAATCTGCTGGAGTCCCCAGAACTGTGAGTTACTCTGTTACCCCTCTTTGCCTCAGCAGGTGAGAGTTTTGCTGCTGCTAAGCTATGTATCAGCTCCCTCACCAACTTGTCTGCTCTGCCAGCAAACTCTTCAGGACACTGCCCATCCAAACCTTGCCTCATAGGCAACAATCCTAGCTTCCAAGGTCTTCAGAGCTGTCTCTCTCTCAGTGTTCAGCCCTCTCACTGAGCATGCACGGAGGTTTAGTGGGACAGTCACCCCACTCTGGCCCTGAAGGGTTAAAACAGCTGTAGGAAAGGGCTTCTTGGGGGAGCTCATAAGCTAGGCTGATGGAGGAAGTAGTCACAGCTGGGGCCATGCCTCAATCAGCCCACACCTGTTATGAGGGCTCAGGGAGGAGCTGGGTAGAACACTCTTCCTTCAACTTTAGAAGGAGAAGTACCTGGTTGCCTGAAAGCTTAGGGTGCAGGCAACAGAGCAGGGCTGCGGAAAGGGGAGAGAAGTTCCCGCCTGGCAACTCCCAGGCCTGAAGCAAGGCCTACAAGAAGGCACTGGGGTTGCAGAGGGGCAGTCCGGGGGTTGGGCAAGGCAGCAGGTCCTACCCCCACTTGCCTATGATGACTGGCTTTTACACTGCAGTCTGCCCCAGGGAACAGAGGCTTGATGATGACTGGCATAGCCCTAGACACTCTGAAAGAATAAAATTACAGAGAATATATGTGCATTGCAGGAAGTATCAAAAAGTAACACCAACATGAACAACAGAAGTATGTGTTGAGAGGTGAGTGTGAAAGAGACTCTCTGTGTGTGTGTGTGTGTGTATAAACACATATATGAGAGAAAGAGGGTGTTCTGGGGAAGTGTAGGAGAGATGGTGCACTGCAACAGCTGCCAGCAGCTCCATCTCACTCCTGAGCCCTGTACTCCCTCCTGCCCACTGCTCTGCTGGGTACAGGGGGAGAGGTCGGAGGAGAGGGACACCTGACATCAGAACCCCCTTCCCCTGCACTCTGCACAGCAAGGAGGAGGCTCCTGGAAGCAGCTGGCCAGGGGCAGCTCCAAGGCAGAGGACAGGAGCAGCCTGGCAGCAGGGCAGTGGATGGAGGGGCACTGAACACAAGTTGCTGAGGATATGTGCAGCTGTAATAATCATGTGTGCGGCCCTTGATGGGCTGTTGTGAGGCCATGTAGTGCACTTAGAGGCAACACAGCTGACCAGACTCTCTGGCTAGGACCCTTTGCCAACCTCAAAGTGCTCAGTTTCTTTGACTCCTCAGGTGAAGGATACCTTAAGGGTTCTCTCATTATAGTCCAGTTAATGTTTGAAATGCATTATTCTGAAGGGTGTCCCCAGATAAAGGTCCTTTCCCTGGATGGGTGTAGACATTATGTTGGCTCCTCCCCTGCTGGTGGTTTTTACAGTGCAAATGATCCCTTTCTTCAACAACCTCTGATTCTATGAATATCTCATAGAATTTGCCCACACTTGGTTTGAGATGATGTCCTCTTTCCTTAGTCTGGAGAAAACGTGTTTATCAACTCCCTCTGACATGTCTAGTTTAAGTACCTTTTAATCCCAAATTTCCAGCACATCTGTAACGTTCTTTGTCGGTTTATTATATGCACGTCATGCAAGAATATTAATGATCAGTGAGTTATATGCCACACACTGGGTAAATATCATAACAGTATGCCATCTGGCATTGAGTGTGCCTAGTATGTTAGCTCTCAGATTTGGGAGATGCTCCCTAGTGATCAGATGAAATGATCTTGATTAGATGCAGAACCTATATGAACCCTCCCCTAACTGTAACCTCATTGAAGACAATGATAACACATATTAACTACAATAGGATTAAGTTTTCACTCCTGGGGTCTAGATTCAAATTTTGCAAATGTGTATATATATATATTATGTATACACACACACACACACATATATATATATAATGGGGTGAATCAAAATCTTGGATTCTCAGCACCTGCCAAACTTTGACTTTGCACTGTTCAAAATTTAACTAAGTATCCAGCTTTTTCAAATTTGGGCCCATATCTAGGATGTGGCAAACACAAACTTAAATACTGTCTATGAATCTTACAAATGGGCTGCAGGACATGGACTTTTGAATGGAGTTTGCAAAACATTGATTTATTTCTCCACTAGATAAACCTATTTAAATACTTGTCTAAGTAGAATGTCTTTCTTGATCAAATTGCAGTCTATCTGCTATTTGATCTCATTGGCATTAGGTTTGCATCTATCTAAACAAACTGTGGGCTTATTTGAGGAGTATGTGCATTAAAGTGGCTCCAACTCGGTTTTCTGAAATATCTTCTTGTAACACAAGTGCCTGATTCAAAAATACCTTCAGCTATTTTAAATGATTTCTGAAGAGCCTTTCTGCAATTACCTTTTCTATCAACATGAAAAGCGTTTAATGATTCCAAAGATGCATTCCCCCCTTACCTGTAATAACTGCAATAGTAACTAAAACCCAGAAAGATTCTTCAGTATGTGGTCCATATCGATTGATTCTTTTGATAATTGAGAATATAATCCCAGCACAAACAATGGCCATTAGGATGACATGAGAATGATCAAACTGAGTATAGATCAGAGCACCTTTACTTCAGAACCTCTTGTGCAACGAACAATATTCCTGACTCTGGCTTTTGAATAACTGTAGAAACTCCCCCTTCTCCTGGCATCCCAATCCTGAGGAATATATTGACTTCCTTTATTAGAGAAGTTGGGACACAGAATGCTCTCATGGTAATGGTTCCTCTCTTGGGTCCAAAAGGGGCTATACTGTCTCCAATATCACTTACTGTTAAAAAATATTGGTGTTGAAATGGAGGTATTTCACATTTAGTATTCTGAATATAAATTAATCCTTTGATCATTAGCTGACGTCTGAGACTGAGTTGGCTGTTAGATCTAGATGGAACTACCCATTATCACATCTAATATAAGCTAAAGCACTTGATGTTACTAGCTCCTGAGAAGGGATTTACTGAATCAGAGAAGTAGGGAAGAAAATAGAAAAAAATATTTTCCTTAGTTAGTACTGAAGCATTCTGCACCCTCTCTCTTTACCATCATGAGCATGGGAATCGGAGCTTTCTGGAGAGGCATTTGCTTTGCTTTTGTTTTAATTTACAGTACAGAATAGCAGCCACCCAAGACATTTATTTCCTTTTCAGGTGACATTTTTAGAGGACAGTTTACAAGAATCTCAGATTTAAATGTTTGTTTATGTGAAAATCATTCAGACATGTTAACTCTATAAGAGGAATCTCACAGAGATCAAAGTCTACCAGAAGCCAGCTTGCCAGTCTCATTGTTCTAATGATACCCATATCTTCGAGATCCAAAGCAGTAATGTATTAAGTAGAGAAGTCAGAGTGCAGACTTTTGTCCCTGTCTTAGTGTGCATGGTGATCCTCTGTCCTCCTGAGAGGCGACCGTCTCTTTAAGAAAAGGTTGATGAGTCATATTCCAAAGTTCAACCTGACTCAATTTGAAATAGAGAAGAGATTAAATAACTGGGTAAAAAATGGACTTTCAGGGTTTATAACCAAAAGGAAGACAAACCATTACAAGAGGCCCTTTCATTGCAGCAGTGATATTAATCATACTGTCAGAAGAAGATTTAAAAATGTTAATCATTAAGCAAATGTTACAAACAGTAGCTCCCATGCATACATAATATCCAACTTGACTGAATTTCAGAGTTTTATTTTTATATTACACTAGCGAAAATACCCGGCGTTGCTCGGGTCAGTCGGAGGTGGGGAGGGGGCAGACAGCTGAGCAAGTGCGGGGTCCATTGGATGGGGGCAGAGAGCAAACCTGACACCCCCACCTCATCCCCCCGACCAAACCCAACACCCCCACCTCACTTAACCCTCGACCAACCCCGACTCACATTTTTACCCCCCCACCCAAACCCAACACCCCCACGTCTCCCCCCTACCAACCCCAACACCCCCTGACCAACACCCACACCTCACCCCCCAGACCAAACCTGACACACCCACCTCACTTCCCCCCCCAACCAAACCCGACACCCCTACCTACCACCACAAACAAACCCGACACCCACACCTCACTTACCCCTCAACCAACCCCAACCCCCCCTCCTCACCTCCCCCAAACAAACCCAACACCCCCACCTTACCCCCCCATCAAACCCAACACCCCCTGACCAACCCCAACCCCAACACCTCACCCGTCACCCACCCAGACACCTTCCCACCCCCCCCAGACCAAACCCAACACCCCCGGCTCACTTACCCCCAGACCAAACCCGACACCCCCACCTCACCCCCCTGACCAAACCCGACACCTTCACCTCACCCCCCCGACCAAACCCGACACCCCTACCTCACTTACCCTCCGACCAAACCCAACTCGGGTCCGTCGGAGGTGGGGAGGGGGGCAGAGAGCTGAGGGATTCCGGGGTCCGTTGGAGGTGGGGAGGGGCAGAGAGCTGAGCGAGTGCAGTGTCTGTTGGAGGGGGTATTATGACATCAGAACTATGTCACAGAGAACAGCAGCTGCCCAGCTGATGTGATTGGCCTTTAAAGAATTTCACCCCTGGGGGGCGTCAGAGGTGAGATTTGAAAAATTTTCAACTCTTACTGTAATTAGGACCCCAAGACCTCTAACTGTACCAAATTTCAAGTCTCTAGCTCAAATGGTGTGGAAGGAGTAATCATACATCCGCGCATACATACATACACGCATACACCATTTGACTTTTATATATATAGACTAGCGAAAATACCCGGCGTTGCTCGGGTCAGTCGGAGGTGGGGAGGGGGCAGACAGCTGAGCGAGTGCAGGGTCCGTTGGATGGGGGCAGAGAGCAAACCTGACACCCCCACCTCACCCCCCCGACCAAACCGACACCCCCACCTCACTTACCCCTCGACCAAACCTGACACCCCCACCTCACCCCCCAACCAAACCCGACACCCCCACCTCACTTACCCTCCGACCAAACCCACCTCGGGTCCGTCGGAGGTGGGGAGGGGGCACAGAACTGAGGGATTCCAGGGTCCGTCGGAGGTGGGGAGGGGGCACAGAGCTGAGGGATTCCGGGGTTCCGTTGGAGGGGGGAGGGGGCACAGATCTGAGGGATTCTGGGGTTCCGTTGGAGGGGGGAGGGGCAAAGAGCTGAGCGAGTGCGGTGTCTGTTGGAGGGGGTATTATGACATCATAACTATGTCACAGAGAACAGCAGCTGCCCAGCTGATGTGATTGGCCTTTAAAGAATTTCACCCCTGGGGGGCGTCAGAGGTGAGATTTGAAAAATTTTCGACTCTTACGGTCATTAGGACCCCAAGACCTCTAAATGTACCAAATTTCAAGTCTCTAGCTCAAACAGTGTGGAAGGAGTAAGTGTACACCCATACATACATACATACACGCATACACCATTTGACTTTTATATATATAGATAGATTTCAGGTGCACACAGCACTGAACAGTGGTAAAAATGCATATAGGACAGAAAATAAGGTACAAGCTCATCAGACATTAGTCTAGAAGGAAATGGTACAATTAACACAAGAGGTGGATAGTGTGTGAAGACTAGTACAGGCTGATGTCACGGAACAGGGAGGTTTGTAGCGGATGTGAAAAAGGAAGTAAATTGGGCTTCTAGCTTGCTTATTGGGAGGTTACCCCAACCTCAGAAAGAGGGAGGAGAGCAGATCCTCATTCAGCAGATGCAAGTTGCTATAATTGTCTTGACTTCAGTGGAACTGTGCTGACGTACACCAGCCTAGGAGCTGACTCATCAAGTTAAGCATAGGGCAAAAGAAGAAAGAAAGCAGCAGTAGAGAGGGGTGAAATTTAGTGGGAATATGGGAAGCCTGATTCTCATCTCACTTACATCAGTGTAGCTCCATTAATCTCAGTAGAGTTACTCCTGACTTTCACTGGTGGAAGTGAATGAAGAAATAAGCCCGAGGAGTGGAATAGGGCATCAGTTCTTAAGCTGTGAGTTGAGACCCCAAAGTGAGTTACGACCCCCTTTGAATGGGGTCACCAAGGCTAGCTTAGACTTGTCGGAGCCCAGGGCTGAAGCTCAAGCCCTACTATCCATCGCTGAAGTCATAGCTCGAGGGCTTCAGCCCTGGGTGGCGGGGCTCAGGTTGAAGGCCCCATCTGGGGCTGAAGCCCTTGAGCTTCAGTTTTGCCTCCCCTGCCCAGAGCAGTGAGGCTTTGGGACTCCCCCGCCCCCCACCCAGGGCAGTGGGGCTCAATCAGGCTTGGGCTTAAGTCCCTGCTCCTGGGGTTGTGAAGTAATTTTTGTTGTCAGAAGGGAGTCGCAGTGCAATGAAGTCTGAGAACCCCTGGTATAGGACATAGAAAGATTTTCCCAAGACACAACTTTTCCTTTTTTGTACAGTTTGTTGTGCTAGAGTTTCAAGTAACTGGAAGATTTTTAGTCGTATTTATTTATTTAATGCCACTAATCTTCATTTGAGGGAGTACAGGAGGGTCTGGAACATAAAGGAAGAATAGGCAGATGACTCCAGCAAAGTATCAAGTACTTTGGTCCTCCTGGAAGAGGAAGAACTGGTAACTTTTTTATTTGCTTTGGCCATGGTAGAAATAATCACTGGAGATGCATGTGTGTAATTTTACTAGATACTGGTTTGGAATCAATTACTATGAAGAGAAGAAAAGGTGGCCTGTTTCAAAAATCTAGTAGAGTCTGAAAAATCACTGTGTGAAAAATCTAGCTGTTGCCACCTTTTAATATAGCACAGATTAACCATTTTAGTACAATATTCAGGATAAACCTGCCTGCTGGCCACCTACCAGTTAGTATCTAAGCTGGTTTGAAATAACAAAGATATTGCCCCTCTAAAGCCAGGAGTCCTATTGCAATGTCTGAGAGAACATTAACGAAAGATCTTCAGTTGTCATTGCAGTAAGTCTCATGTTTTAGGGCTTGTCCTCACTAGTGGGGGGGATCGATGGCAGATACGCAACTTCAGCTACGTAAATCACGTAGCTGAAGTTTGCGTATCTGCCACCGACTTACCTGCCATCCCCATGGCGGCGGCGGTCAGCGGCGCGCTCCCCCATCGACTCTAGTTTGCGCCTCCCGGAAAGCTGGAGTTCCAGAGTCGACGGGGGAGCCGCAGGCGATCGATTTATCACATCTTAACAAGACGCGATAAATCGATCGCCAGAAGATCGATCCCGCACCGCGGGAGCGAAGGCGAGCCCTTAGTAGTGTTAATTTTCCATTGTTGAGGATAAAACACCGAGTAGTTGGCCAGGGAGTGCTCAGTGGTGGTTTTCAAAGTTAAGTACAGTTTCTCATCTGTTTTAGAATGTTTTTCTTTCAAACAAATCAAATGACATTAGTCCACAGTAAGTGCAGCTGTCTGCCAAGTTTCCTTTTTCTCTTCAATATTTAATTAGAATTCAAAAGACTGACACAAACATCGCAGATCCAATTCTCACAAGCTGCCCTTAGTGAAACCTATTTCTTTCAACAAGAAGAATGAGGAACACAGAACAAGTTTCTTTAGCACAGCTGAATAAATACTGAAAAAATTCACTTGAATATTCATTCAAATTTTTTAGAATTTTGCTTTGACTGAACACAAACCAATTTTATTTGCTTTCCATACCTTAAAATTCATAACTGTGAGTATACATTCTGGAAACAAAATTCTAAGAGTTATGCTCTTAGAATCCATGTATCCAAGCACCATGTGACATGCATCATGGAGGTTATTGGGTTAGCTGTATCTCTGTCTCCATTCTAGTCTCTCCGAGCATAACAGACTTCGTTACCTCTTGTGTGTGGAACTGTGCACTTCTCTCCCTCTTAGACAAGGTGCTGTATCACAGGGCACGATCTGTCAACCGTGGTTACCTGGCAGGCCCAACTGTGTTCAGATCCTGCAGTTCTTCCCTATGCAAATCTGTGACCTGTAGTGAATATAATGACCAGACAGTCTTCTCAAAAACCACATAATTGTTTATTTTAACAGATATAGCAAAGCATTTAGAGAAAAAGGATTTTTTAAAAAGTCCACAGATGTTTACCTCAGCTAAAGGCTTACCCATCCCATGACGGTAACCAAGGTAGGCATATGTTTCATTCAGTGGGTGTTTGTGTTTCATTCTGATTTCCCACAAAAAACTACCCTGCTTCCCATAATAGAAGGTTCATTTTAATCCTTTCAATGATCTTGTGTTCTTCTGTGTTCACCAGCTGTGTCCCTTCAGGTCATTACTAGCTTGTAGGTTCAGCAGGAGATTGAACCGGAATCGCAAAAGCATTTAGGTCTGGGACTGTGGCTTACCAACTCAAGTGTTTGCAGAGAAGTGGCTTAGTTTGAGCCATTCTTTTTCATTCCTGGCTGTTTGTCCAGACAGCCTCATTGATTTAACCCAATGTATTCATACCGCAAGTATCTCAATAACCAAGCCAACACACAATGTTCATAAATTATTCCGGAGTGGTTCCAAATCAGCCACTCTATGTAGCCAATAAAACACAGTTTTGTTACAAATTATTTGCCCTGCTCTACTTTTTGGCCTTGTTTTATTGGGATTATAAATTCAATTAGATTCTTGAGGGAAAAAAGAAAGATTACAGTGAAGAAAAAGAGTAGAAGGAAGGAGAAAACCTATTGGTCAAAATAAAATCTTTAAAGATTAACCAAGACGACGACAAATTTGAACCTACTTGATACTTATAGGTGAGAGGTATATTGCAGGAATGGGTGGGTAAAATTCTGTGGCCTGTGTTGTGCAGGAGGTCAGAGTAGATGATCTGACCTTAAAGTCTATGAGTCTATGAAATGCCTCTTAAAGGCTTAACTGACTTGTACCATATTTTTGTTAAAAATATGTATCTTTGTATACAACTTGACTGCCATTTTAACCCTAAAACATTTCAGATGCTAAGTCTGTGACACTGGCAGTTAAAATTTAGTCTGACAGAACCTACTGAAAAATGTATCAGGAGATGAGTTTGAGTGTGCACACATATTAATGTAGAGAGTGTGAGCAAGTGCAAGGTAACACATTTGGGATGAAAATGAAATGCTGTCATTTGGCTAAAACAGTGGGTAACTTCTTTTGTAATGAAATAACATTAGAGAAGAAGTTGGCCAATACAGAGACTGATCTTAAATCGTAGAATCACAGAATCATTGAACTGGAAGGGACCTTGAGAGGTCATCTAGTCCAGTCCCCTGCACTCATGGCAGGACTAAGTATTATCTAGACAAAAAGGTTTTAGAAGTGGCCACTGATTTTGGGTGCCTTGGGGAATTAGCTACCCCTCATGCCTGACCCGCCCAGCCCACCTCCCTCCCACCAAAGCCTCGCCCACCCCATCCAGCTAGTCTCCTGCCCCTCTCCCCCCCCACCCTCTTGCCTGCCCCCCAGCCCAGCCTCCCCCCCACATCCCCTTGACTGTCGGCTCCCCGCGGCTCCTCCTTTCGCCGCCTGGCTAATGGTGGCCGTGCGGCGCCGGTTGCTCCCCCAGGCGCTTCCCGGCCCCTACCTTCAGCGCGGAGCTGCCCCCGCCTGGCGGCCCACGCGTGTCCCCAGCCGGCGGCTCCCCCAGGCACTTCCCAGCCCCTACCTTCAGCGCGGAGCCGCGCAGGCCGGACGGAATGATTTGGCGGGCCGTATAAGGCCTGCAGGCCGGAGGTTCCCCACCCCTGTTCTAAATAAACAGATTATGTTGAATAAGGTAGAACTAGTACGCAATCTTCAATTATGACCATCTACATTAAGGCTGCATATGACTTACTGTGGCAGGCCCAAGGGAAAACATCCATTGGCATAATGATTATTATAGATGTATTATTAAGTTTCCTTGTTTTTCTTCTGCACAGGCTTCCTCAAAACGAGGTGATATTAGCCATTCCATCCCTACTGTGCTCTATAGCAAAAATTAGACTTGAAATTATAAGAAAAATCCATGGTACCCAAAACAAATCAATTGCTTATTTTCAAAGCTCTTTAATCTGTAAGAATATCAGAGAAACTGCATACAAAAAAGGGTAAAGGCTGAATATACTAGAGATAGGTGAATGGTAAAATTCAAACAATTTATGCAAAAAAAAAATCATAACTTTCAAAAATTCACCATTTTTTCAGGCCCCAATTCAGCAAACACATAGGTATGTGCTTGACATTATACACTGTGAGTAGTCCCACTGACTTCAATGGACGATCCCAATATTCTGTGCTATACAGGTTCTTATACCTTCCTTATCACGGTAGTATCAAAGCTTCTTCCACTAGTGTGTAAAATGACCACAATCAGCCATGTGCGTTCATTGTCTCTGTCACCTTGTCCCCAGAGCAAGAATAATTTCCCAGTGTTTTGTTTTGGTAGGGTTTGGAGTTTGTTTGTAAGTAAGGAAAGTTCTTGAACATTTTGAAGTCCTCCAAATAGATAGTTGCTTTGGCTGCATTTCCCCTTTATTCACTTTTCCATGAACACTGAAATGAAATCAATCAATCACAGGAGCATGCTTGGAAAATGAACATTGAACCCATTGCTGAAACTGGTTTCATCATAAAGCAAAACTTCGTTAAAGACTAAACAAAATTTGTTTTCAGGAGAAAAAGATCAGATAATTCATCCAACCAAGAATCAGAAATAATACCATGTGACATAGGAAACCAATCACAAAACTCAAATACTTAAAAGCAATACTTGCAGTGAACAGTTTGCAAGCAACTCTCTTGTCTCCCATGATGTGTAACCCCGGGGGCTCTCTTACATCCCAGTGTGCAACAAAGGGAGCATTCCCTACTGTCTAACAAGCCCACTGCTTGCAACTGCCCACTGCAAGGGTGCAAGAAGCGGGGCATCTGCTCAGATACAGAGCAGCTGGGCACAATCTGGCCTAGTGAGATATGTCACAATAATAAGAATAAATGCTTGTGCACAAATCACAGACAGGAAAAGGCCTGAAGCCACTCAATAAATTGTATTGTAGGAATAAATCAAACTAGCTCTAGTGAAGACTCATTTTCAGTTCATCATAAATCTTTCTGCAGAGGACCGTATATTGCACAACTGTTACGGAAAATTCAAAGAGTAATAATAATACAACAACTGCAGTATATAACATTTTTGCCTATTTCTCCCCATTCCATCCAATTTTCACTAGGGGGATACATTTAACTAAGCAGCCATTTTACATGATCTAATACTGGTACCAAAGTATTATAAGATGCACATGAAGCGGCATGTACCATTAACATCTGCTGCAGAAGAGATATTTATGGAAAGGTTCCTCTGGGTTCCCTCTCTGCTCCATACAGGAAAAAGGCTTTTCAGAATGAGCTTTCCCCATCCCCCTGAATTGAGTTAAATGGAGGTGATGAGTTACCTGCCTCCTTGCTGCACATGAGCATTAATATGGGTTTTATGAAGGGAAAAGAATATTTATTCATTTTTGCGGGCTGTTGAAGGGCTACCGATAACTCCCTCAAATAAGGATTGAGATAAACAGCTAAGGCAGGTATCTTCCATTTGAAAAAAAAAAAGAGGTACAGTCAGTCAGAGATAATATGGGAACATGCAATAGATTGGGTCTGCTAGCTGTTCGTCTTCAGTCACGGGTTTCATTACTAGTTTGAGCAACAAATAAGCCAACAGCTCCTGAAAGTCGGTGGCAGAAATTTATAGTTTGGCCAGTAAAATAAAAATTGACAAAAGAAACATTTATATAACCCTGCTCTGGCTTGTCAATGAGATAAACTGGCCTCTCACAGGAGAAATTGGGAGAGTTAGACTTGTTCTCCCCCAGCAAACCAATTCCTCGCTTCTCCTAACTTAGAGACCAGTTCCCATGCACTTACCTCACAATGTTCCCGATGCCCAATACAACCCAACTTGAGACATTCAGTCTTGACTAGCTTCCTCTTCATGATATAGATACTTTTGCTACTGACCCCATACCCATTAACCAAATACACCCAATATGCTCCCTCTAGGGGCATGGTTAGACTGGCGCTTTGCAGCGCCAAAACCCTCCTTTAGCGCTATAATTTTCATAGCGAACAAACTTCAAAGGGAGATTTTGCACAATGACTCCCTGTTTAAAGCGCAAGTGTTAAACCTCCTTTTCCAGAGGAATAAGCCTTTTTGCGCTAACGCTATAGCGCAAGGGTGGGAATGTGAACACTCATTACGCTATAAGGGAATCAACAAGCCATTTAAGGCAAATGACGTCAACATTGTGTTGAAAAAGGGGGGAAGAATCAGGAAGTAGCTGATCAGTTTCTCTCTTAAAACTCACAGCCCATAAGCACTGGAAATGCTGACCGATTGAGCTGTGTGAGTGCACTGCAGAGCCTGGTCAGTTTCCTAGACACTGACAGCCTCAAATTGTCTCATTGCCTACACTTTCCCTGTTCCCCCTTCCCCCTCTTCTTTGCAAAGTAGGCTGCACCCAGCTGAATGCTGGGATACCTGCCCTATCCCGCAACTGATACTGCTGTCAGAAGCGGGACAAATGTATACAGTATTTTGCGCTACAAGGTTTCAGTTTGTACGGTCTGTAGCGCGATACCTATTGCGCTACGTTGGGAAGCGCTATAAATAAACACACAAAAATCTTCAATCTAACCATACCCTAGGAGAGCAACCCAGCCTAGGGGCATTCAGTGCTCAATCTTTCATCAGGTACCCACAAGTGGAAGAGCCAGATTTTGATATGTGTGTGTGTGAGAGAGAGAGTGAGAGAGAGAGAGAGGAAAAACAACAACATGATGGGTCACTAGTGACTGGTGGTGGGCTGGAAAGTGAGCTTGCCCAGCACTCACCTAGCAGCAGCGGCTCCTGTCTTGTGGGGCTGGGCCTGGCTCCCCAGTTAGGGTACTGATACCTGGCCTATGGATTTGCAGCACCATTCAGGTTTGCCCTGGCCACCCCTCCGTTAAACCCATTGAAATCAATAGGAATCAACCACTGAAATGCCTTTAAAAATCTGTCCCAAAGAGACTTTCCTGTGGTCACAGAGGAAATCTGTGCAGTGAACATTTTACAGCAAGAAAAAATGATTCTTCTGTGTCGTAGGCTTGTGCTCACTGTCATTTCTTTGGGGATTGTAGCAGTTTGTGCTAGCCCACCACCAAACAGTCTGCTCACTGATAAGGAAAGCATGTCAGGCTCTCATGTAATGTCTCACCCTGTCAGCTTTTTGACACTTTCTTCTGCTTGCCTTGATACGATACCACAAAAGAATATTTCTGTGGATGATCCAGTCATCTTGCATTGGGTTCACATGTCAGGGCATTCACAAAGACATCTTAATAAGGCAAACAATGAGCTAAATCAGGCATGGGCAAAGTTTTTAGCCTGAGGGCCACATTGTGCTTGCAAAAGTGTATGGAGGGCAGAATAGGGAAGGCTGTGCCTCCCCAAACAGGCTGGCCCCACCCCCTATCTTACCCCCTCCCACTTCCCATCCCTTTAATGCCCCCCTCAGAGCCACCAACCCATCCAACCCCCCCTGCTCCTTGTTCCCTGACCACATGCTCCAGAGACCCCCACCCCATCCCTAAGCACTCCCCTGGAGCCCTACCCCTATCTAAACCTCTTGCTCCTTGTCCCCTGATCACCCGTTCCTGAGACCCCCTGCCCTAACTGCTCCCCTGAGGCTGTGGGGAGAGGGGACAGCAGGGGAGGGGCCGGGGTAGCTTCCCCGGCCAGGAGCTCAAGGGCTGGACCGTAGTTTGCCCACCCCTGGGCTAAATGCTGCTCACCTTACTCCCATGAGTAATCCCACTGAAGCCAATGGGCCTACCTGTGTGAGTAAGAAGAGTTTGGGCCAAAGTGACTTTACTGATGTATACAGGCAGCTCTCAGGGTAAAGAGAGAGTGCACTGAAGTATGAAATTCAAATACTGACATACCAAACTAGCTGCCACCTCCAGTATATTTAACATGTGGTTTCAAGCAGTTTTTGAGGAAGAAGCCAGCATATCACATCTGCATTGGACTTGCCATCGAACAGAGATAGTTGGGATGATATGTAATCCTTGGCATGTGGTCACAATTACTCAAAAAACCAACTAACCAAAACCTTTACAAAACACCACCACCTCAACAGAAAACAACTTGGTACGTAGCCCATACCCTAGCTGGGAACTGGTGTAGTACAGTTGTGCTCAAGCCTACTCACTTTTTGCTTGACATGCTCCCGAGGCATTGCCTACCCCAGGCTGTGTGTGTGAGAGAGCGTGTCTGGAACAGAAGCCAGCTCTTCTGGGTTTATTCCATTTGAGAATTTCACCCCCTCAGAGAGCTCTCAACTGGCCAGCTGTGATTCTAGCTCTGTTACTCAGGAACCTGAAAGGAGCTGGGACTATGGGTGGGAATCTGGGCCTAAGATCATAGTGTCTGAAAGTCATTAGTATCTAATAGTTGTTCAATGCCTTATATTAAATGAATCCCATGGATATGTGGCCATATGTAATCTTAATTATTTCTAAGTCTGGGTCTTCACTGCCAAAAAGGTGGTGTTGTTTTTTAAAAAAAGCAAAATAACTGACACCCTAGTTATTTTACTGTAAAACCCTAGCGGAGAGAAGACACCTCTAGTTTTTACTGCAAGGTAGCTGGATGAGGTCAACACTATATACCCTACCCATGGATGACCTCACCGAGCCTAAACTCATGACACAACTACATTGCTATTCCTGCACTAGGATTTTACACTAGGGTAGCTTACATGGATGGGTTACCCTATGGTAAAAACAATTTTTTTTTAGCAATAAAGACTAAAGCTTAAAGGGCCTCTTATGTTGGTATTTAAGAACTTGGGTATGGAATGGATCAAACTTCCTTGCCATAAAACAGACATTGGTTTCACTGGGTTATGGTTAAACTAAATGGCAGTTTCCTCTCCCCCCCCCCCCCCAATCGACCATTTAAATTTATTCAGTGTTCAACAGAAACAAGGACAAAAACTAATTCCTAACCCAGGGCCACAGGTCAGGTCCTTATGTTGCTATAAACAAATAGTAGAAATCAGTGAAACACTCTAATTAAACATATATATGCCCCTAGAGTTATTTATATATTTTCAGCATGGAGCTCTGCCTGTAGCTTGTCTTGGATGTGTTTGTGAGGTTCACTGGAGCACAGCCCAACCTATGCTATAGCTTGCTGGGTTAATTGACAAGCTAACGAAGGATGCCTGCCAGCAAACCCAACTGATTTGGAATTCCTGCTGGGTCTGACGACATATCTGCAGTGTGCACAGGGTTATGAAATTTCTATCCAGTGACAAGCTTAGGGTGGGGTTATTACCCTGCATCCCCCAAGGTTGAGCTATTCTCTATGACAGACATTAATCACCATCACTCGTCTCAGAAGAAGCCCAGGATTAAATGGGTTTGGAGGATAAACCACTCTTTCACCCTGAAAGGTTACAGCTCAAGAATGTGGCTTAGGAAGTTCACTTGAGGGGCCCAGCTGCTGCCTGAACTGAAAATACCATGTAGATTAAAAGAGGATTCAATACGGCACTTCCCATATTGGTGCTTAGAAAACGGTCATGTGGTTTTTTATCTTCCATTTGAACGGTCTCCAAAACCTGGGAGGGGAGACACCTCATTCAAGAATGAAACTTTAAACGGTATCCTAACTCCTATAGTTTTGTCACTGAAATGTCAGCCTGGCGTACGAGCCCAAGTTCTGGTTCAGGTCCTGATCCCTTGATGTTCTAACACACAGGCAAAAAGGCTGTCAGCTGAGACTTGCGGACTCATTTTAGCAAGCAATGCTGCTGACGCGTTTTCACTGCTAACCTTGTATTTGATATTTCCACGGGAAAAACTGAATATTTTGTCATGCTCAATTACATTTATGAGTTTAAGTCTTCACTCACTTAGAACCTAACCACATGCTGTATGTATAAAAATGAACCTTTCCCCTCCTGAATCACACACAGACTGTCCAATCATACCTGAAGGCAAACAACAGGAAAATGATGTTCCCTAATTGCCTTCTCTCTAATGAATGAGAACTAGAAAAAGGAATTTCGTCCAATATTAATTATTCATACTCCAGCAACTAACTGACACGTCCTCAAGTTACGACTTCCATCCTCACTGGCAATAAAATGCAGTTTCCGTATGACTGGAACGTATGCTGTTGTCAACTGACAATATATATCATGTACAAGGCAATAGACACAGACAACACCAGAGAAGAAATAACACTTGGCAGACCCTTGGGAAATATATAGGCAAGACAAGACAGCAAGATAGTTGAGGATCATTATCTATGGATTCTGCACTTTTAAACATTGACCTCTGAGGTATAAATAACAAGAAAATTTACCTGTGCTTACCTGAAATTTTCCTTTCTTCAAGTAGTAAGGTCCACTGATCTGTTACAGTGGGTATTTCAGCTAGCTGAAGGGCAGAACCAGGCCTGTTGGTCACCACCAGCAGCAACA
This sequence comes from Sternotherus odoratus, assembly GCA_032164245.1. Classification (NCBI taxonomy): domain Eukaryota; kingdom Metazoa; phylum Chordata; order Testudines; family Kinosternidae; genus Sternotherus; species Sternotherus odoratus. Next base: position 158,661,397 of record JAVMKO010000001.1, read on the forward strand.
TACCCATCTCCCTTCAGATGAGACAACATCTGCAGTCATTCAAATCTTTCCTAAACAACAGATTGTGTTAAATATACATTGAGGAAAATGCACAACAATTTCTCCGACTGCAGGATATGTGACATTCTCCCTCATTTCAATCCCAAATCTTTAGATAACAATTTCTATCCCTATTCTGGATAACCTATTTCTGTCTAGGATTGGCTGGATCTGCAACCTATTACTTGAAAAAAGGAAATGTTCAGATAAGCACAGATAAATAGTCTTGTTCGACATCATGTTAAGGCCCACAGATCTGTTACAATGAGATTTTCATAGCAGTGTGCTTCCGGGGATGGGAAGAACATTCTTGAAGTATGGATTTCCAAAAGGAGAGATATTATATATCCTCCATCTGCCCTTGTCCCATAAGGCATGGTGAAGCCTCCTGACAAATAAAATCCTGCTGTGTTAAAGATTGGTTGGTCAATACATATAATTTGGTGAACTGATGTATGAATGGCTATCCAGATGCCTAACCAATCTCAATACAGAAGGCCTAACTTCTCTTCCCTGACAGCATCACTGCCACTCTTTCCCTCCTGTCTTTGGTATGGTTCTGAGGGAAGATGAAAGGGTGGGAAGGCATATATCAGAGACATTGCCCTTCTTTGTGAGAGGTTATTCCCACCTTACTCCCAGGTCCTGAGACATGCAGAAGCCACAGGCAGGGTCAGCTCACAATATTTTGCCACCAGCTCGAATGATGTCCCCATACGCCCTGGCGTGGGCCAAAACTTTGAAAGGTCTCAATTCTGCCTTCTTCCTGTTCTACTCCTCTACTACCTACCCCAATAAAAGAGAACTAACTTAAAATGTCTTGTTCAAAAGTGTTAAGTAACACTTAGCTTTCAAATGCCTGAACAGCAAATGTAACTTTTCTTGTCTCCATAGTAAACATTGGCATTTTTATCTGTTTGAATAATTAAAGTGGTGCTTTCTGTGCCTTATTTGTTGCAAAGATTTGAACTGCTTCCTGGAGGCCCACAGTCTGGGCCAGCTCATGCTCTATTGAGATGGTTGCAAGGCCAAACAGCCACTCCGGTGTCATTGTGAAGCGTAGATGTGTTTTTATTAACTTCAGCTTGGAGAAGCTGCGTTCTCCACTGTCAACTGTTACAGGAAGTGTTAGAAATATGGTCAGAGCAACAAAAGCATTTGGAAGGAGGGTGGTCATATTATTTGTGCACATATATTCCAGAACAGCCTTTGGAGTTGATCCTCCTGAAATGCATCTTGAAAGGGCTTTCAGTTTATCACCTAAATCACTTGCATCAATATCACACATGTCATCATGTGTTAACACTGTCTCTAGTACCCTGAATTGCTGGTGTAGGTCTTCAGGTACAGTCAGGAGTTTTGGAAGATCATACAACATCCCAAATATACTGCTGTGTTGCTTGAGCTGCATGAAACATTCTTCAACTGACTGTATTGCACAATCTAGCATCTGGTTAAAGAATTCAAACTTTGAATTGTTGTTTGGGGTCTCTTGTAGGATTATCACGTACCTTGTAATGAAAATGTCTTCTTTGGTGACTCTTGTAGGACACCCTTCAAATCTGAAATAAGTTGCTAGAGTTCAAAAAGGCAAAGAGGAGGGAAATGTAATGTGGCTGACATTGAAAAGCAACTTTCAAAAATGGTTTGGAAAGGTTTTAAGTGAAGAGACAGATCAGATGGACATCAAGGGAGATTGAGTCCCATATCCTAAAGTAGGTTTGTGAAATACTTAATACAAAAAGATAGTTATGACAGAGTTGACAATAATAAGCAAGTATGACACAAAAAAGATGTACAACTAGATGTCCTAAGGGACTGGAAATGCTTTACACAAAGCTTTTTCCTCTAAATTATTGATTTTAATCCAGTCCAGATCAATAGAGATCAAATGTCATTGATGACTATTTTTTAATCCATATGAAAGGATCCGTTGATCTCAGTTCGGTTCCTAGTGGAGAGGTGTCCATTCCAAAAGAACCACCAGCACAATTTGTATCTAGTAGACAGACTTAATAGAGATGCCTATGACTGATTTAGCATGAAGTCTAATGCGCCACTTCAGCAGAACATTTAAGTACATGCTTACCTTTAAACACGTGGGTGAATCCACTCCTGTTCAGTAAAGCATTTAAGTATGTGCTTAAGTGCTTTGATTTGCTGAATCAGGGCTTACATCAACTAACCCGTTAACAATAGTATGTAACATTTATATAGTACTTTTATTTGTAGATCTGCAAAGGTGGTATCTTCATGTCTAGGTGGAAACACACTGGTGAAGTAGTGGCAAGATATTTGTCCTACCAGTGCTTCAGCTTTACTTTTTTTATAGATGAACGGAGGTCTATAGAGCTCTCAATCTGCCACCTTTGACAAGCACTAAAATAAAGTTCATAATATTGACAAAGCAACATCAGACACTTTCCCAGCTTCTTGTAAATTTGTGTTTGCTTTGCTGTCATTTGAGGGCAGAAGTTAAAGAAGAATCACTTAATTTCCAGATGTAAAGAAAAATATAGAGAGGTAGGGGAAGTCATACAAGTCATAGGTCAAGGGAAAAGATTCAGACCAGACCTTGGATTGATGTAAATAAGCTTAGTTCCACTGACCTTAGTTGAGGTAGGCCAAATTACACCCACTGAGTATCTGGCGCCATATTTTACATTATTAGCGAAGCACTGCCCTTACCAGCCCTCCCAAGATGCAGTTTTCTTTCATCTCTTTAGGTTGTAGTTAATCCTTCTTAGTTATTATTCACATTGTGTAGTGCCCTCCTTCACTGTGATTGAAAATAATATTTTTGAGTCATGGGTGGCAGAACAACAATAATTAAAATAATAATAATAATACTTTATTTTTTTACCCTTGTACGTACTTGCAAAAGTCTTAAAGGCATGGACAGTTTTACAATGTGGATATACATCATATTGGGGCCCTGATCTCGGTTGAGGCCTCTAGGCATTAGTGCAACACAAATACATGCATTGATAAATGAAAACATTACAACAGTAATGACCATGTGCTGTGATTAAAGACTCCAGTCATACTTCTTTTCTCAAGATTTGTTGGGCAGACCTCGATTTTCAGGGCAAATTCCTTTTTGGATAAATACATTCCATCTACCTTAATTCTGTATGCAGTTTCAAGGGATGAAGGCATTTTTCTTTGCTTCCTCTCCCAAATTTCATGATAGAGGTCTATAAAATCATCAGTGGCATAGAGAAAGTAAATTAGGAAGTGTTATTTACTCCTTCTCATAATACAAGAACAAGGGTCCACCAAATGAAATTAATAGGTAGCAGGTTTAAAACAAACACAACAAAATATTTGTTCACACAATGCACTGTCAACCTCTGGAACTTCTTGCCAGAGGATGCTGTGAAGGCCAATACTATAATGGGGTTCAAAAGGAAGTTTGATAGACTCATGGAAGATAGGTCCGCCAGTGGCTATTAGCCAGGATGGACAGGAATGGTGTCCATAGCCTCTGCTTGCCAGAAACTGGGATTGGGTGACGGGGCATGGATCATCAAGTGATCTGTCTGATCATTCCCTTTGGGGATTCTGCCATTAGCCACTGTCAGAGGACTGGATATTGGGCTTGATGGATCTTTGGTCTGACCCAGTATGGTCTTATGTTTTTAAACTTATGTTACTCTGTGCTCTTAAATACCTGTCCTGTTTTATTCCGTGGTTGAATACATTTCAGTGGTGGTTGAAAGATTCTTGAATATCTAGTTAGCAAAGCACTCAGGAATCCTTTAAGATGAAAGATGATATAGAAATGTAAAATTCTATTAATTATTATTATTCTAACACATGGCCACTTGCACTTTATGAGCTATCCCAATCCATAAAAAATATTGCTGTGGTTTAACAAAAGGTTGTGGGAATATTAGCTTTAAATTGGAAGGATGTATTTTTACAATACAACACTGTTACTATCGACTTACTTGATTTATGAAGCATTATCATCTTTGCATTGTGACATTGTGACATTAGAGAGAGCCTGGCCTCCAGATTTCCTAAAATTGCTAAACATTCCCCATTACACTATCAAACTAATCAGCATTAAAAGTACATCCTTTAATTTTTCATTAAGAAAAGTTTATATTACCACTAATGATCTATTCATTAGAGTGCATTATTGAGGTAATGATAGTTGAGTATATTTAACTTCCTATGGCTTTTAACTCCTCTAGCTGATTATCTAGCTGTACGATCCCCCCAATGGATCATTAATGCTTAAATAGGTTTCTCTTGCTATTGCTAGAATATACTCTGGGAGCAGAATAGTGTCTAGAGAGATTCTTATTTGTGAGTGGCTTACTCTTTATGAAGATAAAGAAATACCAAATAAAAATGAAGTTAGTGCAATGAATAATGATTTGCTATACTTACTAATAAATGATTAAGGGAGCACTGCACATTCTTTCCTGTTCCACAAAGGATAACTCTTCAGTCTTGGGTGTCAGAGCTAGGGTGACCAGATGTCCCCATTTTATAGGGACAGTTCCGATATTTGGGGCTTTTTTAAAAAATATGGGCTCCTATTAACCCCCACTCCATCCCAATTTTTCACACATGCTGTCTAGTCACCCTAATCAGAGCACATGCAGCTCACACCAGCAGCATTCTGCAGATTCTAATACACAGCATCAGCCATGTCTCAGGTAACCATCTAAGTGGATGTGCTAAACCACAGAACTAAGTGAGTAGCTCATGGGAGCAGTTGCTATAGTTTTGGCATAGGAAACCTTAACCTCCATAGCGAAGTCAGCACAGAAGTCATGAGTCACAGTCGAGCTAGTGGAGGCGGCAATGAGAATTGGAGCATGGAGACACCAAGGCAAGCAGCGAAGGCAGCACGGTTAATGCCAACCCAAAGTAGTGGCATCGTCCACTGCCAGGTTAAGAGATTAATAGACAAATTATCAATTATCTGCCAGAAACTGTAGTCTAATATTCTTTCTCTCATTAGAACACATTGTAGGACCTTAGACTGAGGGATGTGAAAGTAGATGTGGCTATGTGCAAGCCATCTTTACTTTAATCCATTCATCTGCAAGTTAGTCAGAGCATGGTGAATAAATGACTCCTGACCAGCAATACTTAAGAGCTTTGAGCAGTGAAGATGTCAAGACATATTTTCATTTTAATGTTCTTCATTTCAGATGTTATATATTTTTTAGCTATTGTCATTTTCTTTTTGCAGAAAAAATCAGTTAAGCTAAAAAGTTGTTTTTAATAGTCATGCGAAGAAAATAAAACTTGATTTATAAACAAGATACACAGTGGAAATATGATAATGGTACGTTGCACTTATCCAACTGAGAAGACCTTTAATAAGTGCTACACAGCCAGAAGTTCTGAATTCAGCTAAATTCAACTCTGTGCCTATTTAAGATGGTGAAACTTTTCTTTTTTGTTATGCAGCAACTGTTTCTTTGCCATGTTGCTTAAATTTAATAAACCCTCCAGACTTTCTTTCATCTGCTTATATTGTACATGCACCTCAGTTTGCTTTAAGAAGGTGGTTTCCATTTAACCTCTTCTCAAACACTCTGAAAGTACTCAATTGTATATTGATACATCATCATCTGCTTTGATAGGGCTTGATGCGTACTCCAGTGATAAAATTCCAGCTGACTTGCAGGAAGGGAGCAGTCTTATGCTTCATTCTGTAATCAGCCAGGGCAAGTGATAATGTAAATCAGTTATGAGACACTGAATCATATGTCCCAAATTTTTTTTGAGAAAATTAATGTACAAAGTGTGTACCCCAAGGCTCTCTTTTACTGGGGTCCCATCAAACAAAAGGCTCTATTTCTGTGAGATGCTAAAATAAATGCCTAAGATTGTCCTCCTAAATACATGAGCTACACATGCAATCTAGACACCTTATCTGCCAGGACCATCTTTGCAACATGATGCCATCAGTGACATGTGCAATCTCAAAGCTGCGACTTAAAGTGTAGGTCTCTTGACCAATAATTTCTCACTAATTACCAGAAATGCCTCTTCCTGTAAGAGATATGCTTTATTACTTATTCTGACTCATGTCACTCAGAGAGATCTTCAGGGTGAGGGAAGATTTATGATCCAAGAGACATTTATATTTCTCTTTTCTGTTCAGGAAACTGTAAGAAGTTAAATATACAATGTAGTATGAGCTCATCAAATAAAACTGGAACTGCAAAACTGCTCTCTGACATTTGTGTATGCATATACATTGTTACAGAACAGAAAATCCAGAAATGAAGGAAAGAAAAAGGTACTCATTTCATTCATACCTTTCTCTCCCATGGGTAATTATTTTGGCATAAAAAGCATCATCAGGTGTGATCAGCTGTAAAAAGGCATGGGTTACTAATGTAGCATTGCTGGGGAGAGGAGGGATTTCATCCAGAGATTATGAGGTTTGCTCTGTTTTGCAGGCTGACCACTAGCTGAGACTGGTAGATTGGTAGACATGCCATCATCCTAAAATGGTCATGAATAGGGGAAGCCAAAATATTATAATCAGGAATCCTACTGTCAAGTATATTTTAGGCTCTATCTAGGAACAGCTGCTTGTCCCTTGTAAGCAGCCATATTAATGGCTAATGTGACACACTATTATTACTCCAGCAGAGAGCTGGATTAACATTAAAAATCAGATAATTTTGGATTAGAGTGCACCGCACCAAAAGGAATAATAATAATAATAATATCTCCTTTGTTTGTTGAAGGAGCTAAGAAACTCACTACAACCAAGTTCTGCAGGACAGTCCAATTTCCTCTGAATAGATTACAAAGTTTAAGGAGTGGTTTACACAATGCTTAATTTGGCCAAAAGCCACGTAACAGCCCTTCCAAACACATTCTGTTGAGGATAAAGGTTTTTTTGCCTTCAGGTGGAATTTTCAGGAGGATAAAAACTGCCCAAACTGGAAGGGACAAATGGTACTCCAAAATACTAGTAAAGACAGTTATTAAGGCCTGGATTCAACAAGGTATTTAAGATCATAAATACCTGTAAGCATGTGAGTGCTCCCTCTGAAACCTATGAGATCATTCATGTGCTTAACACCGCACTAGCGCAAAGAACCTTACCGAATCAGGGTCTAAACACCTAGAGTGCTCCTCATTTGGGACCTAATTCAAAGCCCAATAATGTCAATGGAAGTCTTCCTAGTGACTTCAATGGGCTTTGGTTCAGGTTCTCTGTGAATCGTCTTTCCTTTAATTTGCATTCATTGACTGCTCATGAAAGTTTCCACCTGAGGGCTATGTGATAGTTTTTAAATAAACACATTCTGAATCTTAAGAATCATAATTAACCTGGAGTTTATATGCATTAAAAATGCTGTTTCCACAGCTTTGTGAATTCTGGTCACCATAACTTCTTGGTATGTTATTTTTCCTCTTCTACCTTTTACATAAGTTGTGGAGCATACAAATAATAAAAGAAGTCATAAAAAGCCCATACAACAGCTGTAAATGTTACACAACAGTAAGTTCAAATAGAAAAATCCTTGTTGGTGTTTGTGTTCCAACAACTCTCTAATGAAGGACATTCATCAACAATGCTTGCAAAGTGATTCTGAAAGAGAAGAAATCAGGACAGAATTATATATACCCATAATTTGTCTGCACAGTTCTTAAACAGGATGGTAAATACAACTCTGATCTCTCTTTCAGTCTATGGAGCTCAATCACTTTTAAATAACCAAGACGACTCATTCCCCTATCTTCCCTGTTGACAGCAATGTTTACAGTCCTTCTGCATGCATCTTCCTATATGTTGAATATTAGCTTGTCAGAACAAATGTTCAATTAAAATTATTACTGATCCTCATACAGTTTAATCAGCAGTCAAACTGCAGGAAAAATCTATGAAGCCTTAATAACCTTGGGTTTTTTCCCCATCCAAAACTATTTCAGGATTTTGCTGAATCTGTTTTTACTTTCAAAATTAAAGTGTTATCTAGTGACATAAAAATCTGTATACAGTATTTAAATCCATATAAAAAGATTTGTCTATAATTTATAGTGAAATCTACATACAAAAAATGGTCTGTATGCTTAGATTATAGGGTATAAATCTATAATCTCTTTAAAGTAGGCACTTAAAATAGCTTGTGTTTTGGTCAAAAGTAGCCAAAATATGACTGACGTAACTATTGAATGACTTTAATAAAATTCTTGCTTGCAATAGACCTATCAGATCCTAAATACCGCTATGCCAAACATGTAATCTGGTATTCCTATTCTGGAATGGAAGTTAATAAGTAGTTTTCTGTCTTGTTCTTCCTTATCCACACCTCTTCAAGGAAACATAGGATACAGGTTTGTAGACAACAGTTGGAATTTTCCTCCCAGAATAGACCCCAACTGCTGTATCTCATGCTCTGAAGAGGAAGCTTATTGACCATTTTTATCATACATTCCTTTAAATGGTAAAATAATATTCCAGTTCACTTTAACAGGTTGCTTTTTAAAGAAAGCCAGCAGAATTTTGAATGACGCTAATCACTGTTGGCTAGGCTGCAAGTCCTAGTAGCTGTTTCTTTTATTGTGCTTTAGTTTATTTGTGAATTAGAGTACAGCAATCTGGGATGGACTATACTTTTCTTCATCCTTTAGAAGTCATCCTCAGCCACAGCACTGTCCTCTGTTATACTAGCACCGGGCAGCAGATGTGGATGTAGGCCCCCTCCTATTTGCTCCTGAACCAACAATATCTGTCCTTAATGTGCTGGCTGATTCAACAGGCACTTCATATCTCTTTAAAGCCAGTTAATTATTTCCCTGAATACCCAGGGTAAGGGGGAGGTGGCGGATACTGTATTGAAGTCTGTGGTGTTGGAGTGTAAGGTGGAGGTAGGTCTGCTGGGTATTCCATCTCATATTCATAACTGTAAGGAGGAGGAGCCACTGAAAGTGAAAGAGAAGAAGAATCAGTTAGAAAAGTATAATTTAACCAAATCAATATGGTTGAGGTGGAGACGGTTTCCAGTAGCAAATAGCTCTCTACACATTGTGGGACAAAGCCTGAGGTCTTCTCTTAAATGTTTCTCAAGACTTTACCTGAATAAGACAGAAGGAAAACCGAGTAAGAACGTTAGGTTTTGGTCTTATATGTGATAATGCTATCTAACAGGGAATATATGATCAGAGAGATTTGCTGGCTGGAAGTTTATGAGAATTCTATTAATATTGTTCACAATTTTTCCCCTTCCAACCAGCTCTATCTGCTGCTAATCCTGCAGAACAGGGTCTAACCCAACAAACATAAATCTGCAGCTCTTATTATTATTTATATCATGGTAGCATCAAAAAATCCCAACTGCTGTCAAGGTCCCATTGCGCTATGCACATACACAGAGGGGCACAGTCTGTACCCTAGTGCCCTGGATTTCAAACTGTGGCTCGCAACCCAGTACTGGGTCACGGAATGTAAGGCACTGGGTCACAGTGGCTCTGGTCAGCACCACCGACCAGGCTGTTCAAAGCCCCATAGGTGATGCTTTCTGGGTAAGGCAGGCTAGTTCCTACCTGTTTTGATACCACGCTGTGCCCCGGAAGCATCCAGCAGCAGGTCCGGCTCCTAGGCAGGGCGGCCACAGGGCTTTGCATGCTGTCCTTGCCCTGAGCACCGGCTCTGCATGGGAACCAGCCAATGGGAACTGCGGAGAGGATGCCTGTGAGAGACAGCCGGTTGCACGCCTCTGCCTAGGAGCTGGACCTGCTGCTGGCCGCTTGCAGGGTACAGTGCAGTCCACGGTGCCAGAAGAGGCAGGAACCCTGCCTTAACAGCCTTGCTGCACTGCTGAGCAGGAGCCACTCAAGGTAAGCCCATGCCCCAATCCCCTGCCCCAGCCCTGAGCCCCCCAAACCCAGAGTCCCTTCCTGCACCTCAAACCCCTCATCCCTGGCCCTATCCCAGAGCTTATACCCCCAGCCCAGAGCCCTGACCCCCTCCTGCACCGCAACCCTTTGCCCCAGCCCTGAGCCCCTCCCACACCACAGACCTCTCTTCCTCAACTCCACTGGGTCGTGGGCATCAACAATTTTATTCAGCTAGGTCACCAGAACATTTTTTTGAAAACCACTGCCCTGGTGTGTGGTTTTCACAGCCCCATGTCTTATCATAGAGATGTCCCACCTCCCCAGCTTGAGGTTACATTGAGAAGAGGTTGGCTCGAAGAGGAGGCCTGAAGATAGGGAGGGAGGTGTTGGAGAGTGGCCCACATTTGACCTGTAGCGGTGGAGCCTGTCGTGGGGGGGATGGGCTTGGCTCCCTGTTCTAGGTGTTGCAATGGGCCAGCCAGGGATGCAGCACCACAGGTTTGTGGCATTAGTGGGGGGCTGGGAGGGTTCATGATTTCTGTGAATAAAATTGTCTCCATGAACCCCCACTAAAATCACCACTGCTACCAAATCATAATGATGAAAGAATATAGCTCTATTATGAACATGTCCTATGGAATCCTTTGGCAGTCTTATGAAGAGTAACTTAGCATCCTCACCCGGATAGGTGCTGATGTGCGTAGTTCTGATGACCCCTACTCGAGTCCCACGGTTGTTCTTCATGCACATGCAGACACAAATGGTGATTCCGGCAATCACTCCCATTATAAATACGATACCAAATACAATCCCTGCTATTGCTGTGCCTCTGAAATGTAAGAGGAAATATGCAGTCAGTTTCAGTCAAAGGCAGTTTAAAAAAAGAAATCCTTTCCTCTTCAGTGTTCCTCATTTTAAACAAAAATGTGTATTGATTATTGAAAATACCACATAAGTCAACTCATCACAGTATCTAAATAAACATGAAGATCCCAGACACACACAAAAGGAGAAAGTTCATTCAAAGCCACCTAGAATATTGAGCCTGTTCATTCTATCGATTTACTGTGTGTTAAATTGTCTCATTCCGGGGCATACATAAATGACTTTTAAATATTGTGAAGGACAATTTCTCCTCCTCCTCTAGAAGATATCACTATTATTTTCTCTTTAGGAAAAGGTAAAGTTTCCCATAGTAATTCCAAGGGCATCCCAAGGTGTTTGCATGGTATGTTTCCATTTGCATTGTTCTTGTCTTTGCTATATTTTGGGTCATAAAGTTTTTTTTAGTATGCAGAATTGTGTACCTGTCCAACTCCAGGCCCACAGTTTTAGGAGAACCTTCTCTATTGTGAACAAGAAGAAATGACCAAATTGAATTTCTTTCCTATGTCTTCTGGTGCATCCAGCATGTATACTTGCACAATGAACAAAACAAAAAAGCACAAAGGTTACAGGGGCTCAATTTACCTCAGTTACCTTTCCCCCAAAGTAATTAATCAGACTGTAGTTCCAAATCATTTAGAAGAAGGAAGCCCTGTTGCACTTACACTTTGGTTCCAAATTCTTCTTTTAAGTCTACATGAAGAGCCCCTGATATTGAAGACCAAAATTAGGCCTTATGATACACCCTAGGCTTGCGGTCTTGCTATTCTGTGCAATCAGTGAAGCATGCACAATGTGCAAGATAGTATTGATAGTCGTGACTTTTATAAAGAGAAAATACAGTTTACTGAATATTTTTATTCTGTGCCTCGTTTTACTTTCAAACCAGGATTCGAGATAGCAACCGTGTGGATACTGTTATGTATATTTTATGCCTTCTAATTCGATACTTTGTTCAATAACAAATAAACTACAATAGGATAACTTGCAATGCAGAGAATGAAGAAAACATTGTGAAAACCTGAAAGTTATCAATAAAACAGGGTTTATAACATGTTGGTTTTCACATACAAGTATCAGCCCTGGAATGCATTTCAAAATGCCGAGTGCCCAGCTGCTGCAATGAAGTCAATGGTCACGGCAAGACCCTAACACTTCTGAAAATCAGACCATTTATTCAGGTGTCTAAATATGGATCCAGGGGCCTCTCTAGATCCACAAAAAGGACTTAGGCTCAGTGTTTTGTGTCCAAGGGAATCGTCAGCCCTGAGTGAGGCATCCAGGCTCATTATACAGTGAAGGGGGAGACTCAGGTGCCTAAGAACAGTGTGATGGTCTCTGCGAATCCCAAAGAGCCACCTGGGTGAGCCAGAAGGAAATGCTAACGCCCTCAAAGGGAGTTACATGCCTGAGTACCCTCAGGATTCACAGCTGTGAACCCTCTCCTGATGGCAGGCACTAGCTCTTTCTCACAAAAAACAGTGGTGGCGGCACCTCCTTATAGCCAGTAGCCCAGCATTTAGAATGCTTGCTCAGGTTGTGGAAGACCCAGACGCAAGTCCCCACTGTGACAGACCGCTCTCTCACCCCTCTCAGGAACACAGGCAGGAAACCTTTCTTTGCTTCAAACAGTGCTCTTTAATCACAGTGCAGGACCCCACCACCAATATATACAGCTTTATACAATCCAGTCTTCAGCTTACAGCTCTTCAGACTCTATATAGTCCAGCTTACAGTTTACAACTCCAAACACACAGCTCTGACTAGCTCAAACCACACCACACTCTATACCATCCCCACCACACTGGGCTTGCCTTCTCGCAGGCCTTTTATCCCCCTGAGGAGGCTGCCAGGTGCCACTCATCCAGGCTGATTGCCCTGCAGCCCAGGTGGCTAATTAGGCTTCTCTGCAGGGAGGTTTGCAGATGGCTTTTCTCCCTCTTAAAGGGGTGACAGGCTGGGTCAGGCTCACCCTGCCACACCACTCAGTCTCGAAAGCAGGCCTCCCACATTGCAGGTGTGCCATAGCTAGCAGACAATGGGCTAGTATGGGGTGGGTCTCTCTCAATCTCTCTATTCCACCTTTTTATAAAATACTAGTGTAAAAGCCCGTGGACACGGGCCAACAGTAACGCCTCCCCCGCTCAGCCCCCCCACTCCAAGCGTGCCCCCCGCTCAGCCCTCCCTCTCCAAGGCCCCCCCGCTCAGCCTCCCCCGCTCATTCAGCCTCCCCCCCGCTCGTTCAACCTCCCCTCCCCCCAGACCCCCCCGCTCATTCAGCCTCCCCTCCCCCCCACGGCCCCCCAGCTCATTCAGCCTCCCTTCCCCCCCACGGCCCCCCCGCTCGTTCAGCCTCCCCTCCCCCCCATGAGTCCCCCCCGCTCATTCAGCTCCCCTCCCACCCACTCCAAGGCCCCTGCTAGGCTGGGCGCAGCTGGCCGGGCCGTGCCCGGGCGCCTCCGCCCCGCTGGCCCAGCGCCCCCTTCCCGCGCCCTGCCCGGCCAGAGCCCCCTGCCTGCGCCTATTGTGCCCAGCCACCCTCCTGCCCTAGGCCCCTGATCCAGACCCTGCTTCCCTCTCAGCGGCGTACGCGCGGCGGCCATGTTGTGCTGCCGAACTACACCCCCCAGCATGCCGTTAGTCCGGGATGTCTCTACTGTGCATGACGGCTTCACACACACTTTTCTAGTCTTTTATTATATAGGACTAGCGAAAATACCCGGCGTTACTCGGGTCAGTCGGAGGTGGGGAGGAGGTAGAGAGCTGAGTGAGTGCGGGGTCCATTGGAGGGGGTAGAGAGCAAACCTGACACCCCCACCTCACCTCCCCGACCAAACCCGACACCCCCACCGCACTTACCCCTCGACCAACCCCAACTCACATTTTCACCCCCCCACCCAAACCCAACACCCCCACATCACCCCCTACCAACCCCAACACCCCCGACCAACACTCACACCTCACCCCCGTAGACCAAACCTGACACACCCACCTCACTTTCCCCCCAACCAAACCCGACACCCCTACCTACCACCACAAACAAACCCAACACCCACACCTCACTTACCCCTCGACCAACCCCGACCCCCCTCCTCAACCCCCCAACCAAACCCAACACCCCCACCTTACCCCCCCACCAAACCCAACACCCCCTGACCAACCCCAACACCCACCCCTCACCCACCCAGACACCTTCCCACCCCCCCACCAAACCCAACACCCCCTGACCAACCCCAACACCCACACCTCACCCACCCCGACACCTTCCCACCCCCCCAGACCAAACCCAACACCCCCGGCTCACTTACCCCCCCGACCAAACCTGACACCCCCACCTCACCCCCTGACCAAACCCAACACCCTTATCCTCACTTATCCTCTGACCAAACCCAACTTGGGTCCGTCGGAGGTGGGGAGGGGCAGAGAGCTGAGCGAGTGCGGGGTCCGTTGGAGGGAGGAGGGGGCAGAGAGCTGAGCGAGTGCGGGGTCTGTTGGAGGGGGGAGGGGCAGAGAGCTGAGCGAGTGCGGGGTCCATTGGAGGGGGTATTATGACATCATAACTATGTCACAGAGAACAGCAGCTGCCCAGCTGATGTGATTGGCCTTTAAATAATTTCTCCCCTGGGGGGCGTCAGAGGTGAGATTTGAAAAAGTTTCGACACTTACCCTGATTAGGACCCTAAGACCTCTAACTGTACCAAATTTCAAGTCTCTAGCTCAAACGGTGTGGAAGGAGTAAGTGCACGTACATACATGCATACATACACGCACGCATACACCATTTGACTTTTATATATATAGATTTGTATGGTTATCAGAGCAGAGACTGGAACCAGGGCCTCCCAGGACAGTGTCATTCTCACTGGCCCAATGCATATGTAAAGTATTTTATAAAACATTAAAATAATGGCACTCACCTGGGATGCAGGAGACCCAGGGTTCAAGTACCTGTTCTGAATTACTCAGGGGGGATTTAAACCTCAGTCTCATGCTCTAACAACTGGACTACAGGCACAGCGGCAACTCCTCCTTGTTCTGTAGGGGGCCCAATCCTGTAGACAGCTCCCAGGAATCTCTGCCAGAGCAGGCCCTGCAGCTGAGATAGGCAGGGAATTGCCTAGTTTGAGCATCTTGCCAGGGTTTAGGTGCTAAGCAGCTCAGTGGTGTCAGGAATTAGATGCCCACCACCAGAAATGTAGAGGTCTTTACTGGTGTAAACAGACACCTAAGGACTTTATGTGGCAGCTGTGCAGGGGTTCTGAGGGTTTACTTTTTTGATTTAGGTGGCTAAAGGTGCTTAAATCCCTTTGCTGGTCTAACCCGTAGCGTTCACCAACAGGCGTTAAGTGTTCCACACTTAGACCCAAGCCTGTAAATGTGAAACATGGGAAGACCTTTATTTGTAACATAACAGAATGTTGCAAATTAGACTCTGTGATTGAGATCTTCCAGTTGTCAAGTTCATCCCGCTCTCTCTGGGACCAAGTTAGCCACTTTTGGAACAACGGGCACATTGCAAAACAAAACATTTAAAATTCTGAAAAGACTTTAGTGAGATGTTCTTTCATTTCCAAAGAGTCTTCTTATGACACGACCAAAAAATAAGACAAAACAAAAACCAAGGCATAATGAAAGTTCCATTTATTATAAAGAACCGCAGTATAGTGAATGCTTCCATTATAGCCATTAAATGGATGAATCATTGTGACCTTCCCCTAGAGTGCAATAGCAGAAAATAATACAGAAAGTTGTGCTTAAACTATCTTCTAGGTGGAAGAAACAGAACCCGAAACCAAATATCTCTGGAGTGCTGGCTATAATTTTAGTGTTTTATTTTTCCTTTGTGTACGTAAAGCAGGTAACCCACATTAACTGTTCGGCAGTAATGTTCCAAATATGCATATCTGTTCTGCCACACTCATTCACTCAAGCACTTGAGATTAAAACGATTCACTGTTTTTTCATTATTACAGCCTACAAACTGAGGGAAATCCAAACCATAGTTAAATAAAGGCCAACCCTACCCTCCATCCCCACTGTCCAATCTCAAAACCAAAGAGCACTACCCACTTCTCTGGAAACAGTGACTGACTTAAAAATGCAACAATATAAATACAGTGGGGCCAGATTCTGCACTCCTTATGCCAAGTTATATGTTACAACATGAGTAGACTTGAAATCAAAGGGACTACTCATGGAATAAGGTACTTCTCAATGTAAATGTGGCAACATATGTCCAAATACCTGGATGAGGACCAAATACTATTAGTGCTCAAATACGACACAGGTATTTAGGCCTTGTCTACACTTAAAAGTTTGCCAGTATAGCTATGCCGGGAAAACCCTCATAATGTAGATCCAGTTATACTGCAAAAAAATAAGTCCTTTTGCAAACATAGGTTACACTGCTTCAGTGAGAAAGCTAAATTATACCAAAAGTATTTTGCTAGTACTACTAGGACTTTTACCAGCAAGCTATGTCATCACCCCCCCCCCCCCCAAAAAGAACAACATAGCCCAGCCAGCTATTTTTTTAAGAGCAGACCTAGCCTTAGATAGGTGAGTCCCCCAAAATTGCCTAGATAACTAAAGATTTTTGTTTCTATTTATGAAGTCAGATTCTGCATGGAAGTGGTGTTTAGAGACTAGCTTTTAGACAGTTTGTCGGTGACAGCATGAGACAAGGAGCTTCCTACCCTCAAATGGCTTCTCTGTTCAAGTAGGGGCTGATCCAAAGTCTGCTGAATCAGACAGGTCATGCATTTTACATTGTTATGTGAGCCAAGTACTTCATTTGTAAAAAAAAAGAAGATGAAGAGGATTTTGAAGAGAGTGTTACAGCATTAAAGGGCTATCTGCTAATCAGCTAACAGTAAGAACATGTTATTAAGAAGTGCTTTGCACCCACAGCTCCCACTGACTTCAGCTGGAGCTCTGAGTGCTCTGCACTTCTGAAAATCAGTCTCCAAAAGGCTAAAACTCTCAGAATCAAGTCCTGACATGACTAGAGTGTTGGAATGACTATTCTGTGGATATGAGGTGAAAATAAATACTTGCTCCCTTGGTGGAAAACCTTTGATATGGCTAGATTGTATGAAGCAAAATCCTAAACATATTTATTTACCTGTCTGACATGGCCAAATCTTTTTCAATGTTATTTTCATGTTCCTGTTCAATTAAATCTATATATATAAAAGTCAAATGGTGTATGCGTGTATGTATGTGTGTATGTATGCGTGTATGTACGTGCACTTACTCCTTCCACACCGTTTGAGCTAGAGACTTGAAATTTGGTACCGTTATAGGTCTTAGGGTCCTAACCAGGGTAAGAGTCGAAAATTTTTCAAATCTCACCTCTGACGCCCCCCAGGGGTGAAATTATTTAAAGGCCAATCACATCAGCTGGGCAGCTGCTGTTCTCTGTGATGTAGTTATGATGTCATAATACCCCCTCCAACGGACCCCACATTCGCTCAGCTCTCTGCCCCCTCCCCCCTCCAACGGACCCCACACTCGCTCAGCTCTCTGCCCCCTCCCCACCTCCGATGGACCCAAGTTGGGTTTGGTCGGAGGGTAAGTGAGGTAGGGGTGTCGGGTTTGGTCGGGGGGTGAGGTGGGGGTGTCGGGTTTGGTCGGGGGGTGAGGTGGGGGTGTCGGATTTGGTCGGGGGGTAAGTGAGCTGGGGGTGTTGGGTTTGGTCTGGGGGGGCGGGAAGGTGTCAGGGTGGGTGAGGTGTGGGTGTTGGGGTTGGTCAGGGGGTGTTGGGTTTGGTGGGGGGGCAAGGTGGGGGGTCGGGGTTGGTCGAGCGGTAAGTGAGGTGTGGGTGTCGGGTCTGTTTGTGGTGGAGGTAGGGTTGTCGGGTTTGGTTGGGGGGGAAAGTGAGGTGGGTGTGTCGGGTTTGGTCTACGGGGGTGAGGTGTGGGTGTTGGTCAGGGGGTGTTGGTAGGGGGTGACATGGGGGTGTTGGGTTTGGGTGGGGGGTGAAAATGTGAGTCGGGGTTGGTCGAGGGGTAAGTGAGGTGGGGGTGTCGGGTTTGGTCGGGGGGGGGTGAGGTGCGGGTGTCAGGTTTGCTCTCTTCCCCCTCCCCCCTCCAATGGACCCTGCACTCGCTCAGCTCTCTGCCCCCTCCCCACCTCCGACGGACCGGAGCAACGCTGGGTATTTTCACTAGTACCTTATAAAGAAATGGATTTTCTTTTATATTACAAAATACATGCTCTTTCTCTCTCTATTTCACTCTGTACCTAAGAGGATACAGATAACATTTTTCATGCTATCGCCACTGCAAGTTTTTTCAAGTGGGAGTGCCGTTAGAGAAAAAAAAAGACAGTGAAGCAAAGGGAGACCTAGAAACTGCACAGAAGAATCACATAGCAACTAGGAAGATTTGAAGGAAAGAGAAAACTTTGAAGTACAACAGTTTAAAGGAAACCTTATGCAAGGTCCTTCATAGAAAAGATATGCCTGGAGGGAAAAAAATATAGCCACAGAAATAGCGATGGAAAAAGAGTATATAGAAATGTAAAGGGAGAGAAGAAAAGATAATTTTTTTGTAAAACAGTGAAATTCCAAGGGACATCCTTGGGGTAGCAATAAAGTATTTAAAAGACAAGTTTCCTTCCCCCATCACTAACACCACATTTCTATTTTACCAGTGCACATTTCTGCTGGTGCAAGCCCACAGAATCTCTTGAGATCTTCTGCTGGGCTGCACGGGGAAGCTGCCAGTAAACGGTAATCCAGGAAGCTAACCACCTAACGTAGGCTGTCACAGAATGTGGTGATGGATTGATGACAGAATGGCCACAAAACTGGCTACTATATGAATTCAATGGCCTTAATGCCCTGCACAAATGGCAGAGGGGCAGCAGCGACTACTTCGGTGGGGAGAGCACAAGAGGTTCTCAGGGGAGGGGCATGAAGAAACTGGGATCCCCTGGGTCCTTCGGGACTCGCTGCCATAATAACAGGTGTGTGATAAAAAAAAGAGAGTGAGTACTGTGGGATGAGAGTGGGATTAAAAAAACAACAGTCCTCCCACATTGAAAACAACATGAACGCCTCAGCCAGCAGCTGCCACTCTCTGGCCACCCAATGCCGAAGGCAGCGCGGCCACCAGCAACAGCATTGTCCCCCATTATTGCCGGGCAGCTGGAGTGTGGCAGCTGCCGGTCGGAATATTTCCACCCTCATGTCTGCATTGGTGCTGGCCTTTAGAACCGGGTGGCTGGACTTAAGAGTGCACCAAATTCTGAGAACGGTAAGGAGGACACGACTGGAAAAATTTGGGCACCATTGCACTAACTTGTAGGCTAGAGTAGTGACTACGGAGGACAGGACAGTGACTATGCTACAGCTCCACACCCTAAATCCTATATTGATGGGGGTAGATTTCACCTACTTGACTTCCTTCCCCTGCAGAAACTTGATAACTTGGGATTTATGCAGATAAAGTGAATTTCAACCTTGATCAATGAAACAAATACTATATTTCCAGTGACATCTACTTTGCACTATGGTTTGTGCCCCTCTGAAGCATATGATCCACAGCTTAGATTTGCTTCAGAGTAATTGTGGCTATTGAACACCCCTCCCTACAGGTCTTTATTTTTTAAGAGCTAATCTACACAGAGTTTTTCTACCGGTAAGTAGCAGGGGCTTAGCTAGGCTGGCTTCAGACCCATCCGTTGCCTCACTTTCTCCCTCTTGGGCTCCCCAATGACTCGGTCTAGGATTTCATGCATCAAATAACACCCTATCTTGGGGGCGGGAGGTCTGGTTACTGATGCAAAGTTCAAAAGAAAATACAAGGAATTCCACCCAGTCTTCCCAGCTGTCCCACAGCCCTCAGGGCATGATTCTTAGTCCTGTCCATGCTGAGACTTTGCTCCAGCAGGCTTGCTCCCTGCACTCTTACCTTCCTAGCCGGCTGCTGCTCTCTGCAGAATTGTACAGACCAGTCTCTCTACCTGGGGGCTAAAAAAGGGCTTTCTACATGTATCAGCTCATGCAGCCATCTTGGCTCCTTTAACTCTTTCTCTGACCTCAGGCTGCCCTTATGTTTCCCAGCAGGCCTGCTTCTGAGTCACATGCTCCCATTCCTTTGCCACCTGGACTTATTTCCTTCACCTGGGAATAAGAGATACTATTATAAAAAATAATATTCTATGCTCTTTAATCCTCTATTCCAGCATATGGGATGTTTGAAAAATGAACTCTTTGGACCTTTAATTAGGTTGGATTTTGCTATGTTTTTATAGGCAGAACTTCTACTGAATTAACTGGAACTAACATGCATGTAAAGTCTGCAGGCTCATGTGCAGTTTTTCCTCACACACAGAGGGCAGATTCATGCCCTTTGGACTGTGGGTGTTCAAAGTGTAACACCTCCCTCCCGTCCATCATAGCAGGGGCAGCTCTCCAGCAGGCATTTTGCCAGGGAGGGAAGATCTACCGTACAGATTCGTTCATAAGCCGAATATTTTTGGTAAAAAAGTGAAGCATCAAAGAGTGGTGGTCGGCTTATAAACAGGTCTACACCAAAATTTGATGATTTTAAAAACTCTGTGGAATTATTGAATTGAATATCTAATAGATTGTCATTTTGTTTACTTGGAGCATCCGCAGGCATGGAGCCCCTTAGCTCCCTGTGGCTGTAATTCGTCGTTCCTAGCCAATGGGAGCTGTCACAGGGAGCTGAGATCCATGCCTCCGGGCGCTCCCAGTAAACAAAACGTCCCAACCCGCCACCAGGAGCCAAAGTTTGCCGAACCATTTATTGATGTCAATACTGCAGCCTTTTAAAGTTGCGAAGGCTTTGTTTAGTGGACTAGATTGGCTTGAAACAAATACTAAAAGAGCCGTGCTGTGGATCTGCATGACATTTGACCTACAGCTTACAAGCCAATCACAAAAATACAATGAACCATAGTACTATAGCACTGGTGTCAGTCCGTTACCGTGTAATTTGATCTCTTCATTCATTTCTACCAATGGACTTCGTAAGTCTTAAGCCAATATGAAAATATAATGCACGGAATCAATGGAATTTATATATATAAAAGTCAAATGGTGTATGCATGTATGTACGTTCACTTACTCCTTCCACACCGTTTGAGCTAGAGACTTGAAATTTGGTACAGTTTTAGGTCTTAGGGTCCTAATAAGGGTAAGAGTCGAAAAATTTTCAAATCTCACCTCTGACGCCCCCCAGGGGTGAAATTATTTAAAGGCCAATCACATCAGCTGGGCAACTGCTGTTCTCTGTGACATGGTTATGATGTCATAATACCCTCCTCCAACGGACCCCGCACTCGCTCAGCTCTCTGCCCCCTCCCACCTCCAACGGACCCCGCACTCGCTCAGCTCTCTGCCCCCTCCCCACCTCCGATGGACCTGAGTTGGGTTTGGTTGGAGGGTAAGTGAGGTAGGGGTGTCGGGTTTGGTCGGGGGGTGAGGTGGGGGTGTCGGGTTTGGTCGGGGGGTAAGTGAGCCGGGGGTGTTGGGTTTGGTCTGGGGGGGTGGGAAGGTGTCGGGGTGGGTGAGGGGTGAGCTGTGGGTGTTGGGGTTGGTCAGGGGGTGTTGGGTTTGGTGGGGGGGGTAAGGTGGGGGTGTTGGGTTTGGTTGGGGGGGTGAGGAGGGGGGTCGGGGTTGGTCGAGGGGTAAGTGAGGTGTGGGTGTTGGGTCTGTTTGTGGTGGTAGGTAGGGGTGTCGAGTTTGGTTGGGGGGGAAAGTGAGGTGGGTGTGTCAGGTTTGGTCTACGGGGGGTGAGGTGTGGGTGTTGGTCAGGGGGGTTTGGGGTTTGTAGGGGGGTGACGTAGGGGTGTTGGGTTTGGGTGGGGGGGGTGAAAATGTGAGTCGGGGTCGGTCGAGGGGTAAGTGAGGTGGGGTCGTCGGGTTTGGTCAGGGGGGGTGAGGTGGGGGTGTCAGGTTTGCTCTCTGCCCCCCCTCCAACGGACCCCACACTCGCTCAGCTCTCTGCCCCCTCCCCACCTCCGATGGACCCGAGCAATGCCGGGTATTTTCGCTAGTCTCTAATAAAATTGAAATAGCCTGTTATCGTCACAGACATGCCAATCTACAGGGCTGCTTTGAAATAAACAAAGAACAATAATCATTTGACAGTAATGAAGCAGGTGACATTCCTATATAAAGTCCTACCAAATCTATTTTCATACTAGTATTTAAAATGAACAAAGGTGAAATCAAATTAAAACAGTCTGCTTATCATGCAGCGTTCAAACTTAAAGTTGTTGAAGATGAAAAAGCAAACAATAATTGTGCTGCTGCTCGTGAATTCTGTATCAATGAGAAGCAAGTAAGAGAACGGTGAAAAAATAAAAATACTAACAGACATGCCAAGAAGCAAGAAAAAATGTCCAACAAGGTGTAATTCATTTCCTAAGCTGGAGAAAGATCTCAGTAAGTGGATTGTTGAATGTCGACAAAATGGGTACATTGTCACTAGAACTGGAATTCATCTGCATGCTCTGCAAATGTCAAAAGATGACAAATACAAGTCAGTAAAACTGTCAATGTTTGCTGCATCAGCAGGTTGGTGGACTCGCTTCGTGAACTGTCATGGTCTCGGTCTTCGTCAGCGAACAAAGATAGTACAAAAGCTGCGAGAGATCTGGAAGAAAAACAAATCAAATCTTTCCAGAGGTTTAGTAAAAATATAGAAAGGAATATGCATTTGAGTAATCACAAATAGGAAATATGGATGAAACACCAATGACATTCGATTTCCCGAGCAACAGACTGATAACCGGTGTTGGTGAAAAAAACAGTTTTAATAAAACCACTGGCCATGAAAAAATCCATTTTATGGTGGTTTTATCATGTTTGGAAAATGGATCAAAGCTCCCTCCTCTTATTTTTAAAAGAAAAACCTTGCTTAAAAACATGAAATTTCCTGCTGGTGCCATCACACGTGCACATGAAAAGGGATGAATGGATGGATGGATGGATGGATGAAAGTGGGATTATTGAATGGCTGAAAAAAGTGTGGAATAAGAAACCAGGAGCACTTTTTGAAAAATCTGCTATGCTCGTTTGGGACATGTTCAGGGCACACAAGATGGATGAGGTGAAAAATTGGGCCAAAAATATGAAAGCTACTTTGGCTGTAATACCCAGAGGCTTAACTTCAGTTCTACAACCACTTGATATCTGCCTGAACAAACAGGCTACACAAAATGTGGTCTGAATGGATGTTCTCAGGCATGGTGAAGTTAACAAAAGGTGGAATCTTAGAAGCCCGAAATCAATCTGGTCACCTAGTGGATCAAGGATGCAGGGATGTCCATTCCCACGGAAATGACAGAAAAATCATTTAGGAAATGCTGTATCAACAATGCACTCGATGGGTCAGAAGATGCTGCCATATTTGATGATGACACAACAGAGACTGATGAGGAGAAGGAATCTGAGTCTGAGGATGACACTGCCAACATCTACAATGACAACGCAGGTGCAGCTGTGACTGAAGCAGAGTTTAATGAACTGTTTGGTGAATCAGAGACTGAGTCAGACTTTGAAGGACTTTAAGTTTTTGTCGAGTCTCATATTGTTTTAGTACTTGTTTTAAATATCCATTTATGAATTATAAATATTGACTATAATTTTGCAGGTGAATACATATTTGTTCAGTTATTATTATAACAACAACAGTTGTTTTTTTAGATTACATTAAAATAATTCTAGCAAAATTTTTGAGTGTTTGTTGTGATGCCAACTTTTAAAATATAACAGGGGTCGGACAACTTTGGCTCCCGGCCCATCAGGGTAAGCTGCTGATGGGTCGGGACGTTTTGTTTACTTGGAGTGTCCACAGGCATGGAGCCCCTCCACTTCCTCTGGCCACGGTTCACCATTCCCAGCCAATGGGAGCTGCGGGAAGTGGCGGCCACTTCTTTATTTTTATATTATAAAACATAATATGTATCTATATGATTCTTTTCCCCACTGGAACTGGGTAAAAACAGTACACAGGATATACTTCTTGTACAAGAGGGTTCCCCATTTAGCACAGAACTGTTAGAATGGTACTATGTCCACCCAACCCCAGGTGGGCATTGGACAGCACATCCTGGCTATTCTTCTTGGCTGTTCCTGGTTACTAAGGGCTGGTCTTCACTACCCGCCGGATCGGCAGGTAGCGATCGATCTTTTGGCGATCGATTTCTCGCGTCTTGTGAAGACGTGAGAAGTTGATTGCCCGTGGCACCCCCGTCGACTCCGGAACTCCAGCTTGCTTGGAGATGCAAACTGGAGTCGACGGGGGAGCGCGCCGCCACATGGAGGACGGCAGGTAAGTCAGCTGCAGATATGCAAACTTCAGCTTCGTGATTCACGGAGCTGAAGTTGCGTATCTGCAGTCGATCCCCCCTGGTAGGGAAGACCAGCCCTAAGGGCCTACAGAGTGTATAGGAATAAATGAGAGTACCCCTAAGGGCGCTCGAATTTACTCCAAGTGTCCGGCAGTCCCCCTTGTGACTCTGAGAATACAGAGAATGCAAAAATGTCAGTCACTTTTACCCCTTCTTCATTTCTGTGCCAGTACAGAATCAGAGCAGCTCAGAATCAGGGCTAGTGTCCAGTCCAGCTGGTACTCTAGACATGGAATTCATTTTTTAAACTAAAATTCCCATGCAAACACCTGAAGGTAATATTATTTTCAACGAGCAGTTACTAATTTAAAGATCTGCACACTAATCAATCTTTTAAAAGTACACCAACAGCTACTTTAGGATTTCAACTGTTACTTCATTAATTCTGTTTCACTGAGATCCGATCATGTATCTAAATATGTTGCTGATGTTTGATTCCATCCAAATTGATTTTTTCTCTCTTTGATACTCACAAGGTGAGTTATTTTATTTAAACAGCTCAGCCCACAAAGTGCCCTGAGAGGTACAAGCACTGTGAAAAAGCAAAAGTACAGCCCTTTGGGCATACAATGTAAACCCTAACCTTCATTCCCCCTTCCCTGTCGGCAGCTCAGGAAAGACATAACAATACACGGGATTCAGAAGAATATCTTTTGTCTTTTAATATTTTCCATGCATGAACAGTAAGTTACAGCCTACAAGTCTGTTACAAAGTTGCATGTCCAGTGAAGTGTAGCCATGGCATATTTAAAGGTCCTGAGAGGAAATCATATACACTGCAACATAAAAAGATACAGAATTCCAGGGTGTTCTGGTTTCAGTGTAATCCTTGGATGGACTTTTCAGACATGTTATCTTTCCAGAAATATGACACCACAGCGTGCTTACTTCCTGTATGTACATCCGCACACTCCTCTCCCTGGCGCCTAGCCTGAGTAGTTTGTCTGGGCAGTGGAAAACTCCGCTGGGGGAATACAAGAATAGAATGCTACAGAGTGACAACAGAGTGCTCCAAGCAAGCTACACGGGGGGAAGTCTGTAAGAGCCAGGTGCTCACCCTCCACAGGGAGAAAGAGCCAAATGATTTGTATAGTTGTGGATCCTCTACGGGGCTGGCTCCAGCTTTTTTGTGGAAAAAAAGAACACCAAAACCCCCAAGTCGTGGACTGTAGGACCCACCGCCGAAATGCCGCCAACGGAAGAAGAGTCAGAGAGGGAATTGTCACCGAAAGAGGAAGCCACAAAGAGTTTCTTGCCGCCGAAATGCCACCAAAAGAATAAGCGGCGCGCTGCCCCAATTAAGGACGGAGTGCTGCACCCCTGTTTTGCCTGCCCCAAGCACCTGTTTGGTACGCTGCTGCCTGGAGCCGGCCCTGATCCTCTAGCCTGTTCCAAAATCCCCTCACCCGACAACAGAGTGCCCCTGGGATGCTTGAAACACACCATGTATGGGATCTGTGCTCCCTCCCGTCCCCATTCTCTGAACAATAGAGAAGCATCTCAGCTCTTCTACAACTCTGCCCCACCAGAGGATGATGCAGGATGTCCCCGCTCAGTGCATGCAGGACGCATGTGAAAAGGTCTTTATGTCGATTTTATTTCTTGTAACAAAACAGGAAATGAATTGAGTGCTTGTGGAAACTGCTGAAGTGATCTTGGAACTGAAGTCATCTCTCAGTAGAACAAGAGAGTGCCAGCGCTTGCATGCCCCCAGCTTCCCAACATCGTGCCTCGGTTATGGGATCACCTCCAAGGTACAAAGGTCATTGTAGTTTGAAAACCACCATCCATTCAGTCTTGGACTTTCTGTCCTGACTGCCCACCAGGGACAACTCTGGTGCAGAAATGCACTTGACATCCCTAAATCATTTCACCTAGGTTAACAGTATCGTCAGTTTGTATTACAATAGTGCTTAGCTGTCCCAGTCAAGGCGCCAGTGAGCAAGTCCCAAGAAGAAGATCCCTGTCCTAAAGAGCTCATCAGTAGGTTTATGACACCACATGAAAGTCAGATAAAGCAGATAAAGGGGAAGGGGGAGGAAATCAGGAAGGGTGGGAGGACAAAAAACAGTAATATTGGCATGTTTTGCATAATAGGAAATGGTTTCAGGCTATAACCTGATAATGGCTAAGCAACTAAATTTTGATCAATCTAGATCTGTTTTGTGTTTTAATTTGAATTTTAAAAGTGAACAGATCCAAATCGTGGCTTTGAAACTCTGAGACAATCAGTCCAATAGTAGAGAAATTAAAAGCTTTTATTGTTATTTGAAAAACTGCCAATACATTTATCTTAAAACAAAAGTGATACAGAAAAACGCTATTAATGCTGCGGTATCAGAAATGACAGCTTTTCTACTTTTTATCTTCAAGTATTTTGTTCAGGACAATGCCCCAGGCTTCCAGTTACTGACTTTGCCCTCCTACCTGTTTGAGCCAAGTGCTACAAAAGGTATTGGAATCCCAGCCTCTCAGTTTAGTTTGATGTGCCTTTTCTATCTCTATTTTCTAATCAGTTGCTTTACTCCCCTCCCCCTTGTCCTCCTGTTGCAATCTCATGAAATAAGACTTTTCCAGCGGTTGCCTGGAAAGGAAATAGAACCTGTAGTGGAATTTCCACTTTTTGAAATGTTTCACATTGTTGTGCTTGCTCAGAGGCTTGACCCAGACGCTGTGTCTATAGCCGGGAGGGTGACAGTGTCACACTTAGTGTAATCAACTTTGTCTTGTTTTAGATGATGATCTTTTTGTTGCTTTTCGTCTCTCGTACTCCTGGTCCCACACTACTATTAAAAAGCACCTTCTGAGTCAGAAGCCAAGAAAGGAGATGGGAGCATAACAAAAAAGGAGCAACGTCTCCAACAGCTGAGGAAGAGAGTGGAGCTCTTTCTGAACCCCGAGCCATAGAAAAGTGGGGAGAACACATTGGCATCTAATGCTTCTGTCATAAGTGTGGAGTGCTGTTTTGTCTGCATGGGGTTAACTTTACCTGAGAGAGGGTGACATAAGAGCTCCCGTGCCACGAGGGGGGGAGGGATAGTCAGTTTCCCTCCGTCCCAGCTTGGGACAAGACCTTTTTCTTCGTTCTCTAGCTATGGGGAGCAACTCTTCTATTTTTTCCTTCCTATTTTCATAAGTAGCTGAATTGTAAGTAACATATTGATTTTTCATAAGCTTGTGCCTGGTCTAGGGTGTCATTACCCTCTCAGGGGAAGAAATCTGGAGGGAGGGGTAGGAAGCCTTATATCTGTAAAGTGTATTAGCTCTAAGTTGTTCTCTTTTCTTTATTAAACCTTTTTAGTTATAAAAAGCATTTGGTCATTCTCATAAAGGAATCCTAGCATTGGATTGGCAGCTCATGGTTAGTGAGCCTGGGTATCTGAGTCTCTCTCCTAAGAGCAGGGAGGAGTGGCTGGTGCTCAGAGTCTGGTTTCTCATCTCTCTCGGTAACAAGAGGGAGGGGAAGGGGGAAAGTTCTCTCCCGGTAGTCAGGGAGGGAGGGTTACTCTTGGGGTGTTCGTGTACCCCCTCCAGGGGTTTGGAGACTTACACAGATGGTGGCAACAATACCCCAAGTTCCCAACTGGTAGAGTGTGGGTTTTGGGGGTGTATAGACTTAACTTAGGCGGGGGGAGCAGTTTACAGTTAAGGGACCATAGGAGAGACACCCTCTGTCATCCCAGGTTAGAGAGGGGGGAGATTTGCTCTTCACAGCTTCCAATAAAATTGCTACCACTCTATGGATCTCTACTACCCACTTTTGACATCAGCTTGGTTAGGTAGGTTTAAGTGCCTCCCAGAATGCTCTGAGTAGTGTTTGCTTAGTAAATGTTTGAAGTTCTGTTTCTAGCACCAATTTTATTTACATCAGCTTCTGAAAACATTTGGCTTCACATATTTCCACCAGTTCATTTCTAGAGCTATGTCAGATTCTGTGTTTTTGCTTCACAGGGTTTGTTTGAACATTTTATTTGTTTTCAATTTGCAACCTTCACTTACACTTTTGAACTTGGTATTTGGAGGAATCAAAAAACTCTGATCAAAATCCACCAAGTTTCACTTAAGTTTGCATCCACAGTGGACGTGCCATAGCTTCAATGCCAAAACAAATCAAATCAGGTCAGGTGCATGTGAGATGTTCATGGTCCTCCTGAGGCTTTCAATGAACCCGTTCCATGTTTGAAGTTTGTAATAAACCCCTAAAATCAGGCAAGTTTTACATGATTTTACTCCGGTTTATAGTTCCCACAGCCAGCCAAATAGGCCGATGGGGTATATTCCACATCCTCCAATCCCTGCAGAGTTCACCACACATACAATCTAATCCAATGACCATTAAAGTCAATGGGATTCTTTCACCTGACTTTAGTGGGTTTTGGACCAGGCCTACGGATGATTAACCCTTGCTTTATTCAGGGAGGGGTGAATTTCTCCCCATAGAAAAAGTTGTTCCTTTATCCTTTTTTTGTGTGTGACAAAAAAAGCACACAACAGCAAAATAAAAGAATGTGATACCAGAACAGAAATCTCTCAAAATAGACTTTATTTTTGTAACATTTCATTCCCAGAACTTAAGTCATGCCCTAGAAATACAGTTCAGATTTATTACATTCCAATTCAAAAGAGGAAGATTTTATTGTCTTTAGTAAAGTGGGAAAAGAGTAAAAATGAAACAGATGTATTTCTTATCAGAATTATCTCCTGGAACCTATAGTGGAAAATTAAAGCCCCTACTTCATTAATCATTTACGCCCTATTTTTTAAAAAGAAAATTATATCTTTATGTACATTGTCAGAGGAATAAAACAACAGTGAAATATCTTTTTAAAAGGCAACACTAAAGTAGTACTATTGTATTTTGTAAGTCTGAATAATTCTATTTGGACTTTGAATGAACTGGCCAGGACTTTTCCCCTAATCTTCCAATAAAAAGAAGACACTGAAAATTCAATTCTGTAGCAGAATGGGGAAAAACAAAAGAAAAACACTTTCTTCTCTTTATTTTAATGAACTTTAAAATTCAGCCCTCTTTCTAATAAATAATAAAACAGGCTTTGAATCTTTCAGCTGCTAAATTCAAGGTGAATCTTTTCAGTATTCTTTTCCTTGTCAAATTTACAACATTGTTTACTTTCTTTATCTTTTCTCTTCCCAGAAGCTGCATGAGCCCTCTGGAGACAACTCTCATGTCTTTTGTGAGTTGTAAGAAGGGCAAGGCCCAATTCTGTTCCACTGAAGACAATGGGAGTTCTGCCAATGACTCAAGAGAAGCAGAACTATCTTCTAAGGCCCTGATTCTGCAAATATCTATAAATATGCATAAGTTTAAGCATGTGCATATATCTTCTCAAGATTGGGGCCCTATTGTGTAAAATAATAAGCAGAGATCACCAGCAAACTAGGATGACCAGACAGCAAATGTGAAAAATTGGGACGGGAGGTTGGGGGTAATAGGAGCTTATATAAGAAAAAGACCCCAAAATTGGGACTGTCCGTATAAAATTGGGACATCTGGTCACCTTACAGCAAACCCTGATTAAGGTGATTAGACAAGGACAGGTTAAATATGGCTAAAATATCAGGTGTGTAAATTATATTTATTAAGCATGAAAGTGATTGGTGAACGGAATCAATTTGCATTTCTAAAGAAATAGATTATGAAGGATTAAACAGTAAATTTCTGTTTGCAAAGGTGGGGGTTTTGAGGCTTTGTTTTGTTTCTCTTGTATGTTCCAGAAAGTGCAATAATTAAGGTCATTTTACTCAAAGAAGGTGATGGTGTTGAGGATGCAGAAGGGGCCACGGAATTGTAAAAACCTGTGAACATAATAATTTAAATAATACCGAGCTAGATTCTTCTTTCACCCGAAGGAGTGTTTGAGGTATTGAGGAAGGGTAAATTATTAATGAATAAGTCAGAATTCCTCTTAAGGAGCCCCAGAGAACACACACCGATGTGCCCACTGCACCACCCTTATAAATAATAGAGTATCCCCTGGCCAGCATGGAATAAGGGTGGAAACATGACCCAGCCCCTTCCTGCCCCTTTTCATGGATCTGTGTCCACTGGGGTGCAAGGAGGGAAGAAGTACTATGCACCCCTTATATCAGTTCTGGCCAGTTCTTATACAGTGTGTGGGATGAGCTCCTTGTATCCCACTTCCCCTTTGCACATCCAGATAGGGGCTGGCCAGAATTTGGCCCATTACTACTAGATATGTTTCTCCACAATTTTGATCCTAGCCTTACTTATTTTCTCTGTCACTGATAGGCACAGATGCAGGGATAAAACCAGCTCCTCTTACTCATGCATGTAAGAGGCGAAGGATTTTCCCTACAGACTATAAGGGAAGAGCGATGTAACCTCAGTGGGGTCCCAAATCAGTGATGGGTTTAGCATGTGTTTAACTTTAAGCATATGAGTATTCCCACTGAAGTCGACAGAACTACTCCAGTGCTTACGTGATTTGCTGAATCGTGACATGGGTTTTCATCCATTACTTGTTATGCAACTAAAATGTTCCTTTGTGTCATGTTCCCATATCATGCAGGGCTTAGGCACTACTTGGTGGTCTTAAAAGTATATTATAAAAACGTTCCACGGTAGCCTCTCAAAAGAATGTACAACACTCATATTCTCAGTGGAAGATGATACGCCCAAACCCTCACCATCATACTCAACCATTTAAAAACAATCCAGAGTCAAAAAATATTCCTCGCCCTTAGGTGTTCCTTCTTATATTACGTGCTTTACTAAATTAGGCTTCTGTAACAGCACCGGAACATTATTACTTTGCGAAACAATGATGATATCCACAAGCCAGAAAAGCTCATTTCTATGCAAATGTCCTTAGTAATAAAAACCAGAAATATTGAAAAATTGAGCTATATTGGCAGAATGGTCTGTAAAACAGAATTTTTTTTCAAAGTTCTCCTTGAGGCTTTAAGTATTGCCTTTATGTCATAGCCTATTGCTAATGTACACTTTACATGATTTTTATTGTAGTGTGAAGGAAGTGACTGAATGCTATAATATGGCTTACAAAATATTCAAAAGCAGAACCATTTGTAACTACAAGACCTCACATTGATGCAGTTTTCACTGTGACGTACCCCATAGGGCCATTTCATCTTAAATGTCACACTCCAAGATAGCCACTTGAGACGTATGTCTCAGTGTCTCATGATATAGCTCCTGTGTAGAGCAGCTGGGTCAGCTATGTGTCACAGTAGAACATCATTGTAAAAGAAAACATTTCTCATGAAAAAAAGGGCCAAAGTCTGTCCTTTGATGTGTGCGAACAATTATCCCACAGGAGTTCTGCACATGAATCTGGGGTAGAATTTTTCCTCAAAGAATTAACTAAAATATTCAAAAGAAATGTTTAAAAATATATAAGCAGAAGTACATTGCCATGCACTACATCAGTGGCTCTCAACCTTTCCAGACTACTGTATCCCTTTCAGGAGTCTGATTTGTCTTGTGTATTCGCAAATTCCACATCACTTAAAAATGACTTGCTTACAAAATCAGACGTAAAAATACAAAAAATGTCACAGCTCACTGTTACTGAAAAATGTCTTACTTTCTCATTTTTACCTTATAATTTTAAAACAAATCAATTTGAATATAAATATTGTACTTACATTACAGTGTATAGCAGGCTTGTCCAACCTGTGGCTCGTGGGCCGCATGAGGCCCAGGACGGCTATGAATGCGGCCCAACACAAAATCATAAACTTACAACGTTATGAGATTACGTCCAAAAATACCGGAGTATTATTCATAATTCACATTATAATTGCAAACAGTTCGACCAAAAAACCTGAAAAACTGATAAAATTGACTAATAAAATAAAGAGCGAGAGGACTCTAATGCTGCGTAAAATGAATTGTGACTAAGAATTTGTGTGTACTAGGCATAACGCCGCTGCGTGCCGTACGCTCTCGCTATTTGTACGCATGTGTGGCTTAAGTTTTTCGGCGGTGTACGGCTTCCAATGTGCAGACAGTCGAATTAACACCGAAGAAAGGTGCAGACGTTACGTGTGCTTGTGGCGATTTGGCGAGTAAAACGCAGCGATTATCAATAATATTTCAACCTACCTTTGTAAATGATAGACGTCTATTGTTATTTAGAAGACATGTAAGTATTCTTATTTGATTATTAAACCTTGCTTTCTAATTTTCTATCTATTAATTTTCATAATAAAAGTAAATATAATTGCATATTTATTATTTTTTTTTTAATTCCAGCATGGCTTCCACAGCGTCGCAAAAGAAAACAGAACCCCAAAAAAGAAAAATTATAGAAGGAAGATTGTTCAATGAAAAGTGGACAGATGACTACTTTTTTGTCGAGGCAAATACTAAGGCACTCTGCTTAATTTGTAGGGAATTTGTGCCAGTTTTCAAAGACTACAATTTGGAAAGGTATTATATGCAAAAACATGCTGCGAAATTTAGTGTGTATCAAGGAATGTGTCGTAAAGACAAAATAGCGGAACTGAAAATTTTTTGATCATCTCTACAAAGTTTTTTTTAAAAAGTTACAACTCAAATAGACTCTATTGTAAAAGCTACCCTGTTTCCCCGAAAGTAAGACATACCCCGAAAATAAGACGTACTTCCAGTTTTGCCTCTCGCTGTAATATAATGTAATGTAATTTTGGGAGCAAAAATTAATATAAGACACTGTCTTATTTTCGGGGAAACACGGTAGTTATGTGGTAGCAAATCTGATATCAAAATAATCAAAACCATATGCCGATGGTGAGTTTATTAAGCAATGTATGGAAAGTGTGGCAGATATAATTTGCCCTGATAAAAAAGGGGATTTTTCTAAAATCAGTTTGTCTCACCAGACTATAGCCAGGCGAATTGATGAAATATGAAAATCTATCGAAAGAGGTTTGGAGAGCTAATTTTAAATGTTATGCTTTGGCGATGGACGAAAGCACTGATGCTACAGATACAGCTCAATTGGCAATTTTTATTAGAGGTATTGATGACGAATATAATGTCACTGAAGAAATGGCTTCTTTAGTGCCATTAAAAGACACAACTAAATCAAGAGATTTATACGAAGCAGTGAAAAATACGTTAAAGCGATTTTCTTTGTCCATTGTGAACATATCTGGTATAGCTACTGATGGTGCCCCGGCAATGGTAGGTAAAAGAGAGGGACTTGTAAAATTAATAGAAGATGATGCAATTGCCGCCCAAAACTTACATTTGATGAAATATCACTGCATAGTACACCAAGAAAATGTATGCGCAAAAGCTTTAAAAATGGATAACGTCACACAAATTGTCATCAAGGCTGTGAATTTCATAAGGGCCAAGGGATTGAATCATCGCCAATTCCAGGAATTTCTTAAAAGTATGGATGCTGACTATGGGGACATCATTTACTTTTCGGAAGTAAGATGGCTAAGTCGAGGAAAAATGTTGAAAAGATTTTATGATTTGCGAAATTAAATCAAGTTGTTTATGGAATCAAAAACAAAATTTGTGCCAGAACTTGACGATGAAAACTGGCTCACAGATTTAGCATTTTTAGTAGACTTGACCGCTCATTTAAATGAGTTAAATATGCGTCTTCAAGGTGAAAACCAACTTATCAATACAATGTTTCAAACCATAACAGCGTTCGAAATGAAACTGAAACTATGGCAATCTCAAATTAAGGCAAACAATTTTATGCATTTCGACACGTTGGCTAAACATGGTCCTGTGAACATTGAAAAATATGCAGCCTTGCTTTTCGATTTGATACAGGAATTTGAGAACAGGTTTCAAGATTTCCGGAAAAATAGTCAATATTTTGGTATATTTGCGACTCCATTTTCAGTCGACATAAATATGTTACCTGCCAATTTTCAAATGGAATGCATAGAGCTGCAATCTGACATTCAACTTAAAGAAAAATTTGATCATGTCTCTTTACTGGACTTTTATAAGACGTATCTTCCCAGAGAAAAATATCCCTCACTTCACAATCATGCCTTATTCATGTCATCGCTTTTTGGGAGCACCTACATTTGTGAGCAGCTATTTTCAAGGATGAAGCACACGAAGAGTAAAATTAGAACCAAAATATCTGATGAGAACCTTGAGAACTCACTGAGAATTGCAACTACTTCCATCGAACCAGATATTGAAGCATTAGTGTCTCAAAAACAATGTCAAATATCCCACTAGTTTTATGTTGCCCTTTTTTCTTTTAGTTTTATAATAAAAAATATTTAAAAAAATTAATGAAGTTTTATTACTTAGATATGTACATTATCTATTCTACGTTTTGTGTTTTTTTTGCTCATCAGCTATCGTTAGTGTTAGTGTATTTTATGTGTGGCCCAAGACAACTTGTCTTCTTCCAATGTGGCCCAGGAAAGCCAAAAGATTGGACACCCATGGTGTATAGTATATAGAGCAGTATAAACGAGTGAATGTATTAAATTTTAATTCATACTGACTTTGCTAGTGCTTTTTATGTAGCCTGTTGTAAATCTATGCAAATATTAGATGAGTTGATGTACCCCATGGAAGACCTCTGCATACCCTCAAGGGTACATGTACCCCTAGTTGAGAACAACTGGACTACATCACGAAGGAAGGGACTAAAAGCAATTATTTCACATTTTATTTTAGGCATTTTATGTTAGACAGACATAAAGGGCTAATTTATAGAAAGGGGCAAACATGCTTCATCAAAACCAGCACACTACTGGTAGAGCAAACTTTACAAAAACATATCTCAATTCATATTTTATTCTTAATTCAAAATCTACACACAGCACGTAAAACAGATCCTGCACAGATTTCAAAAGAAATCATGCCTTGTGCCAAAACAGACTACCCAAAGCTTTGAGCAACTGTGTTGGGTGAGTGGAAGAGAAGACAACCGAGGTTTTAACTGATGAATATTATGCAAAAAATAGGTCACCTCTCCTCTTTCTGCAGTATGTTGTATGGGAGCGTGGTATTGTGAGCTCTCGGGGATAATACCATATTCAACACTGACTACTCACAGAGAACTAACTTTGTGTTCTAACAGTTGGTATTTTCATGGCTGTAGGTCACATTCATCACTGAAGTGAGCAAGTACAGATCCGTTGTCTCCAATGGAGCTATATCTACTGATGCCAGTGATAAATTTGGCTTGAGGAGATTGATAAAATATTGAGTACCAGAACTGTGCTTAAAGTACACTCCAATGTAATTAACTAACTACAAGGGAAATGTCCAAGGCACAAAGGGGGAATCAGGTGCCCAACCCCGGGGAAGGCAAATGAGTGACCCTGGAGAAAAGGAGAGGAGTGAAAGAAAGTCAAGAAAGAACAGAAGGAAGAGTCAGAGTGAAACAATGGGAATCAAGAAACAAGTCAAAGAGCAAGGAAGAAAAAGTAGAAAAGTAGAGAGTGATAGAAGAAAAAAAGTGAGTTGGGTACCTAATTCTCCTTTGTGCCTTTGAAAATCTCTTCTATTCCTTTCAAGTTCATAGATGCTATTTTTCCTCATTTGAGCTGTGTTTTAGAGTTACTAAAGCCCAGATTCAGCAAAGCACCTCTGCATGTACTTGAAGTTAGACACATGGGTAAGAGTTTTTATTGACTTGGGGTCCAATTTTTTACATGGAACGAGGAAAGAGGTAATATAAAGGTTAGTGGCTATAGGTTGGACTCGTGGGAAGGAAGGAAATCTATGCACCCTTTTGTATTGTATTGATCTAAAACACAGAAAAAGTTGGAAAAAGATTAGAAAAACTAAGATGGCTTTAAATGGTGACAACTCAGATAACCCTAGGATCTTCACTCTGGAACATCTAATGCCCAGTCCCAATCCTAGTGAAGTCAATAACAAAGCTCATAAGTTTGGAGCAGGATTGGGCATTTTAAATTATCTCAGAGGTCTGACAAATCTTCAAAAGTAAAGCACCCACAATTGCTAAAAGAGTCATTTTAAGGAACTGGAAGAAAGCAGACAAGCTAAATACTAGTGAGTGGGGGTAATGAATTGAGAGAAGTGGAGAACATGGGAACAATTTTACATGCTATTTATGATTATTGATATTTATGAAAATATGGTTCTGATTTTTAAAACTTTACAATGGATCATTTATAGACCATTTTTCTGTTTCACTATTTCATGACTGATCGACTCATGCTTAGCTGAGTGAAGTGAGACTTAAAACTCAACTCAGTGGCATTCTCTGTGTGTCTAATGTGACAATATTTAAAGATCAATCTGATCAATCACAAAAGTTCAGGGAAAGGTCTCGGCATCAGTGAGAGAACCCTACTGATTATTTTTTTCTGATCTGAAAGTCAATGTAATTACTAATGTGAGTAAAGTTATACATCTGCTTGTATTATTGCAGCATGGTGATCTTGGACTAGAGTATAAACCCACATTTTCAGCTTCTATTTCCTACCCTGGTAAATGTTGTACAGTACATTAGGCCTTCAGCAATATATATATATATATAAAAGTCAAATGGTGTATGCGTGTATGTATGTATGCGTGCGTGCGTGTATGTATGTAAGCTTACTCCTTCCACACCGTTTGAGCTAGAGACTTGAAATTTGGTACAGTTATAGGTCTTAGGGTCCTAATAAGGGTAAGAGTCGAACATTTTTCAAATCTCACCTCTGACGCCCCCCAGGGGTGAAATTATTTAAAGGCCAATCACATCAGCTGGGCAGCTGCTGTTCTCTGTGACATAGTTATGATGTCATAATACCCCCTCCAACAGACACCGCACTTGCTCAGCTCTCTGCCCCTCCCACCTCCAATGGACCCCGGAATCCCTCAGCTCTCTGCCCCCTCCCCCCTCCGACGGAACCCCAGAATCCCTCAGCTCTCTGCCCCCTCCCCACCTCCGACAGACCCCGGAATCCCTCAGCTCTCTGCCCCCTCCCCACCTCCGATGGACCCGAGTTGGGTTTGGTCAGAGGGTAAGTGAGGTGGGGGTATCGGGTTTGGTCGGGGGGGTGAGGTGGGGGTGTCGGGTTTGGTCGGGTGGTAAGTGAGCCGGGGGTGTTGGGTTTGGTCTGGGGGGGGGGGAAGGTGTCTGGGTGGGTGAGGTGTGGGGGTTGGGGTTGGTCAGGGGGTTTTGGGTTTGGTTGGGGGGGTGAGGAGGGGGGTCGGGGTTGGTCGAGGGGTAAGTGAGGTGTGGGTGTCGGGTTTGTTTGTGGTGGTAGGTAGGGGTGTTGGGTTTGGTTGGGGGGGGAAGTGAGGTGGGTGTGTCAGGTTTGGTCTACGGGGGGGTGAGGTGTGGGTGTTGGTCAGGGGGTGTTGGGGTTGTTAGGGGGGAGACGTGGGGTGTTGTGTTTGGGTGGGGGGGTGAAAATGTGAGTTGGGGTTGGTCGAGGGGTAAGTGAGGTGGGGGTGTCGGATTTGGTCGGGGGGGTGAGGTGGGGGTGTCAGGTTTGCTCTCTGCCCCCATCCAACGGACCCCGCACTTGCTCAGCTGTCTGTCCCCTCCCCACCTCCGACTGACCCGAGCAACGCCAGGTATTTTCGCTAGTTTTAAATATTGTTTTTGAGGATGAATATAATAAAAAAACCCACCCCTTGGAATGAACTGATAGCTGCTGCTATTCCTGCCTCTATGGCTCCATATCTTCTAATAGCATCAAAGGTGAGGGGACATAACATTTGTTCAGATCAGTCATCACCCAGGGCAGTGGAGCTTGCCTTATGAGTGTGGCTATTATAGCAAGTTATTTTTAAACAGCAATTTGCAGTGTGCTAAATTAATACAAACTAAAGTAAATTTTTTTTAAAAAGAGAGTCCCTTTGTGCTTCTAACATCTGAGGTATTCATGAAGCACTGCCGCGTCATACAGTACAAACCTCAAAGCATGCTAGATACAATACTGAAGCTGCCACAGAAGTAGAAGAATCATTTAAGTCCCACTGCACTTTTGCCTTCCTTTACCAGACGTTTTATCTTGAAAGGGTATTTCATATATCTCACAATGTTTTCACAAACCCTTCATTCCTTTAATGGTTTTGGGGATTATGAGCATATCCTCTCCTCTACCCAGGAATCAGATAATACTTCTGAAAAGCCATTACCAGAAAAATTTGGGTGGTCTGGAGTCTGTTGTGAACATTAACTCTTGGGGAGGGAAAAATGGTAAAATTAAATCCATTTATTTCAATACAGGAACATGGTAGAGTTTGTGTTTTTGTTTTTGCCACCAAAAAAGATTTAATAGCATTCATGAAATTTCAGAAAAAAAGATTTCACTAGTAATGAGAGGCTTCACTGAAGTGTTCACATGGTTAAAACCACAGGGTTCCTTTGTTTCTATCTAGTTTTAAAAGGGCATGGTCTTGTTTTTATTTTGTGTTTTCCTCATTTACTAATTCCAGACAAAACCATTTCCTTTACCCTATTTGGTTCCTTATTGAATTCAACTCAATGACAACAAAAATTCAAATTAGGCTCAGTCAATGCGAGTTAACACAAACCATGACCAGTTGGTTCTGATTTGAACTCAGAGAATTGAAATGTGTTGCCAATAAGGAAGTCATGATTAAGCACTTTCCTTCTAGAGACCTCTCAATTGTGCCTGGATTTATAGGGAACACCCACCAAACGGGCATTTGTATCATGCCTGGCTGCACATTAGAAAGCCTAACAATTCCACCTTACTGTCTGCTATTCAGTTTTAGTGCGCCTGGGGGATAGATGTGAAAGGGTCATTTTAGGGGCAAAAGAAAATAGTGAGAAATTGCTTTCTTAGATTTCTAAAGCAAATTCAACCCACCTCTATTTATTAGTGTTGTGTTGGTACAAGAAAGTTTGTAATAAAGAGAAAGGCTCCCCCCTTTTCTTTCTAGATGACAGTATTTCAGAATAGTACTGTGGGAATCAAAGGGCCAAATCCTCAGCTGACCTAAATTAATGTTGCTCCATAAAAGTCAATGAGGTTATGGCAATTTTCATCACCTGAGGATCTAGCCCAGATGGATTCCGAATATATAGTAAGTTTATTCTGCTTCTAGTATCCAGATGTATATCAACAGGCCTAAAACCTGATTCTTTTATCACTTCCACCGGTGTAAAACAAGAATAATCCTACTGTGTAAAACGGGTGTAAGTGTAACCCTTCTGCCCATCAGAGTTGGCAGCAACAAGATTTGGGTTCAGTATCCAGGGGTTCCATTCTAATGACACAATACAAAACCGGCTTGAGCCCCCACCCAGTGACCTGGGACAACCATATACCACCCTCCTGGGCGCCTCTAAGAGGCAATACTTCCCCTCTCGCAAGCACAGAGTCTGAGTGTACCAAAACCCTTTTAATGACAAACACTGTGGCATATTATTGGGTAAACACCACAAACAGAAATCACAAACCAAACCATGAACCAGAATCCCCCCCCACACACACACACAAGCAAATGGGCTGTGTCCTTTCCCTTGGGTTCTTGAGTCCCACAAGCCCCAAAGTCACCCAAGGTTCCAAAAGTCCAACAGCCCCAGCAGAGTTCAAAAGTTCATTAGCAGAGTTTTACCTCCCCACCGGGGTGGGGGGGGGCAGGTTATGGGGCACCTTACGTGGTCAGAGGCCGACTGCCCCGCCTCTCCATGGGGTTGTGCTGCAGTCCTCACCATGAGCCGTTCCATCAGGTGCCCAGGAACTGCTCTGGTTTCTCCAGCCGCTCTGCTCTGTCAGCCACTGCACGCCGCCAGCCACTCCGCTAGCGGTGACCCAAACAGCTCCGCTCTATCCGCGGCAGCTGCTGCTGCACATCGCCAGCCACTCCGCTAGCAGTCACCCAAACTGCTCCCGTTCTGTCTGTTGCGGCATCTGCGTCTGCTGCTGCTCATCACCAACTACTCTGCTAGTGGTGACCCGGACAGCTCCACTCCATCCGCTGCTGCTCATCACCAGCTACTCCACTAGTGGTGACCCGAATGGCTCCACTCCATCCACTGCTCAGCAATACAATTTCAGCCCCCCTACAGGGCTTAGTTATCTCAGCTCTCAAGTGATTCCAGCTTATAGTAGGGGGTCCATAGTGCAGATACCCTACATGGCCCAAAGTGAGTTCAGTTTAACAGACCGAACCTAGAGGCCTAATGGGATCAAACATTAGCTCTGACATTCCACAGCGGAGAGAGACAGAGTGCAATAGGCTTTTGTAGGGCCCTTAGACAAGGCCCTCACCAAAAGGTATAGAAGCCTGTCTATTGCCTCTCTCCATTCAGTGGGTTTTGGAACCCCTACCCCTTGGCCAGTGAGTGCTACCTAGATGATGGTGAGTCCCTCCATCATGACAAAGGCCAAGTACATGTCCCAGTGCCTCATTCACGTAATTAGGTTAGCAACATTTTATCATTCCTACCCTAATAACAGAGAACCTGGGGATCCCACAGCAGCCAAAGTGACCATTTGGGCTGCTGTGAGCTCAGACTAGGCACAGTGGGTGTGTCTACGCAAATAACACCAGCTGAAGTTATTTTCCACAGTTCACCGCAATTCCTGAAATTCCCCACCAGATGTCAGGGTGGAGCTCATCCTGACACTGCTTACATAAGTGACAGAAGAATAAAGTTCATAGGTTAAAATGTTTAAAAATGACTAAACGGCATAGGGGCCTAAATCCCATTTCCAAAATTGCCTTATGCATTTAAGCTCCTAAATCCTATTAACTTTCAAGGAGATTTAGGGCTTGTCTACACAGCCCAGCAGTTTCAAACAGGACGACATTAACACAAACTAGGTACCTTTTAGTTTGTGCTAGCAGGGTCTACATGGAGCAGTTACAGTGCAACATTTTAGGGCGCACTGCAGGGGCATATAGACAAGCCCTTAGTTTCATAATTAATGTAGTCGCTTTTGAACATTTTATCCAAGCTTACAAAGGTAAGTAGCAACCAGTATCCTTGTGGCTAAGAAAATACTACAAGCAACAAACAACAACAACAACAAAAAGCAAAAATAAAACTTTCCTCTGAAAGTGTTCTAAAGCAATGGTGCAAAAAATATTGTGAAGGGTAGTGTTATGGAGATCTTCTAGCAGAATACTGCAGTATTGCATGTGCTAGTTCAGCAAAGCTTTTAAGCTTGAGTAGTCCCATTAGCTTCAATAGGACTAATTCAGTGAGAGTTTGTAGTAAAATGAAAATCAGTTTTCATGAAGAAAACTACTCTGAATTTTCAAATTTGGTTTTGAAGTGCTTGAAACAGACACATTTTAGTATTTTAATTTTTTTGTATTTTTGTTCAAAATTTTAACATTTAATAGTATCAAAACATATGGAAGTTTTCACAGAAAAGGAAATTTCAATGTTGACAATTTTTAATTTGTTTTTTAACAAAAAAGGTCATTTTTTCAACAAAAAGACTTTAATTTGAAAAATTTTAACCTGCTGCAACAAATGCTTAAAGTTGTGCATTGGCTACATGCTTAGTTGGATCAGGGCCTTAGAAGGAGAGTTCTTGAGGAATCAGGATTTCTACTTACACCTCTTTCTTCCTGCCCTTGTGTGTGCGCGCACGTGAGTGGAGTGGTGTGAAAAGAAGGGACTTTTCAGAAACAAGCG
The DNA here is from genome assembly GCA_032164245.1 of Sternotherus odoratus. Classification (NCBI taxonomy): domain Eukaryota; kingdom Metazoa; phylum Chordata; order Testudines; family Kinosternidae; genus Sternotherus; species Sternotherus odoratus. Next base: position 158,703,117 of record JAVMKO010000001.1, read on the forward strand.
TCCTCTTTCCTTTGCTTTCTTACATTTTCAGCATTCTTGCATTTCAGGTCCGATTATTGACTATTGAGTGGATCTCTTTGCTGCATCAGATACAGGATGAATGGATGAAAAAGGAATGAGTCTACCATTTGACTGCCTTTTATATGTGCGAGGGTTTTTTTTTTTTTGTTAACATGAATATGTTTTTCTGAATCAGATCAGTTGGAAACTCTGCCCCTCCAAAGACATCTCCTCGAGGAGAGCAATGCTGCCAAATACAAAGCCATTCTTTATAGAGATAAAGTACAGACCTTGAAAGAATACATTTTACTCAGAATGATCAACTGGCTTATCTCGGTCTCAAGCCAACAAGCTATAAAGTCAGAGGTACCATAGCATTTGTGATCTTAGCTGAAGGAGCAGTCCCTTTATTAAAATGTCATATTGAAACAAGTGGAGATAAACAGCAACAAATTTAAATGGGGGGAGAAAACTACTTTACAGTTCCGTAACACTTGGAGGTAGTAAAACATCTGTGAAAACCTGTTAGCACACTGGTCAAGGATCATTCTAAGAAAAATAAAGATTTCCATGACTAAATTTCAGATAAAAATTTTTTTTTGGAGGAATTAAATATATCCCCTTGTTATCAAGCTAAAGAACTCCTAGCAGAAAACAAGCTTTACATCTTCAGGGAAAGCTCCATCCTTATGCTCTCTCCCCACTTCCTGCACTCCTGCAGAAAGAGTTGGGAGTGACTGTGCAGGAGGTGATGAGACAGTGTGGGGATAGGGTGACCAGATATCCTGATTTTATAGGGACAGTCCCAATATTTGGGGCTTTTTCTTATATAGTCACCTACATAGGCACTCTGTGGGTGCTCCGGGACTGGAGCAGCCACTGGCAGCTCCCCGCCCCGGCTCACCTCCGCTCTGCCTCCTCCTCCGAGTGCCGCCTGTAAGCCTGAAGAGAGCGGTGGCGGCAGTGCGCTCGGGGGAGGAGGTGGAGTGGAGGTGAGCTGGGGCGGGGAGCGGTTCCCCTGCGCACTCCCTCACCCACCATTTACCTGCTGCTGGCAGCCCTCCCAGCACCCCCTCCCCGTCCCAGCTCACCTGCCGTTCCCCTCCTTCCTGGCTTGCCACGCAAAAGCCTGGGAGAGAGGGAGGTTTAGGGGAAATGCAGCATGCTGGGGTGGAGGAGGCGGAACCGGGGATTTGGGGAAGGTGTGGGAATGGGGGAGGGGTTATGGGTTTGATCCTCCATTGCCTTGCCCCTGCATGTGGTCATTGACATCTGTGCAGAGTGGTGTAAAACACTAGAAAATCAGAAGGATGGCATTTTACACTGACTTCACACAGGTATAAACATCTGCATAAGGGAGTGGAAAATCAGGTTTGTGTGTGCATGCAAGAAATCCAAATGCAAAAAATATCAAGAATCATACTGAATCCTGGACAATTCCAGCTGTGGCATGCAGTCTTCAGTCATTCATTGGTACATAGCATTAGTCCCTGTATAATTGGTACATAGCATTGGTACAAAGCCATTACTATCTTTTAATATGGGATACCTTCACAAGCACACAAATATGGAAGTTTACTATAAAGCTGAAGTGTGGCAGGAGCTGAGGAGCATAACACATGGGGGAAGATGAGAATGCACAGGAACCCCTGTGGTATTATAGTCCACTTTGGAGTTTGGCAGAAAAGCCAGCAAGGTATGGGGTAAAGCACGAATGAGCCTTGCAGAACAAGTCTAATCAAAACCCTCAGAAAAGCTATCTAATTCTCTTAATCTTTGCATTTCTCCCCTCCCATACCCCAATCCATGTAAAACAGCAAGGAACTTATTTTGTTTTATTTTAGGGAATATTCCAATCTTGACTCCTGATGACAAGACGACAATATGTCTTAGCACACAGGAGCTCTTGCTTGTTCTCAGTACTGGGTCTGCTTTGAAGCGAACCATTTGTCAATACAATCAGGGCTTCCCAAAGCAACTCTCTTCAGTGTAACCATGAGGTTTTAGTCTCATCCTTTTGAAACTCGTGCTTGACGGGCAAAAATATTCATTCTCAATATATTTTGGACTTGGAGAAGGGATTGTTGACATTGCATGATCCCCTATCTTATTTGCCACGTAAGCACTACATTTCTGGGTGAACATTCAAAAAATGATTTTAGATTTATCATAGGAAAAAAGAAACCACTCAAATATGTCTTTATTTACCATAGCAGAACACTGATTCAAAGTCTGGCATCAGCACAAGACGGAATCTTATTTTTCCTTTTCATAAAGTTTTATCTTACTTTGTATTTAACATAAAATCTCAAAAATAGCCCAAGAGAGAACACGCTTTCAAAGAAGCACAGCTCATAATGTAATATCATCTGAGTTAAGAAACTTACATTATAAGGAACGTATATACGTCAGTAACTCCCAGAGGATAATTTCATCCCATAAAAAGATATCTTCTAAAAGAAACACAGTGACAGTAATTTGCTTATGAAACGCATAATTCTACATTCACCTAGTATTTAAATCTGTATTTTTCATACTTTCAGCACAACATGGTGCCCCACTTGAGCTCAGATTTGTCATCTTTATGAGTCTATAATTTCTGAAACATTGCCTTGAAAAATGCATATTCATATGCAATGCCCCATTCCAGCATGATGATTCATGCTGAAAACTTCTAGTAATCACCCGCATAAATGCTTTAATGTATCTAAATATGGCCACCTTTCTGTAGTTCTGTCGTTACTTGCATTGGTAAACATTCAGGGATTCTATATAGAGTCTAAATGCTCTCTTAAGCAAGCCTTATCTTCAGCCCTCAGGAACAATGACAGAAAAATGACCAACAATGGCTCTCATGGATGATTATTTTCAAATCATTTCCAGTAACGCCTAACAGCTGAAAGCAGTGGTGGAAAGAAGAACTCCAATCATGCAAATACTTAAAAGCATGTCTGTAATTTTATTCATGTGGATGGCTCCACTGACTTCAGTGGAACTGCTCACATGAATAAAGTTGGCATGTGATTAAGTGTTTGCAGCACGAAGGCCTAGATGTCCTTTTTAAGCAATTAATGCAATTTTCAACTTTGTACTTAGTGCCTGGTAATAAACTACCGTGTACGACAGAAATGCACAGACAGATTAATCTAGCAGAAATCAGGTGCATAGTGGCTGTTAGCAGAAGACTGACTGGATCAGAAGCCCAACTCGCTAAGCAGCAGTTCTGCAGAAAAGGACCTGGGGATTACAGTGGATGAGAAGGTGGATGGAAATGAGTCAGCCGTGTGCCCTTGTTGCCAAGAAGACTAACGGCATATTGGGCTGCATTAGTAGAAACGTTGCCAGCAGATCGAGGGAAGTGGTTATTCCCCTCTATTCGGCACCACTGAGACCACATCTAGATTACTGTGTCCAGTTTTGGGCCCCTCACTACAGAAAGGATGGGGACAAATTGGAGAAAGTCCAGTGGAGGGCAATGAAAATGATCAAGGGGCTGGAGCACATGACCTATGAGGAGAGACTGAGGGAACTGGGCTTATTTAGTCTGCAGAAGAGAAGAGTGAGGGGGGAATTGATAGCAGCCTTCAATTACCTGAAGGGCAGTTCCAAAGAGGATGGAGCTCGGCTATTCTCAGTGGTAGTAGATGACAGAACAAGGAGCAATGGTTTCAAGTTGCAGTGCGGGAGGTCTAGGTTGGATATTAGGAAACACTAATTTCACTAGGAGGGTGGTGAAGGTTTAGAGGTTTTTAAGGCCTAGCTTGACAAAGCTCTGGCTGGGATGATTTAGTTGGGGATTAGGTCCTGCTTTGAGCAGGGGATTGGACTTGATGACCTCCAGAGGTCTCTTCCAACCCTAATTTTCCATGATTTTATTATTTAAAATACTGACCTAGTGGTGAAAGAATCCATAGCCTGTTACTAATCATCTGTGCCACCCAAGTCCCTGTCTGAAGCATCTCTTGTCTTTCACTGATTATGTGAAGTAAAAATGATAGCTAGATATAAAATAATTAATGACTAAATTGGTGGTGATATATATTCTTATAATATGCAAAATCTGAAGTGACACATTCTTGGCACTTTTAAAAACAGGATTAAAGTTAAAATGTCTTTTATGTCGTTTCCTGTCAGTGACCCAGTGCCTTTAGAGAAGTCTGAAATAGAGGAATGTATTAGGTCATCTAGCTCATCCCTACACCAGTGCACAATTATTCTCTACAGTGCTTTGTCCAGTTTAAATTACCACAAGTGATATGACTTTAGGACGTTTTTCTTGCTGTTCAGCATAATTTTTCCTTTCCTTGATGTCATCCTAATCTTCATAGTTTATACCACTTGTATACAGGTGCTGACTTTCTTCTTTCGGAGGAAGAACAAACAAGAAAACTCACTGAACTAGAAGAAGGTGGTAGTGGAGGAGATGCTAGGGATGGAACAGAGGAGCCATTCTGTGAGGGAAAGCTTGCCCCATCTGTCCCAGCTGTGGAGGCCCCTACCTGTGCTGAAGTGGTAACATCTGGAATTAGGTCAGACTGAGCCCAGGCAGTGGGTTTGCAACTCTTGAATGCTCAAGAGCTTTGATTCAGGACTCCCCCCTTTGCATCTCTATGGAGCAGGGTTAAGGAGAATAGGGCCAAGCTGGTGGAGGAGTGGATCAGCTTCCAAATGGCACCCTTAGCCATTTCTCCCTATAGAAAAGGACTGCTGACTCAGGATTCTGCTACCTTTCCAATGCCTCTGACAAGCCAACTGTATGGAGGAGCGATCTGGCCCTGTTCAGAAGATGGTTTTGTTTTTCAAAGTTTGGAGCAGCAGGAGGAACAGCTGCCAATGCTGAGACAGGTAGGTATTCCCTGTTTATTAATTCAGACAGAGCCATGCTCCTGGAAAGGCAGATTTAATATGGCAAGTGAAGTCTGACCTAATGTGCTGCAGAAGAATTTTGAAAAATAAAATGAACATGAATCTTTATAAAGAGGGATGAGCAAAAAGACTCAAATGTGATGGGCACATAGTGAAGAATGACAAGGGGCCTGATGTGATGGCTCCCAGGGGACCTATGGACCTAAAAGCATGATCTGCTAGAACTAAAGAAAACACTCTAGCTGGGGGTTGTAACAACTTATATGCTCTGTACATAGGCACAGAGCAGGACATGTAATGCATGATCACCAGTGGGTTACACTTGCACTTGCATAGTTACACCAGTGCAAAATGGATACATAACTCAACCAAATCAGAACAGTTGTGTTTTATACTCACTTGGCACAGATCTAAAATGACTGTCCCCGGCTGCAGGGCAGAGGAGAACTGAGTCTAAGATAAAGAAGAAGGGAAGCAGGATAACACACAAAAGGTGGAAGACAGAAACAGGATTCCCAGAATAAAAGGAAAGAATTCTTGACATGAAGTTATTTTCTCACCTTTTCGGAAACAATTTTATCCTGGTAATGGGAGTCACTTTGATTCAGTTTCTCTCGTACTCATTTTACAAAAATAAATTTTTGTTCTTCTGAGCACTGCTTGCTCCAACCCTAGTATTACCTTTGGTTTGTCAGTTTCCACATTTGGCTGCTGTTGAACTGTATGCTCCTTTGATCTTCCTAGCAGCCCTAGCATTTCTGTTCCCGATCACAAATTCAGGAATAAGAAAGTGGCTTGGAGAGAGAAAAGAATGGCAGAGCCCAGAGCGAACCCTTAGAGGAACAGACCACAAAAAGTATCAAACCAAAGAAAGTCATGTCATTGCCCAACAAATCATCAATAATTCAGAATCTAATCCTTTCTGCCCTGAAGCTGTAACTGTTTAAAACCTCCAGGGGAAAAGGGATCTCCTTCCTCCATTGTCCACTGATGTGTTTCCTGATAGGCTTGAATGCCAGCCCAGGTGAAGTAAAATGTCAGGACCTATGCTAACACATGCACACATACGATCACGCATAAACTGTTGTTAGGGATCTGCTCTTCTAAGTATGATGTAAAAGTAAAACCAAATGTAGATCAAAACCTTCAGTGAAAACATTACACCAAACCTCATCTAACCTCAGGATTTTAAAAGTTCTGATTCATAAATCAGTCAGTTGTATCCCAAGAATAATGAAAGAATTTGAATACCAAAGCTTATTTAGGATTTGTTAGTAGATTTGTACTGTAAAGGCATGGAAAGATTTATGTCTAATTTCTGACTTATACAATTTTTGATATTTTTTGTTGGTAACTCCAATTAATTTGAATTTCAAAATCAGAACTTTGAGCTGTGTCATAATCTCTGATAATAAAACCCAGAGGCCACAGGAGAAGGGGAAGGGGGCCAGGCCACTCAGTTAGGCTCACTTGGAGAAGCATCTGACTATTGTTCCTGTCCCGGGATATGGCCTTGGTGTACAAAAGAGGCAAGGGGCACAGTTTCCAAAGTGGACAGATCCTGGAGAAAGGAAGCACTAGCCCCATGGTGCTGCTCAGCCTCTCTCTTCTGCTCGTGCAACATCCCCTTTCCTAAGGAGATACATGGAATAGGACCTATTTCTGCCAGTGACAATATTAATTCTCTGCATCCAGCTGGATTCCGCCAGCACCTCTTCTATCTGGTAACTTCTGAATAGCGTTTTCCCCCTCTCATATTCTACTGCTGAGTCCAGAAGCCCTGATGCTACTGAACCATGGAATTATAACTTTTCTGAAACGTGGCAAATACCTTGAATTCCCAGTGACTGGTTTCATTTGGAGACCTAGACTGCTCTGAATCACAAATTAAATTAGATACAAGTCTCGACTCCATGTGGCAATTTGTCCAAACCATAAAACCACATGGAAATTTGGCACAATTTAGGTTATTTAGATAATATAGGGAATGGTGATATTCTCCCACTTCCAAGTAGTGTAATTCTGTGTCCTTTGCAGAGTCTGTTAGTAATTCTCCTGGTTTACTTAACAATGAGTTTACACTTATTAGAAGAACATGCTAAACAACCTATTTCTGAGGCTTAAAACCGCTAATGCAGGGCTACGGAATACCAATTACTTAATTAAGCCACAACAAATCAGTTGATTACAGCGAATGTTAAAGATCTAACCGGTACCATATACACACTTGGATTTCAATCAGTGTCTGCACTCTGCATTCAAACTTGCTAATCAATTTCTAACTCCACTGCTTCAGCAGTAATCTGTGTCTTCTCTAACAATCAAAATGAATTTTAGGACCAACACTCCAACTTCAGTACTGATTATCTCTCTCAGGATAAGATTATTTTGTGAAGGGAGATTTTCATTTTGTAAGGGTCAGATCCATCAACTGCAATGGAGTATTCCAGTTTACATCACATAAATCGGTGTCTAGAGATCCAGTGGTTTAAAGAAATGGCTGTCAGGAAGCTTGAATTGTGGTGCTGAATCTGCCACTGATGCACTGTGTAATCTTGGGCAAATCACTTTGCCTCACAATGCCTCATTTTCCCCATCTGTGAAACGTGAATAATACTTATCTGCCTTACAAGGGTGTTGCAAGTATTAATGTTTGTCAGTAACTTTGGGAATGATGGATGGAAGGCACAATAAAAGTAATTTTTTAATACCTCCAACTTACTCCCTTTATTTTTAGTACCAGTATTATGATAGCACCTTGAGACCCCAACCTAGACGAGGATCCTATTGTGCTACAGGAGATAGAGATACTTAGTAAGAGATAATCTCCACCCCACAGACTAAAGAAATCTAAATGGAGTATGACTCGCCCAAAATTCCATGGGAAGTCTGTGACAGAGCACATCACTGAACAAAGCTTTCTTGGGTCCAAATCCAGTGAGTTAACCACAAGGCCACCCTTACTGCTCTTTAGCACCTTTACAAAATGAATACAAAAATTCAGCATTAGTTAAAACAATTCCAAGGAATCAGAGACTCTTTGCATTGCCAGAAGAGAGAGTCCTTTCACATGCATCAGAAACATGTTGCATAAAATCCTAGCACACCATTAAGAATGACAATGTGATTGAATACACTCCTATATTCACACCCTACACACTATGTAATAATCTTTGTATATTTGAAAACTCATAATTTGCTGGTCCTGATAAAACGTGTCTGGCAACACTGTATATGAAGTTATGAGAATCTCCTATATGATCTTATTAACACATGTACCAAATCTCACAGCCCTGCCCAAGTAGAAGTAGGCAAACAGATCTGTGCTAAACAAAAGACTGTGTGCTCGTCTTAATTTGTATTTAAACAGTAAAGAATCATCAAGCAGGAAGGGAAACAAAGAAAGCTCAAACAGGTGAAAAAAACCCAGTAGGGAACATCCTTCATCACAGACTTTTTGTATCCTGGTTCTCAGCTGGAAATGTTTTTCAAGACAGGGACTGAAACTATAAAAAGGAGGGACAAAAAAACCCTCCCTCCCTGCCCATCACATTCTCTCTACTTGAGAAGACAAAACCATTTGTGACATTTATGCCTCATTATGCCTCATGGGGATGGAGGGATAGCTCAGTGGTTTGAGCATTGGCCTGCTAAACCCAGCGTTGTGAGTTCAATCCATGAGGGGGTGATTTAGGGATCTGGGGCAAAAAGTCTGCCAGGGGACAGTACTTGGTCCTGCTAGTGAAGGCAGGGGACTGGACTTGACCTTTCACAGTCCTTCCAGCTCTATGAGATATATATGGAGATATACCTATTTATATATTACTCGTACTCAATTAAAATCTATCTTTGTACTTAATAAACATGTTTTATTTTTGTATCTAATCTAGTGTGTTTAACTTGAAATGTCTGGTTAACTATTTAAGATAATAAACTGGTATATTATTCCCTTAAAGGAATAACAGACTTCATATAGTTGTACTGTCCATGAGAGGGCTGGGCAGTACAGGAGGTACATTTCTGAGGGAAAATCTGGGACTGGGTGTGTGTTGGGGTCACCCTACAGTATAACCAAGGTTGGCGAGAGCCAGGGTGCGGCTAGCAGGCTGCAGTTATACACAGACACTCTGAGTGTGGCTTGCATGCTGGAAGGCAGTTTGTGAGCAGCCCAAGTCAGAGCTATTTAAGCAAGCCATTGTAAGGCATCCAAAATTGCAGGGCAGAGGTGACACAGTTCCCCATTGATCTGAATTGTACCCTGGTATGTCTCAGACAGTAAAGTAATTAACTGCTAACTCCATAAAAGGTTTAGCAGAAAACAATTTATTCTAATGGAACAGCACAATCTTAGAGTTGAGTTACACCTTTTGGTGGAGAAACCAATTACTATGTGATTTAAATTTTCCGTTTCATCAAGTCATGAAAGATTCTACAGATAGCTGAATAAATCACTTCAACATGCAAATCTTGCAGGCATCAGTAATATTTCTCCAAGGATTCTATCCCACTGGCTCTTACCCGATCATGGAAATGACTATGATTCAGAAAAGGAAATATACTGCATTTTAATTCGCTAGATGTTTATTTTAGCTGCTGTTATTATATTTGGAGTACATGGTAGAACACTGTTTTTTCCAGAGATCTCTAGAAATGTGTGAAATTTTCAGAAAAGAAGGGAATTGGCAAATGAGCAGAATGAGCAACACCCAGCAAAACGTACGCATAAGGAAGGATCACAGATGACAGCAGGTTGCATTGCATTACTCTGTTATTGGTGCCCTGATTTTCAGAGGTAGTGAGCACTCACAAATTTCACTGAAGTTAACAGGAGTCAGAATTGCACAGTACCTTTGAAAGCACAGGCACTAGCATATAGTACAGTATAATAATTCAATTATAATTACAGACCTTATAATGTGTTTGTTGCAAATTATGTACTTGTGGCTATTATACAGCATAACATTAATAGAAGATTTTAAGTTGCAGTTATTAAGATGTTCTGTTATAAAGATCTTCATTTGAGATTCTTATAAGCTACGCATCCTTTGAGGGCTTCAACTGAGTCAGGGCTTCATTGTGCTAGACACTTGTATGGACATATTGTAAGAAATAATACTTGTCCTCAAAAGTTTACAATTTTAATTTAAGACAAGATGTAACAAGTTAATACATGTATAAAGACTGTCAGCATGTCACCTCTATAACAAACGTTCTATGGGCTTCATGGAAGAAAGTACTGGATCGCTCCATAGATTCCTAAGCATAAAACTAAAATTTTTACATAAAGTAATTAACCGATTGCCTTCCAGAGTACAAATAGCTCTATACAATTATGACGCACTGGACCTCAAAGTATCACCCTATATCCCCCATATTAACCATGTATATACGGTTGTGATATTTCATACAAAGCATGCCATGTAAGATACACATGAAAAGTCACGATATTCTGAAACTCATTGTTCTGTCAAAAGACGTATAGCATTAGTGCATATTAAATTATGAGATTTTGCTATATGGTTGTCATTGAAATAGGTTTGGGAGATGCCCACTACTAGTTCTCTAGTGACAACAAAGTGGTGAGCCACACCTAAAGGAGCGTTAAGCAACGATCACGAGCCATTGACCACCAGGGGAATTGTAAACAATAAAATGTACCATTCTGTAAGAGAGAGATGCGCAAGCACCACATAATGAGAACTGCTCAACCATGTGACTCAGCAAGGCCCAAAGGACATGCCTGAGCCAATATCTTTCCTGGGACATGAATTGAGAGTATAAAATAAGGGACAGTGGCATTCTGAGACCATCTCTCTCCTCCCCCATCTACACTGAAGGAAACAAGAAGGCTGGAAAAACAAAAACTGAGCAGATTGCCAGGCAGGTGATAGTTCTTAATGCACAGGCTGGGACCAAAATCCAGGGGGAGCGAGAAAAGCGGTTTGATTCAAATCCTGCTTAGTCTGAAAGTTCAGGATTTAGACTGCATGTTTGCTTTTTATTTTCTTAGGTAGCTCTCTCTGACTTTATGCCTACCACTTATAATTACTTTTAAAAATCTATCTTTCTGTAGTTAATACATTTTAATGTTTTATTCTTACCAGTGAATTTGCCTGAGGTATTTACTTGCCCACATTCTAAATTAACTGTTCTCCAGAGCCTCCTTTGCAGCTTGCAGCTTCTCTGTTAGGGAGTTCCCAGAGAAGTGGCTGGCAAAAAGGCTCTGGAAGGATGGTTGCGTAGGATGATCAGAGAGGAGTGGCAGGCATGGTGTGTGTGTGTGTGTGTGTGTGTGTGTGTGTGTGTGTGTGTGTGTGTGTGTGTGTGTGTGTGTGTGTGTGTGTGTGTGTGTATACACACGTACTTTCAGTGCAAATGACTTCAGTAGAACTTGAGACTTGAATAGTTTCTGGAGGCTGAACAGCCTGCCCATTAGCCATTTGTGACATGATGGCAGAGGAAAACTCTCCCTTCTTTAATCCCCAGAGAAGGATCTGAGTTTGCCTCCCCCCAGCTTCCTCCTGTGGATATTTCCATGGGAGGGATAATCTGGCCCCTAATTCTTAACCCCAGCTGTGTCCAATTAGCACCACCAAGATTTGACTCTAGGTCACAAAGACCTACTTCTCTATACATCCTTAAGAGCTCAAGCCCTGTACTCTGAAATGTGAAAGGAAAGCATATTCCTCAGCTATTCATGCCCTAATGCTACTTATCCAAGTACCTACCAGAAACAGACTGATATACTAGAGAAATAATAATATTTTGAAGAGCAACTTTCCCCTTTATATATTAAAACTTGTATAACATCCTGGAAAGCAAACAAAATGTGCCAGATTCAACAACAATAATAATAAAACAAACTCCATTGTAGTAGATCTGGGCATATTGGTTTCAGGATAAGCACATTTCCCCAGTGTTCCACTTCAATCAGACTCTTAAAAGAGTGATTTCCAGTTTTGCAGTGTGTTGTGACCCCATAAATTATTTAAGTATGAAATATTTATATTGGAGAGAAAGGCCATGCTCATTCTTTAACAAGTTTAATTACTTTTTAAATATGTATGAACGTGATTTGGAAGTTCGCAACTTGGTAGGTACCACTGGTTTCAATGTGCTTATCCCCATTCTTCAATATTCTCATGCAGGAAAAATATCTGAGATTTTTTTCTTCTCTGATCTCATTTCCCTTAAGAAAACTAAAATTTAAGGTGATCTGAATTTTTTAGAACTACTGTTAGGGTTGGTTATTATTTGTACTGCCTAGGAGAAAGCAGGACACTATTTTGCTAGATTCTACACAAACACAGAACAAAGACTAATTCCTCTTTCCTCATGTCTCTCTATCAGCTTTGAACAGGACAACAAAGAAAAATGTATTTTTTCCTGACAGCATTTTGTATCATTTAAATACGATGGTGACTATTTTCTAGTCAGATACAACAGAAAAGCTGGCCTTAAAAAAAAACCCCAGAAAGAACTCGTTTGGTCCCAGTGGAAACATGGCAACTTCGGGGATGTCTATACGGCAAAGAAAACCTACAGCTGGCCCATGCCAGCGGACTTGGGTTCTCGAGGTTCAGGCTTTTGGGCTGTTTCATTGCTACATACACGTCCGGGTTCAATCTTGAACCTGGGCGCTAAGACCCTGAAGGGTGGGGGGTGGGGAGTGGGGGGTCCCAGAGCTTGGGCCACAGCCCAAGCCTGGATGCTTATGTAGCAACGAATCAGTCCCACATCCTGAGGCCCGCGAGCTCAAATCAGCTGGCACAGGCCAGCCATGGGTTTTTCTTTGCTGCGTAGACAAACCCATAAGTGTTCCTATTATGCAACGATGCTGCAAGGGGTAGGGCTAGATTAACTCTCCTGTTAACAAGCCAAATTTCATTTACTGAGAAGTACAAGAAAAAAATAATTTCTTGATGAGTAGAAGAACACAGCTGTATTGTTACAATCACTGGATATTTGTGAGGCCATTAGCTCTGTCACAGGTAGGTACTTTTCTTTATCAGAAGATGTAGGCAATTAAAAACTCTCTTTACATTTGGAAAGACAAGGGTCAATTGACATACCTTCAACTCAGTCTTAAAACATTCCTGTCCATCCTGGGCCCCGCAAGTGAAATCCTTGCTTCATATCTTCTCCTAATCCACTCTACAAACAGACCATTGAAGTCCTACTTTTGCAGGGATGCTTCTATCTGCTAGAATCATTCTGAACTCCTCCTATGAAATGAATTGGCATGGGCAAAGCTGAGTGAATGACAAGTAACTCCTTTCAGCTATAGTTAACGGGGTTTTCGTATTACTCCTAGGGGAATTCTGCACCACTGTGTGTGCGCAGAAATCACGTTCCCCACAGATTTCTTTGCTTCCCCAAAGAAAAATAATTTCTGATGGGGAAGCAAAAGGAAGCCACAAGAACAGTCATGCACCCCTCCCCAGCAGTGTCAGTGCATTGTTTTGGGCACCCAGAGCAGCTGGGGGAGAGATAATTTAAACTTATTGGGACAAATTCACTGTTGGTGTCATCAGATGCTAGTCCTCTGAGGACAAAAGAGTTACACTCCATTACCTAGTGATGATAGAAGAATACCAAAGAAAGTAGCTACAAGGATTATTTTTTACATTAAAGAGTGGTTACTCTATAACAACCACTCTTTCAAGAACCACAGGGAATTTTCCAGGGAATCGAGCACTTGCTGGCATTAATAGTTCTTTTCTCATCATAGTCATCAATAGCCCTTTGGTCATTAATCTTCAGTGAAACATCATATGCCTGACTGGCAGATACTGCAATGACAGAAAATGAATGAAAAAAAAAAGCCCCCAAATTTTGTATATTTCTATCTTAGTGGACATATGCTTACCAAAAAAAAAAAAAAGAAAGAAAAAAAAAAGTATCCACTCCAATCAGCATACTATTGATTGGTTTGACTGTACATTACTGTCATGGAAACGTATTGGTTTTGATAAGCACATGTCCAGATCACATAGTACAGTAGTTAGAGAAAGATTTATAGATTTTAGTAGTAATAGAAAGTCATTCACCACCATTATGAGCTTCCATTACCAAATTGTCTTTTATGTGAAGTTCAAAAATTGTCAGTTCGATAGAGATATTTAGAAGGAGTTTTCCTCACTACTTGTGGTCCTCTCCCTGGCAATATAATTGATTCTTGTTTGGAGCACCAAAAACTCTGAGATATAGGATATATACAACTAGCAAAAATACCCGGCGTTGCTCGGGGTATTTGTAATTGGAAACTAGGATGTAAAAAGACTACAATGTTTTTTATTAATACAAATTTTGTTCAGAAGTCTCATTTTGTCTAATTAATTTCATTCTCTTGCATTTAGATGTGTGGGGGGGACAGAGCTGAGGGAGTGCGGGGGCCGTTGGAGGGGGGGAGGGGGGAGATTTAAAAATTTTCGATTCTTACCTGAGGGGGGAGAGAGCTGAGCGAGTGCGGGGGCCGTTGGAGTGGGGGGGAGGGGGGAGAGAGCTGAGCGAGTGGGGGGGCTGTTGGAGGGGGGAGGGGGGAGAGAGCTGACCGAGTACGGGGGCCCTTGGAGGGGGGAGGGGGGAGGGGGGAGAGAGCTGAGCGAGTGCGGGGTCTGTTGGAGGGGGGTATTATTACATCATAACTATGTCACAGAGAACAGCAGGTGTTAACTTGCTGCCCAGCTGATGTTAATGGGCTTTAAAGAATTTCACCCTTAGGGGATGTAAGAGGTGAGATTTGAAAAAATTTCGATTCTTACCCTGATTAGGACCCTAAAGCCTATAACTGTACCAAATTTCAAGTCTCTGGCTCAAACGGTGTGGAAGGAGTAAGGGAACATACATACACGCACACACACGCATACACCATTTGACTTTTATATATATAGATATCCTGGCCTCTGGCATCAAGTGAATAGATATGAATTTGAAATTCATCAGCTTAATCTCTAACGCCTCCCTTTGAGCCAAACTCTGCAGCATTGTTTTTATTACGTGACTTTGCTTCAGGGGTGCTAAAGGGAGATTATACTGATTTTAAATACACGCTGCTTAAGAGAGACTGGAGATATTTTAGAGGATTTGTAATGAAATAACAGTGTCTTAGCTCCAGGTTGTAGCCAAGGATAAAAGACATCAGGCATATTCAGGATATAAAGGTGAGATATAAGGATTATTGATATTGCATTACAGGGCCTACTGGCCTGTAAAATATTTAGTTTAGCAAAATTAGGATTTAGGACAAATTAGCATAAGTATATGAATAATAATCCTGCTGAGTTTGTCTCTGTTTGTGATATGCTGATGTTTTGAAAGTTAACTACTGAGTTTGGATAATAATGTCTACAAGAGATTAGCAGACACTTCAAGATGACTATTGGTAGCAAGGGTGAAATGTTAGAGACTTCCTTGAGGTAACTGCTGTTACTATGGTGATAAAGTGACAAGCATTAATGAGTGAAAGGGGAACTAATGAGTTAGCCTATGAAAAACGGCATACCCCAAAAGTAGTGGGGTGTGGAAGTTCAAATAAGGAAGAGGTTAATAACTTCAAAAATACATGTGAACCAAAGCAGGCAACAGTCAAACGTATTATAGAAGCTGTATCACAACCTGCGTGCTTTGACTGAGAGTAGGAGGGGAGAAAATACTAGGAGGATATGGTGATTATGATGATGGCCGTGAGGATGAGGAATAACACTTTGGGTTTTTCCACAAGGCACAGTTGAGTAATGCAAGTACTGTATTATGCATGCTGTATTGGTCTCTTGCTCCTTTACCACATTGCAGTGTGTGCACTGATTGATTGGTTAACAAATGCAATTATTTTAGCAAGAGCACTATGTAGTCTCTGTTGTACACTGTGGGATCCATCTTCTATCGATAACCTCTCTACTTGATCTTGAGATCGGAACTCTCACAGATTAAAGTAAGTGTAAAATCCTCACCATTGGGATGGGTAATTAGTTAAAGTAACCCCTAACTAAAGATAAAGCTGCAAGATAATCAGTTCCAAAGTGAATGCTGCACAATTGCTCTTCAATGACTTAATGAATAGGAAATGAATTGGTAGCCTCAGTCCAGTTCTAGTGCAAAGGTATCTGTTTCATAAAAGCCATCACCATACCTTGAACCAGTTGGCACTTGGCAGTCTCAGCAGAAAGGTCATAGACTGAATGAGCCTGGAGACTCTAATGCCCCCTCATCCTTAGAGGTTGACTATTTTTTCTTTGTTTATGATTCGGGTTGTAGAGTAGAGCTCAGCAGCCTTCAAAACGTGGCCCATCAGGGTACTCTGCTGGCGGGCCATGACATTTTGTTTACATTTACCATCTGCAGGAATGGCCCCCTGCAGCTCCCATTGGCTGGGAATGGCAGCCTGCAGATGGTCAACATACACCAAATGTCTCTTTGCCCGTCAGCAGATTACCCTGTTGGGCCACATGCTGAAGGTTGCTGACCCCTTCTGTAGAGGGTAGCTCTAGTGTGGGAATTCTTCAGGGTCATGATCCAGCTCCCATGATAGTTAATGGGAGTTTTATCATTGACTTCAATGGGCATTGAATCGGGCTCCATGTAGTAAATTATGCACCTTTGAAAAAACTGTATTATATACAATTTATTTTAAGACAAACAAAGATCCCGGTCTTCCAGTACATTTATACATTCTTAGTAGCAACCATCTGTGTTTTTTTAAACAAACAAACATTATTTCAATAGAACACATTGGCCCTTGTACAGGCATTTGAATGAATGTTACAACATATCCTCGTTAAACATTTTCTTCCTCAGTAAAAACAGAAACGTTTTTGGAAACTGTTTTGATTTCAACACCATTGCACAGCTAGCAATAACTAAATAGATGCACCAGGGCATAAAACCCCTCAGAGAGGGGCTTTCCCCCCCATCACCCCCTCTGGTGGATTCACCGTTCCAGGCCAATGGGGGCTGTGGTAAGCAGTGGTCAGCACATCCCTCGGCCCACACCACTTCCGGAGCCCCCATTGGCCTGGAGCAGCAAACCACAATCAGTGGGAGCTGCAATCAGCCGAACCTGCGGATGCAGCAGGTAAACAAACTGGCCTGAACTGCCAAGGGGCTTACCCTGGATGGCCATGTGCCAAATGTTGCCAATCCCTGCACTAAAGTATTACCTAATAGCATGGGATACCAATATTATAAGTAGGCTTATACATGCAGCATCTTACAAGCATTCCATAAGGTCTATACTCTTAACCCATTCTTGTGCTATTATGTAAAAAAGGAAGCTGACAGTCTATACTAGTGTCGTCACCACTGTCACATAATTGTACTAAATCTTGTACAAAATATGCCATGTAAGGTGTCACTGGGAAAGTTATAATCCTGTTGAAATGTATGCATCACTACTGTGTATGAAATTATGAAATATTACTGTATGCTTGTTGCTAAACATGTGTTCTTGCGTAATACCCACATGACAGATTTAGATCAAGCCTAGCCAGCTATGTGTTGATGGGCCATTAAGGGGAATCTTCCAGTGGGCTCCTCCCAAGGACACATGAGAGAGCATATGGACAATGGATGCCCATGACTCGGAATGGCTTGCAGAATACGTGAACCTTGACTCCATGTTTAAGCCAGTACTTTTTGATGCACGCATAAATTGGAGACTGTGACATCACCTCCTTGCCTCTTTCCTATTCCACATCTCTGGACTGTGATTTCTAACAAAGGGAGCTTTGAGTAATGGACTGAGGACTCCAATCTTTTAGCTGTACCAGAGGGAGACTACAAATGGGCAGATTTAACATGACTGCTATTATCCTGATCTACAGACATTGAAATCAACTGTAATGTGTATGATTCACAGTAACCATTTAATAACTCTCTTCATTACATATAAGTAAATAAACCTTTAGTTTTAGTTTACTAAAGGATTGTCTACCAGTGTGTTTTTCGGTAGAGCTCTACACGGATACAAAATTTATATCAATGGATATAAAGTGCATATCCACATCACTGCATCACTGCAGGGCTCTACCAGGAACCGCAGGCAAAGGCTCTACCAGGAATTGCAGGCAAAGGCTGCAGCACGTCAGGAAAATCATCCGGTTCTCCCAATTAAAGTGCATTAAGCTCTACGCTTTTCTTCCACATCAGATATGGTAATTTCCATTGCTAGGCACTAGTTTCCATTAACTGAATTGTCTTCATGCCCATGCGCCATGTTATCATCCTTTTTGAAAACTCAAGGTAAAGTATTTAATTAATTTTTGGGCCGTATCTAGATTATCTTTAATCTCCTCCCCTCCTCCCCCATAATAGCCTGGCTTCATCCTTCCTTAGTCTCTTTTTTATATATAATTTATAAAGCCTCATTATTTATTTTAATTTCCTTGGAAAGAGCAAATTCAGCTTTTAGAAATTCTCACTTTATTCCTACATTTTCTAACCTCCAAGATGTAGATTTCTTTGCTGATCACCCAATTTTCTATTCCCTATAAGATCTCTGCTTACTCCTAATAACTTGTTTTAGGTGGTTCTTCATTTAGTTGGGTCTGGAGTCTTTTCTTACATTTTTTTCTCCTTTCTTGGGTTGCAATTTTCAAAAAGTTTTCATATACTGGATTTGGAGAAATTCCTAGCCTCCCCTATAATTAAATCCTTAAACTCTTCAGTCCAGATCACTTATTTAACTGGTTTCCTTAATTTCACAAAGATTTCCTTTTTGAAATCAAGAAATCGTAGATGACGAACATCTTATCTTTCCATTTAATTTAAACTCAATAAATTCATGATCACTTGATCCAAGGCTATTTCTTATGAAGTCCTCTCTAAAATTACACAGGCTCTTGTTGATTCAATGACAATTTCATGAAGAAAACTCATCACATCCAGTATTAATATAATTCATTCTCTGACCTATATCTGTGAAGTTAAAATATCCCATTATAACACAATTCCCAAGTTTAAAAAGATCACTATCCACATCTGAGTTAGCAGACCCCTAACACTATCCCAAAAGAACCTCTTTCACAATCCTTCTCTCAAAGCGATTTTGACCCAAATACATCCTCTTTTGTCCATACAGTGAAACCTCGATATAACGGACTAATTCGGGCGAGGGGGTGTCCGTTAAAACCGAAAGTCCGTTATTTAATAATTTTTTTAAATTATTAAATAACGGACTTTCGGGTGACAACGGACACCCCCCCGCCCGAATTAGTCCGTTATATGGAGCCAGCCCACCCCACCCCCTCCCCCCCGCCCGGCTTCCCGCTGCGGGGAGCCGGGCAGGGGGGTTGACAGCTCCCGCCAGGATTCCCGCTGCGGGGAGCCGGGCGGGAGCTCTCAACCCCCCCCCGTCCGGCTCCCCGCTGCGGGGAGCCGGGCGGGGGGGGGGGGGGTTTGACAGCTCCCGCCTGGCTTCCTGCTGCGGGGAGCCAAGCGGGGGCTCTCAAACCCCCCCCGTCCGTCTCCCCGCTGCGAGGAGCCGGGCAGGGGGGTTGACAGCTCCCGCTCGGCTCCCCCCAGCGGGAAGCCCGGCGGGAGCTGTCAAACCCCCCGCCCGGCTTCCCGCTGCGGGGAGCCGAGCGGAGGCTCTCAAACCCCCCGTCCGTCCGTCTCCCCGCTGCGAGGAGCCGGGTGGGGGGGTTGACAGCTCCCGCTCGGCTCCCCCCAGCGGGAAGCCCGGCGGGAGCTGTTAAACCCCCCGCCCGGCTTCCCGCTGCGGGGAGCCAAGCGGGGGCTCTCAAACGCCCCCCCCCGCCCGGCTCCCCGTTGCGGGGAGCCGGGCGGGGGGGTTGACAGCTCCCGCCCGGCTCCCCGCAGCGGGAAGCCCGGCGGGAGCTGTCAAACCCCCCGCCCAGCTTCCCGCTGCGGGGAGCCGGGCGGGAGCTCTCAACCTCCCCCCCCCCCCCCCGCCCGGCTCCCCGTTGCGGGGAGCCGGGCGGGGGGGTTGACAGCTCCCGCCCGGCTCCCCGCAGCGGGAAGCCCGGTGGGAGCTGTCAAACCCCCCGCCCGGCTTCCCGCTGCGGGGAGCCGGGCGGGAGCTCTCAAACCCCCCCGCCCGGCTTCCCGCTGCGGGGAGCCGAGCGGGGGCTCTCAAACGCCCCCCCCTGCCCGGCTCCCCGTTGCGGGGAGCCGGGCGGGGGGCTTGACAGCTCCCGCCCGTCTCCCCGCAAAGGGGAGCCGGGCGGGAGCTGTCAGCCCACCCACCCGGTTTCCCATTGCGGGGAGCCGGGCGGGGGGGGCGGGGGGGTTTGACAGCTCCAGCAGGGGTCCCCGCTGCGGGGAGCTGGGCGGGAGCTGTCAACCCAGCCGGCTCCCTGCGGCAGGAGCCGGCAGCCCCCAATAACGGATTTCGGATGCATCGGAAATTTTGTCCGTTGCATCCGAAGTCCGTTAAATCGGGGTCCGTTAAATCGAGGGTTTACTGTACTATCACTTCATATTTCTTTACAGTATATCTTAGATATACATTACTTCACCTCCTTTACTTTTACTCTAACCTCTCCTAAACAGCACATATGATTCTTCTGTCTCTACTGCCTCCTCTCCTGCACTATACCTTCCAATCTCTGTCTGAATTTCCTCATTGTCTCCAGCTGCATCTCCAATCCTTGGATCTTCTCTGCCATGAGCTCTACCCAGTGACATTTCCTGTTTAAGTAACTTCCATCAGATACCCACTCAAGAAAGATGTGCATCCCTTCGACAACTACCTCATGAGCCCTCATTGGTTTCTTCTCCAAGACCTTATTCCTAGAAAAAAAGACAGGAAAGGGGTGGGGGGGATCCACCAACTCCCTTGCCCACAAAATAGCCATCTACTTATGAATTCCCACAGAAAGGCTGCTGTTGTCTGCTAACTGCTCAGTACTTCAGTCGATCAGATTGAGGCCCTCAGTAACATGAAAAATATGTTTTTAAAATAATCCTGAAGGTAACAATTTAGGCATGAAGCAAACACATTAAGGTAGGTCAGAATTTTTAGGCACAGCCTTAATAGCATCTCTTTAAAACTTAGCGCTTCTGCCCTCCCCGGGCAACCAAACCATATTTCACAGCTTTAAAAGTGTCACTAAGACATTTGAAAAACCTGTGGGGCTAGAGAACACAGCATGCTGCTACTCAAACTTATTTCATGGGGCTTATTTATACTCTGTTCCTGACCTCGAATTGGAAAGATGCCCTGAAGCTCTGGATATATCTGGTTATATCTGGTCCATATATAGATAAATATTATATCACGTTATATCTGGTGCCATTAGTTCAGAGGAATTTTCTGCCGATATTAAGCTATCAAAGATCCCAGGATACAAAGATATTATGTTTAATTAACATTTTTGGACAGTTATCAGAAATAGCAAATGTAATCACATTTGATTAAGAGGCTCCTTTATCATTCACATTTAACAGACATAATGTAGCTATTTTAGTAGACAGTGTATGTAGAATGACTGAAAAGCAGAGCAATGGTTCAAGGAGAAAATATAGGATTTTTTGGAAAGGGGGGCAGAGGGGAGCAACCAAGTTGCCAAGACTATAAGTAGATCAGCGACTAAGTGTACCGAAATCAACATACACAGAGACATTTTTCCCCCAAGCATGGTCCTCACTTCTAGGATTTGCCCTGGGAAATTTCAATCACAGCAGGCAAAAGCCAAGATTTTCAGAAGTGACTGGCAATTTTGGATGCCTTCATTTTGAGGTGCCCAAATTGGCAACATCATGAAGATGGGCTGATTTTCTGAATGCATAGCACTTATCCTCGAACTCAGGTTCCATTCAGATTTCTCAAGTCTGTCGCTCAAAAAGGGAAGTGTAGTACATAGAATCATTAGGCTTACCTAGCATCTATGGTTTTATTGTGCTTGGCTTCCCAGAACAAAAAGAACATCACAAACAACTACTTTCATCTCAAGCGCTGGACTTTTAAAAAAATGTATGAACTGCAAAAGGTGTCTGTCACGGGGCCGGTCACTCACCCGGCGGCGCCCCCGTCTGGTCGTCACGGGAATTAGCTCTTTGACCTCTGGAGCGCCCTCTGTTGGCAGACGTCCGCTTCTCCACACTCTGGCCCCGTGCCCTTCCCGGACCCCGGAGCCCCTTTTGGGGGTGCTGCACCCCTGCAGTACCCCCCTGGTTTTAGGGTCTCCCCTCCCCGGGGAACCCACCACCCACTATCCCCAACTTGCCTCAGAATGTGCCACTGTCAGTCACTACTTGCCCCTGCTCACTGGGGCGGACTGCAGTATCATGGCTACTCATCACCAGCAAGAAGGGGTTGGCCTGCTGCTGCTATCACCAGCCCTGGGCCGCCCCCTGGCAACCCCCAGTACCCCGTGAGTCGGGCCTTCCCTAAGCTCAGCAAGCTGGGGCCTTCTCGCTAGAGCTTAGGCTCCCTGGCTCCCAGCTGCCTTGCCCTCGCCCAGTCTGGGTACCCCGGTACAGGCTCCGTGCAGCCAGGCCCTGTCTCCCTCTGCTTACAGAGAAGACTGACTTTAGGCCCTTGCCTGCACTTGCAGCCTGGGGCTCTCAGGCTAGAGCTTTCCCCAGCTCCTACCGCCTAGCCCCAGCCCTGCACCCAGCCCCGTACCATCCTTACAGCTTCCTGCAGCAGGCCTGTCTCCCTCTGCTTACTGAGGAGACTTCCCCTGCTTCTCTGTCTCCCAGCCCTTATATCCTGGCTGGGAGAGTTTGGGGCGTGGCCACACAGCTGAACCCAACTCCCAATCAACCTGGGAGTTTGCAGGCTAGCCTCCCAGGCTATTTTAAACCCCTTTTGGGGCTTTTCTAAGCCCCTTCCAGTAGGGGGCGGGTGGACACCCCGCCACAGTGTCATATTAACATCCTTTGAGACTGACGTCTCATATTTGTCTCCAAAACAGGTACTGCACAGACAGCAACATAGCAAGTTTCTCCGCATTGTCTTGTTAGTAGGCCTTCATTCTGAAAGAAGATGCCACCTCTAGAGATGAAAGAGAGAGAAACACCTTCTTCATTTCTTGTCCCTGTACTGAACCAGCTGATAAGTGTGATAAATTGGTACTAGCTGTGGTGGGTTTTTGTGATCTCAATAAAAGCTGGAATAAATATCAACATACTTCATCTGATGAAGTGGGTCTTAACCCACGTAAGCTCATGATCCCTAAAATCTGTTAGTCTATAAGGTGCTACAAGCCTCTTTGTCGCTTTTGCAGATCCAGACTAACAAGGCTACACCTCTGATACTAGACAGCCTATTTCAAATAAGCCAACTGATTCAGCAACATTGACAGCAGGCAATACCTATGCAGGCGACTGCCACCTTGGTCCACATTTGTAGAGGTGGCCTAGATATTATGTAATCCATATCCCCAGTAAAAACCAAGGTCCTTTGTTGGAGTATTATATGCAATATCTATTTACAGACCCATTTTAATCTCGTATCTTCATACCTTCACATTCTGAAAAATCTGCTGTAGTAGATATGCAGAAATAATATAGTCACAAAACTCTTTGCACACAGATAAGATAATAATAATGTAATTGAAGAAAGTATCATAATGCACACACACGGGGGCTGAATTAAGGCTGCACAAGCAAACTAAAACTGGCACTTCCTAATTTCTGACTGGTGCCTTTGCAACACTGAACCCTAACATAATATTAAATAAAAATCTCACAAATTTGGCCTGGTCAGTCACATTGTGTACTAGTCATTCAAGACCCCAAGGAAAAGTAAGGCTCCTGATTCTGTAACAGAGTCAGGGCTGTTTCTACCCATGCGCAAACTATGCAGCTGCATAGGGCACCGGAAATTTGGTGCCCCAAATCTCCTGGTGCCCTATGCAGCTGCATGCTGCATCCAGCTCCAGTGGCCAGCCTGATCTCCCGGACAGTTGAGCCTGCCTCTTGTGGGCTGTGCATAGCAGGGCCCAGGAAAGCTGCTTTTGCCCCTCCCCCACTCCTTCCTCTCAGCCCCCACCCCTGCTGCACCCCACCTCTTTGATCCCCTGCTCCATCCCAGCCACACCCCCACTCCGCTCCTTCTCCCCCCAAACCCTGTCCCATGAGCTATGTGTCCCAGGGACTATAGCAGGGGTCGGGTCCACCCTGCATTCACTGGGCGGAGGGAAGTGGAGTGACCGGGCCCCAGCCTGCTCCGCCCTGCTGGCTCCCCGCCACGCTGGCGGTGAGTGTTTTCCCCCTTTTCCTCAAGTCTGGGAGCTGGAGGCGCAGAGTGGACCAGGCTGGGACTGGGTTGCTCCACCTTCTGCCACGTTGTAAAAGTGGGAGCAGGCCTGACCCCTGCTGCCTTTCTGCACTGATTACTCCTGCTTCCCAAAGCCCTTGGGTGCACCCCACCCCCATGGAGGCCTGAGATGCCCCCCAACCCCTGCAGAGGCCTGGGATGCTCCCTTCCTGCTCGGAGGCCCAGGGCCAGCACCCCCTGCAGGCGGGTTGCATAGGGCACCACAATCTCTAGGGACGGCCCTGAGCAGAGTACTGGTGATTCAATAGGTGGCATTTTTTTCTTTTAGCCAGTAATGAACCAACGTACCAGTATGATATTAAGAGGTAGATTAGTGATATTGGGTTCGGCTCAGTTATGTATAATGTTCTGATCATGTACGGTCACTAAAAATTCAACTTTTTGCAAGAGAAGGGGTGTAAGTCATATGCCCACAGGGAGTGAGACAATAGTGGACATGTGTGCACAACTTGGAAAGTCCATTTGCTTAAGGCCTACTATTATTTCAGAGCCATCAACAATCTTCACTACCCAAGGATGAACCACGCTAATAACTGATTTGCAACCACCCATCACCACCACTCCAGTAGTTAACTTGATAATGCCAAACTCATCAGACCTTGGCCTGTAGCAATTTGGGGTGGCCAGCTCCCAGATTCATTCTGATAGTTTAAGCCCAGAAGCAACCACGATATTATCTAGCGTCTTACCTTCTGCATATCACATGCCATTACATTTCTCCCAATACCGCTCGATTGAGACAGATACCATGTGTTTGGGGAACTTCCCTTGATAGCTAGTTCCAGTGGTTAATCAGCTTCCCTATTACAAATTTCTGCTTATTTCTTATTTGAATTTCTCTGCCTTCAGCTTCCAGCCACTGATTCTTGTTATGCCTTTCTCCACTAGATTAAAAAGCTCTTTAGTTCCTGGTATTTTCTCCCCACTAAGGTACTTAAACGCTGCAATCCAGTCACCTCTCAATCTTCTTTTTAATAAACTAAAGAGATTGAGCTCTTTAAATCTCACTCTAAGGCATTTGGGGACAGAATAGAGAGAAGTAATTCTACAATTCCCCCTTCAGAAGTGAAAATAATAGGGTGATAAACACAGCAACAGTCATGACTGTCCTACTGGCAGTTACCAGTGGTCTATTAGTTGTAATTGTTAATCATCTGTTGCAGAAGACTATTTAGATAACAGTGTAATAAATCTGATTTGTTTTCCTAATCCACATCTCCTGTGTTTTTGTACGTGTAGCAAATGCCTAGGCAAGGACAATAACGCCTCATTATGAAATATCAGCAACTGAAACATATATCAAATTATCTGAATAAAATGAAGCCTAAGTGAAAGGCCTCATCTGAGGCCTGGATTCTTTAGATTTGAACGTTGCTTCACTTTAAAGTACAATGAAAGACTTAGAGAAAAATGTATTTCCAGCTTCCTAAAGCTGCTTCCTCTTCCCCACAACCCTTCCAAAACAGTTTATGGACATGGGTCCATTGCTGAGGGAAGTATATCTTATACCTGTTGAAAAGATGGCAGAGCTGCCATTGTAATGTATCCTGCCTTAGGGTCCCAGTGAACTTCTGCCTGAGCCAGCAAGAATTCCTCCTAGGGCTTCTGCTGCAACATAGACCCTGTACACCCCTACAATGTAGGTTGCAGCTTAAAAGCCACCTTATGGCTTATACTCATTACAAAAATAAAGAATCAGAGAGGTAGCCATGTTAGTCTGGGTTTGCAGAAGCAACAAAGAGTCCTGTGGCACCTTAAAGACTAACTAAAGTTAGTAACTAACAAAAACTTTTGTTAGTCTTTAAGGTGCCACAGGACTCTTTGTTGCTTCTACAAAAATAAAGGAGCTCATTCTTTAATCAGACTGTCATTAACAGTCACTAAAATAATTTCGGAAAATAAGTAGGTTTGTTGTGAGAATAGTTATTGGGAAGGCAAACAGGACAAAATTTAGTTTTGTTTAATAGAGTACAAGATGATTTAGCTGATACAATCTAAAAAGTACTTAATTACATCTGATGATGAAGCACAGTTCAAATTACATACAGGAGTATGCGGATGCTATTTTCCTAGACACACCAGAATATCAAACACAATCTTAAGGGGTCACTATAACACAAACCTAGAAGAGAACTCCAAGACTCAGAACAATAATCTCTTACTCACAATTTTTCAATACATAAGGAGGGCCTTATCAAATTCATGGTCCATTTTGGTCAATTTCACAGTCATAGGATTTTAAGAACAATAAACGTTATGATTTCAGCTATTTAAATCCAAAATTTCACAGTGATGTAATTGTAGGGCTGTGACCCAAAAAGGAGTTCTGTGGGGGGAGGGAGGAGGCACAAAGTTAGTGTGTGTTTGTGGGGAGGGGATTGCACTACTGCTACCCTTACTTATGCGCTCCTGCTTGCAGTGGCGCTGCCTTCAGAGCTGGGCAGCTGGAGAGTAGCAGCTGCTGACCAGGATCGATAGGGGCTGGAACTACTCGTGCGGGGGCGGGGGTGCTGCAACACTCCCTGGCTTGAATTGGTTTCCATCATATGCAGGGTTTACAGTTTGGTTTAATGACTCTCATCACCCCCACTATACAAATTGATCCAGCGACGCTGACAGGATCCCAGCTCTGAAGGCAGCACCACCAGCAGCAGCAGCGCAGAAGTAAGGGTGGCATTGTATAGTATCTGTGTTGCCTTCAGAACTGGGCACCTGGCCAACAGCAGCCACTCTCTGGCCGCCAGCTCTGAAGGCAACATAGAAGTAAGTGTGGCAAACCACGACCCCCTTAAAATCACCTTGTGCCCCCTCCCGCAACTCCCTTTTGGGTCATAACCCCCAATTTGAGAAATGCTGGCCTCTCCTGTTAAATCTGTATAATATAGCCACAGAACACACATTAAAGAGCCTCCTGTGAGCCTCAGTCTGAATATCACTGTGCTAGATTATGCTGTGTAGTCCTAACCTAAGAGGAACTGCAGTGAAACAATCTAATAGTAAAAGTACACAAAAGACCAGATTTTATTGGCGGAGACCAGATTTCACAGTCCATGATGCGTTTTTCATCACTGTGAATTTGGTAGGGCCCTATATATAGGTGCCCCAGTTAGGGTTGCCAACCCTCCAGGATTGTCCGGAAGTCTCCAGGAATAAAAGATTATGTCATGTGAAGAAACCTCTAGGATTATGTCCAACCCAAACTGGCAACCCTACCACCAAAGTCCCATGACTACTTTATAGAGTACATTCTGGGCTTCTTTAGGAGGTAGACAAGAGGCAGAAAAAAATAAATAAAAAAAAGGCAGAATGACTTCCCTTACAGAAAGAGCAGTCTAGCAAAAACAAAATCAAAACTACTTCATAAATTGCCAAACCAAAATAATCTAAAACAAAGACCATTTATAAAAGCTCACATGATTTATATGGTTAACTGACATTTTTTGTGGATAAAAAAAATTATTGTCCCTCTGGTATTCTTAACATGAAATAAACTATACTAGAAGACAATGAAACTCTGGCTGCTGGATTAAGGTGTTAATCGCCAAAGGCCCCATTCTCTTTCCACAGAAGTAAATATCCAGGATATTACTTGAAACATATTGGAATCAAGTGCAACAGCATTAACAGCACACTTGCCAGATAGCAATTTTGAAAGCATTACTGCAAAGCTGACATTTTATTTCATTCTTGGAAATATGCATAGTCAAAGATTAAATTTTGCTCAATAAGATGATGTCTCCAAAAAAATACGTAAGGACGTGAAATGCTGCTTCTTGTGTCAGAAACATTTTATTGGTATTACTGTTGTTATAAAACTATAGAGAATGAAAGCCACCAATTTTCATTTTTGACTGTGATTTTATTCTCCTACTGTCCATTTGAATTAGATATTTTGAAGGGTATACATAAACAGTCACAAGCAGCAGCAAATGAGAGCTAAATGGTGATTCTGTAGCCCTCTTTCAGAATTTCAGCTTATGTTAATGAGTTTTAGGAATTAGTACAAAGTATAGGGTAGGAGCCACGTTGTTAACAAGAAGCTTTCTATTTCTGGTCAGTCACAATACGGTTAAGATTAATTGGCTCAAAGATATGAATGATACCATTAGATTGTTTCACTGCAGTTCCTCTTAGGTTAGCATAATCTAGCACAGTGATATTCAGACTGAGGCTCACAGGAGGCTCTTTAATGTGTGTTCTGCGGCTCTTTGCAGCACATGAAATTAAAACACCATGTGATTATTAACCAATCTAAGTTATTCACCAATCAGGATGCTTTCACTGTGTTATTAACTAATTGTATTCGATAAAATAATAACACTTGGGAGCAGTCATTTTGCCGTGAGAATAATATAGGTGTGTATATACAAAAATAGTAAATGAAACAATGAATTCACACTACTGTGGCTCTTTTGGGGTAATGCTGATTGCTAATTTAGCTCCTGAACCACTGATCTAGCATACTGCAATTTAGGAGAAACATTTAGGCTTTAAGGCTATTCAGGCTTTTGATAGTGTACACAGAGACAGTCTCTGGAACATTATGGCTTACTATGGAATACCAGCAAAAATACTTGTAATAATCAAAGACCCCTATGAGAATGCTAACTGCACAGACAGAGATGGTGATAACATCACCTAAAGGTTTGCAGAGACAACTGGAGTAAGGCAAGAGTGTATTATGCCCCATGACTGCTTGCACTGGTCTTTGACGGCATCATGAAGAAAGTAACTGCAGAAGGCAACTGAGGCATTTTATGGACAAATGATAAAGTACAATTGAATGACTTTGTTTTTGCTGATGACACTATCTCGCTCAGTTCAACGCCTCAATAAATGGACGAAAAGACTCTGTTTTTGGTAGAAATAGAAAAAAAAAGTTGATTTATCAACAAGGGAAAGACAAAATATATGGCTATTAATGTTCCAAAAATTAACCATGAAAGTAATGGGAGAAACAAAAGAATAAGTATGTCACATCGGGAGTGAGATGTGCCATGATGGTGACACCATGCTAGATGCCAAGCAATTAATAGCAAAAGAACAAACTCTTGGCATAAATTTTAAAAGATTTGGAAAAGTAGAATGATCAGCACTGATACAAAAATACAACTTTTTAACACTAGCATCATGTTGGTCCTTGGTGATGGAACAGAGTCATGGAAACATAACAGCAACTGATGTAAGTACATGTGTGTGGACAATTTTCAGAATCCACTGGAAAAAGTTCATTATAGTATCAGAAATTCTAAGTAGAACACACCAACTTAAAGCATCATATGGCAAGATGAAGACTCTGGTCATATTTAGGGCACACTTTAAGGATGACACCTAACACAACTTCCACCTCAAGTGATAACATGGACACCGTCTGGAAAGGGAAAGATTGGGTGATCTAGAGAAAAGTTGCATAAAACAGAGAAAGACTACATCCAACAACATGACACTCAGAAGCCAGAACAGACCAACTCAAGACCAAAACAAATGGTGAAAACTGACTTATGCACCTGCTGGTGTGGGAGAATAAAGAAAGAAAATAAAAGAGAGGAAATTTAGGAAGAATATTTAGTCTTGGCCCTCAACAGGGCTCTAAATGAATAGAAACAGATGGAAATAGCCTGTTGTCTCACAAGAATGCAGCTTTTGCAGGGCAGAAGGTTTGAGAAAGATTATTTGCATTAGAGTAGCACCCAATATATATCACCTCTGAAGGGCTTTCAGATGATAGAGACCTGAGGAGTGGAAGGCTTAATTTGATACTCATTCTCTCTGTCATAATAGCACATAAAACTACTTCTAGGCCATTGAATTGACCTTTCCCAGGTATTTTGGCATCTTTATACTAATTGTCAACACTCCACCCAACGGTCTTCAGTCTCTACCCCCTTCAGCTCATGGTTCAATCCCTACCACATTCACCCCCAGAGGGAAATCCTCCCATTGGAAACCAGAATTAAACTCAGATGGAAAGTTTATAAATCAGTCTTTTGGGCTTGCAATAGGGTGGCCCTTATGCTTCTGAAATGATACAAGAACAAAACTTAATTATCAGAAAATTGACATTTTATAATCAAATATGCTTCTAGTCATGTGAACTACCTGAATATTAAAATTAAACCTCTTTTAATCAGCGTATTTTAAGCAGATTGTAAAAAGTTTTACAATACAGATGCAAATGTATCTCTTAGTCAACTGTTTCTGAGCATTTTAGAATTTAATCATGAATTCTGAATTTTATATTTATTGTGAAGTACATAAACCTGGTCTCTGCCCATACTCCTGGTTTATCCATGACATTCTGACTGTCCATGCACTTTTCCTTCACATCAAATGTCCACCCAAAACCACGAATCAACTTAATGTACATTTCTGATTAGAGGTCACTGATATCTGAAATGAACAAAATCCCTGTTCATCACAACCCCTGTTGAACTCAGTCATCCACCTTCCTCATTTGTATACTTTTGCTTTATATCATGTATCTTACTGCATATCACACTTTCTACCGCTACATATTTTTCTTTTATTCCAGTTCTGGAGCTTGGAGTATGCACAAAAAAATTATATTGAACATGTGTGCCTTTTTTCCTTCCCTTCTTTCTGTCCCTCTTCCTTCCTTCCTGCCACAAAATGGCACTTTCTCGCCATTTCTTTTGGATTTGTTCAGCCTCCTCTTTTGCTCCTCAGCTCCCTATCTTAAATGAAACCACAGCTTTCGAAGGTTTTTATTTGCCATGCCTTTCATTTGGTTTTCAGCATCACTGGAGTGATGTGTTGTATTTTTCAGTCCAAGCAGGACTCAAAATAATCAGTCTGAAAATGTTTACCAAAGGACTTCATGAACTTTGCAACAAAATGGATCCCTTAAATTGCCCCTACAAACAAAGGAGCCTGGACTGATGACTATGCTGAGCTGGCTTTTAGGTTTGTAAAGGCTGCAGTGCCCCTTCTCACTAATTTTGAAGCCTTGAACACTGGTGACAATCTCAGCTTTCATTTTCTTGTCTACTTTTTAAGTAGGCATTTTCACCTCTTTCTTTTGTGGAAAAACCCCCCTGAAAATATAAACTGATCACTAGGGTTGAACCTTTGCCAGTGACTTTCCTAAATACCCAAGGAATTCATTATCCAGGACTGGTGCCTGGGTACACAAACCCACACCCTCAAACCCCTCAGTTATTTGGAGGACCTAGGTCTGGTCAAACAACATTCAAAAAATTATTTGGCTTATTTCACACCATTTTGTGATTAAGTTATTCAACATTTAGTCCCATTACTTACCCAGCTTTGGGAAGATACCAAACCCACTGAGAACTGTGGGTGAGACTGAGGCTAGGTACTACCTAAACTGCTACTGATGGCATAAGATTTACTAAGGCAATCCCCCCTTGCAACTGAGACAGCTCCATTGTTAAGCACTCAGCATGGCCTCTGGCTACAAAGAGGGGCAGCTCAATAAAATAAGGGTTTGGCTACACTTGCAGCTGTAGAGCGCTTTGGGTTAAACCAGCCTTTGAAGAGTGCACTAGGGAAAGCGCTCCAGTCTGTCCACACTGACAGCTGCAAGCGCATTGGTGGTGGCCACATTTGCGGCACTTGGAGCGGCATTGGGAGCAGTGCATTATAGGCCGCTATTCCAGCATTCACGTGGAATGCTGGAATTCAATTTTCAAATGAGGGAAGGTGGGGTGAGTGTGTTGTGTGTATGTGCAGGGAGAGAGAGTGGGTTTTTGGAGTGCCGAGAGTGTGTCAGCACACTATCTTGTAAGTTCAGATCCCCCTTGTTCCTGCCCGCCCCCATCCCTCACTCACTCAGTAAATGTTTGTTTTATTTGCTTTGCCAGGTAGCAGATAAGCAGCTGCTGTCTGAAACGGAACTTTGAAAAGACACTTCTGCATTCCTGCAGTGATTTCACAACAAAGGGAAGAGTGACCACTTGACTTAAGGGGTTTATGGGGCATTTCTGGAGGTCAATCAGAGCACAGTAATGTAACTCCTCCTCCACACTGACCCTGAAGAGTCTCACCCAATTCGCAACAGCTGTTAATCCTCTCGTCGAGGTGGAGTACCAGGAGCGCTCCAGCCAGGGAGTCAGAGTGCTCCCTGTCCACACTGGCAAGGCACGTGGAGAAAGGTAGAGCATTCTAGGAGGTTTTATTGTGGTATAAAGTGTCAGTGTAGCCAAGCCCTAAAAGACTGACTGGTGTAATGGACTGTAGAAATGTCACCATTCTAACCCTGGCTGTGACACTAACTAGTTCCCTGTGTCGGCTCAGTCAAGTCACTTAATCTTTCTATCTTTAGCTCTCCTTTTCTGTTGGCATTTATACTGGTGTTATCAGCAGTGGTATCTTAGCATTTGTAAAAACTGGAATAATGTACATGCCTACTTCACAGAAATGCTGTGACGATTAGTGTTTGCCATGTTCTATCAAGCGGTAAAATTAATCCAAATGCATACAAAACCCTCCACCAGCCCAGCAACTCCCAGATCTCAGACTTGTTTATAACACTGTCCAATGCAAAACTGTTTATTACACATATTGGAAACAACGCATAAACACCAAGGAAAGTAGGTCAGCTCCTTCAAAGCACGATGAAGTATGCTGAATGGAACACTGATATACTCCCCATGTTCTAGGACCAAAACAGAAGAATATTTTTTTAAAGGCATGATATACATCTCTTCGCTACTCTGGTTTTGATCAAGAATATGTAAACAAATAATTGTCCCAGTTTGCATTCTGAAAGTTAAATAGAAACTATTGATGCAATTGCTAAACACAATTTGCAGTGCAATTTATCACAGAATACCATTGTATGTTTTAACATTTGCTTTGTTCTGATGCACATGTGGAACACTTACTGGCTATCACTACATTTAGACACTGAGCCTACAATGAGACCTGTACACCTACAAGAAATTTTACTGATTTCAAACAGGGCTGTACTTGGGGACAAAGCTCGGCATTAGTGGATTTAATTGCAGGATTGGGAGAATTCGACCCTTGCATTTCTTTTGGTATGAGAATAGCCTTGTTCCTCTCCCTCTCCCCCTCCCCATCGGTAGTCATTGTTTTGACATATACCACAATGTGCTAGGCCTTACAATGTGCAACACACAATAGAATGTGAAAGGACCAGCAGACCCTAATCTGAAACGTTTACAATGAATTCTAACTAAAGACAAAACACCATTTTTCAAAAGAATGAACAAATGACATGCACTCAAAACAAAACTGAATATCAAATTTACAATAATCAGCCCACTTATCGAATGCCTTTGTTCAGGTCTGTCTTCAGCTTGAATAAATCAAGCTCCAATGATCACAAAGAATTTACATTAATTTACACAAGCTGGTGATCTAGCCAAATCTATGGACATGAATACATATTTTAAAAGTATACAAACACTTGCATTTTATGGATCCATTAAGGTTTTTTTTTTTCCTGTCAATATTTATGATATTATTAGCAGGAAACAATCTTGAAATGTTTATTGCCAAACAGTTTTCAGTAATCTAAATTTACAGCAAGCCATGAACACAGGGCATCAATTTTCTCAGGAAAATGACAATACTTACGAAAGGACATTCCCAATATATGCATAATATGAGCAGCAGTAGGGGGTAGTCCCATCACAGCAATAAGCTTTGCAGTCATTGTCACACTGAGCAAGACAATCTTCTGCAGAATAAAAATAACAATGCGTTCTCAGTAGTAAAAAACTACATAGTGCACAGCTTTAAAGAAGATGCATTGTAGCAGCATTTTTGCATTGAATCAGTCACTGATAGGACTTCACTTGAGGTCTGATCTGACTCTGCAATCCAAATTCCAGCAGAATTCCAACTGGCTTGAAGAGTACATCTTCAGGTGCCACTGTATAGCCGTATTTTGCAGTTTGGCTATATAGATTCTCTCTCTCGGTTTTTTAAAAAAGAATTTCCAATTTCCAACAGGGGAAACCCACTGACTTAAGGCACCATCTGCTAGCTAAGAACAACTGAAGCACAGTGCACTTTGACTCTTCCCCCACTAACCCGGTCTCCAATTCATCCTCTGCATTAGAGGCTGCAAGCAGGGTAGCGTAGGAGCTGGCTATGCCAGCACAGAACATCTTTGTGCCAGGGCACTTTTAGCTAGAAGGATACAACCACATTTTCCTCCCACCCCTCCCAGTCTATTAATGTGTCATTTTCTGGGAATGACAGGATAATCAAACTGTAAAAAGAAATATAATCAAAGGGTTAACAAATACAGAATGAATATCCTTAATTGAAGAAAGAGAAAAGTTTTTCACTAGCAATGTCTTTGTTGTTGTTTTTAAAGAAACAAACCTGTCCCTCCTAAGTAAAAGCCACAACTCAAAGTTCAGGTTCTCTGAAAAAGTAGCTCTGTAAAACTGTCATTGCAGGGTTCCATGTTTATTGCACATTACTGGATTTCCAGTGTAATTCTGTTAAGTTTACTCATCCAGATGTTTTTCTAACTGTCATAAACCCAGCCTGGGCTCTGAGGGTCTGCTTGGGGTCTTGTAGGTCATCAACCCCAGTAATAAAGATTCAACAAGCCAGATTAATTCCTTAGTTAAACAGATGCAGCCCCATTGAGGGCTTAATGGGAAGACAATGGGTTTGCACAAGTGCAATTGAGGGTTTTATTTGGAGAATTTTGACCCTATGCCATTACAAATTAAGCCGTTGTTGACATTTCTGCATTAGTTTCCAGTGGGGCTTCCTGTCAGTGAGGTCAGGCCCCATATGCTTCAGAGCCTTACTTACTTCCTCACAATAATCAACAAAGCAAAGAAGTAGAAGAATCAGAGAATGTTCATCTACATGGCTACAGTAATCACTGCCCCCTAGTTTTACTGGTGCTGGGTCACCTGGCTAATAAGGAGCAATTTTAAAATCATGCAGTGCTTAGGGCAGGGGTGGGGAACCTCCGGCCCGCGGGCCTTATACGGCCCGCCAAACGATTCTGTCCAGCCTGCGGCAGGGCCGGGGATGCGCCGCAGCCGCCGGCCGGGGACACGCGCAGGCCGCCAGGCTGGGGCGGCTCGCGCATGGAGAAGCCGCCGGCGCCGCGTGGCCCCCAGGCGGGGGCGGCTTGCGCCTGGAGGAGCCGCCGGCGCCAGGATGTGCGCGGGCCGCCAGGCTGGGGCGGCTCGCGCATGGAGGAGCCGCTGGCGCCGGGACGGCTCGCGCCTGGCGGACCCGCCGGTGCCGCGTGGCCCCCAGGCGGGAGCGACTCGCGCCTGGGGGAGCCGCCTGTTAGCCGGGCAGTGAACGGAGGAGCCGCGGGGAGCGGACAGTAAAGGGTGGGGGGGGGAGGGTGGGGGGCAGGCAAGGGGGCGGTGGGGGGAGGCCAGGTTGGGCGGGTGGGGAGGGGGACAGGAAACTAGGCTGGATGGGGTGGGCGAGGGGTGGGGGCAGGAGGGAAGGAGGTTTGGTGGGGGGGAGGCTGGGCTGGGCGGGTCAGGCATGGGGGGGCAGGAGACTGGGTTGGGAGTGGGAGGGGGGAGGAAGTTAGGTTCGGTGGGATGGGCCAGGCCAGGCCAGGCAGGGGTGGGGGAGGAAAGGCGGTTAGATGGGGGGAGGCTGGGCGGGGGTAAATGAAGATCACCCCCTCCACCCAGGCTGATAGCGGGAGCTGACTGGGGCAGGCGGCAGGATCCCGGCTGGCAAGGGGCCAGTGGGAGAAACCCCAAAGCAGTGCAGGGCTAAGCACTCCGCCTGCCACTGCTTTGGGGTTTCCCCCGCTGGCCCCTTGCCAGCTGGGGTCTCAGCTCCCGTTGCCAGCCTGGGCTTCTGGGGGGTGGGGGGGGGAGCAGCCCGCGAATGACATTATAAATGTCCAAATGGCCCTTGACAGAAAAAAGGTTCCCCACCCCTGGCTTAGGGGGAGTGAATGAGTAAACTAGTAAATTTTTGGCAACATTAGAGAGGCTTAAAATGGGCAGGATTTTCTTTTTGAGAGAATCCCATAGAAATGTCCTGTACATATGCTTCTATTTCAAAGAATGTACATTAACAATTATTTGATCAAACATAAATGAAACAAATCATCAATTTAAATTATCAACAATAATGAAACTTCCCCAAAATGGCAAAAGTTATCAGCCAACACACAAGATACTCTTATGTGAAAACAATTAAACATAGCACTATTCTAAGTGTACAAACCACGAAATCTTGGTAGTTTCTGACTGATTATTATACTGTCAATTTGAAAGTTACTGAGCCAGGGAAGCAGTTAAGCATATGCTTATCTGCATCCATGTCCTTAAATCCCCAAAAGTGCTGTCCTGAGTAGGGATTTTCCTGATCTGAAGCCTCAATATTTTTCTAATGAGGGCAATATGAGGTAAATTAGTCCCCTTGGGCTAA
The DNA here is from genome assembly GCA_032164245.1 of Sternotherus odoratus. Lineage (NCBI taxonomy): Eukaryota > Metazoa > Chordata > Testudines > Kinosternidae > Sternotherus > Sternotherus odoratus. Next base: position 158,739,622 of record JAVMKO010000001.1, read on the forward strand.
ATTCAGACCCACTCTAAGTGGTAGCTACTCCATTGTAATCTTGGGATTTGTACAGTTTTTGGTTGTTATTTTTTTAAAGTTTCCCACCATTTCAGGGCCTCCTGCCTGTATGGCAGTGGTGGGCAACCTATAGCCCGTGAGGGTAATCCACTGGCAGGCCACCAGACATTTTGTTTACGTTTGCACGGCTACAGTTTGCCATTGCCGGCCAATGGGAGCTGCGGGAAGTGGTGTGGGCCGTAGGGACATTCTGGCTGCCACTTCCTACAGCTCCCATTGCAAACCATGGCCACCAGGAGCAGCCGGTGGCTGTGCAAATGTAAACAAACTGTCTGATGGCCCGCCAGCGGATTACCCTGATGGGTCACGGGTTGTCCACCTCTGCTGTATGGCAATGGCAGATAGAGGAGTCATTTTCTTGTTTTGTTTTTTAAAACCTATCATGTCATGTACACCTCCTCTGTGTAAACTTACATGGCAGGGTCATAAAAATGCTGTCACCTATCCGCAAGAGCACTGCCAATATGCTTCCATTTGTGGTAGTGCAACTGTCAAACGACTGCAAAACAGACTTGTACAGATACAACTATAGAGCTACGGATGCTTATACCGGATCTGAATTTGGACCAAACACAGACAACAGTTTGCTGAGGTTCCAGGTTTTATTTAATTGCAATTAACATTAAAAGGTTAAATGCACATCCATTTCAGTCTACACTAGTTAGTCTCTAAGGTGCTACAAGTATTCCTCGCTTTCTTTGATACAGACTAACAGTTATTCTTGAACTACAAATATAGCTCATTAACTAATTATCTACTGTAATAAAATTAGAGAGAAACAGGATAAAGTGATTAATCACATTGTCCACTGGTATTGGACATTAGAAGTGCTTAATTGAAACTCAAACTTTTAGTCCAGGGCCTGACCTGGATCCCATTAAAATCAGTGGGAGCAGAACTAGGAAGAGAAGGTAAAATATTGATTTGCTCTGCTGGAGTGTGACTATCAGAAGTAAACCACTTCTACCATCCTGATTTAAGTAGGTGCAGGATAGGGTGCCAGCACGTTGCATAGTGGAGGATGTTCGGAGAAGTTTTTTATTCATCTGGTTGAGTGGAATTCATTTTAAAAAGAAATAAATGGAATTGTCAGCAATTTAAAAATCAACATAGTCAAGACAAATGTAATTGTTCTCAGGAGCAGATGAGAGAGCTAGGGAAAAGTGCCCCTACTTTATTTACTCTAATTACGGGTCACTTGAAATCAAATCATAGCGCCTGATCTGGACACCCCGGGGTTTTCCTCTGAATCCCCTGAAATCTGCTCAGCCCGGGGAGAAAGGAGAGCTTCCTGGACCCAGAGTCGCTTAGTAAAAGTGGGTTAAGCAATTGTGCTGCGGCACGTTTGCCAAACAAGCCTCTTGTCTTTCTTCTCGTGAAAGGGGCCGGGTTGGGTGCCAGGCGGGGGGATGCCGGGGTCTGAGGCAGCCCGCCCTGCTTGCGGAAACTCCTCAGGGCACGGGGCCGGAGACTTGCCAGCTTCCCGGCGGGGAGTCCCGCTGACGCGCCCCCGGCGCCGCGAACTCCCCCGTGGCCCGCCTGTGCCTGGGCAGCCCGGCGTCCCGCGGGATTCTGCCGGAGCCCGACCAGCCTTAGCACGTGGGAGAGCGGGACAGCTGTTGCTGCAGGATGCGGGCGCTGCAGCCCCGGCCCGCCCGGCTCTTCTCCGAGCCTCGCTCCGCCTCGCTCAGCCAGCCCCCCCCCCCGGCCTCCGCCCCCGCCCCGTGCTCCCTGCAGCGCCCCCCGGCGAGCGGCACCTCCGCCCCGCGCCCTCCCCACTGACCTGCGAAGACTAAGAGCAGCAGCAGCGGGGGAAGCAGCGAGTCTCCTTGGGCGCGCCGCTCCGGTGTGTCCATGCAAGCGGACGGGCGGACAGCGGGACTGCTCCTCCCCCGCCCGGGGCGGAGAGGGAAGTGGGGGGCAGGGTACAGTGCCCGGCCCCGCGGGAGAGCAAAGGGCGCACCCGGGGGTGGGGGCCTGAGCTCCCGCGTGCCCCCACCCATCAGCTGGGCTCTGCCCTGCACCGCGGAGCGCCGCCGCCCGGGCCTCTCACGCCCCCTTTGCCTCGCGGCCGCCTCTCGGGGCTCGCGTGTCAGCTCGGTGGGTGGGTGGCCCGCCGCGTATGCGGAGGCCGCGTGTCTGCTCCCGGCCCGTGCGCCCGTCCCCACGCGAAGTCACGACACTGCTGAGGGGTGGGCAAGGGCAGCGGGGAGCCGCTGAGAGCACCCAACAGGCCACCCCGCGGGGGAGAGACAGCGGGGTGACTGTGCGCCTGCCCTCCCGGGCTGCTGCTCCTCGTGGAGTGGATCAGCAGGTGCCACAAGGGTGGGTTCCTATCGGGCGCCCTGAGAGAAGCCGTTGTACGGGAGCTGGACCACGCAGCACAGCCCCGACATAGCCGGGTGCTAGACTGGGACTTGATAGAAATCACACCGCTTCTATGACAGCAGATGGACGCACTTGCAGGAAGGCTGAGCTAGCTCCAGACTCTCACCACCCACAGCAGAAGCTGCTTGCTTGGGGTCAATTTTGAGGACAATTTTTGAAACCTAACAAATTACTAAATGTAGATCCTGCACCCACAACTGATGTGAGCTGGTGTGTATATCTTTTTGTTAACCGTTTTGTTCCTGCGGAATGGAGCAAGAACAAGAAAAACATCCATCCAAACACAAAATACAAAAAACACCCTGTCATAAGTATAAAGTAGTCTAGAATTACTTTTTACCTGTAAAGGGTTAACCTGAAAGTAACCCGAGAGGGGATGAGGAACAGGAGATGCTAGTCAACCTCTGAGACAAAAAGAGAGTTTTCAGTTTTGGTTTTTATCTCTCTCACTCTGTTCGCTCTGGCTATGGGGATGAACCACACCCGTGTCTTTTACTCTACCTATCTATAACCTTCTAACAAGTCAAGTATGGCAGTAAGTGAATTATATGCTTGAACTGTATCACTTGATAATTGATCCACTGTGTTTCTTATATTGTTAAGCTTTAGCAGAGGAAGAATTCCCAGGGAGGGATCAGTGAAACTGTGTGATGCCAGTGGGTTTTTTCTATTGATTTCTGTACATTCCTTCTTCTTTTTTCTTTAATTAAAATCTTTCCTTTAAGACTTCGACTGCTTGTTTCCATTGGATAGATCCTGGTTTTGGATCAGCAAGTCTCACAGAAAAGTGAGAGGAGGTTTTTTTGGTTTTCTTTGTTTCTCAAGCCTCTCCCAGGTAAAGGGAAGGGTTTTGGGGGGATTAAAGGAAGGGTTCCAATTTACCCAACCCCATTGTTTTCTGGGCTTAAATTGGTGGTGGCAATGGTAACAAGTCCAGATATAGGAGAAGTCTGTATTCTGGGAGGAAAGTTTTAACCTAAGCTGGTAAAATAAGCTTGGGAGGTTATTTGTTTTTTCATGCGGGTCCCCACATCTTTACCCTAGAGTTCAGAGTGGAGAGGCAATCCTGACACACCCTTTTACTCTGTGCCCACTCAAACACTGTACTTAATTGTTTAGAACGTACAGGAAGTGCCTGTTATCAGACATGTATTCCTGTGTCTGATCTATTATTTATTGCTTACCTCTCTGCTCTGGCTTTACATCACACTGGCTTCGGAAAGCAGGAGTTACCTGGAGGATTGTAGGAGTTGCCATTGGCATGTGCAAACACAAACCTCCATCCTGACTGACAGTGTTGCTGTACATATAATAAACCAAAGCTAACTGTGGCATGTAATTACCTAATTTGTGGTTAGATTTTTGTTGTTGTTACTGTGTTTTAAGTGTTACATTACCATCATGATAAAGTGATAAATAGTCAAGAACAAATACCTTTCTTTGACAGGACAACAAGACCTGTGGATGGGGGAAGCTGTAGATGTGGTGTATCTTGACTTTAGTAAGGCTTGATACTGTCTCACATGACCTTCTCAAACAAACTAGAGAAATACAACCTGACAGAACTACTATAAGGTGGATGTATAAGTAGTTGGGAAACCATTCCCACAGAGTAGTTAACAGTGGTTCACAGTCAAGCTGGAAGGGCATATCAAGTGGGGCCCTGCAGGAATCAGTTCTTGGTCTGGTTCTGTTCAACAGTTTCATCAATGATTTAGGTAATGGCATAGAGAGTACACCTATAAAGTTTGTGGATTATACCAACTGGGGAGGGGTTGCAAATGCTTTGGAGGATACGATTAGAATTCAAAATGATCTAGACAAATTGGAGAAGTGGTCTGAAATAAAGGAGATTAAATTCAATCAGGACAAATGCAAAGTACTCTGCTTAGGTAGGAACAATCAGTTGCACACATACAAAATGGGAAATGACTGCCTAGGAAGGAGTACTGCAGAAAGGGATCTGAAGGTCATAGCTAAATGTGAGCTAACAGTGTAACACTGTTGCAAAACATACATCATTCTGGGATGTATTAGTAAGAGCCTTGTAAGAAAGATACGAGAAAGTAGTTCTTCCACTCTACTCTGTGCTGATTCAGTCTTAACTGGAGTATTGTGTCTAGCTCTGGGCACCAGAGTTCAGGAAAAATGTGGACAAACTGGAAAAAGTCCAGAGACGAGCAACAAAAATAATTAAAGGTCTAGAAAACATGACTTGTGCAGGAAGATTGAAAGAAACTGGGTGTGTTTAGTTTGGAGAAGAAAAGACTGAAGGGGGGGGGGGACATGCAACAGTCTTCACATATATAAAAGGTTGTTACAAGGAGGAGGGAGAAAAATTGTTCTCTTTAATCTCTGAGGATAGGACAAGAAGCAATGGACTTAAATTGCAGCAAGGATGATTTAGGTTGGACATTAGGAAAAGCTTCCTATTGGTTGTTATGGAATCTCTATCATGGAAATTTTTAAGAGCAGATTAGACAAATACTGTTAGGGATGGTCTAGATCAGGGGTGGGGAACCTCCGGCCTGCGGGCCTTATACGGCCCGCCAAAGCATTCTGTCTGGCCCACGCGCGTCCCTGGCTGGCGGCTCCCCCAGGCGCTTCCCGGCCCCTTCACCGAGCGCGGAGCCGCCCCCGCCTGGCGGGACGCATGCGGGCCGCCAGGCGGGGGCGGCTCCGCACTCGGCGAAGGGGCCGGGAAGCGCCTGGGGGAGCCACCGGTGCTGCGCGGCCACCATTAGCCGGGCGGGGAAAGGAGGAGCTGCGGGGAGCCGACGGTCAAAGGGGTGTGGGCGGAAGGCTGGGCTGGGAGGCAGGCAAGGGGGCGGTGGGGGGGAGGCCAGGCTGGGTGGGCAGGGAGGGGGGCAGGAGACTAGGCTGGATGGGGTGGGCGAGGCGTGGGTGCGGGAGGGAAGGAGGTTTGGTGGGGGGGGAGGCTGGGCTGGGCGGGTCAGGCATGGGGGGCAGGAGGCTGGGGTGGGAGTGGGGAGGAGGTTAGGTTTGGTGGGGTGGGGTGGGCCGGGCCAGGCAGGGGTGGGGGAGGAAAGGCGGTTAGATGGGGGGAGGCTGGGCGGGGGTAAAGGAAGATACCCCCTACACCCAGGCTGATAGCAGGAGCTGACCGGGGCAGGCGGCAGGACCCCGGCTGGCCAGGGGCGGAAACCCCAAAGCAGTGCAGGGCTAAGCACTCTGCCTGCCACTGCTTTGGGGTTTCCCCCGCTGGCCCCTTCCCAGCTGGGGTCTCAGCTCCTGTTGCCAGCCTGGGCTTCCTGGGGGGGGGGGGGGGGGGGAGAGCAGCCCGCGAATTACATTATAAATGTCCAAATGGCCCTTGGCAGAAAAAAGGTTCCCCACCCCTGGTCTAGATAATACTTCGTCCTGTCATGAATGCAAGAGGAGTGGACTGGATGTCCTCTTGAGGATCCTTCCAGTCCTACGATTCTATGATCATCTACCATAAAAGCTATAGTTTAATTTTTGGCACCAGTCCTGCTCCCATTGATGTCAATAGAAGTAGGATCAGACCTTTGTGTGGTGAATGGCTTGTGTACATTCTACTGTAGAGGTTTTGACAATGGTTATATTATACGTGCTTTCTAAAAAAAATCAGACAATATTCAAGTCTTATTTTCTGGATCTACTGAAACTAGACTGCCTATTTTGCTTGCAGCTATAGGAGCAGAATCAACACATGGAAAAGTGAATATAAAACAGACCTCTGTAAGGTTTTTTCACTACATCTAAAACAGTTTTTTTTCAAACATGATTACAGGCCTGTGCATTTCTTTTACAGTTTGTGGCCATACTTATATTAAGAGAAACTAAAAAACTATGTTACCTGAGGAAAGTTATAGCATGGTTTTACCTATTGTAGATTATATTTAAAAAATCACTATTGATATTGAATAGGAAAATTGTTCTTCAATGAAGCTGGAAACAATAGCTTCAAAGTATTTGTTAAGTATGAATCCTACAACCATATATAAATACTGCAGTTAACTCTGTTCAAGAATTACTGGGGATAGAGTTCAGAGGCCAAAATATTTAGCCTATGACCTCAAAATACAAACAAACAAACCCACAACCACCACCACCCACCACTCTATCTTTGTAATGATTTATATGTCAGGAAATGCATTTTGAAATATTAAAGAATGTACATACTAATATGAGAAAAATCCACAGGTGTTTTTGTTTATGAAAGGCCTGCTGTAGATGCATCTATTGGTGTCTGGGGGAGGGAGGACTTGGGCAAGGGAGAGGGATGAAAGGACTTTTTAGGAATGTGTTACTTCCCCTCCTCAAAAAATACAAAATATTAACATCCCCTAAGGCAAACAAACAAAGAAAAAACAACCCCCACACGAACAAAAACACTTTGGAAACCTTGGACTTGTCCACCAGTTCATTTATTAGCATGTATTTTATTTGTGCTTGAAATTAACCATTAAAACAAGCTCCTTTTCTTTTATGTTCTTGATTATCCTGCAGCATCTCATTTGAGTTAAAGGCTGGACACAGCTGAACAATGGTGATTGATTTACAGACCAGCTCCATCAAATTCAGTAGGGTTGCACCTGATTACTATGTCTGAATTTGGTCCCCTGGCCAACATTTATGCCTCAATAATCTGATAGTTTATCTTTAATCCATTTAAAAAATCATTTAGCTTTATCAACAGATACATTGCTTTCACATTTGCTATCTTTGCTATCAGATGGTTAAGATTCAGATCTCGTACATAAAACTCTAGAAGAATCAGCAGATTCTCCAGTTATTTATTTTTAAATTAATCTGCATCTACACCAATAGTGTCAAAACACTTGCACTGGCATTTTTGTTCTTCTCGGGTTTTGTCTTTTGACTCCTTTCCTGATTCTCCTGAATCTCATTGCTGCTCGTGCTAAATCTCACGTCCGTATTTCCTAAAATTTTTGGGTCATATTCCCTACATCTGGGGTAAATTTGCCAAGCTTCACTGGATTCAGTACTGATTTACACCAGTTGAGAATTTAGTGCTGTATTTCTCTAGTAGTGTTTTTTTTTAATGCAGGTTGGAACAGCAGAATTTGCAGTCTTAGGACCTCACAAATATTCCCTTGTCCTGAAATATTTTTTAAATTCAGTACTTGAAAACGATGTGTGTGCGGGAGGGGAGGGGGCAGTGTTTTTCCATCAGGTATTGACCTCTTTGGATAAGGGAAAATTTGTTTTTAAATTGTTGTTGAAACCCATTATTGAAAGAAATGACCTGGGGAACTGATTCTGGCACACAATCTCCCTCATCCTGTGGTGAACTTTTTGGGAGAAATGTTTTCTACAGGAATTTAAATTGGGGAGGTGTTCGAATTTACAGGGTGGGGAGTGGGTGGAAAAGGACTATATTGGCAACACTGCTTTAACTAGTTGAACACTCAGGATGGAGGTGGTGAGGCAGTTCAGGGGGGTGTACCCAAATTCTGAGGATCATATTGCAGAGTTCTTCCTCTATCGCTCTGTTGTTGGGCCAGGGACTTTCCCCCGGGCCTATAAAATGAGCTATGGGGTCTGCACCAAAATCTGGTAGATTCCCTAGTATCCATGGGAGATTAAATACATCTGCAAGGAGGTCCTGGACCTATGTACCAGTTCTGGCCTCTGATGGCTCCGTACCAGGCAGTGTGGCTCCAGTGGGAGTTATGCCTGCCCCTGCCTCTGGACCTCCCACCCCACCACAGGAGATAGTGAGGAGGGACTATATAGAAGAAATTATACAGTCCTAGATTTTTCCATTACTGCAGTGCTGGCTTGTGTTATCTATTCTTGGAGGATTCCGTATGGGTTTGGAGGGGGGTGGGGACCTGGCGGGGGCTGCTTTCCGGCATTGTGACCCCCTTCCCAGGGCAGCTAGAGCAGCGGTTCTCAAACTTTTTGAGACTGCGACCCCTTTTCCTGCTCTGTCGGCGCGGCGCGACCCCCCCAGTCTCCGCCGTGGGCGGGCTCCCGGCTGCGCCCCGGCCCCCAGCCCCCGCCGCGGGCGGGCTCCCAGCTGCACCCCGGCCCCCAGCCCCCGCCACGGGCGGGCTCCCGGCTGTGCCCCGGACCCCAGCCCCTGCCGCGGGCGGGCTGCCGGCTGCGCCCCGGCCCCCAGTCCCCGCCGCGGGCGGGCTGCCGGCTGCGCCCCGGCCCCCAGTCCCCGCCGTGAGTTGCGGCGGCAGGAGCTCGCGACCCCCCAGGGAGCGCTCAGCGACCCCCCATTTGAGAAACCCTGAGCTAGAGGGTCTGGGTCTCCCTGGGCAGCTCTTACCATGGTCTGGCTTCTGGCCTAGCCAGGGGGCAGGGCCTTGGGGGAAGGGGGAGGAGAGGAGGAATGGGGTAAGGCCACTGTTCTGGCACTGGTGGGCCCCCCACTTCTACCCAGGTTCTGAAACTACTGCAGGGTCCTCAAATTGGCCAGGATCCCTGGGCATGGGCCGCATAGGTCCACACATTAATCCATCACTGCGTATAACCTAAATAAGATTAGCACAAGGCTTAGTCACGAAGATGTTTGTTAACAAACATTTCCAGAAAGTTTTCCCAATCACATACAGAATCCCCTGACAGCAAAAATCATGTTACCTGAAATGGTTTTCAATAAATGATCTTGAAAACCATTTCAAGATTGGGGAAATTTTGTAAAGTAGACATGTCCCCCCAGTGCTAGCCTTCAGGGATATTCTGAAGAGACAATCCCTCTCTCACTGTGTTAATGTCTTCAAACTCACTGTAATCGGGCATCACTCTCTGTAGCTGAATCAGCCATTTAGAAATAGTAATTACAATAGGTGTAGTACAAAAGGCAGCATCCAGGACAGTGAATGGAGAGGGAGGCGGAAAGGTTATGAGGACAGTCTCTGAAAGTGGTCAATATTGTACCAGATGATTCAGCATAACCTGTAAAACTTCCATAATGGATAACTATACAGTAATATGCCTCTATGGAATGCCTCATCCTAAACGAAGGCAGTTAGTGATTGGCTGGCTTTTGCCCTGAAACATGAGGGTTGATACCCCTTATACATATTTACTTAGTAGACAATGGAGAAATAAACGAGTTAGTCTCTAAGGTGTTACAAGTATTCCTGGCGTTCTTTACAGATATTACTGTTACAGAAAAGGACTAGACAGCATCCTACTAAGTTATTTTCTTCAATATCTATTGGCAGGGAGTGTATTGATAAATTATACTTTTTGCAATAAAGTACTTCCTTTTATGAATTTTATATTTGGTGTCTCCCCATTTCCTTATCATGAAAGAGTAAATAAGAGCATCTGATTTAGAGCAGGATCCAAACACGCATTACGAGAGTCTTCCAATTGACTTCCATATTAGCTGGATCAGGTGTAGAAGTTCTTATACATTCATTATATCGACTTTTACCCATCTCCTTTCTACTCTAGTCTTTCAGGCTTCTAATCAGTTTCACTGCCATTATTCGGATATTGTCTATTTCTGCTATATCTTTTTTGGCATAGGGTGAATACTGAACATAATATATAAGATAAACATGGCATTATAATATTTTCAGTATTGTTCTGCATCCTTTTCTAAAAGCAACAACATTTTGTCATGGCTACTCAACTCTAATTATAAGGATCTTAGGCTCCAAAGGGGTAGTTTTATTTAGTTATCAAAATATTAATTGTTATGACACAGGAAGTAGGTGTTAGTTTCATACATCACAAAAGTCCCTTCAATTTGTACTAGTTTATTCCACAAATCTTCTTGCTGCCTCCTTCAAGGTGTCTCAGGCTGAGGCCACATCTACACTGAGGGTGAGAGGGAGTCGACCTAAGATACACACCTTCAGCTACGTGAATAGCATAGTTGAAGTCAATGTATATTAGGTCGACTTATCTGGGCATCCTCACAGCGGCAAGTCGACTGCTGCTACTCCCCCGTCAACTCCGCTTCCGCCTCTCAGTAGAGTTCTGGAGTCAACGGGGAGAGCGCTTGGGGATCAATTTATTGCATCTATGCGCGATCCGGCGGGTAGTGTAGACTTACCCTGAGAAAGACTGAAAGGGGAATGAAGTTTGTCAGTGCAATTTCGTAAATCACCCGAGAAGAGTGGTGCCAAATGATGCTCAGCGCTCCTTTTTAACGTTAGCTACTGAAGTCAGTGGCTATAATCCCATCACAAGACAGGATGATTTACCTTTCATACCCCTGATATTGTCATTTGACTGGACCCAGGAAACACACACCACAGTCTATTACCAGAATCATGAGAATAACACCTTTGTTATATCCTTTGTTGTTGCTGAATGTTAACATTTTATAAATCTCACAAGACACTATTATGTAACAAATATAATGTTCTTATGAGTCCCAAATGTGCCTTGTGCCCTTTTGGTGAACCTAACTGGTTGAGCAGTTTCATTTCTGTAATTTATGGAAAACCTCAAGAAATCCTCAGACAGCCTAACGTGCACAAAAGCTCAAAGCAGCAAAGGAAGAGGGGTGTTTTTCTTATTGTCTGCTCATCAGACATATTTTGCTGTTCATCCCAAGCATTTACCTATAGGAAAAATAGACAACAGAATTGCTCTGGCATTGTTTCTAATAAGAATAAGGTGTTCCTCAAAAAGACGATATCCTTTCTGTTAAAGCACCAAATGTCGATTTATAAGCCTGTGCCAAAAGAATGCATCTGGCAAAAGGCTGAATTCTATTCAGCCTTGATAATCACTATTTAAAAATACAGGCATTCATGTTTTTTATTGCTTTCCTTAATGAAACATTTATTTAATAAACCCAAACTAATTAGGAGTGCTAAGTGAAGCGTAGCAAACAGTAACAACATCTGGAGCTAATTCACTAGTCACAGGGATCTTGGACATTATATCAATGTTAATGCCTATTTCCCTTACAAATCCTCCCCCCCCCCCAAACCTTTATAATTCAAAATTAAGGTTGATAACTTTGGGCATGAAATAGTTAAGGTTCCACATTGATTTAACTCTTCCCCTTAACATGTACACTGTAATTAGGGATGGCTAAATTGGGTGGACTACAATAAGGAACATCACTTATGAATATAGGAAGGAAAGTAGAAGTTTTCTTCTTCCATAGCTAGAGGCAAAAAACTGGGTCTCTTGCCAATGCTGGAACGGCAGGAAACTGAACTTAAAACTCCCTCCCTCCCTCGTGGCACGGAAGCTCTTACATCACTCCGTTTCAGGTAACATTAACCCCATACAGGCAAGACAACACTCCACACTTATGACACAAGGTGTTTGCAAAATGCTTTGAGAGCCATAGAAGAAAGCTGTTATACAGGAGAAAATATATGTTATAACTCATATCAGAGATGTAATAAGTGATCATTTTAAACACACAAACATTTTTAGAGATGCCAGCAAGACAGCAGTAAAACAGGATTTTGGCAATGATGAAATGCACTTTGGCAAATTGGCCCTGTAGCAGAAAACATCATGGCTGACTATGGAGAAGAGAGGTCGTGGTCTCCTCAGCAAGGACAACACAGAGTAATGGGAAAGTCTTTCATAGGTGTTTCTTGTGGTTTGCACCATCATTATAACAACATAAAAAGTAGTCTGTGCATACAGAGTGTGCTGGTGAATGCATGTTTCATGGCACCCACCTTATAAAGATAGAATGTGCCTAAACATACAGATATAGTGACATTAAGAACTGCTAATCTTTGGGAGAAAATCCCCATTTGCCAGACTGATGGCCATTATACAGATTTTAATGGCTGTAGATTTTGAAAGGCTGTTTACAGCTAGCATTCTTTTATTGCCATCCTCCCCTATTGTGCAAAAAAAAAAAAAAAAGAAAAGAAACAAATTACAGTGAGACCAGGGATTCCTGATGGCCTCCTTATTTATAGTTCAAAAAATCCATCCTGTTTTTAGGAATGCCTCTGCCTGAATTCTAACTTTCCAAACAGCTTTGCAAGTGGTTCTTATAGATCAGTGGTGGGCAACCTGTCCCCACCTTTTGCCAGGACGATAGATGATAACATGCAAAAATGAAAAGGCTATTTTACTTGCCTGTCAAAAATAATTGCTCACCCCCAGTGAGTGGGCAGATACAATTTTGCAAGGCTTCTCCCAGAGCTACTGCTAGCTAGAGATCTCTACTAACACCAGCCTAGTTGCCATTTGCATATGGATAGCTGTAGAATTGTAAAAATCAATACGAAGACTTAAAGTCAGGAGGATGAGTAAGAACCGGGAAGACTTGAATTCCTGGAATGTAATGACTCGAGGCAATAAAGGCTTGAACTTCTAGAATATAAAGAACTTCTAGAATATAAAGAGTAAAGACAAGATATACAGTCTCTGAGCTATCTATCCAGGTAAGAGGTCTCCAGGCACAGAACTTTTGAATATTCTTTGTGCTATTTATCCAGTGTAGGTGTGAATCATGTATATGTTTGCAATTTGTATTTACAGGCATTCTGATATATGACAAATCTCGACATCTTGCAGTAAAATGTCACCTTTCTGGAGCAAAATCAAGAAGCTGTAAACAGCTTAATTATGTTTATGTTTGAAAATCAGCAACTGTCCCATTAGCTTTAATGTCAGTGGAACTATTCACAGGCTTAAAGTTAAGCAAGTGCCTCAGAGCTTTGCTGAGTTTGGACTTTAGTACTGTATTTTTTTCATAAAGAAAGCGAGGAATACTTGTAGCACCTTAGAGACTAACCAGTTTATTTCAGCATAAGCTTTCATGGACTATAGCCCACTTCATCAGATGCATAGAATGGAACAGAAGTAAAATGCATTTGTAGACACAGAAAGAAGGGAAAAAAAGTTGTATATTAGCATAACCAATTCTGTTAAATCTGGATGGGCCATTATCAGCAGGAGAACAAAATTCCTTTTGAAATGGATTTTTGTGTCTGCACGAGAGAGATAGCAAGTGTTGAAGGTAAATTAACTCGGGAAATGCAATCAATTAGTGTAATGAGAGAACCATTCACAAGTCCTATTTAGCCTCTGGTTAATTGTATCCAATTTGAAAATTAATTCCAGTTCCTCAGTTTCTCGTTGGAGTCTGCTTTGGAAGTTTTTCTGTTTCATAATGCTAATGTTATATGTAGAAACATTATATGTTATGTTATATAGCTTGTTATAATACTGCACGTGTCTTATGTAACAGAACTATAGCCCAGCTGAGAAGAAACTATTATGATCTATTAAATAACATGCAATATTATGCATACTTACATACATATTATTCACACACTTAGACACTGACCTGGAACCTTCAGGGAGGCTGTGGGTTCTTATGCAATCCCATTGATTTGAGTGTAGTTACATATGTGTAGCAGTCTATCTGGGTGCTGGAAACACATAGATTCTCGATTATCCAGGATGATAGGGAAAAATTAATCCTGGTTAATAAAATCCCAGATAATCACCACCCATAGGAAATATGGGAGGGGGGGTTGGTTCACTAGCCGCCCTGAGTCAGAGTGAGGGCGTGTTGGTTCACTGGCTGCCCTGCGCCCTGGTGAGCTGGTTGTTTGTTTGTTTTTTGGTGTGCTTGGGGCGGCAACAAAGCCAGAGCCAGCCCTGCGAGTTACGTGTATTTATTTTTTTGACATCCTGGTTAATCCACAACCTGGTTAACCCAATCCTGGATACTCGAGAGTCTCCTGTATGGTTCTGTGGGTGCTGACGCTCCCCATGCCAGGCTTGAAGTGGTTTCCATCATATACTGTACATGGTTTATAGTTTTGTTCGATGGCTCTCAGCACCCTCACTGTACATATGTGCCTAAACTATACAAATTGTTCCAGCACCCCATGCTCCACCTTACAAGATCAGATTATAAGATCAGAATCTATGTATGCCTACTTATCTATACCTGCCCCTGGATATATCTATACTTATCTATACCTGCCCCTGGACACTTCCACTGCTTGCATCCGACGAAGTGGGTATTAGCCCACGAAAGCTTATGCGTCAATACTTTAGTTAGTCTTTAAGGTGCCACAGGACTCTTTGTTACCTCTGCTATTCCAGACTAACACGGCCACCTCTCTGATTCTTGAGAATCTATGTACGTTATATATACACACACACATGCAAAACTATTTATTTACAGAGGATACAGGATAGCGTGGTTCAGTATATAGAAGAGCTGGCCAAACTTTTTCAAAACTTTTGAGCAGTAAAGCCTCAAGTGAGTTTTGAGATCCTTACAGGTAGTATTATAATAAGCCCTGATTCAGAGAAGTGATCAAGCACACACTTAAAACCAATGGGTCTTAATTACATGTCTGCAGTTAAAACTTGAACATAAGTCTTCTTGACTAGAATTTGATTTAAGCTCATGTTTACATGTTTTCCTGAAGTAGGGCCAGAGGCCTCAATTCTGCAGATACTTATGCACGTTTCATTTTAATGACAGTGAAATTACTAAGTTTGTAAAGTTAAACAGATACAAGAGTCTTTGGCAGGATCTGTGCTTTATCCTGCACTACTGCATTGTGTGTAATATAGATGCCTGACATGTTACAGAACACACAACTATCTTGGGAATGTTTTAGAGATTTAATATTTAATAGGGATTTTTCCATGTCTTAATCTAATGTCAGAAACCTTTACTAACTGTACAGGACTCAGAGAGGAATTTTATAACAAAGCCTCTAGAAATTACTTACAATAGATTGTGTACAAAGAATAAGATTTTGAAGTTCAAATATTTTAGGATCATAGAGAATTTAGGCCCTAATTCAGCAAAAGCACTTAAGCACATGGACAGCTTGAACTCCTCCTTCTACCAGGTCCATCGCTGGGCTAGGTTTGTGTCTGAAAAATCTAGGGTTCCAAGGTCCTTCAGACTGAGTTCCATGGCCCACTCTACTGGCTGCTACAGTTCAGAAAACTCACAACTCAGTCCCTGCCGGCATGCTTCATTGGCCCGGTGTGAAGCTGGATGCAGATTCATTTGAACAAGCAGAACTTTTTTAAACCCAGTGCACTGCTCTGTTCATGTGGCTGAATTGTTTCTAGCGTAACCCCACCCATCCCCATGGTGTCCCATCTCTAACAGGCTCGTCCAGGGAACATGGGCCTTCTGACTCCAGTTCCACTGGTCATGGTACAGATTGAGGTTTTGCTCAGGCCTTACTTAGTGTAAACTGCCATTGACTTAAATGGAAACTTTTTCATGAGTAAGGACTGAATAAAAACTATATAAGGACCTCTGAATTTGGCCTGATTGTTAACAAAGATAGCTGTGTGTCTTATTTCCCTGCTTTGCATCTTAACGTTTACCTTCCTGTGTCCTTCAACATTTTTTTAAAGATACAATAAAAATGTTTTGATAGGATATTTGATTTCTTTTGATACTATATGTCTGCCATATGGCAGTGAGGTTTCCATGGAGATGCCTCACTCTTGAATAGTAGTATAATTAATGTAGAATTATTCATTTCCTTTTATTTGCATCAGAGTTACAAGGCTGCCTCCTCTTTTTTTGTAGGCTTTTTTCTCTAACGAATATACACATTTTGTGCAACAGAGCGAGGCATGTACATCTGAAAACAGTCTCCATCCTCCACAACAATGTGGAAAATATGGAAATACAGTTGAGATCTCCACAAGCAAATATTGAATTTAGAGATTGTATGGAGAATGCATCCATAACAACACAACAGCAGCTACTTACAGTAGGATGCTTAGGAAACAGAAGAAAGAAGTGTTATGAATCACAAAAAGGCATTTTCTTCCTCACACCTCTTTCCCAATGAATGCACAAAACTGTATGGAAATGTTTATTTAATTGTCTCCTTTCTGGTTTAATAGCTGCCCAGATTACAGCAAAATCAGATCTGAACTGGAAAACTTCCTTTGCTCCATGCTACAGTAATAAATATGGTGTCCGTTGGAGATGACAACCAAAAGCAACATGTTGCGACAAACAATGTAGCACTTAAAAAAACCAAAACAGTTAAGCTATATATTTAGAGTAGTGTTGTTAGACAAAGCACCACCAAGGCTTTCTTAATTGGCTCTAAACCAGGGAAAGGCTTCATTGTTCATATTCAAGGTGACTGAAAAAGCCAGGAGGAAAAACTGGGCTTGCGTTATTCTTTTTTTTTCTTTATGTTGAATTAAGGTGGCCTGAAACAGTTTTCCCATTTGTTTTTACATTAGAAATTCAGGCGTCTGTGACAGGCTTTAAAACTCTGTGTCAGCTAGAGAACTAATGCAGCCATGACTTCACAAGAGGTAAGACAATTTAAGATGAACTATTAAGAGAGGAAAGTATTTTTAATCAAACTGTTTACAACTTTTGGTTGTTGTTTTTTATGTGTGTGTGTTAACAACTATTAACTTTGGTGCCTACCAATCTGTCTGTTCAAGCAAGCGTCTGTTAAAGTTTCAGACATTGACCTATTCAATTTAGAACCCAAAACAAAAACAAGACCGACCAGAATTTACAGTTGTGCTGCTTCTGGATTCATCTGCATGAGGAAAAAAAATGTATCTTCTTAACTAGCAAAACCAAGACAGACTGTAGAGTTCACTTGAATTAGTAGGTCAAGGTAAATTATTGACTCTCCGGTAGTCTTTAGCTTGACCCAGTAACTTCTGTGAAAAATTACAAACTGTCTTGCCTGTGCTAGGATTTTATGTTGTGTTAATTATCATGTGTTAGCTAACACAAGTTAAGAACACACATTTTATCCTAGTGAAAACAGCCTAAGGAAAAAGGCAGGTAGAGATTTAGAAGCCAACAACCCCCCTCTGACTCCCCCCTCTCCCCCCCCCCCCCGCAAAAAAAAAACCCCACCCAAACTTCTCAGGCCTTCATTACACATCAGAAAGAAGCAAAACAGAATACATGTCTAAATTTTTTTTAAAAATACTTTCCAGGTCACCTGTCAAGTACTTTGGTAATCTGCACAAGATTTAACAGAGCTTTTACTAATCACAAATCTGTGGTTTTTTATATTTCTATACAAACCTTCTGATTGCAGGTGTAGTGAACTCAACTACAGTCCAATAACCACTGTCAAGTTGTTTGCCCAGGAATAGTTTCATGCTATTCCAGTTGTTTAATGTGTGTGAGGCTGAATGAGAAAAGAAACACAGCTTTCCCTTTAATATGTATTAGTTTTGTTTCCACCATAAGCCTCAGTTCTGGTTCTTAGAACCAGAGCTAGTGTGAAGGTTTGGGGGAGGTGCACTGCATGAGGAGCAATAATTTGTACCATATTGATGGAAGAGGCCAAAGTGAGGCACATGCTTCAGTGAATGATGGGGGAAACAGACTTAGCTTTACACCTTGAGAAAGTGTGTTTCTCTTAGTGCTGCCCTTTAGATAGGATGACAGTCTTGTGGTTAAGGGCAGGTCTACACTACGGTGGGGATCAACACTGTGAGATTGATCTATCGGGTTGATTTATCACCTCTAGTCTAGACACAATAAATCGATCCCTGAGTGCTCTCCCAACGACTCCTGTACTCCACAGCCATGGGAGGTGCAGGTGGAGTTGACGGGGGAGCGGCAGCAGTTGAATCACCACCGTGAAGATGCCGCGGTAAGTCAATCTAAGTACATCGACTTCAGCTATGCTATTCTGGTACCTGAAGTTGTGCATCTTAGATCGATCCTCCCCCACCTCCACCCCCCAGTGTACACCAGGGCAAAGTCACTGGATTGAGACATAGGGATTAAGGACTATGTTTCTGGGTCTTCCACAGTCTTCTTGTGTGACCATGGGCAAATCACTTAATTTCTGCATCTCAGTTCCTCACCTGTCAAATAAAGACACTATTTATTTTCTCCCAATCACTATCAGTCTTGTCTATTTAGATTGTAAGCTCTTTGGGGTGGAGTCTATTTCTGACTATGTATTCATACAGCTAGTTTAACTAAAATCCCACTCAGAGAAGTTATAGGAGTAGTCTAGAGAAGAGAGATGTCTGCAGATATGTTAATAATTAATAGATATGGCCAGCTTGTACCTGGCAATCAAGAGTACATACCGTGTTTCCCCGAAAATAAGACAGTGTCTTATATTAATTTTTGCTCCCAAAGATGCACTAGGTCTTATTTTCAGGGGATGTCTTATTTTTCCATGAAGAAGAATACGGTACACATTTATTGTTGAACAAAAAGGGAGGTCTTATTTTCGGGGGATGCCTTATATTACAGCGAGAGGCAAAACTGGAAGTAGGTCTTATTTTCGGGGGATGTCTTACTTTCGGGGAAACAGGGTTTTGTAGCGCCTGTAAGATTTCTTGTTGTCCACTGAAAATGGCTTTGCGTGTTGGTCATACTACCTACCCACCTGGGCCCATGACTTCAGTTGGAGTCTCAAAGAGCTACTATAATACAAATAATAATCGAGTTGTGCAAGGGGAGTGGCAAGGTCAATAATACACTCCTCTGGGATGATGGGTAACGCTGGTCATACTAGCAACTTCCCTCTCCTTCCATGGTTTGGGTATCTACATTGTGTGTCATCCTCAGGAGAAGCAGGGAAGAAGAAGGTCAGCAGATGTAGGCCCTGGTCTACTGACAGAAAGAGCAAGTTCCTGAACCAAGGACACTCCACTAGGAAGCCCTGCAGCCAATCTCCCACAGTTCAAATCTGGAGAAGCTCAGCTGGAGCACATCAACTGATCAGAGTGTCTGGAACAATGCACAGAGAAAGAGGCAATACCTCATAGTCCAGGTCCATATGATCTCTAGGACAATTATAGATAGAATACTCTCCCTCCCCTCCAGATATTTTACGAATTATACTAGTTATGCGTGAAAATGCAACCAAAGTGGGGGGGGGAGGGGGAGGAGGAGGAGGGAGAGGGAATTCTTATTATTCAAAGCAACTAAACACATAGAGCCTGAACATTCTCCTCAGATCTGTGATTTTTGTATGGAATTAATATTTGCTATGCAGTATGTATGAATCCACACAACAAAATGTTTTTTTAAACCAAAATAACAAAACTGTTTTCTAATTAAAAACTTTCAAGAAAGCCACAGAAAGGAAAAATCACCTCTAGAAAATGTGTGATTCTACAAATAATGTCTTATTATAAGGGATTGTCTACACTACCACTATAACATGTCATATGTCACTCAGGGATGTGGTAAAACACCCACCGAGTAACGTAAGTGACACTGACAGAAGCACCAGTGTAGACAGTGCTATGTCAGCGGATTGCTGCCGACATAGCTACTGCTGATCCTGGAGGTGGTTTTATTATGTTGGTGGGAGAGCTTTCTCCCATCAGCATAGAGTGACTACACGAGCGCTCTTACAGCTGCATCGGTACAGCTGTGCCATGGTAAACTCACTAGTTAGACATGGCCTAAGAGTATTAGCTGTTCAAAGGACTAGACACAGTTTTATGCTAACTTCTTCCTTTCTCAAGGGTTCATTAACTCCTCCTGGAGAAGAGTATCTCCCTTTAATGTGTTTTGTGGTACACTGTCATTTAAATGGCTCAACATTTTCTAACTTTATCTGTTAACCCTTCTAGGAACCGAATCAGTGGAAATGGTTTAAACTGAGAACCATGGAGGTGCAGTGCAGGACTATGAGATGACAGTAGATTAGCTGTCTAGGCAACAGGCAATGTCTCAGATGAAACATTCATTTACAAGGGCAATGCAAAGGATCACTACCACACTGTTGGGCAGTCTTGCATTCTGAGGATCTTAAGACCGTAAAGGCAGCCGTTTGCTAGTCTCAGCTGGGTGAGTAGTGCAGTGCCATCCGACTGAGCATGGGATGAGGAAAGCAATGCAGCTATAAACATTATAGCCTAAATTATCGTAAGAAAAATATATCAGCCAAATGAGAACATTGCACACACCCCACATTCCAGTGGAGTCTATGCAAGTTGCTCCTATGAATTCTGACAGTTCATTAAAGTGACCAATGAGTGCTTACAACAGGATTTTATCATTGAAAACTACACTGCGTGTTAGGCGCAGCCTGACACTGATGGTGGCATGAAGCCGCACTGCTCCAGGGGGAGCAACAGATGCATTCTATTTCAGAGAGGCAACATGCCTCCCAGAGCTGCCCAGTCTGCTACGTCATTTTAATTTCCTCCCTATGGCTGAATAGCTTGGCTGGACAGCACATGGGAGGGCAGATCCATAGCTCCACCTATGCTTTGCTCCTCCCTAGCTCTCCTCACTTCTTTTGGGGTACTGTACTGTCCCAGGGGAGTAGCTAGGGCACAGGGGGAAAGAAAGAGGTTCTTCTCTTATTTCCCTCCCACCACACACACACACACACACAGACACAGACACACACACACACACACACACACACAGAGAAAGAGCTTACAAAAAGGGTAGGCAGAGTCCTTCCTTCAATGAATAAAGAAGTAAATGATAGAGATGCCAACTGCAGCACCATAGTTAAAATTGAGTTGAGTTTTGCACCTAAAACTTTTATACCTAAAAGTATAAATCAGTAACTTAAAAGGTAAGAACATTACAGTTATGGTGTAATTATCCTCCAAACAAGCATTACAAAACCAGGAAAGTCATAATTATGGATATACCTTATTAGGTAGAAGAGGAAAAAAGCTGCTGGGCTGATCCATTATTCATGGGAGAGGAGTGGGAGGCAGGAGCAGATTCTGTATTCCTTTCTCTCTTCTCCCTCCTGTGAATAATGTATTGGCCCAGCAGCTCCTTCCCTCTTCCCCCCACCATCTGAAAACTACTCTTAGCTCTATCTTTCCTTCACCTCCTGCTCTGTGGTCCCAGGAGGAAAGAGGGGCAGGGTTCCAGAGCTGCACCTGCAGGGTCTCTGTGACCTGCATCAGCAGCCACATCCGCCAGCCAAAGGCTAGTGTGTGTTTGTGTGTGTGTGTGTGGGGGGGGGGACTGGCATTAAATGTGTGCGCAAAGCAGGTGCCCTGCTTTCACTGGCTGGAATTGAGTGATGTGGCATGAATTTATTATGGATGCAAGAGGCAGGCATCGTGTGTGAAGGTAGCAGCTCACTGAATTTCCATGAGGAGCTTTTCCCATCCATGAAGATGCTCATGGGAGAAGCTGAGTGGCAGGTGGTGGTGGCTTTCAACTAAAATATGATTACAATTATTTTGACACAGTAATTAATCTTCCCTTTAGGATCCACATACAAAAGATCCCCTATAAACATGTCTCAGCTAAGTAGGAGGAAGGTCCAGTTGTCTCACACGCTTTCCCCTGCCCCAATTTGTGGACAAATGGAGGGTTGTCTATGGGCCCATGAATTTGGGGGTCAGGAGGAATGAAGGAGAGGACCAGGGTGGAAATATGCATTGTCTCCTCTTCTGACTCCATTAATTAGTCATATAGAGCAAAGGAACAACAAAATACAGGTAAAAATATAATAATTACATCCACTCATACTAAGAAAATGAGCCACAACAAATGGTTATTAGACCACAATGAACAGATGGCAACTTGCATTTAAATAATAAAGAAAACTAGAGATAGGCCAATAGGACATCATAATAGTTTCCACTTCTATAGAACCTTCTACGCAAGGGTCACAGAACACCTCTGTGAGGTAGGTATTAATATCCCCAACCAGAAAATGTGGAAAGGGAGGCACAAAAAATGATTTACTCAAGGGCCTAAGCAAGTCAACAGCAGAACTAGAAATACAACCCAGAGCTCCAAATATGCTCCCTGCACTGAAACCACTTAATCAAACACTCCCCACATTCTTTGAGATTAAATAAAAAGGGACATGAATGTGAATCACCCTTACACTTGTCTAGTGTGTTTTTTTCAAAACCTATTCCGGCTTAGGCCATGTCTAAAACAGACTTAACCTGGGCCACGTAAACCTGATAAATAGAATTAAAGTTGGGAGAGTGACCAATTTCCCAAAGCTTTCCTGTGTACCTTTCTAAGTAAGGCCTGGGAGGAAGCGGGGGATGAGGTAATCACAAAGTTGGGCTCCTCTCTGCCAGTGAAGTTTACTTAGCAGCTAACTTCCTTTTCTGTTGCTATGCCATTCACACACACACACACACACTTATATATATATATTGTATAATATAAAAAAACACATGCTGGTTTGTTATAAAAGCCTAAAATCTCTCTATATTATAGCACTAGCGAAAATACCCGGCGTTGCTCGGGTCAGTCGGAGGTGGGGAGGGGGCAGACAGCTGAGCGACTGCGGGGTCCGCTTAATGGGGGCAGAGAGCAAACCTGACACCCCCACCTCACCCCCCCAACCAAACCCGACACCCCCACCTTACTTACACCTCGACCAACTCCGACTCACATTTTCACCCCCACCCAAACCCAACACCCTCACGTCTCCCCCTACCAACCCCAACACCCCCTGACCAACACCCACACCTCACCCCCATAGACCAAACCCGACACACCCACCTCACTTCCCCCCCCAACCAAACCTGACACCCCCACCTTACCCCCCCACCAAACCCAACACCCCCTGACCAACCCCAACCCCCACACCTCACCCCTCACCCACCCAGACACCTTCCCACCCCCCCAGACCAAACCCAACACCCCCGGCTCACTTACCCCCCGACCAAACCCGACACCCCCACCTCACTCCCCCGACCAAATCCGACACCCCCACCTCACCCCCTGACCAAACCCGACACCCCTACCTCACTTACCCTCCGACCAAACCCAACTCGGGTCTGTCGGAGGTGGGGAGGGGGCAGAGAGCTGAGGGATTCCGGGGTCCATTGGAGGTGGGGAGGGGGCAGAGAGCTGAGGGATTCCGGGGTTCCGTCGGAGGGGGGAGGGGGGAGAGAGCTGAGGATTCCGGGCTTCCGTTGGAGGGGGGAGGGGCAGAGAGCTGAGCGAGTGCGGTGTCTTTTGGAGGGGGTATTATGACATCAGAACTATGTCACAGAGAACAGCAGCTGCCCAGCTGATGTGATTGGTCTTTAAAGAATTTCACCCCTGGGGGGCGTCAGAGGTGAGATTTGAAAAATTTTCGACTCTTACGGTCATTAGGACCC
Source organism: Sternotherus odoratus (assembly GCA_032164245.1). NCBI lineage: Eukaryota > Metazoa > Chordata > Testudines > Kinosternidae > Sternotherus > Sternotherus odoratus. Next base: position 158,763,064 of record JAVMKO010000001.1, read on the forward strand.
CAAGACCTCTAACTGTACCAAATTTCAAGTCTCTAGCTCAAACGGTGTGGAAGGAGTAAGCTTACATACATACACGCACGCATACATACATACACGCATACACCATTTGACTTTTATATATATAGATTTACAGTTTTAGAATGTCCTATTACATAGAATTGTACATTACAATGAAATCATTCAGACCTTGATCCTGCAATGGTATCCACTAACTTGTGCCCATATGGAATCCTACTGATGTTAATGGGACTTCACAAGGGTACACAAGTCCACCCAAGCAGACCCCATTGCAGGTTTGGGGTCTATGGATATTTCTAATTTTTTTTAAAAAAAGCCATATATTAGGATAATCAAATTCTGTCCTGAAATATAAATCAAGCCATAATAAAATTAAATTACCATAAGACAGATGAAGAGCCTGAAACTTACTTGCCTACTTACTATCCCAAATCCCTTGATATTTAGCAAATTGCAATGGATTCCCTGCTTTAACAAAAATGTAAGTCTGATTAAAATGTGAAACCTTAAATCTTGCTGGATATAATAATTAATAATCCATTTTTAATAGTTTGAGATGAATTTCAGGTATACATTTCCTTTTTAAACAGCTGAAGCACAGAGCTGTAATATGGAGAGAAAGTAAGATTTTGAATTCATTATATTAAATCCTCTTGAACATGTGGATCTGAACATTTCATTTCTCAAACTACAGGAATTACATGTTGGAAACATAATTCTAGATTAGTTATTTTCCATACTCCTTTGGCCTAATAATCTTGTGTAAAACCAGTTTAGAAACAAAACCATGTTCTTGTTCCAAAATGTCAGTAATCCAATTACTGAGAAATTTATAAAGGACCATCCTTTCTCACATCCTCTGACAAAGCCCTAAACCTGAATTTTATGATTCATTTCATTAGCAAAAATATCTGTTTGCACAGATTTTATTTCTTGTATTAAGAAAACTGCAACATTTTCTTGAGTCTCTAGGGGCTTGTCTTCACTAAAGCCGGCAGGGATCGATCTTTGGGCGATCGTTTTATCGCGTCTCGTCAAGACGCGATAAATCGATCGCCAGCGGCTCCTCCGTTGACTCCGGAAGTCCAGCTCGCCAAAAGGCGCAAGCTGGAGTTGACCGGGGAGTGCGCTGCTGACTGCCGCCGCCATGAGGACAGCAGGTAAATCGGCTGTAGATACGCCAAATTCCGCTATGTTATTCAGTAGCTGAATTTGCGTATCTACAGCCGATCTCTCCCCCAGTGAAGACCAGCCCTATGTTAGAACTTAATTCTAAAAGGCACTTGAATCCACCCCAATGAGAGGAAGAAGCTATATTGACGGAGCGTGTCTCCCATTGACATAATGTAGTGTGGACCCCACTGTATGTTGACTTACGTTACTTACGAAACTTAACTAGTGTAACTTAGATCGACTTAGTGTTAGTGTAGACCAGGCCTTTGACTCTGATCCTGCCCTGAGAACTGTGTGGATAGACTGCGGCACCCATGCTGAGCTCATTTAACTTCAAATGGGAGCTGGGAGTGCTTGGAACAACTGCTGTCCCTTGCTGCAATTACTCAGCCACTGCTTGACGGCCGTCTGCTGCATCACATGAGAGCGAAGAGGGCAGCTCTGGCTACTCCATTGCTTGCTTCACTTTCAAACTCTGGGGACCCCAAGGTAGGAGCTTGATTAGCTCTGCCAAGTCTAACAAAGGATGGCTCCCTTCCTCTCCCTCACACAGTCATCCAGAAAAGCTGGGGGATGGGGGAGGGGGGGGGCGAGGGTAGAAGAGAAGCTGAGAACTAACAACTAGTTATAGCTCCCAGATTCTTTAACCTGGTGCAGGTAAGAGCAGCCTGGAGCCTTCCCTAAATTGTGCTACCTGACAACATTCCCTTGCAGACTATATATGCCAGCTGAGGACAATCTGAGTGTAGCATGCTCCAGCTATGCCCTCTCCCCTGACATGCACCTGTACCCAGAGATGAAAGTGGGCTGATATGGGCTGGTACAGCGTACCGATAAGAAGTGGCTGACGGTATGGGTCTGTAAAAAGCTGACGTTAAAGCCACAGCAGTGCTTTAATGCTGTTGCCCCTTTTGCCCCACCCAAGGCAGTCAAGAGGGAGAGCAAAAGCGGCAGCTGCCGCAGTAATTTAAAAGGGCCCAGGGCTCCCGGCTGCTGCTGCTGCTACCGCAGCAGCAACTAGAGCCCTGGCCCCTTTAAATCGCTGCCAGAGTCCTTGGAGGCGCGAGCCAGGCAGTGCCGAAGGGCTGGCTTGGGGAGGCTGACTCCCAGCCCCGCCCCTTACGCCAAAGGCCCCACCCCTTCCATGGACCCAGAGCTGGGCCCCTGTACCAGTAAGACTAAGTTACTTTCATCCCTGCCTGTACCACTGTATGTGCTGCCAGCACTGGCTCTATACCAGTTAGGGAATTCAGATGCTGAAAGAATCCTGAGCAAGATGGTTTCTGCATCCATTGAGCTACGTCAGTGGTTCAAGAGGGGCAGGGCAGAGAATCTGTCCTAAGAACTCTTTTTGTCTTGACCTTTTGAAATACAATGTTCAGGCCCCAGGATGAAAACCTAGTACAACCGCTGAGCTAAATCCTAATATCCCTATGGAACAACATATGACATTCAGACCTCTATGGAAAAGTGCTACTCACAATTGACCTTGCTGTACGGTACTCTGTGTGCCTTTGAGTCTAGTTTGTGATGCTTAAGTGCTCAGTGCAGTCAGTTATATCACAAGTATGCTGGTATCATCATGCTTTAATGTATGAATATTGTTGTCTGCCACCAAATGTCATGAAGACATTCAGAGTGTCACACATGAGTAATCATAGGTTTGTTGGTGGCATGTAATTTCATAAATTTTGACAGTTTAAAGGATGGAACTGTTGTGCTAAGTTTTAACTGAGTCAGTGTTTGTGGTGTCACAGGGGTAAACATAGGGCTGAATTTTTGTGAAAGGTTGGGCATAACTATTGATAAATAATACTATGGATATACTGGAGCTATTTAGATTGTAAAAGAAAAACAGATATTAGAATCATTTATCTCAAGCTCTGGTCATCCCTTACAAAACTCAATAGTCACAATAATTGCAATGTCATATTAAAACAACTTAAATCCACTGTTAGTGCATCCCTTCCCCCCCACCTCCAACAATCAAATTTGGAATCAGACAAGATCAGCTAACAAAATGCAGTTTGCTGTACATTATGCAAAACTTAAAAAAAGTTTACATACACACACACACAGAATACTGGAATCATCTGGCGTATGCCTGACACAAGCTTTATCTGTAGCCATAATGAGATAAGATTGACTATCACTCAATAAAAAACACCCATACACACACACACAATAAATTTATATTAAGTATTCTGGAGTTGGTTTCATTGTCTTCCTTTTGTAATGTCTAGTGTGTAGAGCAGGGATCGGCAACCTTTGGCACGTAGCCCACCTGGCCCACCAGGGTCAGACCCCTGGTGGGCCAGGCCGGTCTGTTTACCTGCCACGTCCGCAGGTTTGGCCAATTGCAGCTCGCCGTTCCAGGCTAATGGAGACTGCAGGAAGCAGTAGCCAGCACATCCCTCGGCCCATGACGCTTCCCGCAGCCCCCATTGGCCTGGAGCAGTGAACCACAGCCAGTGGGAGCTGCTATTGGCCGAACCTACGGACACAGCAGGTAAACAAACCGGCCTGGTTCGCCAGGGGACTTATACTGCAGGCCGCGCGCCAAAGGTTGTGGATCCCTGGTGTAGAGCATCAAAAGCAGATAAAGAACTAAAATAAGTGAAATATCCTTTTGACAAATAGGACATAAGTTCATGGTGACAAAATACCAGTGTAAGGTTCTTCAGTTCTTCATCTTGGGATAGTAATTATGACAGGGTGGTCTGGAATCATATGGCAGGCATTCCCTGTGCATGTTGATGGTCCTGTGCAAATGATAGTGAGTAAACTGTACCAGTAGCACTAAGCTAAGTCTATGAAGAATCCATCTGCACTGGGTACGCTCTAGTGTGGGTCTGCAAGGGCTCTGCAAGACTTTCCCTGCAATGGGTCTTCTCAGCAACCAGGGACCTCTGTGGAAACAGGGCACAAGAACTAAGTACAGGGAGACTGTCTCTCCTGTGTTTTCAGTGCTCCTGCTGCTGGTAACCATGATCTGCCAGGAAAGAGGAGAAGGAAGGTACCTGACAGTAATGCAGGGGGTACGGAGCCAAGTCTGAGGGGTGCTGGGTGTAAGGGACTGAGGCTAAGGGAAGAGGGGATACAAGCAGGGACTCAAACTTGGCCATGGAAAGTAACTACTAGAGAATACTCCTATAGAACAACAAGCATTCTACTACCCCTTTGCAAGTCCACACAGGGATCAGGCAGAATGTAGCCCTTAAGAGATTTTTAACTATTACATCATCTATAACTGAAACAGGAAATAACAAACAAAACAAATCACCACCAATCTTTTGTTTAAATTAATGGACCATATCATACCGTCAATGAAATCAGTGATGGTCTAACCCTCCAGTCTTTATTCATGTAGGCAGTGCCACTGAAGTCAAAACCAAGGGTCACATTCTAGGATTCAAAATGAAAGAGTTCTGAGTATTGCCAACCCTACATATTCAAAAACTCACATATAAAGCCCCAAAAGATCATGCATTTTTTTAAATAATAAGCTTAGGGTTCTTTTTATTTGCCTGTTTTCAACTTTTAGGATTCATAATTTCAAGCTTTTCTCTGCAGTGATGAGGGCTAAAAACTTTTGTTTTCTACAAAATAAAAGCTGAGAATCCTATGTAGTTATGTGACTCCAGAAGCTGGGCTTTTTAAAAAACACACCAAATATAATGTGACTCACAATAAAATTGTGAGAGTTGGCAATACTAAATTCCTACATATTAGTAGCCCAATATAGCCTATTATGTGCTCTCTGCCCTCAGTATCTCTCTTCTGCTACCTGATTTAAGATCTATAAAATAAAATGTTACTAATCTCCTGTCACTGCTGTCTTCTTTCTCCTTCATTCCTCTTTCTTGAATGAGAAAAGAAAAAAACAGAAAGGTTAAGAAGTGAAATGATCTCCAACCTCATCCTAGAAACAAACTAATCCTCCCATCCTCTTCTGAAGGCTCCAATTGCTGAGTGATTCTTCTTTTTCATATCCTATTTCAATAGAGGATTCTTTTGAAACAAGTTGTTCCACTATGGCACTTTCAAAGACTCTTCTGGTTTGTTTGTTTTTAAAGTCTTTGATTTCTGCTGTGGATTTGCAACTAGCAATAAAAAAGGTAGATAGTCATAAAAGGAACTGAAATTAGGGCTAAAAACCAAAAACAAACCTAACTTATGCTAATTGCCATGGTTACACTAAATTCCTTCTTTTCCCATGCACTGATGACTGCAACCCCAAATGTGCTGAGCTGGATAATTTATATACTGTATTTTATTATAGACAGCTAAATAAAAAACCCATCCAACACAAAAACCATCACCGTATTGAAATAATCAAAACATGGTTTGTGGTTCAAAAATCAAGAATTGGTGCATTACTTACAGGATCTGTATTTAGAAAGTGAGTGAAAGAGACAAAAATGGGAGGTTGGGAATCAAAAAATTAAGCTTAACAAAATCCTGCCATTTTCTGTGCATCTGCATTATCCTTTAAAGGGGTTGTTCCAGGTCAGGTATCCATGAAATTCTGCTAAAAGTGAATGGCACAAGTCCATCAAAGTTCAAAAAGACCCCTAATATTACAAATGAAGCACACAAAGAAGAAAAGAACATACATTAGTCATCTGTGTTGCATCTGCCCAATGCCTGATTAACCTTAAACTTAAGCAAGGATGTAAGGACCTGATCCTGTACCAAATAGAACTACTCACATGAATGGGGATTGCAGGAGGCCATTAGAGAGGGTGAGTCTTCTTACCACAGTTGTATTGATTTGCCTCCATCATATAATCACATCAGTGCTTTAAAATCCAAGTGATCCATCACAATTTGCTTTAGTTTCTAATAATCTCTTCCTAGCCAAATCTCAGAACAAATACTTTATTCTCATTCTCCTTGACCTGCTAGTCTCTTTCAACACCGTTGCCCATATCCTCTTCTTGTCCTCCCTTGGCTTGTCCTCTGCTGGTTCTCCTCCTACCTCTCTAATTGCCCCTTCAGCGTGTATTTTAGAGGATCCTCCTCACATCAGCTCCAATTTTCAGGGGGGCTCCACAGGGTTCAGTCCTTGGTCCCAACTTCTCCCTCCAGACCTTTATTTCTGCACAATCTCATCAGCAAATACAAATTCAACTACCATCTGTATTCTGAAGACTCACAGATTTACCTGTCTACTCTACTACTATCTCCTTTTGTGCAAACTAAAATAACCTGTCTCTCTGACATCTCCTCCTGGATGTCTGGTTGTCAGCTCAAGCTCAACATGACTAAAACAGAGCGTTTAATCTTTCTCCTACCTTCTTTCTCGATCAATGTGCACAGTGCCACCATCCTGCTTATCACTCAGTCCTGCAATCTGGGCGTCATCTTTGACTAGTCATCTCTCTAGGCCCTCACATCCAGGCATATTTAAGTCTTCTCGATGCTTCTGAATAGCATCTCTATCCATATTCTGAATCGCATCTCTATCCAGGCTATATTTAAGTCTTCTGGATTCTTTCTGAATAGTATCTCTATACGGTTTTTCCAATCTATCCATCCAGCAAAACTCTGTTCCAAGCTCTCACGTCACCTCATGTCTTGATTACTGAAACATCCATTCCTCTGGCCTTGACAAATGCAATCTTGCCCTGCTCATATCTACTGAGAATGCTGCTGGAAATCTAATTTTTCTAGCCCATTGCTTTGACCACATCACTCTTCTCTGTCCATCCCTCCACTGGCTCCCCCCCGCCCCCCGCCTCTATCACATCAAGCAAAATCTACTGGCCTTCACATTGAAGGCCCTTCACCACCAACCCCCCTACAATACTTATTATCTCTCATTCACCATAAGAAATTGACTCCCAGGTCCAATCGGGGCAGGACATCAGTGCAATATGCCAACCTCCATTGCCCCCCAGGTTAAGTTTTCAAACAAGCACCTTTGTGCTTTCTCCCACACTGCCACCAGCTTCCCATAGCCATCTGCAAAGATACCTCATTATCCTTCAAATCTCTCCTCAATCCTTTCCTTTGCCTAGAGAAAAACCCTTGACAATGGTTAGGCTACCAGTGTGATGAGAGAACTGATGATCAGTATTCTCATTATTGTCCCCCCATATTCCCTTGTCAGCCTGTCTGTTCTCTCTCGTCATATACTTGGAGAGTAAACCCTCTGGGGCAGGGACCATCTTTTACTCTGTTTGTAAAGTGCCTAGCACAATGCGGTCCTGGTCCATGAATGGGGCTGGGAACATATTACAGATATAATCCTTAGGGTCACCATTAGCATAATATTTAAAGATGAGTACAATGTTGGCCACTGTTGCAAGTTTTTAAAAAATGACAAACTATTCATTTCATTTATCCCACTTCTCTGGGTTTCACTGATCTAGTCTATAATGTGCTGGCCACCCACATCAATACCAACTTTGGGGCTGATGGTTTTCAATGAACTTGCACTCTATTTATTCTCATGTATTCTCAGGTAAATTTAGGAGTCTCTAGTGTCAAAGGGAGGATTATGGCAAGTAGAAGTTACTGAAAGTGTACCTGTATGGCAAACAAGAGAAAATAAAAGTATCCTATATAGCCTGAACCTGTTTCAGCTCGATATACATTTCTATGCTATCCCAGCATCCCTCCACTGTCACAGAGTCCCCACAGATGAGGGAAAGAGGTTCAGGAACGTGGGCTGATGATGAAGGAGTAGCTTGTACAGAGGGTACCTTGATAGTAGCAATGAAAATAGTTATTTCCATTCCATATCACTTCTGTTCAAATTGGTCTTTTTCTTTGCTTTGTGATAGCTGTAGCAGAAAGAATGCTGTCATTTTATTTTCTGCATTATGACAGTGCTCAGGCTACTCCTAGCTTTACCTATGAAGTGTTCAGTCAACTAGATTAGCAAAATAAGAACAGATGGGAATGAAGTATTTGAACTTTTTTTTTATTGCAGTGCAGCCATTATGGATTGTTCTACTGATCTCACTGCAGTCGCTTCCCCAGATTAAATTCTTCCCACACCTCACAGTCACATGCCACCTAATGAACTAGAAAGTAATCATAATTTATCTTTTATTAATAATTGCTGCATTACATGCAACAGACTTCTTACTGTCTGGCTGCAGCATTCAGGCAAGCAGCAGGACTCAAGGGCAGAGCAATGATGCTGTTTTTTTAAGTTGCTTGATTAAAGGGAAAGATAAAAGGCAACGTGGATGGTATAAGTTTATTTGTTTCACTTATGTTAAAATGCTAGAATGGCCTCAGTTCTAGGGCAGATGTCATAATCTCTATTATGGAAGCTATGCTAGCCTTTGGGGAAAGACTTACATTATTTGTTAATAGACTTATAATCATGATGGGTCTAATCTTCCAGTCTTAATTCTTACTCAGGTAAAATTCCACTGATTTAAATGGGAGTTTGGCCTGAGTAAGGAGAGCTAGATTGGATACATGACATTTTCTATTTATTTCCAAAGCAACATTCATGCCAAAGCAGCCTGCAAACTATAAGAATACTACACCACTGCAAATGCAATCATTTTGGGATGGTAGGGCAGCAAACTGGCACATATTGCATAGGGCATGATGGAAAACTTCTTTGCTTAAAAAAAGAACCATGGGATCAAAGGCCTGGACTACACCAGCAGGAGCATTTGAACGAAGGTACACAACTTCTGCCATGCTATTTGTGTAGCTGAAGTCGAAGTATCTTAGTTCAATTTACCTGGCTGTCCCCACGGCAGTGGGTCAACTGCGGTGGCTCCCCCGTCGACTCCGCTTACTCCTCATGCGGAGCTGGAGTTTTGGAGTTGACGGGAGTGCTTTCGGGGATCGATTTATCGCATCTAGGCGAGACGCGATAAATTGATCCCCGATACATTGAACACTACCCGCCGGAGGGGTAGGTAGTATAGATGTACCCTTAGAATGCCCACTCCAATACCCACAGAAATCAATGGAAGGCTTTCCATAGTGGGCATTGGGGCAGTCTGATGTGTCTACACAGAACTTGATTTTTAAAGTCTCATCTAAAAGTTCATTATGCAACTGACTCCCAAGAAAGCCATTTATCTACTTCAGAAAGATGATGTCCTGCCGCCGACCTTACTGGAATTTGGGCCAGGACTTCCAGTGTAAATATTTTAAATGTGACCGGGGTATTTAATAATAATACATAGATCTTATAAAGCACTTTTCATTCATTGTTGTCAGTGTGCTTTAGAAAGCAGGTCAGTGTCATCATTTTGTCTCTGTTGCTTAAACTAAAAGAGTCTGGATTCTGGGTTCAGTTAGCAGTATTCAGCGAACTCAGAATGGGACTTGAGGATATTTCCTTTGCAATGTCAATTATGCCAATCCAGTCCATGCTCCGGGACCAGAGCACAGGTGGCAGAAGGGAGAGGGCCAGCTACGTATATAGCTGGCCTTCTTCTATCTGCTCCTCCACTCTGGGTGGAGCACAGGACTTTCCTAGAGTAGCACTGACACACAGTAATGCCATGACTCAAATGTCATCACATCAGGCTGCAATACTGAGCCAACAACATTTGGAATGTGGCAGATTTAAGTGGGGCTAGATTGGATTGGGTTATCCACTGTGCTTATCCATACTGGTTTGTTGTTCTAAACTAATTAGTATCTATGGATGTGTCTAACTGAGGAAATATGAGATCCACAATTCTTCACTAGTGGTAGCAAAGGAGGAAGCTCTGGTAAAGGCAGAGTTTAGGTGAGTTTTACACCCTTGTTGTCTAACCTGACTCAGACGAGTTGGACAACACAGACACAGGTTTAATATTATTTCACACAAATTCCTCAGCTTGATGAAATATTTATTTCTAAATCTACACACTGCTTCCAGACATCATTTAATTAACTAATTGAGTATCTTTGGTGCCAACCCCACAATTTGTTCCACACCAAGTCAGTGGGGCTTGACATGTGTAAGAGGGGGTTACCCCAGCCCTTATGCTCTTGAGTACAAAGGCTGGGCCTCTTCTATGCCAGACCAACAAGTTCTTTTCCCCCCACGACACCCCCACCTTGCCAGTTGGGGTTCTTGTTTTCTAACTGGACGACTATAACTCCTGGAACCTCAGGTGAATAATCCTATTTACAAGTTCAAAAACCACTTTCCAAGAATATTATCTACATAAGCAGAGTCTGAATGAGCTCTCCCCTGACATCTAGTGGTGAGCTGTGGAAAAAGACTTGATCTTGTTTGCATGGACACACCCACCCTGCCTAGATGCTCAACATGATGGGATTGCTTGCCCAAATGATCACTTGTGGCTGGTGTTGGATTCCCAGTCTCCTTGTTATTGGGGCAGGAGTAATAAATAGTTGGTATCCTTATTGTGTGAACTGAGGGCAGCAGAACTGTACCTGGCATGCCCCAATGGAGGAATTCACTGTCAACTGAATAGCACTCGGCAGGCGGGGGACACGAGTTCCAAAGCCCAGTGAGTTGAGAGAGGGAAGGTCTTGCATTCTATTTGATGTCTCTCTCTTCATAGTAAAATTTTTATTAAAGCTAATGTTAAAAATGAAAATGTACACAAACTGAGAAGTAAGATACTGGACATCTGGAGTCAGGCTGGGGTTATGGGTGATTGTAGGTAACAGGTAAGGGTTTACAAGGTACATGCATCTTACATATCCAGTATAGATCCAGATTGGGGTGTGGGAGTTTTTTAAAGCATCAGTGTATAGGAGTGTTCGGGTATGCCACCCAGGGGATGTAGTGAGAGTCCAAGTCCGTGATGGTGTAGGCAATAAGTACATGGGTAGGGTGCGTCCCTCTGTTTGTCAGGGAGGGGAGGGTGGATTTTTTCCTTGGTCGGTGGTCTCGGCTACTCAACCTGGTACTGGTAATGTCCCATGATGTGTTCAGTGAATATGTCTCTGGATCACCTGATGATGTCAGACCCCATGAGCTGTTGCATGAACCAGGCATAGCCCTGACCGACTCTGCACACTCTCCGTACCAGTCCATTCTGGGGTCCCATGCACCCAGGGCTCCTACAATTAGGGCATGGAGCTGCACCTCGTAGCCCTGCACTCTCAGGATGTCAGCCAGCGGGGTGTACTTCGACACCATCTGTGTTTGGGCCTCATGGAAGGCCGGTGACTGGTTTTCAAATGGCACCGTGACGTCTACTATGAAGACCTTCTTCTTCTCTGCGTTGGTCACAACGATGTCGGGTCGCAGTCGTCTGTCTGTCCTGGGGATGACGGAGTTGACGGAGATCTTCCCCAGAGATGGTGGGATGGCTTTCACCAGCCAGTTCTGGATGGCATTGTGGCGGTGCTGCCCGTCTCCAGAGTGCTGCTTGCATCCACACAGGAAGTGGGGCAAGGTCTCGTTGGCATAGCCGCACTTCCTGCAGCGGTTGTCCCAGTTGCCATGGCGGATGGCTCAGTTGAGGGGAACACAGTTGAGTCGGGCCTGGTGGATGAACCGTCAGTCGGCGAACCTGATGAAGTTGCTCCCAGAGAGGTTGTAGTCTCTGGCATCCCTCTTGCTGGACACCTTAAACACCTTGCCCTGGTCTGGCTTCTGCTTCTCGGCATAGTGGCAGCAGATGGTGTCTTTCAGGGTCCTTTCCAGCATCGTTCTGGCAGTCGGGGTGACGACGGTGTGGGTCTTAAGCGTGGCACTAGTATTCCCAGCTCTTGACGCTCCTCGCACCACTTCCACTGGCAGCCGATCCTCTTCCCTAGGCGTCTCGAGGCGTTATGGGCACGGGTCCAGAGAGAGGACAGATCTCTCCCAAATTCGGCTTCCAGGGAGCCGCTGAGGTAGGCTCAGCCACTGAGGTAGACACAGTGACTGGTAGAGAGGTGTGGCAAGTGGTCAACAGAGAAGCTGAGTTGGAGCAGAGCCCTCTACAGAGGCGTGGCAAGTGGCTGTTGGGACAATGAGTGAGTGCCCGAGCAGTTCAGTGTGTAAGGTGCCTCTTTATTCCCCCGCCGTGCCTCCACACAGCATGGGAGGTGAACTCTGTGGATGAACCTCTGAATTCTGGGGCTGCACTGGCCAAGGACAGCAACTGTGAGTGGAATACAGAGAAGGGATAGGCATATTAAAAGGACTTTTGGGTTGCTGGACTTAAGTCCCTGAGGGGAAAAGGATACTGCCCAATTTACATGGGGGTGGGGCTTTTGCACATGGTTTATGTTTGTGGACCCTAGTTGCGGTGTTTTCCCAAATTAATGCTGAGTTAATTCCCTCCTTTTATTACAAGTTTTTGCTACACTCAGACTCTGTGCTTGTGAGACGGGAAGTGTTGCCTCTTAGAGGTACCCAGCAGGTGGTGTGTAATTGTCCCTGGTCACTGGGTGGAGGCTCGAGCAGGGTTTGTGTTGTATTGTTTAAAGGGAACCTCCAGATACTGAACCCGACCCTTGTTGCTGCTGGCTCCACCTGGCAGAAGGATTACATGATTTTTTCTTTCAACAAATAATCCTGCCATAATATTCATGAATAGAATAGAATTATTCATTTGCTAGAATATTCATGGCATGCAAACACAAACGGGGTATGAATGCAAGTGAAGCAAATTCATTTTTCAAGGTACTTTCCCAGGTCTACTGTATAGTAATTTGATTAGGATCACTGCTAAAGCACTTGGCATCTTGTGTTTAGATAGCTTGAAGTAATAATTTAAGCTTTCACAGTGGCATTTTCCATCTGACTTGCTTAGTATGGTCATGCCAGAGAACAATGTTTTGTGGTCTGTTTTGTTCTCACCTTCCTGACATGTTTGTCTGTAAGGTCAGAAAATGCATCATACAAATTGCTTTTCTCACACAGTATTCTTCTATTATGTAAAGACCCAGTCCTGCCTCAGGCTCCAGAGAATCTCAGAGCCTACATGCAGGGAGCAGTTTGCAGAATCTGGGCTTAAGTGATTCACCGTTATGGAAATAATTATACTAGAAGATCTGAGGGCTGCTTGGAGGTGAAGGACCAAAGATGGGCAGAAAGCACAGAATATAAGAATATCGTAAAGAGAAGCACATCCTGCCTATCCCCCTATTGGTCATCTGAAAGGTGCAGTATCATTTAATCCTTCCAAAGACAGTGTTAACTGAAGCATGAGCTAGTACCTCCCTGTAAGTCAGCTTCCTTCCTGGTTTCGTTGTTTTTTGTCCTTCCTCCAAGTCCTGATCTTAAAAGCTAACCAGGTTAGAAAGAACATAAAAATAATGGAATACTTGTAGCACCTTAGAGACTAACTAGTTTATTTCAGCATAAGCTTTCGTGGGCTATAGCTCACTTCATCGGATGCATAGAATGGAATAGAAGTAAGATGCATTTATACACAAAGAAAGAAAAAGAAAAAAAATTGTACATTAGCATACCAATTCTAAGAGGGCTGTTAAATGTAGATGGTCCATTATCACTAGGAGAAAAAAAACACCTTTTGAAATGGATTTCTGTTGTCAGTGAAATTAACTCAGGAAATGCAATCAATTACAGTAATGAGCGAACCATTCGGAAGTCCTATTTAGCCCCTGGTTAATTGCGTCCAATTTGAAAATTAATTCCAGTTCCTCAGTTTCTCGTTGGAGTCTGTTTTGGAAGTTTTTCTGTTTCAAAACTGACACCATCAAGTCTTTAATGGAATGGCCAGGAAGAAAGAAGTGTTCTCCTACTGGTTTTTGAATGTTATGATTCCTGATGTCAGATTTGTGTCCATTTATTCTTTTGCGTAGAGACTGGCTGGTTTGGCCAATGTACATAGCAGAGGGGCATTGCTGGCACATGATGGCATATATCACATTGGTCGATGTGCAGGTGAATGAGCCTCTGATGGTGTGGCTGATGTGATTAGGTCCTATGATGGTGTCAGTTGAATGGATATGAGGACAGAGTTGGCATCGGGCTTTGTTACAAGGATAGGTACCTGGGTTAGTGTTTTTGTTGTGTGGTGTGCAGTTGCTGGTGAGTATTTGTTTCAGGTTGGGGGGGGGCTGCCTGTAAGCAAAGACTGGTCTGTCTCCCAAGATCTGTGAGAGTATGGGATCATCTTTCAGGATAGGTTGTAGGTCTTAGATGATGCGATGGAGAGGCTTAAGTTGGGGGCTGAAGGTGACTGCTAATGGTGTTCTGTTGTTGTCTTTGTTGGGTCTGTCTTGTAGTAGGTGGCTTCTGGGTACTCTTCTTGCTCTGTCAATCTGTTTTTTCACTTCCCCAGTTTTGAAACAGAAAAACTTCCAAAACAGACTCCAACGAGAAACTGAGGAACTGGAATTAATTTTCAAATTGGACACAATTAACCAGGGCCTTTAGATGATACTGGAATATAAATAATAATGAACTCTGGGTTTTTGTTTGTTTGTTTAAAGTATTTGCCTCACTGATACCCATATGTTCCTGTATATGATTCAGACACCACAGGCTGAGCTCCCAGAGATGCAGACAAGAGTTTCCCACACAGTTAAATATAGATGACAAAAACACTCTCAATATGTATTCTGTCCCTCTGTCTGCTTCTGAGGCTATAAAATTGGAGCCTGAAGAAATAATTTTAATTCACACCTGGCTCCCCCATAAGCCCTGCAAACTCTTTTAATAACATTTTAATGTTACAAAAACAACTCCTCCCCTGAACCTCACGGTTTAGCAAAAGCATTATTTAACAACATTTTTATTTAATTGTAAATTCAGGTTTCTTTGCCCCTGATGACACCATGAACATTAGTATTACTAAATATTTGTCTAACACCCTAGCTTTGCATGGAATTTTACAAAGAAAAACAAGTTAGCGTCCCTGCCTTGAAAAGCTTACAAGCTACCTCAGAAATTAAAAAAAAAAAGACTAAGCAAGGGAGGAAGAAAAAGGAGGATGATGATTAAAACAAATAAAGTATTGTGCATAGCTCTTATAAAACTCTGGCTGCTTAAGGACACTGCCTGTGTTACATTACCTTGGCCCTGCCCCAGGCACTGCAAGGGAGATTTCAATTTCTTCTGCCCCCACAAGTTGACAGGGTTGCAACTCATAGTTTGCAGTAAAGCCCTGATGCTTTTAAAAATAAGAATGAGGAGGCAGGGCAAGAGAAGAGAAGATTTTAGAGTGTAAGGGCTTATGTATGTGTGCAGACTGTACTGACTTAACTAAAGGTGTGATTTGAAACCTACTGAATTGAACTAGTGCAAAAGGCTTATTTTGATTTAGATTATGTAGGCTAGGAACTGTGTTAAGCTAAATCAAAGCAAGTCACTGAAATTTAAATAAGAGCTTTCACTCAGGAATTTGCACTGGTTTAATTCAACTGGTGCAAATCAATGTATAGGCATCTACACATTGAGATTGACTGCATACATTCAATCAATCTCTATTTTGGAATTTTAAAGCCTACATTTTCTCTCTAGTATTGTTTGGCTTTGCAGAAGTTTAATAGCTCTGGTAATAACCAGTGTTATAACTTCTTTCATTGCTGTTTTACATGATCTTTAATCTAGTTCTGCAAAATGGCATCTAATCTTACAGCTTCAGATCCACTGACTTTTGCTGTGCACTAGTTGTACAAAAATTCATCCACATGGGTATATTGACTGTGCAGTATTTGATACCTACTTATGACATTTATGCAGTAGATGAGTGTTTCTTATAATGTTAATTTGCTCAGCATTACATAAACCCACAAATAATACAAATTATAATAATAATTTAAAAAAAAAGATGACAAAGCAAACAGACATAGAACAGTGAATCATTTAATTTCCCAACATCTATTTAGTGATGCCATAGCATAAATTAAAGGCTTTAGATGAAAAATATTGGTAAACTTAGATAAAACAGAACATATAAACTATCTACTTTTCAGCTATTTAGAAACTGGAAAACCACAATCAAATGGTACCACGTTGTAGCTGTGTGACAGTAGGATGCTTTAGTTCAAACGGGGATCAACTTTTTTGTCTGTTTGGTTTGGTTTTGCAAACTGGCTGAGTTTCACTTTGTTTCACATCAAAACCACCATTCCCTTCTCATAAATTCTTCCCTGCTATGAGGGTTGATGCTATTATTCTGACTGGAATTTGTTTTTTGGGAGGGCCCAAACTCCTAGTAATACACGGATGAAACATCATCACCAATGAACAGATAGGAAATAAAAACCTCTGTGGCCAGTGTGTGTGGAAACTAAGTAAAAGGGCAAAAAATAGAAAACAAAGCACTTGTATTTAAAAAAAATCTCCTGGGTTTTATCATCAACTTCCACCTTCCATTCCCTTCTCCTTCCAGCCTAATTGACTCTTTCAAAGTTTTTCTTCCTACTTAAGAAATTGATTGGGAGCCCCAAATCAACTCTCAGTTCAGCTTTTTAATACCAGCTACCTGCAAATTAAAATTCAGCCCATCTATTTCCCATGTACTGATGAGTCCCAAAGCTGAGCTGCAAGAGAAAACATGTCTGTTTTTCTTTATAACTCTGCCAAGTGAAACGTGCTAATGGCAGAACTGAAAAAAGAAAGATTATGTTTTCCAACAGCCTTGTCTTCAGAACAGAGCAGCCCCTGACAAGTGGTTGGGCTAATTTCAACTGAATTCTTATTAGAAATGTATGAAAATGTTCTACTTGAATGGCAGAAATGCTTGACATCAAGCCTGGTTTGAGGTCTAGATGTTTCTATGAGCTTGTAATGGTGTGTTAGACACTTTATACCTATGCAATCTTATTAGGCTGTTCTTGCTGCATCTTCTGGTGTTAACTAGTATAATTATATTCTAAAAAAGTCTTTGTACTTTTTCCTGCATTGTATAAGAATGAACCATATTCCCAGCATGCTTTGTACTTAAGATAAGCTTTATAGTGGATATTCATTAGCAATTAATTTGTGTATGACCCTTCTTTATTGTACACACAGTCAGTCAGAGATAAGATGCATGTTCTGTTAAGGCTTGCCAAATATGAACTGTGTACTTGGTACAATGATAGGGATAATTGGTGCAGGTGTCCTAATTGGTACAGATGTCTTTGTATTAGATGAGATGCTAGGAATAACTTGTGCAGATGTCCCTATATCCTAAAAAACTAGGTACAAAACCAGGTAAGAAACGGAAGATAAGGTCTGTAATTATACAGTGAAATTTGGGGTTTGTGTGTTGTAAACAAGTGAGGTATAAATATAACTAAGGTTAAGCTCAGACTTTACTGCAGGAGGCATTCTGCACTAAAAATAAAAAATTCTGCACACAATATTTTAAAATTCTGCAAAATTTGTCAAAATAACATTAAATAATCACACCAGTTTCAATTATTTTAGTAATTTATTTCAAAATACCTGTCAACAAGCATGTTTGTAACAATACGGACACACACAAAAATTCCCCTAGGAGTACAGAGTTAAGAAACCACTATGAGGAGATAGAAACTTACAACCCTTCCCCCACCCCAGAGCCCACCTGTGCCCCCCCCAGTCAATAAACCTGCAAGCTCCACCACCAAAGCCCTGCTGTGGGCTCCCCCTTGCCCAGACGCTCCTCTCTCTTCTCCCCCCTGACCCTGACGGGGGGATGCAGGGGGACAGCCTGATGTTCTGTCCCAGGCTTGCACAGAGTTTCCTGCACACTGCCCTCCCCTTCCCTTGGGGCATGCTGGGAACTGCAACGGCCAGGAATCCTCTAGCTCAGCGGTTCTTAAACTGGGGGTTTATGGCGATTCCCGGGGGGGTGGGGGGGTGGGGGGGTGTCCCTGTGCTGCTGAAGTGCCGCCAAATAGAACCCTTCCACTTTCAGTGGCATTTCGGTGGACATGCTCTGCACTTCACAGAGTTCTCCAAAAAGCCGCCAAAGTGATTCTTTCAGGTTTTGGTGGCTTTTTGGCAGACACTCTGAGGCGCACAGCACGGTGGAAGCGTTCATTTCGGTGGACACACGTGGGTCATGGCAGCCCGTGGGGAGGAGAAAAGGGGCCACCAACCCAACAAGTTTGAAAACTGCTGCTCTAGCTCCCTATACTTCCCCCCAGCAGTATCTTCTATGTGGAAGCTGGGCTTTGCTGACTCCAGTGGCCCCTATTGGTGGCTAGCAGCACTGCATCCCCTTTCTGTGGGGGAAAGGAAATTCTGCACGCACGTTAACTTCTGCAAAATTCTGCATTGCAGTGCCACAGAATTCCCTGAGGAAAAACTTTTGGAACATATGTAGTCTGCAAGCATGTTCTCCAGAGACTGGTAATGTATACACCTCCCTGTTTGTGCTGATTTCTCTGTTTCATAAACGGACTGAACAGAGTTATCTGAAGTTTTATCAATAAAATAATTGAACTTTTAGCACTAGCAACTTTAGCACCTACAAACTTTGAGGCTGTTGTCCAAGGTGCATTTCAAGTTAAGTTCACTGGCACAGGATCACAATTTCACAAGGTTCTGTGCAACAAATTGGATGAGCCCATCGTAAGTGATCAGCGGGATTATTCAGAAAAAGTAGTAACATTCTCCTATCAATTGTGTGTCTGAATCTGGCAGGCAATAGTCTGGTTTGTTTTTACATTTTGTAATTACCTCAGTTACCAGGGGCTATCTTAAAAATGTCAATCAAAATATGAAACAACAAATTCCAGTTTTACAAGGGAACTTCCCGCAGCCCCCTATAGATCATAGTTCTGTTACATGAGATACAAGAACTACTATCTGTGTTTTCATACACTTCAAAGTTAGTTCCCAATAAATGAGGTAAGTGTAGTATTTTATATTTTGGCAACTAGAGGGAGAGAAAACAGGTAGGAACAAGTAAGGGGAGAAGCTACCATTTTACACACCCATTAGCCTGGTTGCTTTTTCAAGAGCAGTATGAGAACCTCCATCTACTTTCATTCATTTTTCTCTTGCAAAAACACTTGTAAAAATGTGGGAGCTACGGAGTACTTTCAATGTAGTTTTTATAAGAGAAAATGAGATGCCATCACTCTTAGGGCTGCAGACAAAGGTGGAATGGAAGCTGAGCTCATTGGCAGGAGAATGGATGAGAAGGAAACCAGGGAATTTAGGACATAAAAATGCTGGAAAATTAGAAATGATATAATATACATATATACACATAAAGTGTTTTTTTCCTGAAAAGTACAGGAACTTCCTTGTAATTGTGTGCCCTTTGCAAGTTTGCACACTTAATCCAGCAAGTGTTTTTCCCACACTATGGCAAGGTCCACTTAGACTGGGCACAACCAGTGATATTACTGGGGTATACTCCAACGGATGTGTCATTCCATCTGTTGTTAGAGGCATTTTTATACCTACTGCCAGGTGTTAAGCCTACAGCACCTGGTATTCCCCAGGAGGTCTCCCATCCAAGTACTGTCATTGGAGGCATTTTATACCTACTGCCAGGTGTTAAGCCTACAGCACCTGGTATTCCCAGGAGGTCTCCCATTCAAGTATTAGCCAGGCCTAACGCTGCTTAGCTTCTGAGATCAGATGGGATCTGGCATGTTCAGGGTGGTTTAGCCATATACACTTAATCCAGCCTGTAAAGAGGGTTATTTAAGCACAAGATCCGGACATAGCCTAAGCTGCAATCTCTATGCCAGACTTCTGATACCCAGCTTTTCCCACCGAATAGTACCTTCCTCCCCTTGTTTTTAGTGAGGCTATACATCATGTAAGGTACATTTCTATGGAGCCAGTGTATGTCATTCTCATCCTTTCTATGTGGGTTGAAATATATTTCTGTTGGTCACAAGTTGGCACCCTCATTGATGATACACTCTTGCAACTAACTGCTACAGATTGCTTCCAAAGGAATCTAAATTAAATGTGGAGAGGAAGTTTCTGCAAAGTACTGAGACAAAAGTGTTCAGATTTCTCAAACCTCAATCCTGCCAGAAGCTCCATGAGCATGCAGGCAGAGCTTTACTGACTTCAGGAGAGCTCCATGTGTGTACAGGGTAGGGTAATCAGATAGCAGGTGTGAAAAATTAGGACACATTCTGCCCCCCCCCCCAAAGTCTCTAAGCCAATACAGTACAAATAAATAACATACTTGGGCTGTTCTCTGTATATATGTGACCAAACTTTCAATGGGACTGAGAGTTCCCATTAATGTCAGTGGAGATTCTACATGTCAAGCAACCTTGAAAATCAGGCCACTTATTTAGATTCCTAGTTATGCATTGCAGAGTCTAACTTTAGGCAAGAATCAGAGAGGTAGCCGTGTTAGTCTGGAATAGCAGAAGTAACAAAGAGTCTTGTGGCACCTTAAAGACTAACTAAAGTATTGAAGCATAAGCTTTCGTGGGCTAATACCCACTGTCGTCGGATGCATGCAGTGGAAGTGTCCAAGGGCAGGTATAAATAAGTAGGCAAGAACCAGGTGGGAGATAACAAGGTTAGTCCAATCAGGCTGAACCAGCTTTGTTATCTCTAATCAGGGAGGGTGAGGTATTCCTCTAGCAACTGACCTGGAGGTGTGAACTCGGAGAGAGGAGAAGCTGCTTTTGTAATTAGCAAGCCATTCAAAATCTTTGCATCAAATTTGCAAATGAATTGCAGCTCAGCAGTTTCTCTTTGCAGTCTGGTCTTGAAGTTCTTTTGCTGCAATATGGGGACTTTTAAATCTGTAATTGTGTGTCCAGGCAGGTTGAAATATTCTCCTACAGATTTTTGTATATTGCCATTCCTGATATCTGATTAGTGTCCATTTATCCTTTTTCATAGAGACTGTCCAGTTTGGCCAATGTACATAGCAGAGGGACATTGGTGGCATATAATGGCATATATGACATTGGTAGATGTGCAGGTGAATGAACCAGTGATGGTATGGTTGATCTGGTTAGGTCCTGTGATGGTGTTGCTGGTGTAGATATGTGGGCAGAGTTGGCATCGAGGTTTGTTGCATGGATTGGTTCCTGAGTTGGAGTTATTGTGGTGCAGTGTGCTGTTGCTGGTGAGAATCTGCTTAAGATTGGCAGGTTGTCTGTGGGCCAGGACTGGCCTGTCTCCCAAGGCCTGTGAAAGTGAGGGATTATTGTCCAGGATGGGTTGTAGGTCACTGATGATACATTGGAGAGGTTTTAACTGAGGACTGTCGGTGATGGCCAGTGGTGTTCTGTTGTTTTCTTTCTTGGACTTGTCTTGCAGCAGCAGGCTTCTGGGTACATGTCTGGCTCTGTTGATCTGTGTCGTTATTTCCTTGTGCGGGTATTGTAGTTTTGAGAAAACTTGGTGAAGATCTTGTAGGTGTTGGTCTCTGTCCGAGGGGTTGGAGCAAATACGGTTGTACCTCAGTGCTTGGCTGTAGACAATGGATCGTGTGGTATGTCCGGGATGGAAGCTGGTGGCATGAAGGTAGGCATAGCTGTCGGTAGGTTTTCGGTATAGGGTGGTGTTGATGTGACCATCATTAATTTGCACCGTGGTGTCTAGGAAGTGGACTTCCCGTGTAGACTGGTCCAGGCTGAGGTGGATGGTGGGGTGGAAGCTGTTGAAATCATGGTGGAATTCTTCCAGAGTTTCTTTCCCATGTGTCCAGATGATGATGATGTCATCAATGTAGCGTAGATAGAGAAGGGGTGTGAGTGGACTAGAATTGAGGAAGCGTTGCTCCAGGTCAGCCATAAAGATGTTGGCATACTGTGGGGCCATGCTTTAGGCACCAGTTTTTGAAAATCCTGCCCCCGGTCTATGACCATGATGTTCGTTATTAGCCTAATAATGCACACTCTTGTAGTTTAGTGCTAGAAAAACAACAGATAGTGACAGATTCCTATAGCTTTTCAGTACACATACTTACAACCAGATGGCCCAGACTTCAAATTAATTACAAAACTTAAGCTTCCTCTTCACTGTCGATTTGCAGTGTTTTAAAACAACTCTTGTTTCACTCATCTTTATAGAGGCTGCCCCAGGCCACCCTTACAGACTATAGAAATTTAAAACCTGATCCAAACCCACTGAAGATAATGAGAATCTTTCCATTAACTTGATCCCTAGATCTGATACTCATGGTATGTAGGTTACATCCACCCACACTGTTTTTTTTTTCTTTTTCTTTGTTTTTCTTCATTATTTCAAAAATGAAATTCTCTTAACCAAAAAAAAAGAGTGAAAGATATTGCATCTGCCCCATTATTTGTGTCACTTACAGGAACACCTCAAAAGATACTAATTTCTGAGACAATGATTCAGGTCCTGTTTATCCTTCACAAAATCATTTTATGGGAAAAAACGTGACTGACAGATGTCTACATTAGGTTTAGACAGTAAGGAATGACAGGCATGTCTAGGCAAGTATAGAATACCTTGAATTCTGTCCCAGTACAAGATCAAGTGACTTTAGCCACCTATGACATGTAATAAGATACCAGAAATGGACTGCCTGGATTTTTTTTTAACTCTCTACTAAAGTGCATATTATTAACATAAATAAGACGAGAAAGACTTTGTAGCACCTTTACACCACTGACTCTCTCTCTGAAAATTCTACCAGCATTATAGGAGCCTATAATAATCTACACATATTTCTGCACTTGATTACATGCCATATGCCAGTGTGTGAATATTTTTGATGAATTTTGTACACAGTTATGTTCCATGTGACTTTGCTTGTTAAAAAAAAAAGAGAGAGAGAGAGCCAGGACTATGATTTGATAGAACAGTTATTACAGAGAAGTTTTGACTGCTAACACATCAGATCTAAACTTCTCTCTTTCCAAGCAACTGTTTAGATTTAATTTTGTATTCTGGTGAGAGTGTCACATGTTTTTTTTTTACGTGCATTTTTTTCCTAATGACCCCACAAGAAAGTAACGTAAGTCTTTCGGACAATAATGACAATTTTTCCTTAAAAAAACCAAACAAATAGTAATTGCTCGCACAGTTTAAACAAGATCTTCAACTTAATCTGGACTAGCAACAGGAAAGACTTTCATACAAAATACTGCAAATGACTGAACAGAAGTTTGGAACTACCAGGTACTAATCATCATTGTCTCTTCTCCTACCCGAGTAAGATTTTGAATGATTTGAGTATTCAGCTAAACTATTTCCTAGGCTGGCTATTGATTGAAAAAAAGACCTCATTGCTCCCTGTCTATGATCTTTTCATCTAAGGTACCTCTCTTACTAAATAAAAATTCTATCTTTAATTTTTCTTGGGCTACCTTCACACGAATATGTTACATATCATAGCAAAAACCTCGCATTGCCCAATATCACATTTTTTATCTTCCAAAACGGCAAATAAAACCGAACTAACAAACCATGAGAAACTTATAATACCAACCTCAACCAGGGGCAGCAACAGGGGGGTACTAAGGGTACAGCTGTACCGGGCCCCGGACTTTAGGGGGGCCCCCTTAAGTCTGGGCCACGGTACACAGCAGTACCCGTAGTCGTCCGTCCCCCCTTGTCGCCGGGCCTGGAGAGCGGGGAAGGGGCGGGGAGGCGGCATGGCTCTCCTCCGGACGAGCGCATGTGTCCCCGGCAGGAGCAGTGAGCCTGGCCGGTGGCAGCGGCGCACCACCGCCTGCAAAAAGGGCGAGGGCGGGGAGGCTCCGCAGTACTGTAGGGCTTCCCCCGCCAGGTCCGGGGGAGAAAGGGTGCGGGGGGGGGGGGGAGAGAAAGAAAGGGCGCAGGGGGGGGGGGAGAAAGGGCGGCTTGCGCTGCTCCCGGGCTTGCGCTGCAGCCAGCCGCTGTCAGCTGGGGGGGGGAGCGCCGGCTGGGCTGGGCTGGGCCCCCCCCCGGCTGGGCTTCTCCCCCCAGCCGCTGTCAGCTGGGGGGGCCCCCGGCTTTGCTGGGGGGCCCCCAAACAATCATAGTAGGGGGCCCCCAAATTTCTGTCGCCGGCCCTGACCTCAACTATTCAAAATTGCCAACCTCAAGTATTCAAAAAGGAGGAGTTCGCCCTCACTCCGAAAAATCAAGAGATTAAAAAAACAAAAACAAAACCCTCATTATGTTTAAGCCATTAATAATTTTGGGGTCTTACTGTTTTTCCTTTAGGTGTTTGAGACCTTAGGATTCATGATTTCCAGATTTTTTTCACAACCACAAAAGCTAGAAACTCATCTTTTATTTTTTTAAATGAAAATATTCACATAGTCCCATGACACCAGGAGCTGGGATATTAGAAACAACAAATATAGTGAAGCAATAACACTGAGAGTTGGTAGCACTACATTATTGCTTGAACAAGGGATATACTTACAGAAAATAAACTTCTAAGCTTCTCACAAGTTAAGAAGCAGTATCAACTCCTAAACACACATCTTCCTTTTTACCAAATATTATAAGCATTATAACCCCACAGATATCAGCCTGTCACCTTTAGAAGGCATGTTTTCCCAGCTGGGGCCCAGTCTCATTTAGCTAATGCTCAAATATTACAGAGATAAGGTTAATATGAATAACTAGACAGATAATTATTATGGTAACTACTCTTTTACTTAGCCTTCAGGTTCCCACATCAATAACCCACCAAATAGCAGTAATAAGCACAGAACCAGTAGGATGGTACATAATCATCTTATCTATTGTGTTAATATTGACTATGTTTTTCTTATGTAAGTGACATTCTCTATCCCTCCTGCATATTAGGCATGAATTTTTATTTACTGTTGATTATCATTGCTGTCCTGTTATCTTAAAATACAATTCAGCAAAGGAAAACACCCCAAATAGACTGGTAATCACAAGTGGAAATTCTATTTGTTTTATATGTGGCAGGGAGACAATTGTTTAACTGGAGATGGGCTGAAACAACAAAGTTCCTATCATAGCAGTGTGTTTAGATCTCTGTGGGAATGGGGTTTTAGACTTATCAGTTGTTTTAATAGGAAAAACAAACATTTCATTTTAAGGTAAGGGCTAGGATACACATTTACTATGGACCCTCTGGCTCTGAAAGATTATTAAAGATGTTTTCTAAATCTTTGGTGCCTAAACCGTAGCACTTTGTCAGAACAAATTCACTTCTGCTTCCATTATCTTCTTTCAGAGATACACCCTATTAGTTCTCATTTCAATTAACCATATCATCCATTCCTCTCTCAAGGCACATTTGTTGTAATCTTACTTATACTGTTAAACAGACATGTAAAATAATTCCCTACTTACACTATGCTGAAGAACATCACATTGTCATACGATTCCTTATAGTCTGTTGAGTTTATATGATTTAGAATCCAGTTCTACCTAGTCTATTTGCATAAGTCCACAAAATGACTGCTAGAGCTTCAGTTTGTGTTAGAAAGGTTTTTTGAACAGTTTTAATTTACCATAATTGTATGATTATAAGACTTATGCTGAGAAAACATTATTAAAGGGACTATCTAAATTTGGGGCACCATTTTAAAACTAAGATTTTTTTCACTGTTCATGGAGCCAGAGGTTTTGCTATACCAGCATTTTACAACATTGTTTAGTAGTTTTGGTCCTTATTCCTCAATTGTCACGTGTGCCTACAGAATATTGTTTAGCATAAAATATGCATATGAGGTGAATACAATGAAATGCAATCATTCATTTAACGAGACCTGTTACTGCAGTAACAATCAATAAACATCATCTCTTAATACAAAGATTGCACTAGGATCTTGGTATTAATTTGGCAATCTGGTCTATGTCTGCTGAGTTATCTACAGTGAAATTACAACAACTTTAAAAGAGTTTTTTTTTTACTTCCCTTTTAAAACTGGAAGAAGATAGCAGTGGCTAGATGTGGAAAAGACAACTACATAAATGCACACAAATACCTCTGTAAGGAAAGAAATGAGCAAAACCTGAGCGGTGGTGAAATTTGTATCTCAGCTGTATTACATGCACTGGCTGTATGCATACTGCTAGTTTGGGCATGTACTGTTCGGAGGGCACAGCTGTGTCAGGCACCCCTTGCAATCACACACCCTTGTGACTATGGAGACACAGCTTCTTTTATCCAACATATCATTGAAAATGTTGGCCTTCCCTTCTAACAGGCACCTAAACTTATATTTAGGGTACGTTTTTCACTACCCGCCGGATTCCACACTCCAAACCCCTGGAGCCCCTTCCTACACCCCAAACTCCTCAACCCCAGGCCACATGCCCAGCTGGAACCCTCACTCGCTCTCACACCCCAGCCCCCTGCCCCTCCTGGTGAAAATGAGTAAGGGTGGGGGAGAGCGAGCGATGGAGGGAGGTGGGAAATGAAGGGAGCAGAGGGTGGGGCCCTCAGAGAAGGGGCAGGGTAGGGGGTGGGATGGGGTGCTCTATTTTCTGCAAATAGAAAGTTGGCAACCTTACCTGCTGGGCAACAGTCCCGGATGCCTGGCCCAGCATCCGGGGCTCCGCTCCTGGCCCCCTCTGTGAAGGGGTCTCTAGGGGAGTCATTGGGCATAGGGGTCTGTGTGGGTTTTGGAGGGCACTGTGGTTCTCAACCTGTGGCCCAGGTAACACATTATGGGCCACATATGTGGCCCACAATGATAAATAGGTTGAGAACCTCTGGTGTATGTTATTTCTTATTGCTATTGATTAATTTGGGGGCTGATCCACAGTCCCATGATGTCATAACTCTTAGTTACAGAGGCTATTTAGTAATTCTGTTTATTCCTTTCCCTTCTTATTACTTCTTTGATGAAATTTTAAAAAAAAACATGAAAGAGAAGAAAACATCATGTCCCTAAATGTATGTTATTTCAGATATGAATCACTCCAAAAGGGAGGCTATGTGATTCATTACAGCAACTTCTCTGATCTATACACATCAGCAAGAAATCAGCAATGATAAAAATCAATCACACCTTCCTGTATGTGAAGCAAATTGTTCTCTGTATTGTGGCAAAGCTTTGGCTTTGTCCCTGTGGGTCCCGCGCTTCCAGGCGGTTTGTGCTAGCCTCAGAGGTTCACTGTGACCCTCCCTTCTCTCTTTAGAGTCCAGGTCACAGCCTATTGAGCCATTTTCATCATAAGCAAGTGATTAGTTAGGGGAGGTAGAATGGGGTGGTGGTGGAAGAGAGCCCGGGCCCACCCTGTCCTCCGGGCTCCAGCCCAGGGACCCTAATAGTATCAGCTAAGATGACTGACCTTTTAGCCACCAAACACAATTCTCTGGGCTACTTCCCCACAGCAGTCCACGCTTCTTCAAAGTCCTCTTCACCTTTACCTCAGAGTCTCCTTCCTTGCGTATATGTTGTCTAACCACTCAGTCTCACCAACAGCCGGGGCCGGCAACAGGGGGGTACAACGGGTACAGCTGTACTGGGCCCCGGACTTAAGGGGGGCCCCTTAAATCCGGGGCCCGGTACGCAGCTGTACCCCCTTGTCGCCGGGCCTTTGAGCAAGGCACGGCTCCGGGCCGGCAGCCGCTGCAGCGCTCATCAGCCCCCTCCCCTGGCACCCAGCAGCCTCCCCCCGTCCCCCTTTGCTTCTCCCGGCCAGGCCACGCGGCCAGAGCTCATGCGGGGGTTGGGCCCCACGGGCGGCGGGAAACCAGCGGGGGCGGGGGGGGGGGCACGGGCGGCGGGAGACCGGCGGGGGGGAGGGGGGCCCACGGGCGGCGGGAGACCGGCCGGAGGGGGGGGAGACCGGGCGGCGGGAGACCGGCCAGAGGGGGGGAGACCGGCTGGAGGGGGGCCCCGCACGATCTGTGTACTGGGCCCCAAAATTCCTGTTGCCGGCCCTGCCAACAGCACAACCTCCTCTCACAGCTCCTGACATCCACACCCACCTGACTAGTAGGAGGGTTTTTAACTGGTTTCAGCTAGTCCCTGATTGGCTTCAGGTGTCCCAATCAGGCTAGCTATTTCTGCTGCCTTCTAGAATCTTCTTAATTGGCCCCAGGTGTCTTGATTGTCCTGGAGTAGCCTTTGTTTGGCTATCCAGGGAACAGAGACCTGCACATGCTGAGGCTGATATACCTGCCTTCCAGAACTCTCCTATACCCTTCTGGTCTGACTCCGTCACAGTATATTTTCAGGAGTGAAATCTAACCTTTTTTCACACTTGTGAGCAATTACAATCAAGTTAGGGGAGATTTCCAAAAGGTTCAAAGCAAAGTTAGGGTGCCCAACTTCCACTGGGTTAAGGTTTTCAAAGGGAGCTGGGTGCCTATCTGTCCTGGTACTTTTGAAAATCTCCCCCTAAGGATGTGTCTACTCTGCACACTAACTTACAGCAGCATGTAGAGTACACACACTGTGTCCCCCCCCTCGCATAGGTGTAACTAGCTGTGCTGACAGTGAGGCATTGCTTAGGTGAGTAGAGTACAGAGAAGCCAGAACCTTAGGATATGTACCTTACATGGCCCTCTACACTCCCAAGCAGCACTGTTATGTGTGGCTACACACCGCAGTGTGGATACAGTCTGCTTTTCACTGTCATGTAGCTACACATACTCTACACACTGACACAAGTGTATAGACAAGGCCTACAGAGAAACGTATTTCCACATATTGCTTCATTCTCCTTTCTACATGTTCCCTTTTAATTAGTGGTTTTACTAACAGCTGTGAAAAACCTCCTTATGTTCACTTTCACTTGATTCAGATTAATTAGACCTTCAATTTTACCTTTCCTCCTCTATAATCCAACTAAATTTTCCTTCTAAACAATTTTTATCTTTAACCTGTGTTAATTATGTTTACAACGATCTGTTCTTATCTCAATTATATTTTATAGAATAGGGTCTGTTTTCCACTCATGCATAACTCCTATTAAAGTGAAACTGATTCTGACCAGGAAAAAGGGTAGATTAGCCACCACAAATTTTCAATAGGCAAACCGATCACCACTAAAATTGTCTAAGCAAATACTTGATTAATATATCTTTTGTTTCCTCTTGATGATTTACAGTTTGGTCTGTACTAGGAAATCTACAAGTGCTTCCTTGCTCTTTCAAAGTTCACAGACTGCAAAGCCAAAAGTGACCCTCTTAATCATCTGATATAACATAGGCCATAGAACTGCCCCAAATAATTCCTAGAACATATCTTTTAGAAAAGCATACAGTCTTGATTTAAGGATTGCCCATGATGTACAATCCACCATGATACTTGGTAAATTTTCCCAATGGTTAATTACTCTCACCATTAAAAATGTACAACTTGTTTCCTGTCTGAATTTGTCTAGCTTCAACTTCCAATCATTGTATCATACTGTACCTTTCTCTGCTAAATTGAAGAGCCCATTATTAAATATTTGTTCCCCTGGTAGATATAGACTGCAATCAAGTAACCCCTTACCATTTTTAAATAGATTGAGTTCTTTGAGTCCATCACTAGAAGGAATGTTTTGTAATCCTTTAATCATTTTCATGGTTCTTCCCTGGACTCTCTCCAATTTATCAGCATCCTTCTCAACTTGCAGGCATCAGACTTGTACACAGTATTCTAGAAAAGGTTGCACCAGTGCCAAAATCAGAGGTGAAATAAGCTCTCTACTCCTACTCAAGATTCCCCTCTTTATGGATCCCAGGATTGCATTAGCTCTTTTGGACTCTGTGTCACATTGGGAGCTTATGTTCATCTGATTATCTATCAAGACCTCCAGATCTTTTTCAGAATCACTGTTTTCCCCAGCTTGTAAATATAGCCTACATTCTTTGTTCCTAGATGTATACATTTACATTCAACCATACTAAAACTCTGTTTCCTTGTGCACAGTTTACCAAGCGATTCAAATCACTCTGAATCGATGACTCATCCTCTTAATTATTTACCACTTCCTCAATTTTTGTGTCATCTGCAAACTTTATCAGGGATAGTTTTATGTTTTCTTCCAGATCATGGATAAAAATGTTAAATAGCATAGGACCAAGAACTGATCTCCACTGGAAAACACTTGCTTGATGATTCCCTGCATCCCCACTGGAAAACACTTGCTTGATGATTCCCCATTTATAATTACTTTTAATTACTACTAGCTAGCCAGTTTTTAGTCCATTTAATGGTGTGCCATGTTACATTTTATATTGTTTTGGGTTTTTAATCAAAGTATTGTGCACTACTAAATCAAATGCCTTAAAGAGGTCTTAAGTATATTATAGCAACACTATTATGTTTATCAACCAAACTTGTAATCGATCCAGAAAAAAAGATATCAGGATACTTTGATTTGATCTATTTTCCATAAATCCATGCTGATTTGCATAAATTACTTTATCTTCCTTTAATTCTTTATTAACTGAGTCCTGTATCAGCTACATCATTATCTTGCCTGGGATTGCTGTCAGGCGGACATGCCTATATTTCAAGCTTATGCCATCGAGACCCATGCCCATCTATTTATTTTCATTTTCCCTCCCTACATCTCTCTTGCTTGACAAATGCACCCTCAAGCCTGTTTGCCAGCTCAAAATTGCAACGACCAGGACGGCACAGCCTCTGCGCATCACCTCATCTTCCTGAGGTAGATTTGAATGATGAAAACACTCATTTGTGTAAAATCCAATGGTTTATTGTGACAGTGGTTACAGGAAAAGAAATTTGATTAGTGTTCTCAGTTTATGTGAGATAGAAACAGACATTGTACACCTGTAAAAGAACAAAAACTACAGCTCCCTACTGAGATATAAATACCTCGTAACAGCCATTCTTATAGGAAAAGAGCTTTACCTTAGGGATAGCAAAACTCTCTCCATTTTATTCTGTACTTTTACCATGTCTATGGGGGAAGATAAAGCAGAATCTAAGACTTGGAAATTGATTAATTTTCATCTGGGTATTATGGGGGGTAGTTGCATAATTGTTGCCCCTGGTATAGCATGCAACTCCTTTCCATGCTCCTGCAGCACTTCTCTGGAGACCATCTTGGTGACTAAACTGTACACTATCTCACTGCTCTGCCTTCACCTTTTTGAATAAGGCCATTCTCTGTCTCCGGATCACCCACCTGAGTGTAAAGTCATCAAGAGTCTGGGCAGGCTAAAGGAGAATTTGAGTATTTCTATTTCTATATCACTCCCTCGTTAGCCCTTTCAACACTGCATGCAAAATCTGCAAATCCAAACCAGCAACATAATTCTGAGCCCCCATCCCTTTCTTGCAAACAACATATACTGCACAGACAAAAGACTGAAGAATCTCAGGGAGGTAACACCCAAAATGCATTTTTAAATAATACTATCATAGCCTCTTTGGAATATGAACAAGAACTGCTTGTGTTGTTTTCCTGCTCCCATAGCCACAACATCTGCATTGGCCAGACCCTCAAGGACAGGACCTTTATAAACAACTGAGTGGCTGACTCAACTGAGGAAGAGGAGTAGAGTGCCCAGACAGCAAGTGTGAAAAAATCAGGACAGGGTGGAGAGTAAGTGCCTATATAAGACAAAGTCCTGAATATTGGGACTGTCCCTATAAAATCAGGACATTTGGTCCCCCTCAGAGGGAGAGAAAGGAAATCTCAGGATGAAATGTTTGCAGTCCTCATTTGAGAGAACCAAAGAAAAAACAAAGCAGTGGAGACGCACAATGTACCTGAGAATAAAGAGAAAAGGAAATAGAACTCTGTAGAGATTGTTGGAGTGGCCAAAGAGTGTCACAGTGGCCTGGAACAGCACTGCCATGCAAAACAAATTGTTGAAAAAGATAGAGAGGGGAAGAGGTAATCCAGAGGCAATACAGAGCTGGAATGCTCAGCTGCAGAAGGCACTGCAGGGCTGTAAACCAGGATCCAGCCATTTTCTGCAGTCCCTGGACAAATAAGGGGTACTAGGAACACCAGCAACTCCTCCTCACTGCACCCCTGCAGTAGTGCTGCTAGAGGCCATTCCCTTTACAGACTCAAGCTCAGTGTGGCGAGAACAGCTACACCTGGGAGCCCAACTTTTTGGAGCCATCTATCACTCCTAATAATGTCAAACATTGCCACTCATCTTCAGAGTGGTAAAGCACAAGGAGAGGCAGAGGTCAGGTGTGACATGAATCCTCTCTCCTCTTGTTGTGTTCTGCCCTCCTCCACAGTACATTGCTTTGAGTTTTTCTTTCACTCCTGTTTTAATTGAAGGTTTGTTTCCTTTTGTTATATAACAGAGACCCACCTTCTCTTTCTAATATCCTGGGGCCAACACTACTACACTGTTTAATAATAAAAACTGTTAAAATTCATTTATAAAGGATCATTTTGCAGCAAAAAATATCTGTAGATTATAAATAATTCACATCCAGTGTCATATTCTCCATTGGTGTATACTGGTGTACAGTCACAGATCTGAAGAGAGAGACATTTACTTACATCACTAGGCAACATAGTATGGAAGGAGGCGAGCAGCCCTCAGTGGTGAAAGAACAGGTTAAGGACTATTTAAAAAAGCTGGACGTGGTCCATGGTCCAGATCTAATGCTTCCGAGGGTGCTGAGGGAGTTGGCTGATCTGATTGCAGAGCTCTTGGGCATTATCGTTGAAGATGCTTGGTGATTGGGGGAGGTCCTGGACAATTGGAAAAAGGCAAATATAGTGTCCATATTTTAAAAAGGTAAGAAAGAGAACCCTGGAAACTATAGCCTCACTTCGATCCCTGGAGAAATCATGGAGCAGGTCCTCAAGGAATCCATTTTGAAGTAGCTGGAGGAGAGGAAGGTGATCAAGAACAGTCAACATGGATTTACCAAGGGCATGTCATGCCTGACCAACCTGATTGCCTTCTATGATGAGATAACTGGCTCGTGGATATGGGGAAAGCGATGGATGTGATATATCTTGACTTTAGCAAAGCTTTTGATATGGTCTCCCACGATATTCTTGCTAGCAAGTTAAAAAAGTATGGATTGGATGAATGGGCTTTAACATCGATAGAAAGTTGGCTAGATCATTGGGCTCAAAGAGTAGTGATCAACAGCTTGAT
Organism: Sternotherus odoratus; assembly: GCA_032164245.1. Classification (NCBI taxonomy): domain Eukaryota; kingdom Metazoa; phylum Chordata; order Testudines; family Kinosternidae; genus Sternotherus; species Sternotherus odoratus. The sequence continues at coordinate 158,796,021 of JAVMKO010000001.1, forward strand.
GTCTAGTTGGCAGCTGGTATCAAGCTGAGTGCCCTAGGTGACTTGGGGCCGGTTTTGTTCAACATCTTTGTTAATGATCCGGATGATGGGATTAATTGCACCCTCAGCAAGTGTACAGATGACACTAAGATGGGGGGAGAGGTAGATACACTGTAGAGTAGGGATAGGATCCAGACAAATTGGAAAATGGTCTCAAGTTGCAGTGGGGGGATGTTTAGGTTGGATATTAGGAAACATTATTTCACTAGGACGGTGGTAAATCACTTCAGTGGATTACCTAGGGAGGTGGTGGAATCTCCATCCTCAGAGATTTTTAAGGCCCAATTTGACAGAGCCCTGGCTGGGATGATTTAGTTAAAGATTGGTCCTTGTAGTGGGGCGGCTGCCCCACTCCTGGGGAAACAGGCTGAAAACAGCCCAGGAAAGGGTTATGGCTGGGAGCAAGCAAGCTCCAGCCTGATTGGACAGAGCAGCCACAGCTGTGGCTGGGTCAATTAGGGCTCAGCTGGCCCTGATAAAAGGACTCAGTTTGGAGAGAGAGAGAGTCTCCTCTGTCTGCAGAGGTAGACAGGCTTGGCTGCTGGGAGCTTGACAGGGTACCTAGAGTGAAGCAGGGCTGGGGCAAGGCAAGAGGAGCTGGGGAAGCTCCAGCCTTGAAACCCCCAGGCTGCAGGGCCTAGGAGACGGCCCAAGAAAGGGTACTGGAGTTACAGGGGGCAGCCCAGGGCTACAGAGGCAGCAGGCCAAACCCTCCTTGCCAGTGATGAGTGGCAATGATACTGCAGTCTGCCCCAGAAAACAGAGGCAAGTGGTGACTGGCAGTTGCTTAGACTGAGGCAAGGTGGGGATAGAGGGTGGGAGTTCCCCAGGGAGGGGAGACCCTGAGACTGTGGGGGTACTGCAGGGGTGCAGCACCCTCGGGAAGAGGGCACCGGGGTCCAGGGAGGGACATGGGACCAATGGCAAGCGGGACATCGGCCTGAAGAGGGCGCTCTGGACGCTGGTGAGAGCTAATTCCCTGGACGACCAGCAGGAGGCACCGCAGGGATGAGTCGCCGCCTGCTCCAGTCCTGCTTTGAGCAGAGGGTTGGACTAGATGACCTCCTGAGGTCTCTTCCAGCCCTAATAGTCTATTATTCTATTCTACGATCAATTTAGGCTATGGCTTCAGGTGTTATTTTATAGCACAATTACACTAAAGGCCTTTTCATAAGGTATTTTATTTGAGTATGGGCTGTCGTTGAGCTCTGAGGATCCTTCACTCTTAAGCATTCCCTCAAGGCTCCATGTTACAGAAAGCAATCTACTGCTCAGGAGAACACTACAGGATTCCCCTTCCACATGGTACTTGTGGTCTCTGCTCACCCAGAGGAGCCATTATTTAGCAAAGCTTTTGCTTTCATTTTTTCAAGTAGAGAATTGTATTTTGAAGTAGAAATAGTGAAAATGATAGAGAACAGCTGAGTTTTTAATGCACACGGCAATTACAAAAAGTAAGAAAAATGCAACCCCAAAATGATGCACGCTAATTATCATTAGGTTAATTATTTTCTTTAGTTAGGTCAATATATTCATTCAGCGAGGTTTAGGTGGGTTATGACTGGCTTCTCTGGGAAGAAACAGCACACCCGAATGTTATTTATGATGTGCATTACTGAAGCATCTAGGAGCCCTAGTCCTGGATTGGGACCCCATTGTTCTAGGTGCTGTACAAACACAGAATAAAAAGTCAGTCCCTTACAATCCAAGCATAAGATCAGAGACCCCAGATGGACATAGATGTGGGGGAGTAGAACAGAACAGTGAGCCAGTAATGGTCAGCCTGATAGGGTGGAGTCTTAGATATGACAGTCCAGACTTTATATTGGACTTGAAGAAGGAACAAATTCATGAAAGATCTGGGGTCTACATTGTTCAGGTCAGGCTAGATGATCACAATGATCCCTTCTGGCCTAAAAAAAAAAATCCATGACAAAAATTAATATACCTAAATATTGTTATTATTCAACATTTATATTGCAGTGGCCCCTAAAAACTACAACCTGGGTGGACCCTACTGTGCTAGGTACTATCTAAAGCTATATAGAATCCTTCATTGGGACCAGGATTTCACCCATAATTCACCATAGTTACTTCCCCAAAGAGTAATTATTCATCATCATCCAAAAAGCAGTCACCAAGTGACACCAAAAAGGGGTGGGGAGGGAGAAAGAGAAAAAGAAAGAAAGAAACATCCCACCATAACTGCACTGGTCTGAAGCAGTTTAAGATTAATTTAGGGCTAGTAAAATGTTCCTGATTGGCAGACCTTGAGTCTGAACCCCACAGGACAGATCATGCACAGCCAGCACAATGGAAGCTACCTCATGCCAAAATGCTTGATCTTTGACAGGGATGGACCACAATTAAAGTTGAGGGAACTTCCGTCTCCATACCTCTCCAGTCCTTACCTTCCATCTGAGATTAGCGGAGCAATAACAAATATATATGTTGATGGTGTTTTTCTCTGATGTGACTATCATTCAACTAGGAACCAGGTGGAGCCTAGACTGCTGAGGACTAGCTTGGAACAAGTTACATAGAGACAGTGGAAGAGTTATTGCTGAGCAAAACGAAGCACTCTTCCTTGTCCTGCTCCAAGTTGAAATTCTGACCCTGTTAAAAGTCAATGGTAAAACTTCAATGATTCCAGGACTTAATTGCCAGAATGAAAGTCCAATGCCGTCAACGGAGCTCCCAAACCCTGGGCATGAAAGTCAGGAACTGAACAAGGGTCTCTCCCATCGCAGTTCAACGCACCACCACTCAAGCTGCTAAAAGCAGTTAATACTTCTCTTTTTGTTGACGGGATCTCTCTTATGTGTAGCCTCAATAGGGTTCATTACACCACGTACTGAAAGAAAAGCACCGTACTCTTGGAGTTCATGTTAGAAAAAGACTTTGAGAACTAGGTCTCCGTGCTTGGTGGGAATGAACAGGAGTGTCCAAGAATAACAACTGATAGTTTCAGAGAGTTTTCAGAACAAACTTCTCAGCTTCTCTCGTGAATTTTAGCTTTGAATTTACTTTTCTCTTTCCTAAATATACTCACTATTGAAAAGGCTGGATTTCTTTAGCATAGCTCATATGCAATAAACATCAGTCACTAAAAGGAAAATAGAAGTTCAGTGTTGCAATAAAAGAGCTTCATTGTAAAATTTACAAATTAATAGGACATAGGCCCTGTCTACACTACTGGCTGGATCGATGAGTAGAGATCGATCTATTGGAGAACGATTTATTGCGTCTTGTCAGGACGCAATAAATCGATCCCCAGCAGCACTCCCGTCGACTCTGGAACTCCAGCTCACCAAAAGGAGCAAGGCAGAGTCGACAGGGGAGCCCACTGTCGACTGCTGCTACCATGAGGATGGCAGGTAAGTCGACCTAAGATGCATTGACTGCATCTATGGTATTCACGTAGCTGAAGTTGCGTATCTTAGGTCGACACTCCCTGCTAGTGTAGACCAGGCCATAGAGATTTATCTTTTGTCAGTAAAAGAACTGTTTATGCACCAGAAAGCCTGAAATTGTTTTTTATTCATTACAAACCTTTAGCTTTAAAAAACCCAAACCATTAAATTTAGGCTTATGTAAGTTTATCATTTTCTACATCAAGTGGTCTAGAACTACTTGTACTTTATATTTCAAAGGGTTTTGAAATGCAGATCATACTTGGCAAATTACAGACCATTACAGCTCACACAGAATTTTATTTAAAATGGAGATTTTAGAACATGACATTCCCTTTCAGAGCCACTCTGATTTTTTCCCCTTGTACAATAAAGATGCCAACAGTGAGATTAAGCATTGCCAGTAACTAATGTAGCGACATTTGAAACTGAGTATTGCATACCACCTAGTGGCTATGAATGGCAGTGCAGCATGTACTACTGTTTCTGTAACTAAATTCGTAAGACCATTTCTTAGTATTATAAATTGGTATTATCTTTGAAAAGATTCCATTTTCTTTCTCATACAATAGGCCACCTCCATGGGGTGGATAGTTAACTGTTGTATTATGACTGACAAACACACCTTGTTTGTGTTGTGTCTGACAGAAATTTAGGGTTTTATTTCCCTACTGCTTCATGGTTTGTCTAAACTAGCTTTTTTAAAATCAGTATTGGGTTTCTTTATAAAAAGGTAAAAGTATAAAGTAGTGCAAACTATCTTATACATATTTTAATGACAGCAGTCTGGAGCCAAGCCATATATTTTACTGCTCCTATTGAATACACAACCATATACTGAAATTATTTAGTGGCATTGTTACAATATCAGAAAGAGATTATGAGCTGGTATTTTTTGTAATTACACTAAATCACGCTGGTCAAAATATTCCTGCATCAGAAGTAATGTGAAGGGTGTCCACGAAATCTAGATGTTTGCCAGGCAGAGCATCTCTGAATTTGATTTAAAATCTGCTTTCCAGTCCTGGACTTCCATGTGATTATCTCAAATAGAGAGTGAAGAGCAATCAGCCGAACAGTTAGGCTTCAATGAGTATAAGTGAATAGAACATCTGCTGTACTTATCATATGCTTCATATTCATGCACAGTTGTATTTTGTTTTGTTTATTACTCTTGTAGTCATTCAAGCAAATAATGAATAGAAAACCAATGAAGAGGAACCTCTTGCCTCATTCAGTTCAGTTTTACAGCTCATTCAGGAGTCTTCATCTTGATGACAGTAGCTGAAAAGTGCCAGCATTCACGTGCCCTCTGCCCCTTTCAATGTTATGTGAAAGTCAGAGTTTGGGCATCCACCAGGGAGGGCCGTTGGCAAGGGAGAAATTCAATGTAATTTATGAGGCCTTCCCATACAGAAAGACTAACGGTCTGCAAAGCCCTTTCTTTACAACATTATTCTTCTTAGCAGCACTAGAATAGCTCTGGAGGTCTAGGTATCCTGCATACACAGTTATGGACAGTCCCTGCCCATTAATGAGGCAAGACAGACAAAAATAATCAGTATCCCCATTTGACAGATAAGGAACTGAGAAGCAGTGAGACTGAGGGTCAAATCTAGTCACTTTTTAAATGGAATTTAGGAGGCCAAGTCACTTAGGGTATGTCTACAATGCAATTAAAAACCTGTGGCTGGCTAGTGCCAGCTAACTCAGGCTTGTGGGGCTCAGGCTAAGGGAGTTGGGAGGGTCCTAGGGCTTGGGCTTCAGCCCGAGCATCTACACCACGATTAAACAGCCCCGTAGCCCAAGGCCCTTAGACCGAGGCAGGAGAGATAGGCTAGTTGTGGGCATCTAACTGCAGTGTAGCTTTACCCTTGAGAGCTTTTGAAAACCTACCCACAAGTGACTTGTCCAGGATCACACAGATGGTCTATGGCAGAGCTGGAGAGTGATCCAAGGCCACCTGAATCCCAGGGCTTAAATCACATCAACAGTTATTGTTTGCACTTTCTTTCTGGGTAGCGTTTTGATACCATTAAAAATTTGGAGAAGTGGGATGTTTTCAGTATATGTAGGGAAAGGTGCTATTTAAATATATAGAACTTCAGCAGTCCTTCTACTTAGATTCAAACCTACAAGCATTGCATCAGTATGACCCAGGGTGAGTCTCATTTAACCTTTCATGTCCTCGTCTCTGTGAATCACAGGATAAATTGCTTTGCATGAGCAGAGTCTCTTCATATTTGGGACACTGTAACCGCATTCTCTCTCACTAACCTTCCTAATGGCCCATATACATGGCGAACAAGAGAGCTGACGGGATGGAAACCTCCAAAATCCTACAGAAGGGATCTCTTGTGGAGGATGAACAATTGCCCAATAGAACTTTTCTCAGAAGGAAAAGGGGGGTGATTTTACCAATCCTTTAAATGGACTTCAAAGTATTAAAGGCAGCAGACTGGTCTAAAAGCATCAGCTCAGACACCTGATTTTCAGCGATCACCAGGAGGAGATCTTCTACCAACATCATCAGTGCAGTCTCATTGTCACAGCCAGGCCTCTAAGAGGACTTAATAGATATTTGCATAGCCATTGTTGACTCCAGCTTCTATAGAGAAATCTGACAACATGGCAAGGATTTCAACGGATGCCCCCTCACCCCAGGTAATACACGCTTCTCAAGGACATACATAATTTAGAATCTCCTCTCATGCTTAATATTCGGTTACCATATTTATAATTTGTGTTTGTAAGGACCCAGAACTGATGCTCCTTACCTTAAGTTAGGGTTTTGCCACTGGCAGGAGTAGCTTCCTTAGCCAACAGCAGAAGAGACTTTTTAAATATAATCTCAGATCTGCTGCTGTGATAGAGGCCTGTTGAGTGGCAATTTATGAAATTTGTGATTAAACTGATATGTGTGACCACTTCTCAAATCATATCATAATGCCAGCTTTTCAGCATAGTTACTTTCTCACGGTATCCCATTGTCTTGTTAATTCACTTCATGAACAGACTTGTAATTCTTGAGCAGTCTTTTCAAAAATGTGCACCAGTGTTTATATAAAGCAGAGCTGGATTTTAGGTTATAATATGAATGATCAATAATGCTATTAAGTCATAATTAAAAGTGAAAAATCATAGTTCAGTACATGTCCTTGGAACTCCCCTGAGTATTTTTTCCCTGGGAGAGGGAAATCAAGCTGGAGTTCCAGAGTCAATGGGGGCGTCTTAACGAGACGTGATAAATCAATCGCCAAAAGATTGATTGCTGCGCAGCAATCTGGCAGGTAGTGAAGACATACCCTTAGATCAGAGTTTCTCAAACTGGGGGTCGCCGAGCACTCCCTGGGGGGTTGCGAGCTCCTGCCGCCGCAACTCGTGGCAGGGACGGGGGGCTGGCGCACAGCCGGCTGCCTGCCCGCGGCGGGGACTGGGGGCTGGGGCGCAGCCGGGAGCCCCGGGGCGGGGCGAATTTGGCGGCTTTTTGGCAGAGGGGTCGCGCTGTGCCGCTGGAGCAGGAAAAGGGGTTGCGGTCTCAATAAGTTTGAGAACCGCTGCCTTAGATTCTGTACTACCACCTATCACTGTCACATTCCAATGCCTTTCACATTGAGTGGACTGGCAATCACAAGTCCCTAAGGCACTTCATGGAGTCTCTAGTCTTCCCCTTTAAAGAAAGGAAAGGAGTTTTCTAATAGGTTCATTACCTTAGCATAATCACAAGGCCTTCTATCTGAAGGCCAAATTCAGGGAGGTGCCCTGTATATTCCACACCATCAAGCCAATCAGAGTAGAAATTGAAGGTGCACTGCCCTTTAAAAGCTGAAAACATCCAACAGGTGGAGAAAGAAAAACTCTTTGAAAAAAAAATAGCAATACGGAACTTTTAATCTCTCTGGCCTTGCATCCCTGCCTGCTGAATCTGATTCCTAGAGTAATACATCTAAACATGTGTTGAGTAAATTGTCCTATTCTGACTTTGCAAATGATAGAGAATAACTAAGAACATAAGAACATAAGAACATAAGAATGGCCATACTGGGTCAGACCAAAGATCCATCTAGCCCAGCATCCTGTCTACCGACAGTGGCCAATGCCAGGTGCCCCGGAGTGAGTGAACCTAACAGGTATGATCGAGCGATCTCTCTCCTGCCATCCATCACCCCCCTCTGACAGACAGAGGCTAGGGACACCATTCATTACCCATCCCGGCTAATAGCCATTTATGGACTTAGCCTCCATGAATTTATCCAGCTCTCTTTTAAACCCTGTTATAGTCCTAGCCTTCACAGCCTCCTCAGGTAAGGAGTTCCACAGGTTGACTGTGCGCTGTGTGAAGAAGAACTTCCTTTTATTTGTTTTAAACCTGCTGCACGCCAATTTCATTGAGTGGCCCCTAGTTCTTCTATTTTGGGAACAAGTAAATAACTTTTCCTTATTTACTTCCTCCACACCACTCATAATTTTATATACCTCTATCATATCCCCCCTTAGTCTCCTCTTTTCCAAGCTAAAAAGTCCTAGCCTCTTTAATCTCTCTTCATATGGGACCTGTTCCAAACCCCTAATCATTTTAGTTGCCCTTCTGTGAACCTTTTCTAGTGCCAGTATATCCTTTTTGAGATGAGGAGACCACATTTGTACGCAGTATTCAAGATGTGGGCGCACCATGGATTTGTATAAGGGCAATAAGATATTCTTGTGCATTACTTGAGGAATGGAGACAACTGTAAAGTGTGTGCTGGAGCCAAAAGAATGGTTTTAACAGACACTTTCTTTCCATAATCTATTAGTATTGGCAAGTAACTGTCATTCATTTAATTTATTTTAATGCATTCCATCTTTTTTTAACTCCTCTCCTAAAAAAAAAAAGTTATGAAGACAAAGTATGTAAAAAGCCATATGGCATAAATAAAAGTTCTACATTTATCATCTGAGATTAGTTGTCATGGTTTTGCTTTTATCCTTTAATTTCCCCACTCCCACTGTACCCCAAATTGTTTCTGGTTATTCTTAATTCTTCTTTGTAAGAGTATAGAGCTTAAAATGAATGCTGCCAAGAAAAAAACATCATGTACTCAAAAAAGAAGTCCTCTCCTGTATTTTGAGAAATACTTTCAATTGTTAAAACAGAACATTCAAAATAAATCTCATTTATTTTTTCACCCGTTATGCGGTTTTTCTATCTGCATTTCACTCAGCTTGGATTTGACTAATCATATAGGCTCCAGTCCTGTAACGACTTCAGGGTCATAGCTGAAGTCAGTGGGACCACTTATAATGCATACAGTCTCTGAATATGGTAAGGTCCTGATACAGCAGTGTGCTCAGTACTGCAAAGTGCTGAAACTCTCTACCCCCTCTTAAAGAAAACAGGGAATACTTGTGGCACCTTAGAGACTAACCAATTTATTTCAGCATAAGCTTTTGTGGGCTATAGCCCACTTCATCTGGTAGGCCACAAAAGCTTATGCTGAAATACATTGGTTAGTCTCTAAGGTGCCACAAGTATTCCTCATTTTCTTTATGGATACAGACTAACACGGCTGCTAATCTTAAACCTACTCCCTCTTTAGAAATCATTGGGACCAGAGGGCAATTAGCACCTCACAGGACTGGTTAGCTCCTTGCAGTTCCAGGCCCAGTGGCAATGTATTTTCACCCCCGTTAATTTCTAGTCAGTTTCATATTCTAATTCTCATATACTAGCACAGTAATTCCCAGACTGTGGACCAGGGAGCTCTTTCTGGTGGTCTGCGGAATTAAATAATTTGTATTATTTAATTATAATTTAATTTACTTTAAATACGGAATTAAAAATGTAATAACAAACAGCTAAAAGTGCATGGAACATTGTGATAAACATCATAAGGACTATACTGAGCATGAAACAAATAAAAACCATGCAACATCATCATCTGAAGCATCAACACAACTTCCTGCAGCAGATCCCCCATCCAGGAATTGACCTTGCCAAACACTGGATAGATGTAATGGGATCATGATAGTCATGGATCGACTAAATAGAATGCCTACAAGACCAGCTAAAATAAAATTTCAGGACAGAAGAGAGCGGGGTTACTGAAGATAGTTCCGGGCAGCTTAGCGTGACCAGATGTCCTGATTTGAGAGGGACAGTTCCGATATTGGGGGCTGGTGTCTTATATAGGCACCTATTACCCCATAAGCCTTGTCCCAATTTTTCACAGTTGCTGTCTGGTCACCCTATTCAGGGTACAACTCCAGAAGAATGGTCACAGGGTCCTTCTCAAGCCACTCTGTGAGCAGCACCACCTATGCTGTTTTCATGGTCTCCTACTCACAACCACACACAGTCTGTTGGCAGTAACTAACTTGCAGCTCCCTGTAAGGTGCCCAGTACTTGTTAACAAGGATGGTCACATAGCAGACAGAAATGGGGATGGTTTAAATTAGATGCTAAGAGACATCAACAGTAAAATCATCCAATTAAATAATGACTAAGTGGGTAACTTGCAGAAGTAATGCTCAGGAGGTAGCATTATTAGAGTTCAGGACCAGATCACCACGTGGTAACAGTTAGGTTGGAGGAGAAGAATATTCCAAATTATGTAAAGGAAATACAACAGATGACCCAAGAGTTCCTTTCCAGTGATATGTGATAGAACATCTATGCATTCACTGGAGATAGTACTAATGACTGAATAGATCCTTCAACATTCTTGCCAGCGCATTTTCACTGATGCATTTTCTCTTGTGATTTATGCTTTTTTCTTCATTTTAAGCATATATGTGGCAACTTGAGCCTAGAACAATCTCAAATAACAAAACAACCTGTCTGTCTGTCTGGTAGATTTGCCTAACAGTCTGCTATTTGGTCTAGGCATGTTTTTTTATAAAGATGACAATGAGACAACAGCGAGTCAACAAGAACTTTCTCTGCTTTGATAGTATCCATGGGAAACTTATCCTTGATGCCTTTTACATATATCAAATGGGGAAATCAACACTTAAGAAGCAGAAACATTACCCATTATAACGTTTGATCGTCTTTCCAACTGCAGAAATAAAAACCTTGCACTGAAACAATATAAAGGGATGGTTGTCCGACACTGACATGTCTACTTCTCTCACTAGAAGCATACAATATTCTGAGAATATTTATATGGGATTATGAAAAATGCAATGCAAAAATACTTTAATCTTACTGATTATTATTGCTCAAACGATTGCATTGAGAGCTGCTCCCCATTTAAGAATGAAGGCCCCAGTTCTGCAACATTTTAAGCATGTGAATAATTTGACTCATCTAATTGACTTCACGAGGTCCATCCAGTGATGGGTATACTGGCTTGTACAATCAGAATCATGGATTCTTTGCAGGTGATATTGAAGTTATACAGTAATTTATTTAACCTAATGCTATTCCAGCAGAAATAAATTAACATTTCAGATAAAAAAGCCTCTTTTCTTGATATGTTTTATTGTTTTCTCTATGTAACATCAGCTTGTTCAATCTGCATTGCAAATCGAAAAGTTTAACTTAAGATTGTTGTGCTGAATGGCCTCACTAACAAGGACATTAAGCATAGAAAGAGTTTCTAACTAACTTAAAAAAAGTTATTTAGAAACATCTTGATGCTTTTTGGTTTACCTCCTCTTTCCCAGGATGCATCATTAACACAACAAATACAAGAAGATTCAATGTCGCCCAATATATTTATGAATTCGCTGAACACTGCATCCCACAATAGCTTGGCAAGGCCCCAATCCTGCAGTGAACTCCATGGGGATGAATCCCTGCCTTCGTGCAGAGCCCCACAAACATTGGAATTCTGCCTGCAAGAAGCTCCTTGCAGGATCAGGGTCTAAATCAGGAAGGAAACAAATGTTTTCACAATGGAAAATGGTTTTAAAAAAGAAAAAGTGATTGATCGGCTGTATGCCCTTGCAGTGTATAGTGTGGAGGCATTCAGGAGATATCCAGGGTGAGTGAAGGCTAGGATATTTACTATGTTATGTTCTGAAGAACACAGGCCCAGATCCACAAAAGGATTGAAATATGGCAACACTGTACCTAATTTTACACAAAACATCTTAGGACTCAATCTCCCTTCTACCCTTGAGCCTAGTGGTTAGAGCACGGACCTAGTACATGGGAGATGAAGGTTCAGTTCCTCCCTCTGCCTGATGAGGAGAAAGGCTTTGAAAAGGCTTCCCCACTAGTCACTCGGCTATAGAGCTGTTCTCACTCTCTTTTTGGCCCAATGCACATTTAATTGTTTATAATACATAGTGGTACAGATTCAACAAGAAAGTTTGAGTAAGCCTCACATAGGAAATCCATATTCAAATCACCCCTCCTCATTTTGTGAGTACCCTTAGTCCATTTGTTAAGCTGATAGGAGGCCTACTCCTCCCTCCTCAGCCTTCTGGTGTGGCCTTAGGTACGTCCAGACCACACCTACCAGGTTGGGCCCTGCAGATGAGATAGGTGGGGGTAACACCTCTTTTCACCTTGTTTGAGGCTTACCCGGTGATTTAGCTGCAAAAGAGTTGCCTGGATGCCTGCCTGAGGCAGCAGTGCATGAGCCCAGAGACAAACACAGCAAAGAACAATCCATGGCTGGCCTGTGCCAGCCAACTCAGGCTCGCGGGGTTCAGCCTGCTGGGCTGTTTCATTGCTTTTTAGGCTTCTGGGCTCAGTTGCCCTTCCTCCATTCTGTCTACGTAGATGATAAGCTCTTTGGTACAAGGAAAATTTTACCGTGGATTTGAATCACCTACAACAAAGGGGGCCCAAATTCGGTTGGAGCCTCCTTATACAGCTGCACTAAATAATAGCAATGATAACAACCGATGGACCATGTCATAAATATGGAGGGTGCCTTGCCTGGGTTGGGCTATGTTATCTAATGCAGTGTGCCTTGCCTGGGTGGGGGGCTAGGTTGTCTGAGACAGGTGACGTGGGAGTTTCCCTGCCATGAGGGAGGGAGGAGCCTCCAGCCCAGGAAGAAGGGAGGAGCAAAACAGTCAGTTCCATCTTGGCTGGTCTCCAGGGAGGAGGCAAAAGCCAGGGAGTTCCATCTTGGCTGGTCTCCAGGAAGGAGGCCAGGGCCAGGAGAGATCCATCTTGACTGCACATGAGGCAGGAAGCTTGCCAACGTAGCTGGCAAGGGTTCTAGATCATCTTTGGCTATAAAGATGGCTCTACCTTTTTCTAATACTTCTACTTAGCTAATGTGAGTATAACCATGTGATTCTTTTATTAAGCCGTGCCTTTGGGGTGTTCTTTCCTTTTCAGGAGAAAGTGGGGAACCCCAAATGTAAAGTGTCTGTATCTCTGCTTTAACGTTTTTCTTTATTAAATTTTCTAGTTATAAAACCGTCTGGTTTATTTTCCTTAAGGTTTTTCTCTGTTCACAGGGAAGAGAGGAGGTAGGGGAAGTGCATAGCCCCAGGTATCTGACTTGGCTTCCAGGGAGGAAGACAGAGTCAGGGTTAAGGGAAGTCTCTCTTCAGCCGGGGAAGGGAAGCAGTTTCCAGGTGTCTGCCTCTCAGGTACAGAGAGACAGAGGGTGAAGGAAAGCAGCCTTCAGGCATCTGACTTTGAAACCCAGGGAGGGGGACAAAGTTGGGGTGGGGAAGATCGAGGGCCCCTCCAAGGTTTTGGAAGTATACTCTATTGGTGGCAGCGACTGGTGACCCCAAAAACCCCGGACTAAATCTTGTCTAAGACATCAGAATCATAGACAAGTAGCAGCAGTCATCTCTGTCTGCAAACTTCATTGCACAGAGCACCCACCCAATGGCAACGGACAGGAAAATGGGCTCTCTACTACCCAGTTCAGTCAAATTTCAATTATAGTTAAAAACAAAACCAACCTCCTATTATTACACTATGTTAACAGAAAACAGTAACAGTTAAGGAAATTATGATGTGAATGCTATTACAATTTCAGTCATTTTACTACACGTAAGTGTAAACCAATTCACTGTTCTAACAAGAGGTAAAATACCCTTATGTTGCTCTGGGCTGATCAGCTGCAGTTGCATTCCATTACGATAGTGGATTAAATGAATGCTTACATCTCAGGGTGTTGAGGCTAAATTCGTTGATGTTTATAAAGCGTTATCAGAGCCTTGGTTAAGGTGAGCTACAGAAGGGCTTTTCTTACAGTAGTGAGGTAGATCAGACTCAATCTAGGTGAACAAGTGGCTCTCTCTATGTTACTTGGTTGGATAAATGTGTGACGATACTGAATATGTGTTCTAATAATTTTTCTTTTCTTGAAACCATCACACGTGATTTATCAATATCGGACGTAAACTGTGCAGATTCACCACAGCATTTGCACAGTGAATCACTGCCTGCACAACAAATTCTTGTTTGGGGCCCCACACAACCTAGTAATGTAACATTTACTAGGGATTTCAGGGAAAGTAAAACAATGGCTAGATCCAATGCAAATACAGGTATAATTAAAAAAAGGAAAAAAAGGCATAAAATCTTTGGATGTTGGCAGTTTTAGGGGATGGTTTGTGTTCACTTTTTATTACACCCTGTTCCTGTTTGCATGAGTCCTCATCTAAAGTGAAAAACACCAACAATGTGAAAAATCTGACAAATCCACACAAGCAAGAACAGAGAAAGGGCAGGACAGTCCTTCCACATTCAGGTCTCTCCATTTGGGACAGCCATTTATATCATATGAGCTGACTCACACTGGATAAGCATTAAGATTGGATCTGAACAAATAATTAATAGCAAATGATTACATTTAACCTTCTTCTGGAGCAGTTTATGATTTAAATGTACTTATTCATTAGTCAAAGTTATTTATGGTAGTTTTTGGTCTGTAGATTAAGAAAATTCATTTCTAGTATTTAATAACTGAAATATCAGCTATGCTGTAATTAGTTTGATTGGACACTGTGAGAGATGTTTCTCCCCCCCCCCACTTTAAACTCTAGGGTAAAGATATGAGGGTCTCTCATGCAAGACAATCAAATCCCAAGCTTATTTACCAGCTTAGGTTAAATCTTTTCCCCCAAAACTCAAACTGCTCCAGTTGGGGCTTGGAATTCGCTGCCACCATTAATGTGATTATTCCAAAACCATGGAGTGGGGCACATTAAAACCCCCATGAGTAACACCCCATTCCTCCTTGCCACCTGGGAGAGATAAAGAACACAGACTCTGCTCCACCCCCCTCCTCCTGGCTACCTAGGAGATATTCAAGCACACAGACTCTTACTAGCTGTAAGCTGTGCCCGATCCAAAGCTAGGACACTTCAAGGGAAATAACCAGACCCTTCTTATAACAAAAAAAGGTTTAATAAAGAAGAGAGAAAAAGCAAACAACTTATACAGACTTTACAGATACTCAATTATCTAGCTTTAACCCCTCCCTTGAGATTTCTCCCCCTGATAAGGTTAATGACACCATAGATCAATTACAAGCTTATACAATCAACAACTTTACTTAGTCAGTCTAACTTAGAACTTTTTAAGAGATGAGTAGAAAGGTGTTTCCATGCTCCCAGAGTTGGGAGAGAAAAAGAGATGCAGACAGGCGGAGAGCCCGGGAGAGAAGTGAAACTAAAAACTCCTTTGTCTCGAGGAATTCAAACTCTTGCTTCATCCCCTCTCCTGTTCAGGTTAACCCTTTACAGGTAAAACAGTAATTCTAAGGCACTTCATACTTATGACAGACACAGAGCTCACAAGGCATTGTTTCTGTTCACTTAGCAGATGACTAACAGAATCTGATTTTTGGTGCAAGTACTTTTGTTTATGATTTCAAAGTTTACTTTCCATGAATATTTGGAATTAGAAACAACAAATATCAAGGAATGATGAACATCTCTGCAAGTAAAGTTACAGTATTTGCTAAAATAGAGAAGGACTGCCAAAGGGGCATGAAATCCACTTTTTTTATTCAGGCAAACTTTGGCAGAAAATTTGTGGTATTCAACCTGCTGTAATAAGAATCCCATGCACTGCTACAGACTAGGGACCGAGTGGCTAGGCAGCGGTTCTGCAGAAAAGGACCTAGGGGATCAAGTGGATGAGAAGCTGGATATGAGTCAGTAGTGTGCCCTTGTTGCCAAAAAGGCTAACAGCATTTTGGGCTGTATAAGTAGGACCATTGCCAGCAGATTGAGGGACATGATCATTCCCTCTATTCGACATTGGTGAGGCCTCATCTGGAATAGTGTGTCCAGTTTTGGGCCCCACACTACAAGAAGGATATGGAAAAATTGGAAAGAGTCCAGTGGAGGGCAATAAAAATTATTAAGGGGCTGGAGAACATAATATATGAGGAGAGGCTGAGGGAACTTGGATTATTTAGTCTGCAGAAGAGAAGAATGAGGCAGGATTTGATAGCTGCTTTTAACTACCTGAAAGAGGGTTCCAAAGAGGATGGATCTAGATTGTTCTCAGTGGTACCAGATGACCGAACAAGGAGTAATGGTCTCAAGTTGCCATGGGGGAGATTTAAATTGGATATTTTGAAAAACTTTTTCACTAGGAGGGTGGTGAAGCACTGGAATGGGTTACCTAGGGAGATGGTGGAATCACCTTCCTTCAGAGGTTTTTAAGGTCAGGCTTGACAAAGCCCTGGCTGCCATGATTTAGTTGGGGATTGGTCCTGCTTTGAGCAAGGGGTTGTACTAGATGACCTCCTGAGGTCCCTTCCAAACCTGATATTCTATGATTCTATAATTAAGATAATCTCCTTTTACGGCCACGGTGATAAAAGTTAATCCCATTGTTAATTCTGGCTTTCCTTGTTTTAAGGGTTTCAATCCCATAAATTGAGAAGTGGAAATGAAACTTAAGTGAAACACAGATTTTTGTGCTCAGTTCTTCCAGTTAACCTGGCTGAGGGAGACATGAAGGAAAAAGACAAAGCCTGATCCAGCAACATTTTTGCACATGGCCAATGTTAAGAATGTGAGAATTCCTTGTGACCTCAGTGGTTTACTCATGTGTGTAAAGTTAGGCATTTGCAGAAGTATTGGTGGTATCAGAGGGCTAAGTTGCAGTATTTTTTTTTATTTTTATTTTCTTCCCTCTATAAAATTCTCTATATAGTTCCTGGTTCACGTAAGGTACCCACATATGCATTGTTCTTGGACATCAAACACAGTGGAGTATAATGTGACTTTTGGCATGTGTCATGTCACATTCTGTCAAACAAATACCAAGAGAACTTCAGAGAGGGCAAAAATGTGTTTTAAAATAACTACTTAAAACTTATTTCTGGGCTGGATGTCCTTCACACCGCGACTAGGGAGAGTATCCACAACAGAAATCTATCCATAGGTAAGCGTTTAATTTTGCATTACAGAGGACTTTAGTAGCTAATACACATTTAGCTAAATACATAATTGGCCAAATAATTGTACAGGTACTTTTTTCAGTTTTCAACCAATTCTACAACTGTTCATACACTATTAATATACTGATTTATACAAACATTTTTGATCCTGGTATTCAACCATCTCCGGTTTGGTATTTTTGATAGTGTTTTAATTTTGATGGCTTTTATACCAGGTTTAATTTACTGCCATTTTTGCAGGGGAAGAGAAAAGAAGAAACTTTGATATTCTCTCTGCTTCTTCAAAGATGTGAGGATATGCCACCCAGGAATAGCCTGTTTGCAAGGGGCTCAGTGAGTCATCCTGACAGTGTTCCCAAATCCCACCAGTTCAAGGAGTGAGAGATCAGAGGTCATTCCTGGGCCCTGACCTCCCTCACAATGGCATGCAGGACTGCCTGGCCAATTTCCTCAGGGTTTCATTTGGCAGGCACTCAGCCAGCATGGGAAGCAGTCTTTTCCACAGATGTTGAGTATAAAAGAAGCTATTTACCGGGGGCAGGAGGGAGTTATATATTCAGATTGTGATCAGAACAAGTTTGTTTTTTCAGTGTATAACACAGGAATTGTTGTTTAACTAAAGCACTGAATTCTAATAGCAAAACTAAAAGTATTTGTATGCCCAGAGCTTACATTCTTGGGTTTCAATCTTCCACCTGACACTGCTGTGCACTCGTCTCTTATCTGGGATTCACAGTGTCTGGTGTGATTCCAAATGACAGACTGCAAAGGGTGGCACTGTCAGAGATGACCCACTGAAGGAGTCTCAGGCAAGCACTGGTTACACCTGACTCACTTGCCATTACACCTTTAGTTCTTCTCTTGCCCAAATTCTATGATTAGCCAATCCAGCAGTCCCCCCTATTGGCAGATGTCTTTCCTCAGCCCAGGGCTCGCAACACAGTGATCTCAATTACTGCCTTCTCAGGCGTGCTCTGCCATTAACCAGTCCGAGCCTCCAGAGTCATTATACTCCTTTCCTCTTGTATATTGGCCTTTTGGTAAGAGGGGCAGTGGTGTCCTTACTCCAGAGCACCAAAAACAGGATTTCATAATTCACTCAGTTCTTGCAGGATCACTAGGGTGACCATATTTCCCAAAGGGAAAAACAGGACACCTCACTGAGCTGGCCCGAGCTCCCACCTCCCCAGTGTGGCTGGCCCCGGCTGCTCACCCTAGGCGCTTCCCGCATACTGTCACTGTCACTTGAATCATGCCAGCCACCTCTTCCCCCCTCCCCCTCCTCCCCCCTCCCATCTCTCGATGCATCCGATGAAGTGGGCTATAGCCCATGAAAGCTTATGCTGAAATAAACTAGTTAGTCTCTAAGGTGCCACAAGTATTCCTCATTGTATTCAACTGTCTCAGTTAGGCATGTTTGTTCTATGTTCATACAGTGTCTTACACAATGAGGTCCTGGACTAGGGCTCCTAGGTGCTAGTCAGATGAATAATGATAATAGGTGCCAATTAGGGTGACCAGACTTCCCGATTTTATCAGGACAGTCCCGATTTTCAGGGACTTGTCCCGCGTCCCGATCATCCTTTGGTCGGGACACCCTTTGTCCCGATATAGCGACCTTCAGAGGCCGGCGCCAGACTTGTGCCTCACTAAATGCTCCTTCCGGGGCCGCCGCAGCACCCTCCTGCCAGCAGGAGCAGGCAGCAAGTCTCACTGCCCCAGGCAGAGGCTCTCTGCCACCGCACGTGGTGCAAGGAGGGGGAAGGAGGCTGCTTGCAGCCTGCACCGGCAGAGGGGGAGGGGCAGAGAGCCCCCAGCCGCCGCCCCCCCAACCCGGCTCTGAGTCCGGCCCCTCATCAGCCCCTCCCCCCATCAAGAGTCAGGGGCAGGCGGCGGTGGCCAGGACAGCTCTCTGCCACCGCCTCACATGCTGCAGGGGCGGGGGAAGGAGGGCTGCTTGCCTAGGGGCAGCGAGGAGGGAGGCTACAAACAGCACCCAGCCGCCCCCCCCCAACCAGCCCCTGACCCACCTGCCGGCTGCCCCCCGGCCCAGCTGAGAACAGTTCCTGGGGGTAAGCAGCTGGGGCCCTGGATCCCCAACCCACGGTGGGGCTGTGCCCCTGCACCTGGAGCCGGGCCCCTGCACCCCTGACCCATGGCTTCCTCAGACCCTGCCCCCATCGGTCCAGTGGGGGGGGAGCCTGTGGTACCCTCCCCTCCCCTCTACTTCCCCCCTCTCCAGTCCCCAGTCCCCCCTCCCCCACACTCCCTCCCACTCCCCCCCCCATGTGTCCCAATATTTTTTTCTTGTCATCTGGTCACCCTAGTGCCAATTCCTGAGTGTACCCCTTTGAAGGGCCCCGGCAAGTATTTTGGCTCAGGCTACTCTCTCCCCTGAACATTCCACTGCCTCCACTTCTCCCAGGGATTGTTCTGTAGTCTCCATTCTGCCTAGTAAATTGGCACAATTACATTGCCAATTACATAGTGAATTGGCACCATTACACTGTTGACTCAAGAACCAAGGAAATGCTCCAGTCTTCTCTCTCCCTGGCACCAGAACAGCATGGGGGCCTTTAACTGTCTCACCCTCACAGCCCCATAGAGCAGGAACACTTTTCTTGTAAAACCTGCCTTTCAGTCTTGCTAATTAATGCCAAATTTAAGACAGTACTTAATTACAAACAAAAGCACTTGAAACAAACCCTCCCAACATGTAAAAATCTCTTTCCTAACAAAATGATGAAGTACAAAATAGACTAAACAGCTAAATTCAAAGTTGGATCCATTAATAAACCATGCTAAACTTGGGGATTTTCAGATCCCCTTCAAAAAAACCCCCAAACACCAACAAAAAAATAGGCCAAGTAGGGCCTTGAAATTGGGTCTCCCACATCCCAAGTGACTGTCTTAGCCACCAGGTGATTAACTAGGTCAAGCTTATGCTCTCAAAAATTTTTAAAGGGCTCAGTTTCATTCCTATGTGAGATACAAACAACTTGTGAATTGTCAACATTTTTCATTGAGGAAGCTGGGCTGCCCAGAAAACAAGGTTGGGTATGCTCTGACAGGTGGCTTTGTTTTGGACCATAAAGATAGAACCTCTTAAAGAGGAGGTCAAGAATCAGAGAGGTAGCCATGTTAGTCTGGAATTGCAGAAGTGACAGAGTCCTGTGGCACCTTCAAGACTAACTAAAGTATTGAAGCATAAGCTTTCGTGGGCTAATACCCACTTAATCGGATGGCATCTGACAAAGTGGGTATTAGCCCACAAAAGCTTATGCTTCAATACTTTAGTTAGTCTTTAAGGTGCCACAGGACTCTTTGTCACTTCTTAAAGAGGAGGTGGAATTCTGCAAGCACCTTGTATCACTTCAGATCCCTGCAATGTAATCAACATTGCTATTAGCAGATCGATGCAGCAGCAGCCATACTTCTCTCATTGAGCAGGGTTTCTATCTGGTTTTTCAGTAGTGGACAGAGTTGTCATTAGTGAAGAAGCCTTAGCTTTTGTTGCTGTTCCCTGTGGGCAAAAGTGTCAGTACATGCAATTGTGGAGGGCACTGGGAGTGAGAAACTGTCAGTTCAACAAACTATGTACCATGATGTATGTAGACAGATAGGAAATGCATGGTGTTAAGAATGGGATGAGAAGGATCTTTTAATGATATCCAAAATAACCTGACCTTTAACCCAAACCATTTTAAAGTCATTATGTTCGGTTAAGATTTCTCTCTCCCCCCCCCCTACCCTCCCACCACCCCACAATGTTCCTATCTCAGTCTTCTTTTCTCTGAGTTCCACTCTTCCCACCAGCATCCTATGTCCTCATCTGATTTCAGTCCCTTCCCCCAAATCCTGTCACTCTACCCCACAACTCCAATTCCTAGTTTCCTTCCCCAAGTTTCTTTTCACAATTTACCTGTCAGCTCTTGTTCCTCCACCAGTAGGGGGCTCACAGAGCACAGAAGACAGTCTCTCTATCAGGTCTGGCACCCAATACTACAGTGGCTGTGAGCATCAATTGCAGGAAAAGTCCGAGTCAGTGCCTAGAGCCCAAAAATGGAGCTTACTCAGTGCAAACAGAATTTTTGCAGAATTTAATTGCCAAGCTCTAACCAGTCTCTACTGAGCATGTGTGAACTGGGATTTTTCAAAGGTTTATAACTTGGCCAATATTGGACAGTTTTCCCACAAGAACAGCAAAATGCATATCCTTGATACAAAGATCACCCCATCCAAATTTCAAGTCCCTGTTCCAAAGCATGGGTATGCTACTGCTTCTCAACAAAACACTTGTAAGAATTTTATAACATGGGCAAAGCAATATATGTTTCACTAATCTCTTTATGAGAAAACAGCTGAACCATTTTTACTAAGATTAAAATAAAATAGCCCCACCCACCGTGCCACCCCCTCCCCCCACACCCTGTATTCAGCTTGTGGTAGACACCTAGTATGGACAATTTTTGCTTGAACAGGTTACAGTAGACTCTTGATTATCCAGGATGATAAGGGAAAAATAATCCTGGTTAATAAAATCTTGGATAGTCACCATCCATAGGAAATATGGGGAGGGGTGGTTGGTTCACCAGCCACCCTGCACTAGGGTGAGGGGGTGTAGGTTCACTGGCTGCCCTGATGGTTTTTTGTTTTTTTTTGGTGCTTGGGGCAGCAACAAAACCAGAGCCGGCCCTGCGAGTTACGTATAATTTTTCCACATCCTGGTTAATCTAATTCTGGATAATCGAGAATCTACTGTATATGCAACTGAAAACAAAACCTTATAAGGTGAAATGTTGGTAGGCAGCACTACCAGCTCCATCTATAAGAAAAACATGCCTAGACAAAAAAAAAAACCCAGTTCATGAAAAAGTATTGAACTCCAAGTGCTATGCCTCAATCATATGCCAAAAATAAAGTTAATTATTAACATCTCTCTTTTCAAAGTGTTTATTTCTTTATAAAAGGAAAAATTTCATAAATGCTCATGTAATGACCTCTTGAAGTCACATAAATTATGTGTATATGTTGTATTTCCACCCAACTCTGAAGCATATTTTACTAGTTCCTTATTTCAGCAGATGACTACTCAAGTCAGTGCAGGATTACTTAGGAAAGGATTGAATGAAAACTGTGGGTTAGATCATACCCATAAGTCTCTGCACATGCATATCTCCTTCTCCCCACATGGACAGGACCAACCACCTCTATGGTGTATTTTACACTTAGTCCCCTGTCCCACATGGAAAGAAATAGTCATAAAATGTTCATTTCCTTCTGATAAGGACTATTCACCTGTGACAAATGCATGGATTTGATCTGAGGGGTGCAGTTCGATTATATTGTGCCCCTGCCCCCAAAACTCTGTTCATTGGAGGATATTTCATGCTTGATCTAACTGGCAAATTATGATGAAAACTAATTAAAACCTCAGTTACTGAAAATTCAGGAAATAAGAGCGGATTGTTCAATTTACACAATTTTCATTGTAATGCACTTAGCACTAGCCCAGCTCCGCTGAAGTCAATGGAAATTTTGTTTAATGGTAACAGAGTCAGGGCCTTAATGAACTAGGATCTTTCCCACCCTAATTTTCCATTTCTAATATATGTGCTTGAAGAAAACATTTCATGAATTTCCGCAACAGCCTCATGAACTGTTAATGTTTAGCTAGTGGTGGATTCAATTAGTTACTCCTTTTGCCTATTTGTCTTTTGAACATATCAAATAAAAAACACGTAAGGCTCTGTGTGAGTCTCCCCAGTTTGCAGTTTGATTAATAATCTGTGTTTTATTGAATCATTAAATTTCATAAGTAGATTCTGAAGCTAAAAGTGGATAATTTGACAAAAATATATTTATATGTTTCAAAGATAAAATAGGATGGAGTTTAATATTTTTAAGATTGCTCATGTTTCAAAATGTAGCACTGTACTCTGACAATATACAGACAAGTATTCTAGCATTAATACATTCCCCCTCTCCTGCCCCCCACCTCAGAAGTGCTTTTTTACATTTCCCTCACAGTTTGAAACATCTGGCAAATGACTTTTGTTTTCCTGATTCACAGCAGACAGCATACTTGGATAATCCACTGTTGTTTGTAAAATGTTTATTTCTGTGGAAGACTTCACCTCCTTCTCCCTCCCCATATTTTTACTATTTTGTTTATTCCAAAAATAAAGTTAATCTGAACGCAACATAACAGATTAGTCGATCAACAGTGCCATAATGAATGAAACAATACAATTACCTCAGATGCACTCTATTACTGATATAACTAAGCTAATGAGATGGGGTCCTTAAGAAATATGTATGGCTCTCAAGACAGAGTGAATTTAGATGCCAGTGCTACAGCTGTACAGACACTTCTGCTTTAGCTTATTTGGAATGTGTCCACTGTTTTGCGAGCAGTTATGTTATTTGACAGGTGGCTTGGCATATTCTCTGGCTCTTATTATTCAGGAAATGTAGTTGCATGCCATCTACCTTTCAAATATGTGCCCTTGAAACTTTTGTCATCCTTCCCTCCCACAAACCTACCTGCTTCCAGGGTGAAAAATGAGCAAAGTTTGAAATTCTTCAGGTACAATTAGAATTTGCCCTTTAACTCAGGTTTTTATCATAAGGTAACCTAACATCCAGAGTGCATTTTGACAGGGATGCCACCTGCCTTGCAGGGATCAAGACAGAGCATCATTAGAGGAAACATGACTTTCCTGATCGCTAACACAGATTCAGTCTATTATACTTAACAGTTCTGGAATTATTACCCTCTTACTTTTGACTGGCTAAAACACTTTGACCTTTAGTGATATTTCAAGAAGCAAATCTTTCCAAATCTGAGCAATATATTTCCATATGTAGTAAAAAAAATACCTTGTTATTGATGTCTCATCCATCAGCCTTACTAGCTTACAAAATATAGTAATTAGTTTTGATTGCCTTATGCTTTTTGGTTCACCTGAGACCTCAAATCTCAATTATGCTGTTAGCAGTTGAATTGGCACAGTCAAAATATCAAAACACTGCTGGGCTAAAAAGCAGTTGGATTTAATGCGCCAAATCCTGCTTGCCTGATTCAAATATGTAGTTTTATTGGGCAAAATGGATTCCGTTGGTAAATCCCTGGATTTCCATGAAGTTATTCTGCAGATGAATTTGGCTGAAGGATCCTGCAAGCCCTCCATAAATGGGACACCTTTTGAAGTTGATAGTTTAGTGCACCACTGGCTTGCCAGGGTGACCCCAATGCGTGCCTAATTTGAGCATGTTTACCTCATGGTAGAAAATAATTGCTCTGCTCCTTATAAATCCATCGATCAATACTTCTGTTAAGAATTTTTTTAAATCCATTACTACAGTGTTTTTCATCCTATTGTACTGGTGATCCTTTTCACATAGCAAGCCTCTCAGTGCGACCCTTCCCCCTCTCAATTACATTCAAAACTCTTGTTTATATTTTTAACACCATTATAAATGCTGGAGGCAAAGCCTGGTTTGGGGTGGAGGCTGACAGCTCACAACCCCCTGAGGTGTTCCAACCTAGTTTGAGAACCCCTGCATTACTCCTTGAAAACAGCACGAGTCACTTACTAAAATACAGAAGAAAGTGCAAAAGACGACATAATTTGATATGAATAGAGCAGTACAATGAGTGTTGCATAAAAAAAATTAGATGTTAGAAATCATTAGGAAACCTTCCTGAAAATAAAGCACAAATAGTTACAGCCCCTTGGGCCACTGTTTTTGTTTGTTTGTTCATTTGTTTTTGAAGGCAATTACCATGAAATTCACCCAGGCTGAGTAATGACATTATATCAGAAAATACAAACATATGTTCAGAAGTAAGCCTGGACATTAAAGGGAAGTGGTGAGGTTACAGAAAGGTAATGGGAAGAGGGCCAAGGAATTTCTTTCTCCATAGACAATCCAAAAGATCAGTTCCCTGTGATACTAAATAAATAGAATTTTTGCCAACTAACCAGATTTCTAGACAACCAATTGTTATTCCCAACAAAATAGTAAGAAAACACTTCAGACAACCAGAATTTGCTATGCTATTTATGAAATATGTTTAATAATAAATGGTTTCCTAGTTGAGGAACTAGAGAATATGAAAGACTCTGAGGTACTCCAAAACTTTTCAGTTTTTTTGAGGAGGGAAAATGATATTTTTAAAGTTATACTCCTTGAATGTACTCCTTCCAAAATTGGGGGAGGTGGAACAGAAAGGGGCCGGTGAACTGGAAGGTGGGTAGACGTAGGCTGTTTATCTATATATATAAAAGTCAAGTGGTGTACGTATGTATGTATGTATGTATGTATGTATGTATGACTGTGAACTCCTCCCGCACCGTTTGAGTCAGAGACTTGAAATTTAGTACAGTGAGAGGTCTTGGGATCTAGATGGTCATAAGTGTCGAAAAATTTTCGAATCTCACCTCTGACGCCCCCCAGGGGTGAAAGTCTTTCAGGGCCAATCACATCGGCTGGGCAGCTAGGTGGTGATGACGTCATAATACCCCCTCCAACAGACACCGCACTCGCTCAGCTCACTGCCCCTCCCTCCTCCAACGGAACCCCGGAAATCCCTCAGTTCTCTGCCCCTCCCCCCTCCCAACAGAACCCCGGACTCCATCAGCCCTGTACCCCCCCCCCCACCTGCGAAGGTCCCCGGAATCCCTCGGCTCTGGGCCCCCTCCCCACCTGCGACGGATCCGAGTTGGGTTTGGTGGGACGGTAAGTGAGGTGGGGGTGTCGGGTTTGGTTGGGGGGTCAGGTGGGGGTGTCGGGTTTGGTCAGGGGGTAAGTGAGCCAGGGCGTGTCGGGTTTGGTCTGGGGGGGTGGGAAGGTGTCGGGGTGGGTGAGGGGTGAGGTGGGGGTGTTGGGTTTGCTTGGGGGGGTCAGGTGGGGGTGTCGGGTTTGGTCGGGGGGTAAGTGAGCCGGGGGGTGTTGGGGTTGGTCAGGGGGTGTCAGCTGTCTGCCCCCTACCCACCTCCGACTGACCCGAGCAGCGCCGGGCACTTATGCTAGTTATATATACATATACACACGTATACACATATACATATTTTATATATCTCATATCTTCTATAATTTGAAGTCCTGCTTTGATCTCTCTCTCTCTCTCTCTCTCTCTCTCTCTCTCTCTCTCTTTCTCTCTCTCTCTCTCTCTATATATATATATCTCAAATCAGGACTTCAAATTCTAGAAGGTATGATACAAGCCAAATCACAAATTTTGGGTTCCATTTTCCACTCTTTATGCTTTGTACCATTCAGAGTACAGAAGGTCAATGATGAACAAGGGGCAATGCTCCTGGGTTTCTGTTAGCAAAAGGGAGCATAAAATGGTGGATTCAGGTGAGAAAAAGGATGAGATGAGAAGGGATAATGTCTGTGCATGTAATAATTGAGAATTAAATAGCATTAGCTCTCCCAGACCTCACACATCTGCTATTTCTCTAAGCAGTAATAAAACTGCACATACATTATGCTCTGGTAAAGGCAAATAGGTGGGATTGTGGAATTTGGGACAGAACCAGGATATTCTGTACTCCCCTTTGCCACAGTATATGTTCTCCATGTTGCTATGACGACTTTCCCCATTTAAGAGGGTCTCTCTAGTGTTTGTATTCCACAAGGACCAGGAGACCTAGAATCTAAATTCTACAATCCATTCAATTTCACCCAGTTTGTTACCATCTAGAAATACTACTACTTAACATTTTTATAGCAATTTAAATGCTCACCATTCTGTACAGACGCTAGCCTCCACAACATTACTATGAGATAGGTAAAAAATTGATTCCTGGAACACAGAAAACTCAAAACAAAAAAATCCAGATTTACAATCTTGTAACATATCCACAGACACATCAAGACTTCACAGTTGTCTTTGTGCTGAACACCATGGGCACCTGGACAGGGCCGGCCTTAGGGAAAATGGTGCCCTGAGTGAACTTGGATTTTGGTGCCCTTGGCCCCCACAGTCACCCCGTCATTACTCCTGCCCCTGTGAGCTCTTCATAGCCCCCAGAATCATCTTCGGTCCCTGCTGCCTCCGCCGTCCCCAGTGCAAAATTTATATTGAAAGAGGTGCTAGGACTCAGCTCTGGCACAAATTAAGCACTGACTGAGCAGATGGAGAGCAGCAGCTTCTGGCCAGGCATCCAGCTCTGAAGGCAACACCACCGCTAGCAGTAGAGTAGAAGAAGTAAGGGTGGCAGGGTATCTGGTGTATTGCCATTCTCACTTCTGTGCTGCTGCTGTGGTTCGTGGTGCCTGGCACTCGGCCTGTGGGTCAAGGTGGGCTCCATGCAGTTGCATCTTGCCAGAACTCACAGCCATCCAGCAGCTCTGTGGCCACTCCTGGCTCACCAATGGTGCCATTTCAGATTTTGGAGGGGTGGGGGCAGCTTTGACCATGATTCCAGGGGCTACTTAGGCACCTGAAAACTGTAGGTTTTATTCCAGAAAATAACAGAAATTAGCTGACAAGACACTGCACCTAATTTCCATATAAAGAACGGAAAAAAACCCCCCCATATACAAACTCCAATTAAAGCCATATTTTAAGTTTATATGTAAGTTTAGAACCATCAGGAGATAATATGGCAAGATATTCCCAAGCCCAAGCCTTGAAGTATCAGTTCTGCAGAAACACAAGTTTGATACTTTGCACACAGTCTTCAGTAAAGATAAATATAAATAAATAAAATCAGCTTACTTTCTCTAACAGACACACTTCCTGTTAGTGCCATTATCTACTCTATTTTAGTCAACTGTTTTTCATTCCACTAAAAATGTATTTACCTAACTTTACCACACACAATTATTAAGAACTAGAATTTATCTTTCCTATTATTTTGGGAAATATGTTTACTGATTTATGTTACTGATCACAATCATGTACATGACTCACTAACATCTGACGCCCTCATTACTATTAGTATCAGACTTGGAACCACATTTATTTTCATACAAATTTTAAGTTATTTTACAGATATAACTAAAAATACAATTTGAAAATAAGCAACCTTCATCTGCACAGTGGGTAAAGTTACATATTTAGCTAATTTTTTTTAAAAAACTAGCACTGCTCTGGTGAGCACAAGCTAAATTCACATTTTAGAAGGCTATTATTATTAGACTGTACCATTTTAAATACAGAATAACAAAGGACAGTATGGTAGCAAAAGTAGTAATGAGAATTACTCCAGGCAGGACAGGTTAGGCATTTCAGAACTCACTATTCAAAGAATTAATTTAAGCATAAGAGAGAACTAAAATTATGAAATACAGACCCAGTCAAAAAACTAAAGTAACAGCACTGTAATCATTATTAAACTTTAAAGAATAAAATTACAGAGACTATATGTGCATTATGCATTGCAACAGGAAGTACCAAGAAGTAACAGCAGCAATAATACAAATGTATGGGCTGGTCTTCACTACCCGCCGGATCGGTGGGTAGCGATCGATCTTTTGGTGATTGATTTCTCACGTCTTATGAAGACGCGAGAAATCGATCGCTTGTGGTGCCCCTGTCGACTCCGGAACTCCAGCTTGACGAGAGGCACAAGCTGGAGTCGATGGTGGAGTGCGCCGCCGACTGCCGCCGCTGTGAGGATGGCAGGTAAGTTGGCTGCAGATACGCAAACTTCAGCTACATGATTCACGTAGCTGAAGTGGCGTATCTGCAGTCGATCCCCCCCGGTAGTGAAGACCAGCCCTATGTGTGACAGAGTGTTAGGTTACACTTACATGATTATAGTGCTTTTGGTTATAGCGGTACCCATATACCGCAATAGCTATAGCGCTATAAGATGTGATGGGTGGCCACATTTGCTGCAACTGCCGCGGCACAGGGAGTGGTGCATTATGGGCAGCTATCCCGGCATTCAGCTGGGTGCAACGTGCTTTCCAAAGGAGGGGGGTGAGGGGGAATGGGGAACGTGTACGGAGGGAGAGCACTCCATGGTGTCAGTGATTTTTATCTACGGAAAAGTATCAGGCTCTGAATTTCACTCACACAGCTCCATTGGTAAGCATTTTCACTGCTTTAATTGCTGAGTTAAGAGTGGAGTTCTGTAAAGAAACTTCCGCATTCTTAATTTCCTTTGCAAAACAACACAAAGACGTCAATTGCCTTAAATGGCTTCTTAATTGCCTTAAATGGCTCGGAGGCGTGCCAGAGATCCCTTATAGCGTAATGACTGATTACACTTGCCATAAAACGCTACAGGGAATACGCAAAAGCTTTTATTCCTTTCAAAAAGGTGGTTTACAAATAGCGCGATAAGATCAGACTTTTAGTGCAAAATGTGCCTTGCCAGTGTGTTCGGGGGCAGCTTTATAGCGCTCCTGGAGGCTTTATAATGCTTTAAAGTGCCAGTCTAACCAAGCCCAGAGAGTGAGACAGCACACTGCCTCTTTAAGCAGAGCACTTACCTGCCTGAGCGCTTGTTCAGACAGCAGTAGTTGCCAGCAACACCCACTCTTGGCCCAGAGGCAGCACTAAAAACAGCCTTCCCTCACCCCAGCTCAGCAGAGACTGGGTACATGTGCAGGGGGGACACCTCGACATATCGTCTCCCCACACAAACACTCTGTGCAGCAGACTGGAGGCAGCTTGGTCAGAAGTGGTGACCAGTGGTGTGGGGAAGAGGCAGGAGCATTGGCAGCTGCAGACAGCAGCGGAGTAAGGAAATGAGGAGGGGCACCCCTGCTCTGGAAGAGTTCCCTGGATAGACATCCATCTGCTCCCCTGCAGTTCATGTTCTCAGTCTGCACAGTGCCCTCACCATTGGTACTGGCACTACAGGTACTGGGGGTGCTGCCATACCCCCTGGCTTGAAGTGGTTTCCATCATATACAGAGTTTACAATTTGGGTCAATGGCTCTCTGCATGCCCGCTATACAAATTGTTCCAGCATCACTGGTCCCCACCCCCTGAGGTCGGCCCTGCACCTGGAACATGTCACCACAGCAAGGATAGAACTCAGATCCTCCTGTTCCAAAAACCACAGGTCTTAATATTAAGTGTAAGGCGTAGGACACAAAGTTGCGCAGTTCTGATACCATTCAGTAGTTGGTAAACATACACACAGCCCATTAATGACTGTATTTATAACTATTTGTTTCACTACAATAAGCCTTGAGGAATTTTCTCCTTTTCAAATGGCATTTAGACTGCAGCAACATCCAACTCAGCCATTACATTAGGAGGCAAAGGAATACAAGAGGTGAGCCAATTCACATACCTCGGCAATAACATGCAAAGCAATGGTGTTGTCCAGAAGTAAATAATTTCCCAAGACGCTTAAACAATATTTAGTTATCAAACATCGACAACAGAAAGACCAAACTATGACTCTTCAATTCAAATGTTATTTATCTTAGCACTTGGATGTGAAAACTGGCAATCCGTCGAAGGTAGACAGACAGATATCTAAATGTCTTTAAAAGCAAATGCCTCAGGAAAAATATTAGGTATTAAATGGAATGATTTTATAACAATTGCTGAGACTGGACAGAGTTCCACAAACCCTTATCTGCAAAGTTATCCAGACAAGAAGATGGAAACATGTTGGACGTGTTAAGACCGCATCCAGAGGATCTACTCCAGCAGGCAAGCTGGTGGGCAGCTGGAGGAACACATAAAAGGGACTGATGGAAAGAATCCTTTACAGTACTTAGAGATGGAAAACTTTTGGACTTGACTTACCAGAGAACATTCAAAAAATGGTCCCGGATAGACAGGGATGTCAGAGCCTTGTTTGTGCCCTAAGTAACATTTGACACCATGGGAGGGATTCAGATTCAGAATAATAAGTTCTAAGCAATGCATACATCTGCATACAAGCCACAGAGTTCTTCCCCAAGAAGTAAGTACTCTGAAGTAAATTATCTAAAATTATCTAAAATTAAAACCAGTTACATGGTTAACTTATTTTTCTGCAAGCTTCAGCCTTAGGACACACTTGAAATTGAGAGGATTCATTTAAATTCACGTGTTTTATCCTAGTGACTAAAATTTTAATAAACAAACATTGTGACCCTGGACTTGCCTATTCTTTCCTACAGACTCTCAGAGGTACTTTGATATACTGTGTGGAAACAAGCTTAGTTGAAACTGACTGGCAAACTATGGAATACAACGTTCTGAAGAAAATAGCTAGAATTTCTTACAGGCACCAGCAAAGGAAAAAAATATGTAACTTTATCCTTTGCAGACCTTTGTAATTGGAAATTTTGATACCTTTAAGGAGACAATACCACGGACTGCAATTCAAAAGATTTTATGTGAACCATTAAAAGGCTCTTCCTTTCCTCACATCTGTCTTCATTCGCTTAGTGTTTCGTTCATATTTCATGCAGTGTAGCTAAATCTAAAAATACGGAGACAGAACTCCTTAAATCAAGCCAATGCACTCATAATATTGTCCAGATCATAAGCCAGATATCCAAGAGATTACATCAGAGGAGGTTAATTCATGTCTATGTTCTTGATTTACTATTTGGTTTACTTTGCTAAGAAGAATATTGAAGAGTTAATAGAATCAAATCCATGGGTATTGATTTAAGATAAATTATTTAGCTGGCTGATGTGGCAGAATATCACAAGGCACATGAAATTATATAGTGTCTGAAGAATAGTTTTCATTTTTATTCATCAGATCTCATTTATTTATCTAGATTTCTATTTCATTTAAATGTTCCTTTTCAAAGATTAGTATATTTTCTTCTATGAATTTTCAGCCTATTTTTCTAGATTAAAAATATATTAACATTATAAACTGAAGCATATCTTTCCAAATAATGGCACCATTTGTCACATATATTCTCTAACATTAAAACAGTTAGCAAACCCGGGTTCCATTTGGCTTGTTTGACTTGGAGGTAATTCTGAGACAGAATTCTGATAACTGGTATCAATCATCAATGGAATTTTATACCCGATGAGGACCTGGCCCAGGGATTTTAGAATGTGGTATTTTTATTTCCAAAGAAGCCTCCCAAATATATTAGCTTTGTTCAGCTTTTTATTGAGGGAGCAGAAGTATGGAGGAAGTGCTGAAGACACTAGTGAGTGGCTCAGTTCCTAAGAGCTGTTTTGCTCTGCTGGATTTTTGTGTCTTCTGGCTGGTAGTACCCCTTCTGCTGTGCAGCATGGACAAAATCAATCCTACCACTTCTGAGAACATTCAGTTCTCCTGTACTCCCTTTAAATTTCAAGAACCTCATACTCAGATTAACTTTTTCAGGTGTTGTACAAACCTTTATCTGGGGTGTGCACATGGGCTCCTCTTTTCAGTCTCATTAAATCTCTGTTAATCAGCTATTCCATCAGGTTTACTCTGCACCTCTAACAAGTCCTGTACACCAGCGTAAAGGTGATGTTAAATAATACAAGATCAGAATGGTAGCACTTTACATAACAATACAGTAAAACCTCCATTTAACGGACTAATTCGGGCGAGGGGGTGTCCGTTAAATGAAAAAGTCCGTTATTTAATAATAATAAAAAAACCTGAGCTGTTGGAGCAGCAGCCCGACCGCCACAGGGTCGGGGCGGCAGCTCCGCAGCCCGCCCGCTGCCGGGACCTGAGTGGCAGCCGGGAGCCATCAGCCAGCCCGCCGGGGTCCCGACTGTTGGGACCCGGGCAGCAGCCGGGATCCGTCAGCCAGCCTGCCCGGGTCCGACCCAGGCGGCAGCCGGGAGCCGTCAGTCAGCCCGCCCGGGTCCCGGCTGATGGGACCCGGGCGGCAGCCGGGAGCCGGCAGCCAGCCCGCCGGCTGCCTGGACTCGGGCGGCAGCGGGGAGCCGGGAGCCAGCCCGCCTGCTGTTGTGACCCGGGCGGCAGCCGGGAGCCGGCAGCCAGCCCGTGACAAATGGATTTTGGATGCATCAGACTTGCTTAGAAATTTTGTCCGTTGCATCCGAAGTCCGTTAAATCGACGTCCGTTAAATCGAGGGTTTACTGTATACATAAAAGACCCCTTCAACATGTAGGACAGTGGTGAATCTGGCTCTTCATCCTGATGGACCTTGCCTTCTTGCCTGCATATTTATATCTGCCTCTGGAGATTTCCACAACATTCATCGTCTTAACCCACGAAAGTTTATGATCCCTAAGATCTGTTAGTCTATAAGGTGCTACATGACTCTGTCGATTTTGCAGATCCAGACTAACACAGCTACCCCTGATACTAGACATCCTGATATTGTTACTGTTTATTAATTATTATTTATTATTATTTGTATTGTGGTATGATCTAAGCACTTCAGCCATGGACTGTGACCCCACTATGTTAGGTACTGTAAAAACAAAAAAGAGGATTCCTGCACCCATAGTTCATGGATCAACCATAAGCTCTATGATTAAAAAGTTCACTCCCCAACTTGTATCTGCTGAATAGCAGTGAATCATGCTGTTACTAGATTACCAACATCTACTTATTTTCTCATCCATCACACCATGTAATTTATGATAGATGATGTAAGTTTTTGTCATGATGGGCATATTACATAATGCCACAAGCTAATGCAAGAGTGCTACAATGGAAATGTTGGATCAGAGCACCCCAAACCAGTGCAGTATCTTGGTAGAAGTTTAAAGTGAACTCATAAATTAGTATATATCACAGCAACTACTCACCATGTAATTGGAACCACATAGGTGAATTTGCAAGAAATCTGACACATGGTGAACCCTCACTCTCTGGCTAGTGAAAACAGAATGAAAAGAAAAACACAGTTCTAGTTAACTAGGTATTTTCCTTTCCTAATGTTTGTAAAGTAAAGAAAGTAAAATGGAAAACTCTCCAAATCAGGCTTAAATCTAGTCCTATATATAACCCTAAATGTGTCGCTCTATCTTCTCTGCCTCCCTAGCAGCCATTTCTTTAGATCTTCCCCTCAACACCTGTGCAAGGGGAGAGAGGCCTGAGCTGAAGTTAACCCTTTGTTCACCAGGGACTGCATTGTTCCTTGAAACCTGTTACGAAATTGTGTTTGCAAAACTTCATCCCACAGATGTTTTTTAGAAGCTTTGCAACCTTTTCCCCAGGCACTACCTCAATCTCTCTTCCTACATAGAAGAGGAATCATTCTACTTCCTAAACCATCCTGAAATATTTCAATATACAGTGTTAAGAAAGCAGAATCCTTTGAACAGAAACTTTGGAAGAAGACAGTTAATTGAGAGAGAGTGTATTAAAGACTCCATTCTAGAGAGGAAGGGGAGGTGAGTGAACAGCAGTTGAAACTGACAGAAGGGCAGGGGCTATTCATCTCACCCAAGCCAGGAGTGTCTGGGCTGAGTGTAATGCACCTAAAACTTGCAAGGAAAGAAGAAAGTTTAGCCAAGACCCAGACATATGACCTTCTACTGTTTTATACTTTTTTTTTTTGCTTGCTATGAACCTTGGATGAATAAATAAAAAAAGTAAACAGGGAAAAAAAAGTATGGAACCATACTGATCCCCATGTTGCTCATCAGCAGGGTTACAAACTTTATATTCACCTCTCAGACCTCTGCCACCTGAGTGAGCAGAATACCTGGCAATAATGGAGGGTTATCATCTTCTATGGCCCAGCCAGTAGAAAGGGGTGAGACACACCTTTTCCGAGCAGGTTCACACTATTTGCTTGCAGTCAAAGAATGGTGAGACTCAAGAATCCTGGCTTCTATTTCATGTTTTGAGGGAAATGTTCTTTAGTGGTCATTAATCCTTTTGTCCCTATCCCCTACACAGCATGTCCCCTGTCCTTATCCTGTCTCTTCCTCCCTGCCCAGCTAGCCCCAGTGACCCCCCCTCCCAGGCTCCTTGTCCAAATAACCTTCATCTCCACCTCTTTGTCCCAACTCCTTGTTCTGAGCCCAAGTTCCCCTTCCCCATCTCCCACTCCTAATCTCTTCACAACTCCCATTGGCTTCTTCTCTTGGTCACAGTCTCCTTGTCCAGTCAGTCAGTTTCCCCCCATCTTGGACTTCTCATCCAATCTCAGTCTTCCCATCCATCCCCAAAATCCTATCCCAGTTCCCTTGCCCAAACTATCCCAGCCTCCCACTGTGGTCTCTGAGTCCAGGTCCCAGTCTTCACCCTGTTCCAGGTCCCAGTCATGTTCTCAGTCTCCTCCTGGGGCTCCTTGACCAATCGCAATCTCTCTTGTTCAGCGGGCTCCTAATCCAAACTCAGTCTTTCCCCCCAGCAGAGTGCTGAGTTTACTCCTTGCACTCCCCAGATCAGGCACTCCACCACTCTATAGCACAACCTGGGTGCCAGCATGGGGAGCCTTGACATCACAGGAAAGACAGTCTCTCTGCCCTCATTTTCTGTGTTTGGCACCACAGCAGCTAGGAGCAGGAATTGCAGAGAAAGATTTCCAGTGTCCACCCCCATATTCTGAAAGTGTTTTCTTAAATGTATTTACAAGGTGACCAGTTACAGTACTTAACACATGGAATAAATATCATGGGAGCAAGGGGGGTATAACAAGAGACAAAATGGATGGCTGGGGTACAGGTGAAAGCCTTCTGTTCCCAGGAATGAATGTAGAATATTTAGATGTTCCAAGACTCTAAGTAGCTACACAGGCTTGGCATTTTTGTCCCCTGGCTTGCTGGGTAGTTCTCATAAAACCTTCTCACCAACAGGCACTGAGAAATTACTGAAATATCTCCCCCTTTGTTCTGCTCCCTCAATATTGGTACAGTATCATTTGCTGATTATTACTGAATTCAGATAACTCTTGAGTTCATCCCACTATGGCTAATTCTCGTGATCACAGGACCCACCAAAGCCCCGTCTTTTCTTCTGAAGGTAAACTTCTTGCATCTGCTTTCTGAATGGCATTCTACTAATCAGTAGGTACTGGGAATAGTAGGTGAAGACAATGTTTTAGCAACAACCTAGAAAGCTTGAACCTTGTGTACCTTGTGGCAGGGTGCTGGCCAGGAGCTGCTAAGCCAGCCCTGTTTCCCCTTTAAGGAAAAAAAAGCCTCTGCTGGCAGCTTCCCTAAGCTAGGGAAGCTGATTACCTAGCAGAGTGCAGCCTGGGCTAATTAGGGCCAAATGGGTTGCACCTGGTAGCCTCCCCGGGGGATATAAAAGCCTGGCAGGGAGGAAGCCCAGAGAGGAGGAGGAGACGGAGACGGAGACGGAGACGACGACGACGACGACGACGACGACGACGACGACGACGACGACGGAGACGGAGACGGAGACGACGATGACGACAGAAGGTGCAGGAAAGTGAGTAGAGCTGGTAGAGCTGAGGAAGGTAGCTGAGCTAACCGTTTCTGAGGCCAGCCAAGTGAGGGCTGGGCCTGAGCTAAACCTGAGCTTACTTGTAAATAAAGCTGTACTTAGCTGGTGAGGGTTTGCACTATAAATAAAAGGACACTGGTGAAGCCACAAAGGACACTGCTGCCTGTTTTTGGAGTGGGTGACAAGCGGATCTCCTACAACCTGTACAGCTTCACATCCATGCATCTGGCTAGACATAGGAAGACATTTTATTACCACAAACCAATGTAATTTCCTTGGAAATGGTTACTGTTTCTGTGATACATGGAAAATAACTCTAAACTGTACTCAGAATTGGCTAAGAGTTGATTATGAGAGCTATTCTTCTGGAGAAAATGCCTCTTGCCTTTGTGTGTGTGTGTTCTTGTAATATGCAAGCAAGAATTGATTTTCCAGATCACATGCCCGATCCCAATGTGCAGTCCTTATTCACAGGAGCAATCCCTTGAGTATAGGCTTCAAGATTAGACAGTACGTGTGACTTAAAAAATAAACATGCAATTCTGGGCCAAATCCTGACCCCGTCTCCAGCTACTTTCCACTTCTCTGATGGGACAAAAAAAGTTGTAAAGCTGGTATATCTGGCCTGTGGAGGACTTCTCTTACATAGGAGAATCCCCAGATGGTATAGACCAGCTGTAATGGCTCCTATACCATACTCTTCCTCACCCCCTTCAGGTGTAGGAGGCATTTCCAGTGTATCTTTATGTCTCACCATCAATCAGTGAATTCGATAACAGCCCTCTGGGGCCATGAACAGCCAAAGCCTGAGTTTTGCTCTTCAGGATCAGGCGGGATGAAGATGTCTTAACATGACCTTTGCTCTCTGCCTCCCTTTAGCCCCACTAATGCAATTTGGCTGGACCAGGAAATCTGGAATATTTAGTCATTCAAAAAAACCCCCAAAACCCCAACCCTCTCACATTCTGACTATGCCATTACCTCATCAGGCACTCCTTAACTTCTCTTCACTAAGAACAATGGTTACAGTCCTATAGCCCTTACTTATGTGAGTAGTCCCATTGACTTCAGTGGCATTACTCATGGGAGAAAAACTGCAGGATTGTGCTCCCTGTAAAATATAATGGAATTTGTGTTTACCATTAACATATGTATCATTAACAAATCATTTTTTCCTGCCCCATTCTCTCTTTTGCTGCCAATATATTAAAAGACGAAACTATGGTGGAAAATCACTTCATGAGGAAGAAATCAAATGTTATGAAATGTCCCTAAGAATTTTTCCATAATCTGGCAGTTTTGTCCCTTTGAAGAAGTTGTGCATCTGTAGAGTACACACAGTTTATTGCTAGGGAAATATGTCTGTAAATAATGACTATAAGATGTTACATAAAAGCTTACACAAGTCTGCAGTAATTGTTGCTTCTACATGGAATGTCTTTCTTCACATCTGGGTTTCAGAGGATTTTAATTTAAAATTAGCATAGAACAATGTATATAGAAAATTATGCTGCCATCCTCTACATTATAGTGTTACTAACTCTCTTGGGTCTTATTTAGGCTTTGTCAGCTTTTCCGTCATAAACCTTGTTGAGGGGAGTTAATTACCAGTTGAAATGGCACTGAGGCAAAACTTTTTATTTTTTCTATATTGTATATTTATTGGCACTTACACAAAACTGTCTAAATTAATCCATTTGCTTTCAATTGAGAGATCAACAAACAACTGGAAGAGTTTCACATGCGGCCCACTGTTTAAAATATTTTGAAAAAGCAAGACTTTATTTAGTTATTTAGGGCCAGCTCATGCCTTATGTGGCCCCACAGAATATTAGCAGGAAATACATCTCCTGCATGGCCTGTCCACATCTTGGCCTGAGTATGTGTGGGAAAGCACAGACTCTGTACCTGGTACCCCACCCTCAGCCCATCAACCGGTGTGTGGAACCATTGACTGTGTCCTCCCCTCTGTATGAAAGTGAAGAAGGGGGAGGTGGATTGGTGT
The DNA here is from genome assembly GCA_032164245.1 of Sternotherus odoratus. Taxonomy (NCBI): domain Eukaryota; kingdom Metazoa; phylum Chordata; order Testudines; family Kinosternidae; genus Sternotherus; species Sternotherus odoratus. The sequence continues at coordinate 158,834,093 of JAVMKO010000001.1, forward strand.
GTTGGTATGCACAGACAGAGGCAGCCACTGAATCAGGGCTGGTCTGTAGGGGTTCATTCAAACATCCAAACAAAAAGCAAAGAGGAGCTCATTAGTCAGACACTGCGGCTATGTCTACACTACAAATTACTTCAGGAGTGTGAATAATGCGCACTCCTGAGCAGTGTAAATTATACCACCTAAGCGCCAGTGTAGACAGCACTATGTCGGGCTTTTTTCCACTGACATAGCTACCTCCTCTCACAGGAATTATTAAGGGAGAGCACTCACCTGTTGGATTAAAGCCTCTTCATCAGAAGCACAACAGTGGTGCAGCTGCATCAGTACAACTGTGCCACTGTAGCTGCGGTAGTGTAGCCATAGCCTTAGGCAGAACCAAAGCAGGAAGAGAGTTGCCAGGCGGTAAAGCAAATAGGCAGGAAGCCAATGAAGTACAAAGCCAGGCAAAGACAAAGGCACCCTAAGAGTTCAAATGGCAGACATCTAGGTAGGCAGAAAGATAGGTGTACAAGCAAGTTATTAGTTTGATAGGTACCGCTGTAGGTTAAAAGTTCCTCCTCCACTGCAAAGGCAGCCAAATCCAACCATTATCTCTTAGTAGTCCAGATCTTGGGTAGAAAATCATCTCCAGTCCCAGAATCTCTTTCCTGACCTCCAAAATGAAAAAGAATAAAAATCTCAGAATCCACTTTCCTGGCACTGGAAACTCCCAGAATCCTCTGAGTATCCACTACTATGTTTCCAGCATTCTGCAATGGATACAAATCTTCGTACCCTCAAAAGCTATGGATACTCTGAATCTCTGCATTTCAAACCTGGACAATTTCCTCCTGCTCTCCCCAAGATAGGAGATTAAGCCAGGATGATCTGCAAAACTAGGAAGATCTATGTTCCCTCCCCACAGAGCAGTTGGGTGAAAACCCCAAACAGGGCCAGATTAACTCCTGTGGGCCTAGGGCTATTAGATTTTGTATACAAGTCTTCTTCCTAATTTAAAACAAAATGATCACATTTATGGCATTGAGACTATTAATGCTATACTAACCTTGGCGTTTAATTAACATAAAGCCATTCTGTGGTTCCATTTCAGTGTAAAACATGTAGAATATAGTTAAGTTAATTCAACATAGCCTACTTCTTACCTTAGAACAGCGGTTATATTAGTTTCTTTCTGGAACGGAGTTTGGGTGCAAGAGTGGGTGAGGGGTGTGAGCTCTGGGAGGGAGTTTGGTGCAGGAGGGGATTCTGACCTGGGGCAGAGGGGTGGGCTGCAGGCTCTGGAGGCACTTGCCACAGGTGGTTCCCAGCCGATGGCGCAGCAGGGCTCAGGCAGGCTGCCTGCCATAGCCCCATGCCGCTCCTGGAAGTGGCCAGCTGCTGGCATGTCTCTGTGCACCTCTAGTGGGAGAGGAACACCGTGTCTCCATGTGCTGCCCGCCCCCACAAGCACCACCGCGTCCGGGGGTGGCGTGAGGCCATGCATGCAGGCAGCCTGCTCCCTAGCCTGCTTAGCTACAGCCCTAAAAGCCCCTGCGTTAATCTGGCTCTGACCCCAAAGCAAGGCCTGAGCATGGAAACATTTATGAAATTGTACATTATTTTTCACTCTCAAAAGTAGAATTCCTTTGGAATCTCCCCCCCCCCCTTTTCAGCCAAGGCACTCCTAGCGACAAAGAGCAAGCTTCTCCCACTATTGTGACCCAGACATCGCTGGGCCACCAGGTCCATTGTACTATACAATGCGGCCACTCCTCAACCACTTTCTCTGCATGCCCAGGCACTTCAGTCGGGGGTATGTCCTGTTCCCCACTTACAGTGGACATGTTTCTACAGATGGGACAGTCACCAGAGGGAGAAACCTGCTGTATAGTTTCAAAAAAGCAGCTGGTCCCCGGGAGAACCCTCCACCTATTACCTTGCGAGGGAATGTGAGGTGGTGGTGGTGATGGTTATCCCACAGATCTTAGCTAATGTTCTTATTTGCAATCTCTTTTGCATTAGATTTGAGAGCATATGTGTCTTGACTGAAAACAATGAGGTTTACCATCAGTGATTCCTATAAGAATGTCAAGAATCAGAGAGGTAGCCGTGTTAGTCTGGAATTGCAGAAGTGAAGAACTTCTCCAATAAGAATGATTATTTTGTTTTGAGCTCATGTTAAATGTTACTCTCATGGCTGCAATATTATCAAATTGTTTTTCTAAACATGAGATTTGATTGGATTAGGCTCGGATTTTTTAAGTGTCCAGACACACTTCCTGACCACTCAGCGGGCTTGTCTTCACTTGAGCCAGCAGGGATCGATCTTTTGGTGATCGATTTATCGCATCTCGTTAAGACGCGATAAATCGATCACCAGCGGCTCCCCCGTCGACTCCGGAAGTCCAGCTCCCGAAGAGGCGCAAGCTAGAGTCGACAGGGGACCGCGCCACCGACCGCCACCGCTGTGAGGATGGGAGGTAAGTCGGCTGTAGAGACGTTGATTTCAGCTACGTTATTAACGTAGCTGAAATTGCGTATCTATAGTCGATTTCCCCCCCTAGTGGAGACCAGCCCAGTGTCTCCAACCAACAGCTTTGTGTGGCCAGAATACAGCTCTCCTTAGGTTGGAATATCTTCTAATCCAATTACTATTTCAGAAGGAGGGGAAGTTTTTTCCAGTCCAGCTGTGAGATACAGAGGATTAGCAGATTGGTAGCAGACTCAGTCAAATTTCCAAAAAACCCACTGGAATTTCCATAAATCAAAATTGATGGGACCCAAGAATATCTTGGCTCCCTCAGCCCCCATTCCTCCCAGCCAAACTTCTAGATACTCAAAGCTTCCCCTCTTTCAGCTTCAGTATTTCACAGGAAAAGTCTTTCAAGAGCCTCAAAGTCCCTATTCTCCCTTTGGATCAATGTAGCTAGAACACTTACGTTTCCTTTACAATCCCTTTTTTATATTGCCTCAGCCTCATCTTTCCCAATCTGCTGCCCTCCTCCATCCCACAAATTCCAAATCTCCTCAGTAAGGGAGAAATTAATTTCATTTTATTTTTAAACAAATGTCAGATGGATTGTGTAAATAAAGGAAATAAACCAATATTTGGAAGAAAATGAGTACTGCTTGATAACTTCCCAGTAGCCACCTGCCAAATGTTCTAAAGCACAGCTTTCCAGTCCCTTGCCAGATGGGGTTTGGGACTTTTTTTAAGTTTGTGCCACTATTTGCATCCCCCCCCCCCTACACACTCTTGATCTTCACTTTTAGCAGCCTAGGGCCAGTCACACAACACAGGATAAGGTCACTTTTCTGTTCTCAGGGACTCATTGTGGATAGTTCTATAAAAACATCTGCTCTATGGGCAGCTGCAGTCACAAAAGCTAGTGGAATATTAGGAACCATTAGGAAAGGGATGGATAAGAATACAAAAATAATCATAATGCCAATATATAAACCCATGGAATGCCCACACCTTGGATACTGGCTGCCATTCTGGTTGCCCAGTCTCAAAAACGATGTGTTAAAATTGGAAAAACTACAAAGAAAGATAACAAAAATGATCAGGTGTATGGAATAGCTTCCACATGAAGAAAGATTTTGTCATTCAGCGATGTTAAAAAAGAAAAAACCACACACCATCAACAGACAAAAGTTTTGCCTACAGAAAGCACTGGTGTGAACGGCACTTTCTTGGTGGGAGTGCTCTCCTGCTGACAACGCTAACACCACTTGTGAGGTTGGAAGTCTTTTATTGGCAGGAGAATGCTCTCCTGCTGACAAACAATAATGGAAGAGTAGCGGAACAGCAGTGTTGCTAAAAGCTGCATAGTGTAGACATAGCCTCAGGCATGTTTGCAATTGCATGTGATCAACAACTTTTTCACATGTCTAACTTTGTTAATATTTGAATCTTATCCACATGGCAGTAAAAATGACTTTGTGCCTCGCTGACTGGTGTAAACCTAATTGGTTCATTTAAAAAAATGAAAATGAATAATCTACTATTTTTATCTATAGAAAGTGCTATTCTATATGTACCTCAAGTCAATGGGCATCTTCCTGTTGATTTCACTGAGTGGGTGTTGCTCCAGGCCCATAGGATTTTCTCATTTAATAGTAGAGTTCCATTTTTCATTTCTGTTCTTTTTTGTATGTTGAGACAATGTATCATCAGAAATCTCATAGGTTGCTGAAGTGCAGAAGCTAGATATTAAGGAGGGGTTGTTACCATTGGTGTCCTGTTCATATATCAGATTTGGTAAATATCCTACATTTCCCTTGCAGTTTCAACTGGAAAGAGTATTCTTCTCTATTTCCTTTCCTGAACTACTGTGTTAAGATGTGTAGTGCTGTTAATATGATATAAACTTGTGATTAAAAGTCCAGGAGGCCTCTTAGGGTCTTCCTTGCGCTAACACGCACCCACCCACACACACACACGTCTATCACTGATTCAGTGTGTGATCTTGGGCAAATCAGTTAAGCTCACTGTGCCTCTTTGTTATAGCCACATTACAGATGGATTAACAAGTAGAAGTTTATGATTAGTAGTACCACATGCTTTCCTCTCAACAACTTTTTATACAAGATTAGAAGTTACATTTATTAAATTATTTTGTTTCAAAATGCCATTCAAAATAATCTATGATGTCTATAGTCTGAAACCATACATAATTGCAATCAAAGGATCAGCAGCAAAAGCATGATTCAGGTAAGAATGTTTTCTTTTACTTTCACAACTATGCTTAGACCAGGCCTGCACAACTTGAAGAGTAGCGAGGGCCATATACCTGCAAAAAACCCAGCTGTGGGCCGAAAAGCCCCGCCCTCACCCTGCCTCCATCCGCTTCCCCCCAGTCCCACTGCTTGGCTTGCCCCACCCCTACTCACTCCCCACGGGCCACACAGTGAGCCCTCGCTGGCCGCCTGTGGCCCCCAGGCCGCATGTTGTGCAGGCCTGGCTTACACCATAGGGATGGGAATATATCAGCACGCATTGCATGCAGCTTCTTCCATCAATCATTAACACATTTGAAATAATGTTGAATTAGGTCATAGAATCATAGAATATTAGGGTTGGAAGGGACCTTAGGAGGTCATCTAGTCCAACCCCCTGCTTAAAGCAAGACCAATCCCCAACTAAATCATGCCATCCCATCAAACCTGACCTTAAAAACCTCTAAGGAAGGTGATTCTACCACCTCCCTAGGTAACCCATTCCAATGCTTGACCACTCTCCTACTGAAAAAGTTTTTCCTAATATCCAATCTAAACCTTCTCAACTGCAACTTGAGACCATTACTCCTTGTTTGGTCATCTGCTACCACTGAGAACAGGCTAGATCTATCCTCTTTAGAACCCCCTTTCAGGTAGTTGAAAGCAGCTATCAAATATCCCCTAAGTCTTCTCTTCTGCAGACTAAACAATCCCAGTTCTCTCAGCCTCTCCTCATAAGTCATGCGCTCCAGCCCCCTAATCATTTTTTTTGCCCTTCTCTGGACTCTTTCCAATTTTTCCACATCCTTCTTGTAGTGTGGGCCCCAAAACTGGACACAGTACTCTGGATGAGGCTTCACCAATGTCGAATAGAGGGGAACAGTCACGTCCCTCGATCTGCTGTCAATGCCCCTACTTACACAGCCCAAAATGCCATTAGCCTTCTTGGCAACAAGGGCACACTGTTGACTCATATCCAGCTTCTCATCCACTGTAATCCCTAGGTCCTTTTCTGCAGAACTGCTGCCTAGCCATTTGGTCCCTAGTCTGTAGCAATGCATGGGATTCTTCCGTCCTAAGTGCAGGACTCTGCACTTGTCCTTGTTGAACCTCATCAAATTTATTTTAGCCCAGTCCTCTAATTTGTCTAGTTCCCTCTGTATTCTATACCTACCCTCCAGTGTATCTACCACTCCTCCCAGTTTAGTATAATCTGCAAACTTGCGGAGGGTGCAGTCCACACCATCCTCCAGATCATTGATAAAGATATTGAATAAAACCGACTCCAGGACCGACCCTTGGGGCACTCCGCTTGATACCGGCTGCCAACTAGACATGGAGACATTGATCACTACCCATTGAGCCCGATGATCCAGCCAGCTTTCTATCCACCTTATGGTCCATTCATCCAGCCCATACTTCTTTAACTTGCTGGCAAGAATATTGTGGGAGATCATATCAAAAGCTTTGCTAAAGTCAAGGAATAACACATCCACTGCTTTCCCCTCATCCACAGAGCCAGTTATCTCATCGTAGAAGGCAATTAGGTTAGTCAGGCATGATTTGCCCTTGGTGAATCCATGCTGACTGTTCCTGATCACTTTCCTCTCCTTTAAGTGCTTCAGGATTGATTCCTTGAGGACCTGCTCCATGATTTTTCCAGGCACTGAGGTGAGGCTGACTGGCCTGTAGTTCCCTGGATCTTCCCTTTTTTGAAGATGGGCACTACATTAGCCTTTTTCCGGTCATCCGAGATCTCCCCCGAGTGGCATGAGTTTACAAAGATAATGGCCAATGGCTCTGCAATCACATCAGCCTTTAGCACCCTCGGATGCAGCGCATCCGGCCCCATGGACTTGTGCTCGTCAGCTTTTCTAAATAGTCCTGAACCACTTTTTTTTCCACAGAGGGCTGGTCACCTCCCCCTCCCCCCCACCCCCCGCCCATGCTGTGCTGCCCAGTGCAGTACTCTGGGAGCTGACCTTGTTCGTGAAGACAGAGGCAAAAAAAGCATTGAGTACATTTGCTTTTTGCACTAGATTGCCTCCCTCATTCAGTAAGGGGCCCACAGTTTTTCCTTGACTTTTTTCTTGTTGCTAACATACCTAAAGAAACCCTTCTTGTTACCCTGAACATCCCTTGCTAGCTGCAACTCCAAGTGTGATTTAGCCTTCCTGATTTCACTCCTGCATGCCTGAGCAATATTTTTTTAATATTCCTCCCTGGTCATTTGCCCAATCTTCCACTTCTTGTAAGCTTCCTGACCCTCTATCTCCAGGATCAAATTAGGGCCTTTTAAATTCTGCTTTTAGTAATATGGCAATCATTTAAACCAAAAATTCAGCTCCAAATTTTCTAGTTTGACCACAAACATACTATACTAGCATAAGTGCCCGGCACTGCTCGGGTCAGTCGGAGGTGGGGAGGTGGCAGACAGCTGACACCCCCTGACCAACCCCAACACCCACCCCTCACCCCTCACCCACCCCGATACCTTCCCACCCCCCCAAGCAAACCCAACACCCCCACCTCACCCCCCGACCAAACCCGACACCCCCACCTCACTTACCGTCCCACCAAACCCAACTCAGATCCGTCGCAGGCGGGGAGGGGGCCCAGAGCCGAGGGATTCCGGGGACCTTCGCAGGTGGGGAGCGGCACAGAGCTGATGGATTCTGGGGTTCCGTTTGGAGGGGGGAGAGGCAGAGAACTGAGTGATCTCCGGGGTTCCGTTGGAGGAGGGAGGGGCAGTGAGCTGAGTGATCTCCGGGGTTCCGTTGGAGGAGGGAGGGGCAGTGAGCTGAGTGATCTCCGGGGTTCCGTTGGAGGGGGGAGGGGCAGAGAACTGAGGGATCTCCGGGGTTCCGTTGGAGGAGGGAGGGGCAGTGAGCTGAGTGATCTCCGGGGTTCTGTTGGAGGAGGGAGGGGCAGTGAGCTGAGTGATCTCCGGGGTTCCGTTGGAGGAGGGAGGGGCAGTGAGCTGAGTGATCTCCGGGGTTCCGTTTGGAGGGGGGAGGGGCAGAGAACTGAGGGATCTCCGGGGTTCCGTTGGAGGAGGGAGGGGCAGTGAGCTGAGTGATCTCCGGGGTTCCGTTGGAGGAGGGAGGGGCAGTGAGCTGAGTGATCTCCGGGGTTCCGTTGGAGGAGGGAGGGGCAGTGAGCTGAGTGATCTCCGGGGTTCCGTTGGAGGAGGGAGGGGCAGTGAGCTGAGTGATCTCCGGGGTTCCGTTGGAGGAGGGAGGGGCAGTGAGCTGAGTGATCTCCGGGGTTCCATTGGAGGAGGGAGGGGTAGTGAGCTGAGTGATCTCCGGGGTTCCGTAGGGAGGGGGAAGGGGCAGTGAGCTGAGTGATCTCCGGGGTTCCGTTGTAGGAGAGAGGGGCAGTGAGCTGAGTGATCTCCGGGGTTCCGTTGGAGGAGGGAGGGGCAGTGAGCTGAGTGATCTCCGGGGTTCCATTGGGAGGGGGGAGGGGCAGTGAGCTGAGTGATCTCCGGGGTTCCGTTGGAGGAGGGAGGGGCAGTGAGCTGAGTGATCTCTGGGGTTCCGTTGGGAGGGGGGAGGGGCAGTGAGCTGAGTGATCTCCGGGGTTCTGTTGGAGGAGGGAGGGGCAGTGAGCTGAGTGATCTCTGGGGTTCCATTGGAGGAGGGAGGGGCAGTGAGCTGAGTGATCTCCGGGGTTCCGTTGGAGGAGAGAGGGGCAGTGAGCTGAGTGATCTCCGGGGTTCCGTTGGGAGGGGGGAGGGGCAGTGAGCTGAGTGATCTCCGGGATTCCATTGGAGGAGGGAGGGGCAGTGAGCTGAGTGATCTCCAGGGTTCCGTTGGGAGGAGGGAGGGGCAGTAAGCTGAGTGATCTCCGGGGTTCCGTTGTGAGGGGGGAGGGGCAGAGAACTGAGGGATCTCCGGGGTTCCGTTGGAGGAGGGAGGGGTGAGCTGAGCGAGTGAGGTGTCTGTTGGAGGGGGGTATTATGACATCATCACCACCTAACCGCCCAGCCGATGTGATTGGCCCTGAAAGACTTTCACCCCTGGGGGGCGTCAGAGGTGAGATCCGGAAATTTTTTGACCCTTACCAGCATCTAGACCCCAAAACCCCTCACTGTACCAAATTTCAAGTCTCTGGCTCAAACGGTGCGGGAGGACTTCGCAGTCATACATACATACGTACATACATACATACACCACTTGACTTTTATATATATAGATAAGACACCTGTTCCTATTTCAATCTGTGGATCCATTTCCAAGATAGGGCAGCCTTAACTGGAATCCCAAATGCCACACATTTTGACATTCTAATTAGCTGGAGAAGGAATGTTATATATCCCCATTCCTACTTAAACGCCCATCTGCTCCCTAACTTTCAGATGTTGAAATTTGAAAATAGGGTTCTTTGAGTCTAGTAATCTTACAAGATTTAAGGCCTGACCCACAGCTCATTGAACTCCACAAAAAGACTTTGGATCACAGTACCTGGAAACCCCATAGTGGAAGAAGTTCAGTACTTCAAGAAACATTCTTGTAATTGCTGATACTCTCACTTATCCTCTGCTTTAGCATCACCTAAACTCCTACCAGTAACTGGAAGATAGTGCAGTCTTTGGATGGATTGGCACAGTGTAGCATAGAACATCGAACTACTAGAGGATGATTAAGATAAACAGATTGGTTTCATTTTGGCACTTCTAGGTGGCTATTCTGCATAAAATATTCTATGACTCATGGTACATCTCCTGTGTCCCACAACTCAACTACACCTGTACATTCTCTAGCAATAAATCCAAACTGGTGGTATTGCTGAGGCAGGCAAGTTTAGCTCAGTTAAAATCTGGATAAATGTCCACCTCAACTGCCAAAGGGTTAAACTGAAAAAATGGGGTGTGCAGAAGGAATATCCTTGTAACTAGATCTCCCCTTCATTTGTACCCAATTTCTAAAGGACTAAGAGCACACCTTTTTGACATGGAATTAAACCTCCGTTTAAAAGGAAGCAGAAGAGGTGTGGGTAGAAGAGGAAAATAAATAAGAACAGCAGGGAATAGAAGGAAATGGTAGATGAGAAGGGGAAAGCGTGTCTGCTCATTATCTGCCTTACTGGAGAGGCTGCTGGATACTTATAAACCCAATGAACAATGCCAGGTACGAACCTAGAGGGAAAGGGCATGCAGGTTACAGTGTTTATGGTGATTAATTCTGAATCTGTCAGGGGAGGAAACTAGTAAAACTGGGCTAAAATAGTCCATCTGGAGTTTGCAAAAGGCCTGCTCCAAAGCCCATTGAAGACAATAGGACTCTTTGCCTTGATTTAAATAACAGTTTAAATAACAAAGTGCTTTTGATGCCTTTAAGTATTATTTCCTATGTTAAAATGTCCTCTAAATGAACACCCCCCGACTTTCTACCTCTCTATTTCTATGCCTAATTTTGTATTAAATAAGTCAATAATAATGTTTAGAGGCTCTTACTCAGAAAAGGTACATTCACAAGGAATTCTGTGCAGGCCAATCCTTTGCAATAAGCACTATAAATCAGCAGACTCTTACTACAGAGGATATATTTAATTGCTTTGCAATCTCAACTGCCACACAGATAAATGATGTCCAGTTTATTTTGCTTATTTCTCCCTGCTGTGTCACATAAATGAGTAGCCTTTCATGGTGCTAGACTTTCTTTTAACTAGGTTTTTAAAAAATAATGTTGTATTTGTTACATGCTCCTTCAGTAACCAAATGCCATTTAAAAAAATGATTTTACAAGCCATATATTCCAGTGTTATAGCACAAATGATAAGAGTTCATAAATTGGTGAAAGAAAAATATTATGGCTATTGTTTTCAAACTAGAAAACTACTATTTAAAAATGTAGTCCTGGTCCACTGAACTACTAATTTTGGTAATGACCTGACTTTTGTACCACTGCATTTGTGCTTATTGTGCCACACACTCCAATATAGCAAATAGGCTACTGTAACATTTTATTAATATATGTTATTATTTCAATATGTTTTTATGAATGAAAATAAAATTGTCATTGCTATTTATATTTTCAATTCTAATATAGGACAAATATGTTTAGAATCCCACTCCACCACCACCTAATTTACATCTTAGCTAAAGATACTGACCATTCTAATCATTAAAGCACCCACATAATACAGGCATAGGCACTTCAGAAATGTATAGAGAGAAATAAAAGGTCTTATGAAACTTTTTGCAAAAATAGGGATCTGCTGCATTTAATTTGCTTGAGCTTCCTTTGACATCGAAGAGTGTGTGTACAATATAATTTCCCTCTCTAAAAATGCCTTTTCAGCCTTTTGTTAGGAGTGGGGAAAAGGATGTCAGCACCATGGAATGCCTTTAATCGACATAGGTATACTTGTGAGAAAGAGTTTCCTCTGTTTTGTTAGCCCTACACAGCATACGTATTCTTGGTTGATGTATGTACGATGATGATTTAGTTGGGGATTGGACCTGCTTGGAGCAGGGGTTGGACTAGATGACATCCTGAGGTCCCTTACAACCCTCATATTCAATTATTCTATGTAGTATTGGATAAGGCACGGACTACCAACCACAGATCTTGGCCCAAGGCCATTCCTTAGCTACAGCACATTGCTGGAATTTTATTACTATAACTCACTGGGTTCACAAGTTGATAGCATGAAATGAGTAAGTATAACTAAGCACTTAGGACAGGTGCACTTGGTATTTGTTAGAAAATAGATTTGGAGGAGTAATGTAAAATCAAAACAGATGGTCTTTTTTGCAAACTGCTATACATTTGATTTCACACCTATCAAGTGTGGTGTTATTTTTTAAAAAAATGATTTAATGTTAGTGGAAATAAAATACACTAAACCACTATTTATTCCTCCAATTCTCATGGAAAGACCAAGGAATTGAAAGTAGAAATAAACTCTACAAAATATGTTAACAACAATCACATTTAGTGTATATTCAGGTCCCATGGCAAGGAAAAGGTACTAGCACCACTCACTTTAACAGGGACAGGATATCACCCATGGAGTGACAGAATTACTGCTTCATAACACAGAAGGCCAAACATTTGTCAGGGCACCTTTAATAGAGTTTTAAAGGACAACATGCCAAATTTTATTTTGCCTTAACTGATGTAACTTCAACCGGATTTCAGAGAGCAGGAGAAAGCCTGCAATTGTCACCGTGAATATGAGGGTTAGAAGGGACCTCAGGAGGTCAGCTAGTCCAATCCCCTGCTCAAAGCAGGACCAATCCCCAACTAAATCATCCCAGTCAGGGCTTTAAGCCTGACCTTAAAAACTTCTAAGGAAGGAGAGTCCACCACCTCCCTAGGTAACCCATTCCAGTGCTTCACCACCCTCCTAGTGAAAAAGGTTTTCCTATCCCCTCTAAACCTCCCTCACCGCAACTTAACACCACTACTTCTTGTTTTGTCATCTGCTACCACTGCCAACAGTCTATATCCATCCTCTTTAGAACTTCCTTTCAGATAGTTGAAAGCAGCTATCAAATCCCCCCTCATTCTTCTCTTCTATAAAATGAACAATCCCAGTTCTCTCAGCCTCTCCTCATAAGTCATGTGCTCCCCCCCCCCCCACCAATCATTTTTGTTACCCTCCGCTGGACTCTTTACAATTTTTCCATATCCTTGTAGTGTGGGGCCCCAAACTGGACAGAATACTCAAGATGAGGCCTCACCAATGTCGAATAGCAGGGAATGATTATGTCCCTCGATCTGCTAGCAATGCTCCTACTTATACAGCCAAATGCTGTTAGCCTTCTTGGCAATAAGGGCACACCGTTGGCTCGTATCCAGCTTCTTGTCTACTGTAACCCTAGATCCTTTTCTGCAGAACTGCTGCCTCACCACTCGGTCCATAGTCTGTAGCAATGCCTGGGATTTTTCCATCCTAAGTGCAGGACTCTTCATTTGTTCTTGTTGAACCTCATCAGATTTGTTTTGGCTCAATCCTAATTTGGCTAAGACCCTGTGTATCTATCCCAACCCTCCAGCACATTTACCACTCCTCCCATTTTAGTATCATCTGCAAACTTACCGAGGGTGCAATCCTTGCTATCCTCCAGATCATTAGTGAAGATACTGAAGTGGGCATACTCCTGCCCCTTTCAACACCAAAGACAAAAATTCCCATTGACTTCAACAGTAATTTTTCTCTTAAGGTCAGTGGGCATTGAATCAGAGCTAAGTGAGCAAAATTCAGTTTCTGGATGTTTAAACTCTGATTTGTATTTCAACTTTATTGAGCATGTTACAAAAAAGATTAGAGTAGTTTATTAAAAATGTACTTCTAACTAACTAAAAGAGTGTGCATATCATACCCTCAAGACATTTAAGGGAACCTCTGACTATTAGTTAATTATTATTAACCTAAATGTCTCTTTCCCCGTAATGCAGTCGAAAATATTTTTAAAATTTAAATATTAAAGTTTAAAAGTACCGCAGGAAAAATTAGCTTGTTTTATAGAAATGTTGTTGTTACAAAACCAAGTCAACAGAACAAGTTCTGTCCCATCTGTAATCACGATTAAAGTCAATCATGTCACTTAACTCTTATTCCATTTTTTCCTCTAAAAAATGAAGCAACTGTTGTGCTCCTTGTTGGTGTTTAAAGAACGAACACAAGATTACTCTTTTACCATGGTGTGTAAGACATTATGGGAAAAGTTTTCAAAAGCAGCTATAAAACTCCTACATGCCTTAGTCACTTTTGAAAATGTTTACTTTGAGTTTCAGGTACTTTCACTGGAGTAAAATAAATAAATAATAATAATAAAAAAAAGCAATATATAAAGTAGAAATAAAAACACTCAATTTCAAAAATTCATAGTGTTCATTTATTACCTCTAGTAACATATTATACTGTATAAATACTCTATCCTTGTTATATGCCCTTTCAAAAAAGTGATAACTTAAAAGATCACAGGAAGTATAAAAATAAATAGGTTCATTATACGCATTTATTACAAACTATAACCCTTCCCAGAAGGTAAAGAAATATAAAATACTTATAAAGTATATATAATCTATAGTAATATATTTTACTATATACATATGGAAAGCCATATTCTCTCATAGTCTATGGACTGGCACAAACTTTTAATTATGCAACTGCTAGTGTACTGCTGTGGATGGACCTGCTATCCTTCAGCTTTGTCTTTCCTGCCTTATAAAAGTGATTTGAGCACTATAAAAAATATTAGATGTCATATATTAGAGATTCCCATTCATATTGGGAATTTCTTTTTCCTTTGATCTGTCTCTAGCATAACACAAAATAAGTAAGTTAGTATTGGCTGGAACATGGTAATAAGTTAGAACTTAGACAGTGCTCAAACCTTCACTGTCATAACTTTGGTTGACAGTATGGTAGGACCAAAGTCAAACCAAAGAAACCAGTAGTTTGGTCAGGAGGCACTAAAAGCAACAACCTTTAGACAGTACCTGCTCCATGGAGATTGCCACTTATTCCAGCTTTGCAGGTTACGCATGTCACAATGACTACATCGGCATGAATGAGATAAATGGATAGAAACATTGGAGTGATACAAAGATGCCTTTAAAATAGAACATTCTAGTTGTCTTCAGATTAAGTTAGGTTAAGTTAAGTTAGAGTGATTGTTCTTGATATTTTTGACTCTTTATTTGTGGAGAATATGGCTTTATTTTTATATAAAACTAACTTCTGAAACAGTAGCAGCCATGAACAATGTAGATGAAACTCCTTTTCTAATCCTGTTTTTTGTCCTTTGTGAGGTAGGTAAGCCTTGACCAATTATTTTAAGCTTAGACAAAAGCTATTTTCTCTCTCCTGTCCCCCACCCCAAGCCACTCACATATAAAAAAAAAATCTAGGGACTTGAAAAGTACCACAACACAAATCTAAAGGAAAGAGGTGGAAGGGGGGAAAATCTGAAATGTTTACTAAAACTGAGTTTAGCCCCTGCTCATGTTTTCTTTAACTTGAAACTGACTTAAATAGGAAATTATAATGCTTTAGGGTTTTATCTTCTGAAGATGAAATAGTTAATGACATTGACTTGCTAAACTATCAAATCAGCACTTTACAGAATATTTTTATGACCCAACACCTCCCGAAAATTATTTTTACTGTCCCCTCTCAATGAATCCTCTCCATGACCTTTATATGCAAGAGACACACACTACCTCTAACTCTTGTTTTCAGTGCACTGTTCTGGAAAAAAATAAAATAATAATAATAAAAAAAATCTTTAGCTTTCCCAACTGGATACTGTTTAAGTGCACTTTGTAAGATTGCACAAGTCTATTAAATGTTTAGGTTTCTTTGAGGAGTCACAGCTTTCTTGTGGCAACATACTGCCATCGTAAGACATACATTGTAATAATCTCTTCTTGAATCCTTTCCCACAGGTCTTAGAACACGGTGACCAGTCTCCCAGTTGCCACTGTGGGCATGGCATGTCTGCACATGGTCGGAGATCATTTGGTTTGAGTTCTTTTGCACAGTCTGTGGCAGGCTGCCCATTAAGGTCTCTGCATTTGACAGATCTTCTTTGCCAGCCAGACCCACATGACTTTGAACATTCTCCCCATTCTTCAATAACCCATTCAGATAAGATAGTCTCCTTGATGGCGTTGAAAGATTCTTTCTTTTTGCTGGAAGTTTTCTCGGACCCAGACTGTAGTGGTTTCTTCACAAAATAGGTATATTTGATTTTAGGTTGTGGTGAGTCACCCACAGTCAGAACCTGGATAGTCAAAGGTTCTGTCAGTGGGCTGAAACTGCGGATTCTTTCCAAAGCTGCAGATGAGCCACTGTACCTCAAAACACTGCCTCTATGAGTAATGTCTTGTTCCAATGTCGACAGAGTGTAGTCGCCATTAAGAATATATGTTCCATCAGCAGCTTTAATAGCAAGGAAACTGCCATCATGTCGCGAACCCCTGTTATTTCGTTGCTTAACTTCAAGGTTGGTTGCTCCAGCAGGGATGGTTACAACATCATGATAACCAGGTCTACAAGGAACAAAATGCAAATATTGAGTCCTTAGTCTTCCACTGATTAAGGCTTCAATTTAGCAAAACACTAAATTTTGAGATTTACCTTATGCACATGATCGAGTCAAATTAACTTCAATAGGACAAAAGCATGTGCATAAATGCTTTGTTGAATCGCATCCTAAATTACTGCTACAATAGAGGAGGTCCTTGTATGATGCACTTAATTTAATTGGGATTTTACTTTAAAAATAACTAATCAATGGATTTTAAAAGATTAATTTTCCAATTCTAAGAGTAAACTGAGCCAATACCAGACTCTGAACAGAAAGGTTATTTTGCAAGATATTAACTATTGCAGATCAAAAGAGTAACAGTATTTGTCAACTCACTTTGCACTAACGAGCGTGCCGGACACTTTCTTACAGGTAGATCCATTGCCTCCACAGATACCACATTTGTCAAATTTCTTACTGGAGCCTATCATACGATCACAGCCAGCCTTTACACATTGTCCCTGCACACAGACAGAAGTGGAATCTGGGCTACACGAGGTGCCATCCACCACCTTTAAAAAAAATTATAGTGCCTTTGATTAGAACATGGACATTTTATTCACAAACATGGATAATAAAATATGAATGCAACATGTCTCCCATCCCTTCATATTCTGAAGATCGCTACTGTTGAAAGTAAAAAACTGATCTGTTTGAAGTATGCAGTGCTACTTCATTCCACTTGCAACTCTAAAATGCCATGGTAACATGAGAAATGGATTACATGTCAGTGTTTAATCAAAGGGACAACTATAAATTGTTTAAGACCATATAAAGAAGGACATTGCTTCCTAAAGCCAGTCTTAGGCCATGAAGCCATAAGGACTGATAGCCCTTTCAACAATATCCTACCTAGCATATTGCTGTAGAAGCTAGTCTTAAGAAAAAGTATTTATACCTTAATCTTGTTAAGCCATTGATTCCCAGTTCCACTGCCTAAATAAAATTACATTAAAAAGTATTCCCTTTTGACCATTTTAAGAGGTTAGCCTTTTAGGAATGTGAGACAAAGAGGTGATATTTAACCTGAGGCTGAAGGACCTATGAAAAGTTGAATAAAATAATAGAAACACAATGTTCTATAAAAACCCCAGTGTAATAAAATGTGATGAGTATGCAAGTTTAAAAAGCTGTGACAGTCTGAAAGAAGCATGTCCACATATTTAAATCTAGTTTGTATTGATGGAAGTTGACTATTTGTAGAACAGAGGAAGAGAAAATCTGGCTAACATGTTTTAAAAGCTTCTGATTAAAATATTTTGGTTGCACATCCTTTGACTCCGCTTTAAAGAATAATCAGAAAAGGTACAAATTCCTGCTTAAACTTTAACCTATAACACATATTTTAAAGAATACCTTGGGTTGCAGAACAAAGAAATATCCGGTGCCTTTTGCTCGGCAGACAAGTTTGCATCTGTCCTTTGGAGAGACTCCAGCAAACTTGGGTGTCCATTCCACTGCAGGTCCACTTCCAAAAGGGGATTTGGAAATGTCATTGTGAGTTTCACACTGTTCTTCTCTGAAGGTTTTGCCTATACAAAGGAGAAAAATTAGTTAGATGTTAGATCTTCATCCTTAATGATCTTGCCCCTTCCCCTCCCCCCATCATCTGTCCTGCCCCCAACATCCCCTTCCTCCATGTCAAAGACCAACTCCAACTTACCATTATTATCTGGGCAGTCCTCAATATTACACGATCGGTATTGCACCCGTTTGCCTTCACAGTACTTTCCTCCATTCTTTGGAACTGGGTTATCACACTCTCTAAAGGAGTACTGCACTCCACCACCACATGTCCTTGAGCAGTCTCCCCAGGGTCCCCATGATCCCCAGCCTCCGTGGACAGGGGTCTAAAATGATCAAGAGCAAACATACATAACCACCACACTAAAACTCTCAATTAAGTTGAGCCCCTTGCACAAGATTCCTTCAATGGTCTCTTAGCAATCACCCTCCATTTACTTATCAGAAATCAAAACGATGTAGTTTGTTGAAATATTGCATATTCTAGATTTTTTAAAAAAATACTTACATCATAATGCTTCTTCTCAGTCTTGTTTACACACTTGCCATTCATACACCATTTCCCCTCTTCACAACTGGTGCCATCCGCCCAAGGAAAGTGTTTAGTTTGGCACACAAGCAATTCTCCAGAGATGCCTGTACACCACAAAGTTGTACATGTGCTGGCCGGGTCCGGACAATGTTTGGACTCGTCTCCAAATGTGAACTGGCACTGCCTATTGGCATCATACAAAGTTCCAGGGAGATCAGAGGGAAGCTGTATAGGTTTGTGCGGCTTGTCCAGTAAACATTCACCTGGAGAAAAAATAGTAATCAATTAGCTAGTTTGAATGGGAATTTTTTTTTAGTTTATTTGTTTGATTGCACTTTCTTGTTCAAGTAACTGTTCCGCTTTCATTATACCAACAATGGTGTGAACAAGTTAAAGACTTCTTTAAATGTTACTGGCAGCCAAGTAAAAGCATAACCTTGTACTGGAGTTCTCAAACAGAAAGTGTTGTCAGGAGGGGACTGCTTCATTATTAATTATTATTATTTTTATTTTTAAGTAGGAAGAAACAAAAATAGCTTTTAAGTGGCATCTAAATGTAAGTGTACAAACTTGAATAGAAAGCTTAACAAACTTACCATGACCATTGTCCAAAAATGTTGTAATCATGTAAGCACTGCATGGAGACCAAGGTTGGCTTCGATCCAGATTGGAAAGCATAGACGCCATCATGTGGGAATCCCGGCTAAGGCCATTAATGTTGGCACACTGCTTTGCGTCGTCATGGGGCATGTTAAACACATGGCCTAAAAAAAAAAAAAAAAAAAAATTAGGAAGTTTGTTTTATGCATTAACAAATATTTTTAAATGTTAGTCGAACTAATCACTGAATGCCTTTTAGATACTTAAAAGAATTATCTGAATAGTTCCAAACTTTTAACAGATGCCACCTTATTTTTGCTTGTCTCAGTTGCCAATCTAAGATGGTGTTTCTGCAATTGCAGTCACATCTACAGCTCCTACATACAGTTATCTGGCCAATCCTGCAATCTGCCATATGCCATTGTCTCCTACTGACTGACTTTAGAAGGCGTTAAGGGCATTCAACATCTCACAGAACTGGACCCTACATACAGACTATTACATAATGAGATATTTACTTTATGGTATCAGACTAGTTTAAATAAATTCAAATCTCACATCAAAGATGAATTACCTAGTTCATGGGCTGTTGTGAAGGCAGCTTGCAAGCCGTCGTCTTCTATGATAGAGCAGCTGCGGTTTGGATCACAAATTGTTCCCACATCAGCCATCCCAAGGGTATCACAAGTCTTGGCACCACAGAGGTCCTTTAAAAAAGAAGGCAGTTTCATTTAACCCGGGCAAAGACTTAACCTTGGCAAGAATCACTCAACCGTGGCAGTATGCCTTTACTTATGGAAAGAGCATAAAAATTCAGAATTTCAGTAGATACTATGGCAAAATTCTCCTTTGGGACATGCAAAAAATGCTTGTACTTATTCCATAATTTCAGTGCTAAATCCATATAGTAAAAGCAATATGCTGCATATAAAGTGCCTTTCATCTGAAATAACAGACTATTGCAAAAATTATTATCCCACTTGTTTGAGTCAATAATCTCAGACGACTGAATCTAAATGTGGTTTTTCTGAAGACTGTTTTTAAGTAAAAATGTTAGGCTTGCTTTGTTTGTAAAAAGAAGACCAAACTTTCCCTCTTCTTTCCCTTACCTGTCTGGTAAAGAGGATTGCTGTGTCATAGTGCTCTGCATGTCGGTCACTGGGTGGATTGTGTTGCTTTTGCCAACTGCAGAAGTTCCTCAAGGTAAGGGCGGCATTAGACGAAACATCAGGTCCCTTCTGCTCATCATAGATGACCAGAATTTTTACCAACACCAGACTAATAGAGTTTCGGATACTGGGATGCTTGTATAATTTGGCTGCCACAGACAGCAGAGTCAGGAGATAGTGTTTCAATCCGCTGCCATGGAACTCTGCCATGGATTGGTCTGCGACAAGCATGGTTTCCACATAGCGAGGGCTGGACACAAATCTTTTTTTCCTTGTGCCTCCAGTTTCTATATTAAAAAAGAAAAAGGGGGAAACTGCATATCAATAGCCTGTCCACAAATTATAACAACAAGTAACTAGAACAAAATACAGTAACAAGTAAAATGTACATGTAAGGCAGGAAATATTTTACCACCTTACCTTATTATTAAAG
Organism: Sternotherus odoratus; assembly: GCA_032164245.1. NCBI lineage: Eukaryota > Metazoa > Chordata > Testudines > Kinosternidae > Sternotherus > Sternotherus odoratus. Next base: position 158,854,105 of record JAVMKO010000001.1, read on the forward strand.
GCAGAATGACCTTAAAACAGAACCCAAAGCTTGTGTCTACACACCTACATTTAAAGTAGCCGGTTTCTGACCTCTGAAACCTGAGCAGCTTTAACATAATCTCACCCACTAAGTCACTTTTGCTGATGCAGTGAAGAGCAACCTTGGCCAAGAGCCTATGATGTGAGCCCTTGCAAATGAACGGCTGACTCAAAAGTCTGAATGAGATCATTGAGCTCCACGTGGAAAGCACAGTACAGTACTCTTGCCAAGCCAGCCGATTGCTACGGGGATCCTGCAACAGCACTACCTCTTACCCTAGTAGGACACGTGCCCTCCTCTGACTTTCAGGTCCACTCCTCTCCCGTCCCCCTTCCCATGTGCTGCTCCAGTCAGATGATTAAACTCCCCCCATTCATATGCCCTTTCTGGGCTGTCAGGCGCTGTAACTTCCCCTCTCTTTGCTACACATCTGCGTGAGGGACACGAGTCATTTTTGTGAATGAACACCCTGTACTTTAATTACTAGTGGGTGGGATTCTTTGGATCAACATTTGCAACAAATGTGCCTCGGCTGGGGTCTATATTTTGTTTACGGTCCTATCTGGTGAGCCAGTCTCTCTTCATTTACACAAGTGTAACTCAAATGACTTTAAAGGGGTTATTCCGGATTTTACACACATGCAATTAAGAGGACAGTCTTGACTATAGTTCATCCACATACAGGCGCTATATGTATGTTTTTTCATTGCACTAAACTTCTGTCCTTTTCCAATCCAACCTGCCATACAGCTCGAGGTCATTGAGGGAGAAATATTTAATGTGCTGAAAGGAGTACAAAAAAACATTTCCCCATCCCTGCCTGCAGGGATGTGCTGGGAAGTGGAGGGTGGAATTATCGAAAAGAGCCAAAGGCTCATTTACAAATCCCACCCCAGGGTCGCTCTCCCTCTCCAACACGCACGAGATATTCACGCCCCTGAAGACGTGTCAATTTCAAGCCATCAGCCTGCCCGCGGCTTCTACGAGAGGAAATGGGAGAGAAGCTGCAGGGGAGTCAAGCCGGGTCCCAGTACCTGTGTGGCCCACGTGCGCCTGCGGTCCCTCCGCGGCCAGGGGGAAGCTCTGCTCGGTCACCCCGCACTTGGAGCCGCCGCTCCGGCGGGCGCTGCCCTGCAGCCGCCGGCGCAGGAGGTGGAGCTGCTGGTGCTGGGAGGCGTTGGCCGGCTGGATGAGGTACTCTTCCCCCTGCAAGTAGAAAGCCCCGCGGAGCCCCGCGCAGAGGCTGAGGGCGGCGGCGGAGCTCGGGTCCCGGTTGACGGTGCCGGAGTAGAAGCAGCGCGCCAGGTCGGCGGCGGGTTGGTTCCCGAGCGAGGCTCCCCGCTCCGGCACCGCCTCCTCCTCCTCCCGGGGGCGGCTGCCCAAGTACTGCAGCCTGAAGTCCGGAGCCAGGAAGCTGCTGTCTGGCTCCAGCTCCAAGCTCAGCCGCTTCCCGAAGGCGTCCAGGCGATAGAGCCTCTTGGCAGCCGGCTCGGCCGCGGAGTCCAGCCGCACGGGCACGATCAGCGCCTGCTCCTCCCGCGGCGCGGGGCTGCAGCGGGCGCCCGGCGGGCAAAGGCAGAGCAGCGCCGCCAGCAGCAGGGCGGCGAGCGACGGGGCTGGCCCCATGCTGCACACCGGGACTCGGGGAGCGGCTGGCCGGGGGGCGAGGCTCGGGGGTGGTCGCGGAGCGGGCAGCGGCCGGAGCGCGGCAAGGTGTCGGCGGCCCCTACAGAGGAGGCGCAGCCCCTGCCATGGGGTGGGGAGGATGCTGCGGGGCGCAGGAGCGGGCTCGGCTCCCCCCGGGTCCTGGCGCTGCCGGGAGGGTCGGTGGCAGGGGAGGCTCCGGCTGCCGGGCTCGGCGCGTCTCCTCTCCGGGTCGGGGCACAGCCGGTTGCGCGTCCGCTGCCCTGCCCGGCGTGTCGGAGGAGAGGAGGGGAGGGGAGGGGGGCTTCCCTTCTGTGCAAACGCGCTGGGATCCGAGCGCCTCCGCGGTGCGGCGTGAGTGCAGGAGCCGGGGCCGCCCTTTATGGGATTTGCCCGGGCAGCCCCCACCCCTCGCCCCAGCCCCCCGCAGCTCCCCCCGCCAGGCACCGCCCCTCGCTCGGAGCGGCTGAGCTCACCGCCTGCGCAACCGGGCGGCGGCCGCTCCCCCTTCCTCCCGCCGCCCGGGCTGCCCCACACAAAGCGCGGTGAGCCCAGGCGACACCGCCGCCTCCTCCCCGCCCCCCGCCCGGGCTCTGCGCGCCGCCGGCTGCTCCGCTTCTCCACGGCGGGTAGAGAAGCCTGGAGCTGCTCAGGGCGGCGGCAGAGGGGAGGGAGGTGACAGGTAGCGCAGTCTCCCCCTCCAAATCCCCCCCCCCCCGGCCTTGGTCTCTCCCGGGGAACCCTGATGCCCCCCCTCGGGGCCCCCACTACTTCAAATGCAAGGAGCACGAGAGGGGGACGTTGCTTTTGTCCCCTACCCTCCAAAGAGGCGGAGGAAAGGAGGCAGATCCAGGTACCCTGCACAGAGCCCCCTTTCCACGTGGGCACCGGTGACCTGGGCCACCCTCACCCAGGGGGAGTTAGGGCTGGGGGACTAGGCTGGAAGTGGCAAATGCTGCAGTTGAATTTTCAAGACAGTACTGAGATTTCAGCTAGTAGCACTTCTAAAGTTTTACAGCCCCGGGGATTAATCCACTGCTCTCCTTATTTTGATCGTTTGGGGCCCATCCACCACCGTTTCACTCTTTAGTTTTGCAAATATAGTTTAGTGGAAATCAATTAATTTTCCTGTCCAGTTACTCATTTTCAGACTTCTTCATAGTGATCTTGCCCGTGCTGGAAGCTGAAACTACTGTGTCACAGGATTATGTATTATGGAAGTACAGGTGAAAAGGGCAAAGCAAACCTTCAGGTGATGTGATATCTAACAGGTCTTTTTTTTTTTTAAGTCTATCCAGCTTCCTGCTTTTTCACAGTCATAACACTTACAAGCTGCTATGCACCTGTAGTTCTAGGACATTACCCCTTTTAAATCACTTAAACAGAGACATTTGTAGGAACAGTGAGTAACTTCCTTTAATTAAAACCATAACCAATACTAGTAGTATAGCTAATCCACTTAATTCTTTATATGGAACTCATTGTAGGTGTTTACAGTTTGACTTAATATTCTACTTTTCCTCTAGTTGAGTCCCTTCTTTATGAATGAGGGCAAAGAATCGATTAAACAAATGTCTGAGTATTAACAGCACTACTATACTTATTAGTGATCCATAGCAGCACTTTAGGATTTAAATAATTCCTTAGTGTCACTTGAATATGAAGGTAAAATTCAGAGGTCAAAACAATCTTTCTCCATGATGTGGCCTTCTACAATTTTATTTACTGTAGTCTCTCTATATGCTGTGTCCATCCTACAGTGCAGCAAGATATGTCTTTCCCTCATTTTTCTTCATACTTCAAGTAATATTACATAAACTTGGGTACATGTATCTATACTGTGTTGATATTATAACACATTTATTATCAATGCAGTTTGATAAACTATAGTATTTAAGAAATATATTTGGCAGACAAGTGTAACATCTTGTAAAACAAAATGTACTGGACTCTCCCTTCACTTATACTAATGTACATCTGGAGTAATTCCACATATATCAATCTGCAGTTAATCCAGATGCGAGTCAGGCCTTGTGTATCAAAATATGTCACAATTAGAACTTATTTGTAAAGTTTAGTTGATACACTTCAGCAAATTTCCCTCAACCATATCACGCATTTTTAGTCTCGAAAGGCAAAGTTGTAATTCATTAAAGATTGAAATTTTAATCTACAGTGGGCATTTTAAGGTCTATATTATTGTTGATAGTCAAGAATTATAACTTCAGTCTAGCTATGCTCAGAAAAGCTCATAATTTCACATTCATGCTTTTCACATTAACACCTGAAAATACTTGTTAAATATGCTGTAAATATTCATTTTATCAGGAATTAACCTTACATCATACCACTGTTCAGCGAGGAAGTCCCTCTGTTGGTGTGCAACTCATTTAATATTTCTACATATCTCATTGGTTTCAAGATTTGAAGAGATACTGACCACCTTAAATAATGTTTCTATATGAAAGGACTCTTTTTTTCCCCACCAGATGGCACTCTGCTATTAAAAAATCTTTTGAATGTTTCTTTCACAGCTTGTCTCTGGGGTTTTCAGACTATGTTATGGTGAAAACTCTTATATTTTATTACTGTTCTCAAAACTTTTATGATTCGGACAAGTAGTTTAAAGTGTTCCTGCCTTTTATATAGCATCCAAGAAACTTAATAAATGGCACCAATTCAATGACAGTTTCTTTTTCTGTTGTTGCATTATGTGCTGCTTCAAATGTAAAATTTTGCATATAAATGATGTACTATGTGAATATAACAATCAATTCCTAACTGGTCAATTAAACTTGCAAAATACAGTATCAAAACAAGCTTAGAAAATAACTTGTACAGCAGTTCATAATCGCGCTGTAACATTGCTACACACTAGACTCCTCAGTCCTGCAAATGTTTACACATGTACTTAACTTTGTGCATAGGATTAGTCCCACTGAATTCAACTAGATCACCCATGACAGAAAGTGTGTATGTTTAAGTGTTGGGCGGATCAGGGCTTACATCAATCACATTTTCTTTAATTCAAAAATGGTGTGATAGTTCCGCGAAGGTAATTTTACAAAACTGAAATAAACTTGTTGCACTTTTCAATTAATGGAATTAATGGTTATTCAGAAGAAAGTCACTGAACATTTTCATCATGATAAATCATTTCTATTACTTGAGAAAACGGTCAAAAAAAAAAAAAGCAACTTGCTTGAATTAGAAAAAAGTGAAATAATGAAAACCACCAGATGGCGCTAACAGATCATAATTTAGTGTCCGTTGAAAGAACAGCAGTCTGTGCATTAACCATAAAAAGAATTGTAAATGCCTGAACAGTTTTAGCAATGATGCATTTTTGTGTTTTTATGACATTAGTTTTGTAACTTAATATTTTCACAATCTAAACAAATATTTTATAGTATCTGTTTTAAACGCAACCAGGTTTTTATGATTTAGGAATTATAATAATTTAGAATTTAAACAGCAGAGGGCACATTTGGCCACTGACTAAGAGATGCAATCTGATGATGCAACTGAAAACATATAAAAGGAGCATGTCAAGTAAGCTTTAAACTAAAATATTTTGTTTAACACTTACTTAAAGAACAGTTTTTTTCTGTACTACCTTTCACATCATTGCTGGCGATTCCTTAAATGTTTGAAGAGAACTCTGTTCTCACCAGCTTGTTTTACATGTTTAGCAGCATGAATATTCTTGGCATTCCACATAGAAAGAGAACTCATAGAATCATAGGACTAGACCAAACCTTGAGAGGTCTTCTAGTCCAATCCTCTGCACTCAAGGCAGGACTGAGTATTATCTAGATGACCCTTGATAGATGTTTGTCTAACCTGTCTGAAAAATCTCCAATGATGGAGATTCCACAACCTCCCCAGGCAATTTATTCCAGTGCTTAACCCTCTTGACAGGTAAGGAGTTTTTCCTAATGTCCAATCTAAACCTCCTTTGGTGCAATTTAAGCCCATTGCTTCTTGTCCTATCCTCAGGTTCAGAAAAACAGTTTTTCTCCCTCCTCCTTTCAAGATGGCTGAATGAATTGGGCAAGATTCTTTGCTCAGTCTATTCAGTTACAGCAATTTTTAGTTTATGACTTTGTTTATTACCATGTAATTGATTTTGATATCACTATCACAGTGTCTGTTGTGGCTCTCAAGCAGTAGTGCCCACCTTAGGGCAGACTGTCAAGAAGTAGGGCAAAAAACTCCAAACTGGTTATATGTTCTATATTTACATTTCATCAACCAACTGTCAAGTATGAAATTCTGAAGCATTATAAAAGCCTTGACATGGAGTCACAGACATTCCCTTGGGCACTCCAGTTCATCTTGTTGCCCCAGCAAGCTTGACTTTGTGATAGATCTCTGGTTCTCAACTTTTGAGAACTGCGACCCTTTTCCCTCTTCCTCAGTGGCGCGGCGAACCCTTGTATGTCTGCAGAAAAGCCACCAAATTGAATACTTCCGCATTTGGTGGCTATTTTCAGCAGACATGCCGAGTGCTTCCGAGGGCACTCGGTACGTCCACCGGAAAGCCGCCAGATGCGGAACTAATCAATTTGGCAGCTTTTCGACGGCGGCAAGAACTCACGACCGCCAGGGAGCGCTCAGCCAAAAATCACAACAATATTTAGGTTACTCCCCAGCCCAAAGGACCAGTCACTTACCCCAGGTCAGTTGTACTTAGAGCTATAACCAAAGATGATACTTGTAGACAAGCCTGTAACAAATGAATCCGACGAAGTGGGTATTAGCCCACAAAAGCTTATGCTGCAATACTTTAGTTAGTCTTTAAGGTGCCACAGGACTCCTTGTCACTTCTGTAACAAACTAGTTTAACTAGAAAGAAGAAATGAGTATATATAATGAAAATATAGTTATTTAAAAGATTAAAGCAGGTAAACATACACATGCGAATGAGTATCGGTCTTGAGTTTCAAAAGATAATAGAAACTTCTATCACACACAGACTTTATACTTCTTTTGGGGCTAACTCAGACAAAATACATGGGGGACTTTAGCTTATGCTTAGTGATTCTTGTTCCTTTAGAGTCCAAGCAGTTACTCCTTGTCAGGGATTTTTATCCCTTCACCCCAGAGTCCAAGCTGACGGGATGAATTCATGCGCAAGTCTCTGGAAGGAGTTGAGGAATGCAATCATCAAGGTCTCAGTCCTTGTCTTGCTTCACTATGGCTCATATGATTTCAGTGGGCCTATTTTGTGCAGGGCCAGCACGTTAATTGGTGCTTCTTTTCTGTTTGGTGAGTTACACAATTACAGAGGTTTACAATGCAAACATTTGCTATTGCTGTACAACATGGTGAACAGCTAAGTGAGACTAATACATGCAGCATCCTACAAGCCATTCATAAAGTCTAAACACATTCTTACATCTGGTTTCCAGCTATGCATTCGTAAATGTTCAGTAAGGCCAAGGGCTTGGGGATGAGCTGGCACCTGGTCTGCCAGCATGATAGTCACTAACACTAGACTGTGGTCTCCCTGCAAAGGAGGAGAAGGCTAAAATATTTTGTTTCTGCATAAATGATTTCATAGCCAGCAAGAGTGGGAGAGAGAATACAGGGAAAATTAATGATACACTTCTTCATATGTGAAGAAAAATCTTTGAATTTTTGGGGGGAGTACACCAGGATCCTTGAGAATTCTATGAGATCTTCCATTTCCCCCTTCACCTAAAGCCTGATGTCAAGCCAACCGCCAAAATTGTAGGAAAGGTGGATTCAGATCTTTTGGAAACCCAACAGATTCAATCTCCTGTGTGCTATGTAAGGCTGCATGTGAGCAAAATAATAATGTCAGATCTAGTTAAAAATAGTGCTTTTCATCAGTAGATATTAAAGCACTTTACAAATTAGGTCACTATTTCTTCCTTCTGCCTTTCAACAACCCACCTGGACCAAGCATGCTGCCTCCACATGATTCCCAGTTCCTAGTGATTTGGCAGAGTCAGAGGCATAACCCTAATGTCAGTGATGTATCTTTTGCATTCTTTGTGAAAATTTACCTTGATTTGGCCAAGTCATAAGCGTCTGAAAAATCTCAGTTTGCATGTGTTTAGTTAAAACTTTTCAGAGAGTTTGGCAGCTAAATTCTCAGAAGATTCTGTCTTCACTGAGCATGCTCCATCCCCTCACAGCTGCTATGTGCTGAATGGACTGTTCATGCACCATCCCCACAGAGTAATTGACTATGTTATACCCTGGGGCTACAGAGGCTGAACAGGACTTTCCCTTCAGTTGCTCCCCTTGGTTAAGGTCTGGAGGTGCTGAACACTGGAAGTGAGAGCAGCCAGATTCTCTCTGCTATACTCTCAAAGCCTTTCCTGCAGGCATCCAGGCAGTGAGGAGGAGGAGGCAGCTTGATCTGAATGCAGAGGGGTGAGGACTGGAGGTGGGGGACAAGCCAGGTGAGAGGGAGAAGAGGAGGAGCCAGGAGCAGGGATAAGCAGGAGTGGAAGGGATAGAAGACAGGGGGAGGAATAGGAATAAGGGAGAGGGAGTGCGGGAAGAGTAATGTTGTGGGATAGAAGGGGTCGGGGGGGGCATGGGTAGGAGCTGAGGACAGGGAAGGATAGGAGCAGTTAGGCAGGGGCAGGAGTTGGAGAGGGATGGATAGGAGCAATGGGGATAGGGAGAGGCTGGGCAGCTCAGGAGCAGAAGGGTCTGTAGCCACTAGAGAACACTTCCTTACAGAACCTGGAATTAAACCCATAAATCCTGGATCTCAATATTCCTTTTCTGTCTGGCAACAAGCTGTGAAACACTGGCAAAATGGGTGTTTCCGTCCCCTTCTAGTGGCAAGTCCACAAGGAAGATAACAGCCTTCTACTGCTACCAATTACTCAATTAGCTCAAATGGTAGCTGTAAGAGGGGGAACCCCCAGCCTTTATGCTTTGAGTACAAAGGCTGGGCCTCTTCTATGCCAGACCAACAAGTCCTCCACCCCAAGACACCTCCACCTTGCCAGTTGGGGTTCTTGGGGTTACCAATCGCTGCCACCAATCGGGTATACTTCCAAAACCTTGGAGGGGCCCCCGATCTTCCCCTAACCCTGACTTTGTACCCCCTCCCTGGGTTTTAAAGTCAGAAACCGGAAAACTGCTTCTCTTCACCCTGACCAGCTGAAGGCAGAATTCCCTTAACCCTGTCTCTCTCAACCTGAGAGCCAGACCCTAACCTTGTACCCCTTTCTGGGTTTCCAAGTTAGATACCTGGAAGCTGCTTTCTGTCCTTCACCCTCCCTGGCTGAAGGCAGACTTCCCTTAACCCTGACTCTGTCTTCCTCCCTGGACGACAAGTCAGATACCAGGGGCTATGCACTTCCCCCTACCTCCTCTCTTCCCGGTGAAGAGAGAAAAACCGACTGCTTCCTCCCTCCCTCGTCTAACCTGACAGTAAGGAGACACAGTCTTCACCCTCCAGCTAGGCCCCTAGCTGCCCTGGTTCCTATTCCCTTCCCTTCCCCCTTCCCAGACTGGAAGCAGAGAAAAACCCTAAGGGAAATAAACCAGACGGTTTTATAACTAGAACATTTAATAAAGAAAAAGGTTACAACAGAAATACAGACACTTTACATTTGGGGTTTCCCACTTTGGTCTGAAAAGGAGAGAACATCCCAAAGGCACGGCTTTTTAGAAGAATCAAATTGTAATACTCACATTAGCTAAGTAGAAGTATCAGAAAAAGGTAGAGCCATCTTTATAGCCAAAGATGGTCTAGAACCCTTGCCAGCTACCTTGGCAAGCTTCCTGCCTCATGTGCAGCCAAGATGGATCTCCCCTGGCCCTGGCCTCCTCCCTGGAGACCAGCCAAGATGGAACTCTGGCTTTTGCCTCCTGCCTGGAGACCAGCCAAGATGGAACTGACTGTTTTGCTCCTCCCTTCTTCATGGGCTCGAGGCTCCTCCCTCCCCCATGGCAGGGAAACTCCTACGTTACCCGTTTCAGATAACAAGCCCCACCCAGGCAAGGCACACTGTGTTAGATAACATAGTCCCACCCAGGCAAGGCACCCTTCACATTTATGACACGCCCCCCAAATCGCGAACGGGATCCGGAGGTCACGTGACGCGATTTCTTCCTGCAGCTTTAGGAAAAAACAGAGTTGAACACATGCATTTTTAAACATACTACTAGTTACAGTTAAACTAACAGAAGGTTTCCACATTCCAAAATCAAAATTTTGGAGAGCTAAACTCCAACAAAGAAGTTTCTTGTTGGTGTCGATGACACTATGAAGCCACTTTAGCGCCGCATGGTCGGTCTGGAGCTGGAACCGTTGTTTCCAAACGTACGGCCGCAGCTTTTCCAGAGCGTACACAATGGCGTAGCATTCCTTTTTGGGAATGGACCAGTGGCTCTCCCTCTCAGACAGCTTCTGGCTGAGAAACACGACCGGTTGCAACTGCTGGTCGGGTCCTTTTTGCATTAACACTGCTCCCACACCATGATCAGAGGCATCTGTGGTTACTAGGAACAGTTGGTTAAAGTCTGGGGCCCTTAAAGTTTCATTAAACTTCTCCCCCATGGCAACCAAGGGGTTTACCCCACGAGCTTCCCACAGACCTTTCACAGTCCCGGCCAGGAAATTGTTTCCTGAATCTGTGAGGAAGTTTGCTGGCCACTCTACCCTGGCAAAAATGTTGGTCAATGCCTGGCACACGCTCGCAGCCCTGTTGCTTAGAGCTACGGCCTCCGGCCCTTGGGTAGCAAAGTCCATGAAAGTCAGTATGTACTGCTTTCCCCTGGGTGTCCCCTTTGGAAAAGGACCCAGGATATCCACAGCTACTTGCTGAAATGGAACCTCAATCATGGGGAGTGGCTGGAGAGAGGCCTTCACCTGATCCTGGGGTTTGTCCATCCCTTGGCACACCCCACAGGATCGGACATACTGAGCAATGTCCTTGCCCATTTCCTTCCAGTGGAAAGATTTCCCCACACGGTTCTTGATTCGGTTTATCCCGGCATGACCACTAGGGTGATCATGGGCTAAGCTTAGGAGCTTTGCCCTGTACTTAGTTGGAACCACCAACTGTTTCTGAGGCTGCCTGTTCTTCGGGTGTTCCGTAGACAGAGCCTCCCTGTACAAAAGTCCCTTTTCAACCACAAACCGGGATCGATTTGTAGCGCTGAGAGGCGGTTGGTTACTCCGGGCCGCCGCCCAAGCTTCCTGGAGACTTTCATCTGCTTCCTGTTCGGACTGGAACTGTTCTCTTGACACTGGAGACATCAGTTCCTCACTGGGTCGCGGACTTGGGTTGGGTTCCTCGGGAAGAGATGCCGGTGATGGGGTTGGTTCCATTGGCGGTGGACCGCTCTCCGCTGGTGCACCGTTGTGGACCTCAGGCTCTGGTGGAGCCTCTTGGGTAGATGGGGTTGCCAGCGCTGGGCCCAGTGCAGGCAATGGTTCTGGGGTTGGTTTCTTCACCAGTTCCGGTTCCGGGACTGGCTTTGGTGGGGTCTCTGGAGCTGGATTCTCCACGGCTGGTTCAGACGTTGGCAGGGTATCCGGCTCCACTACCTCCGTCAGGGTTTCTGGCAACACAGTTGGCCCCCTGATGGAAGGTTCAGGAACAGATGCAGGTGTGCAAGCTTTCTTAGTTTGGCTGCGGGTGATCATTCCCACCCTCTTGCTTAGCTTCACCTTATTGACTAGATCATTCCCCAACAGCATGGGAACGGAATAATCATCATAGACTCCAAAAGTCCATATTCCTGACCAGTTTTGGTACTGGACAGGTAAAGCGGCGGTAGGTAAGGCGATCGGCGCCGACAGGAAAGGGTGAATGGTTACTGTAATCTTGTGGTTGATTAGCTGGGGATCCACTAATGCTTCGTGGATAAGGGATACTTGAACTCCAGTGTCTCTCCAAGCTGTGACTAGCTTCCCGCCCACTCTCACAGTTTCCCTTTGCTCTTCGGGTATCTGGGAGATATCTGGGCCTGAGAGTCCTGGGCTTGACATCAGGGTAAGGCACAGGATGCGGTTGATGTTCTTGGGGCAGTTAGCCTTGATATGCCCCAGTTTGTTGCACTTGAAACACCGCCCCGCCGTCGGGTTGTTTAGGCGAGGTGGGTTGCTGGATACTGCTGGGGTGATGAGAGGAGGTGGTTGGGGATTTCCTTGGGTCGTAGGTGGGGTTTCTGGAGCTGGATCCTCCACGGCTGGTTCAGTCGTTGGCAGGGTATCCGGCTCCACTACCTCCGTCAGGGTTTCTGGCAACACCGCTGGCCCCCTGACGGAAGGTTCAGGAACAGAGACAGGGGTGCAAGCTTGCTTAGGTTGCGCCAGGTTTAGAGTGGGTTGGTTGTTTTCCCACTTAACCTGCAGTTCCTTTAACTTAGCGTTTAGCTTTTCCATCTCCCTTTGATGTGCAGCTATTGCTATTTCTTCTTCCTGTTCTCTGGCCTTCATTTTTTCCCGATGTTTTCTTTCTCTCTCCGCCGCTTGGAGTAAGAAGTCATCTATATCCTTTTGGGTTTTATGTTTTGTCATTTTAGCTTTTCTGCAATTATTCTACAGCTAGAATAATAATTTGAATCTTTATAAGCTCAGTACCACACACAAAAAAAGTTAGGGTGTAACTTTCCTTTTCAGACCAGAAGAGGACGCTATCTTCCCTTTCCCCAGCAGAGGGAGCTATTCCCTGAATTTGGAAAAGAAAAAGGTGCTATTTTCTCTCTCTCCAGGTGAGGGCGCTAGATTCTCCTTCGCTAGGAGATGGCACTATCTCCCCTCTGCTGACTAAACCCCCCCCCTCAGGAATTTGCTACTTGAGTTTGGGGTTACTTAGCATTCACAAAAAGCAACTTCTCTCTTTGTAAATAACAACAGCTACCAACTAACCAAGAAACAAAATTATTTCTTCAGTGAACTGCTCAATTCACCTGTCCTTTCTTATAACTTCCAGACAGAAACAAAAATCTTTTCTGCTGACTTTTGGCTCACTCCTTTGGAATCCTTAGCCTCTGTCTCCCAGTCAATTAATTACCTGTATTCCCTTAATACAACACTCCCCTGACCTGGGGTAACCATAGACAGAGAATCCTGCTTCCAGACTGGTTTTTCCACTTTTCAATGGCTCTAGCTGACCTGCTTGATGGCTCTTAATTACCATACCAATGCGTTCTCCAAAGTCTTTTGTTTCCAAAGCCAAAGATTCTGCCCTTTGCAACTAAGCCTTTGTCTCCAACTCTGCTGTCCAGCTCAGAGACAATCTTTTCTCCTGAATTTCAATTCACCTTACAAAAGCAAACTTTTCTCTCACCTGAGAGACAAAAACTTTTCCCTGAATTTCCTCTCACAGACAGCTTGCTCTGAGCTGTTTGCAAACCATCCTGCTCTGAGCTGATTGCTCTCACTGAGAAGCCTGCTCTGAGCCTTTTGCACGTCACAGACAAAGCCTGCTTGCTCTCTACAACCAAGCCTCACAGAGACACTTTCTAAACCGAGCACTTTAGCCTGCTCACAGACACAAACTTTACTAAGCCAAAAATCCTTGCTTTCTAGCCAAGCTTTCTCTTTGGGCTCATCCCACCGCCAGCCAACCATGTAAGAGGGGGAACCCCCAGCCTTTATGCTTTGAGTACAAAGGCTGGGCCTCTTCTATGCCAGACCAACAAGTCCTCCACCCCAAGACACCCCCACCTTGCCAGTTGGGGTTCTTGGGGTTACCAATCGCTGCCACCAATCGGGTATACTTCCAAAACCTTGGAGGGGCCCCCGATCTTCCCCTAACCCTGACTTTGTACCCCCTCCCTGGGTTTTAAAGTCAGAAACCGGAAAACTGCTTCTCTTCACCCTGACCAGCTGAAGGCAGAATTCCCTTAACCCTGTCTCTCTCAACCTGAGAGCCAGACCCTAACCTTGTACCCCTTTCTGGGTTTCCAAGTTAGATACCTGGAAGCTGCTTTCTGTCCTTCACCCTCCCTGGCTGAAGGCAGACTTCCCTTAACCCTGACTCTGTCTTCCTCCCTGGACGACAAGTCAGATACCAGGGGCTATGCACTTCCCCCTACCTCCTCTCTTCCCGGTGAAGAGAGAAAAACCGACTGCTTCCTCCCTCCCTCGTCTAACCTGACAGTAAGGAGACACAGTCTTCACCCTCCAGCTAGGCCCCTAGCTGCCCTGGTTCCTATTCCCTTCCCTTCCCCCTTCCCAGACTGGAAGCAGAGAAAAACCCTAAGGGAAATAAACCAGACGGTTTTATAACTAGAACATTTAATAAAGAAAAAGGTTACAACAGAAATACAGACACTTTACATTTGGGGTTTCCCACTTTGGTCTGAAAAGGAGAGAACATCCCAAAGGCACGGCTTTTTAGAAGAATCAAATTGTAATACTCACATTAGCTAAGTAGAAGTATCAGAAAAAGGTAGAGCCATCTTTATAGCCAAAGATGGTCTAGAACCCTTGCCAGCTACCTTGGCAAGCTTCCTGCCTCATGTGCAGCCAAGATGGATCTCCCCTGGCCCTGGCCTCCTCCCTGGAGACCAGCCAAGATGGAACTCTGGCTTTTGCCTCCTGCCTGGAGACCAGCCAAGATGGAACTGACTGTTTTGCTCCTCCCTTCTTCATGGGCTCGAGGCTCCTCCCTCCCCCATGGCAGGGAAACTCCTACGTTACCCGTTTCAGATAACAAGCCCCACCCAGGCAAGGCACACTGTGTTAGATAACATAGTCCCACCCAGGCAAGGCACCCTTCACATTTATGACAGTAGCGAAAAGTGCTGTGGATCTAAACATCACAACCACGATCCATGTGGATCCATGTATGGTTTCACATAATGGGAATTTTTAGGTTTTTAATTTCTTCCTACAACTGTTATTATCTACAGGCAAGTCAGCAACAGGTAATGATCAAAAGAAACTGATGGGTCTAAAAGTATCAGCACTGACAAAAGATTTTTTTCCCTTGCTAACACATCCAGCAGAGCCTCTGCTCCTTAGGCTTGTAGATTAACTGAGCAAGTATCTCTTAAGACATCTAGACATTGAGTGCTGGTTGTCTCACCATAGTCTTAATAAAATAGTCATAAATAATCCTAAACCAAGTATGGACCATTAGATACAAAGTGTCAGCATTCCATCATGGTTTTCCAAAGCCATGAGCAAACAAGAGCTTAATTAGCAGCAAGTTAGATATTTGGGAAAACTTTCTAACTATAAGGCTAGCTAAACTCTGGAATAGGCTTCCAAGTGAGGTCATGGAGTCCCCATCATTGGAAGCTTTTAAAGACCAGTTGGGATGGTCAAGGTTTACTTGCTCCTGACACAGCGCGGGGGGCTGGATTGGTGACTTCTCAAGGTCCCTTCAAGCCTGACATTTCTATGATTGTATAAAGAGCTTCTCTAAAAGGCACTTTGACAACCTCACCCAACAATAGCCCTGATCCTCCCTACTGGCCTTTACCAAAAATACAGGTTTTCACAAAGTTTCTCCAGTCCTCAGAGGACAGTTAGGCAACTCACACAGGGAACACGTAGCATATATATCTATCTAGTTTCTCTCATAGACACAGTACATTCAAGGCTTGTTCCACAGAATCTTATCTGTAAACTAATATGAAATTTCCTCAGTTGGAGTGATCTCAAACCAGCCATGGGGGTGGGACAGTCTAGATCAGGGATTGGCAACCTTGGCACGCAGCACCCCAGGTAAGCACCCTTGGCGGGCCAGGCCAGTTTGTTCACCTGCCAATCTGCGGCTCCCACTGGCCGTGGTTCATCGCTCTGATCCAATGGGGGCTGCAGGAAGCGGCGCAGTGAGGGTAATTAACCACTGGAACAATTTACCAAGGGTCAGGGTGGATTCTCCATCACTGGACATTTTAAAATAAAAATTGGATGTTTCTCTAAAAGATATGCTCTATTTCAAAGAGGAATGAATTCAGGGAAGTCTTATTATGTAGAAGGTCAGGCTAGAGGAACACAACGGTCTCGTCTGGCCTTAGAATCTATGAGTGCTGTGGAGCACATTGCCTATTTGTCCCTCTCAAGCTTTGTCCCATGAATCATCATCCTGCACCAGCAGAATAGCTCCTTAACCCTCAGGCATAGCCATTCTGCTCCATATTACCTCTTTCAGCATGCCTTTGATTCATTAGGCTAGGATTCTGCTATATGTCTTATTATAATGGGCATGTGCAAGGAAGAAAATGTAAGAGTGTTGCTTTAACTCTGTCTCTGAATAGCTTGACATCTGAACTTTTAATGCAGACTGTTATTGTACCATGTTACAGTTAAAGATTATTCTATCATTTACAGTAATCTATCAAGTGTATGTTATATTCCGTTTCTAAAGTATTTCTAGTGCATACACCCGTGGTACCTGACTGCCATATTTGTACAATATATTTGATCAAATGTGGTATGTGACAAATGGAAAATATGAAATATTTTCCATATGGAACACTCATTCATTATGGGAAAATCACCACCACTGTCATACTAAATTTTTCTTGTGTTAAATTATATCAACATAAAATGGCTACATTTTCTGTTTGAAATAATATTTATACCAAGACACTGCCTATTAAAGTTTTCCAGCATTTTAATATAGAACCAAGCAAAAGAATTAGTGTAGAGAAAAACATAAGAACATAAGAATGGGCATACTGGGTCAGACCCAAGGTCCATCCAGTCAAGCATCCTGTCTACTGACAGTGGCCAATGCCAGGTGCCCCGGAGTCAGTGAACCTAACAGGTAATGATCCGCTCTGACAGAGGCTACAGACACCATTCCTTACCCATCCTGGCTAATAGCCATTAATGGACTTAAACTCCATGAATTCATCCAGTTCTCTTTAAACCTGTTATTTTCCTAGCCTTCAGAACCTCCTCAGGAAAGGAGTTCCATAGCTTGACTGTGCGCTGTATGAAGAAGAAAGTCCTTTAATTTGTTTTAGATCTGCTGCCCACTAATTTAATTTGGTGGCCCTTAGTTCTTATATTATGGGAATAAGTAAATAACTTTTCCTTATTCACTTTCTCCACACCACTCATAATTTTATATACCTCTATCATATCCACCCCCTTAGTCTCCTCTTTTCCAAGCTAAAAGGTCCTAGACTCTTTAATCTTTCCTCATATGGGACCTATTCCAAACCCCATATCATTTTAGTTGCCCTTCTCTGAACCTTTTCTAATGCTAGTATATCCTTTTTGAGATGAGGAGACCATATCTGTATGCAGTATTCAAGATGTGGGCGCACCATGGATTTATATAAAGAGCAATAAGATAGTCTGTCTTATTCTCTCTCTCTTTTTTAATGATTCCTAACATCCTGTTTGGTTTTTTGACTGCTGCTGCACACTGCATGGATGTCTTTAGAGAACTATCCATGATGACTTCAAGATCTTCTTCCTGATTAGCTGTAGCTAAATTAGCCCCCATCATATTGTATGTATAGTTTGGGTTATTTTTTCCCAATGTGCATACTTTGCATTTATCCACATTAAATTTTATTTGCCATTTTGTTGCCCATTCACTTAATTTAGTGAGATCTTTTTGAAGTTCTTCACAGTCTGCTTTGGTCTTAACTATCCTGAGCAGTTTAGTATCCTCTGCTAATTTTGCCACCTCACTGTTTACCCCTTTCTCCAAATCATTTAGGAATAAGTTGAATAGGATTGGTCATAGGACTGACCCTTGGGGAACACCACTAGTTACACCCCTCTCCATTCTGAAAAATTACCCTTTATTCTTACCCTTTGTTCCCTGTCTTTTAACCAGTTCTCTGTCCATGAAAGCATCTTCCCTCTTATCCCATGACAACTTTATTTATGTAAGAGCCTTTGGTGAGTGACCTTGTCAAAGACTTTCTAGCAATCTAAGAAACAATGGCACTAATTTTAAACAGTTACTGAAATTTGTTCTGACATTCACTGGGAGGGGGGAGAGGTGGTGAGTAAACCTTTATTTCTCTTTTGTTTTGGCTGACTTAAATCTGTACAAATATTTTGAAGAAATCCTTTACAGTCAGCTTCTCCATTACCTATTGGAGAAAAGTGTATCAACTGCAGCTTCTAAAGCTGATGAATTACAACAGATGTTCGGTGCATGCAATGTACAGGAACCATACAGAAAACTTAGTTCTAAAATCATATCAAATAGTTAGGTAAAACTAGAGGTGAAGTAAAACTGATGGAAATACCAATGGTAGAACACTGTCATTCTAGTAAAGATTTCTGAATTATTGTTGAAAGTCACAAAAGGTTCATGATTTGGGTTTTACTCTCTATGTGTTTGTCTTCATTAGGATAAAGTGTTGTTAGGACACTTTACCTAACAAGTTCTAACTAATGTGTTCTGAAAGGCTAGTGTAGACAAGGCAATGTATACATTTAACAATAGCCAGCTGATTGAATTGAAGGCTAGAGGGCAGCCTATGCTTACCACAGATGTACACCAAACCCCAGCTATTATTGGTCACATACCATAAAATAAAAAAACTTCTTACTTATCAAAGAATATGTATTATTCAGATATTACTGTATCACACAGATAGCAAAACTATTTGCCTGGGGATAAGAACACAATACATACTTAAAAGACTGTTGAGGGAGACAACATATATATACACACACACATGGGTATCTGGTAATAGAAATGTTCCTATTCAAGAATTTGACTCACCACCTAAATTGCTGATGAACAGCTGACTTAAATCCAAATTACCATGGTCAAAGCAACTGCTAGTGTCAAATATACTTAAACCACTCTAGAAATCAGGGATCAAATAAAAGGAAGCAGGCAAAACAAAAAGTTGCATTATACTATGCCTGCTGAAGTGTTTCAGAAGTTAAATATAACAATAGCATTGGTTACAAAGTCCCTCAGCAACTGGAAACCAGAGTGAAGTACATTCATATGTACCCTAGACTCCACTAACATTTTGATATTTTTATCACACTGTAATTTTTGCCTATACCACATAGACTAGTAATTTCACAAATGCAGAATTTACTTAAATACTTCTAGAAATGTACAATTTTCATGACCCTAAAATCAGTGGTTCTCAAACTTTAACAACCCGTGAACCCGTCACCAAAAAGGTTGTCATCTCACAAACCTTGTTCATAAAAATGAATGTTTCCAGGGATTTTCTCTTTTACCTGAGTATAAATTATAAAAGCAGTGATCTTGGCAATATAAAATTAGTTTTTATGACATGCTTATTACACACTATTTATTATTTATCATTACAGTATTTTTATTACATTGGGCAAATGGCAACACTCTTACAAGCTCTCACTTTCATAGCTTGTATAACTTTGAATTGTTATAAGCCAAGGCTCCTATGTTTCATCAAGGAGTATCAGATGTGAAACAGCAGGAAGGTATTTAAGAAGCCAACTCAAAGAGTTCCTCCTACACAAGCATTCAGGTCTTGAGCAGTCCAGGCAAACAACACATGTTACAATAAAGCTTAAACTTGTTCTTCATAATAATTTTAAAAACAACACTAACAGCCTATTTCATTTTAAAAACAGCAAAAAATATCCACCTCCCTTTCCATTTCTTATAAGGAGTCTTGAAGTTGAAATCTCCTCAGTGTGATAGAGATGCTTGCTTTGATCTGCTTAGCTCTTGGAAGTCCAGGGGCTCTGGGTTGCTGGCCCCATGCTGCCCTGAGTTCCTAGGGACAGCTCTGTCCACCATTAGGGAATTTTTCCTCTGAGAACCCCTGTAACATTTCATGAACCCCCAGGGGTTCACGTACCCCAGTTTGGGAACCACTGCCCTAAATGAAAACTCAGTAGTCAGTTTTACTCATTGCTCTATCTGAGTGCTTCACAGTTATTGATTTTTAGTCTCATAATATCCCTGTGAAGTAAAGGACTTATTTTCCTCACGTTACAGAGGGAGAACTGAAGGACAGGGTGAGTATCTTGCCCAAAGTCTCAGAGGAAGTCTGTTGTTGAGTTGGGTTTGAACTCAGGTCTCTTGAATGCTATGTGTGGGACCTAACCACCAAATGACCTTTCATACCTAATGTACAGTAGGAAATGGCAGAGGAATAAAGGTGTTGTCCAACACTAATGATTTTACAGGTATAGAGCTTGAGTCCAATGTATACGGCTAAACCACCCTGAACACGCCCAATCCCATCTGATCTCGGAAGCTAAGCAGGGTTGGGCCTGGCTAGTACTTAGATGGGAGACCTCCTGGGAATACCAGGTGCTGTAGGCTTAACCCCTGGCAGTAGGTATAAAATGCCTCCAACGACAGATGGAACGACGCATCGGTTGGAGTATACCCTAGTCGTATCACTGGTTGTGTCCAGTCTAAGTGGACCCTGCCATAGTGCGGGAATAACACTAGGAAAAACACAAACAGAGCTTGAGTCCAATTGGGTTGCTTGCACCTCTCCCCTGCTTTCTGGTCTCTCTGAGTATACTCCCTTGGATGTTAGGCCTGAGACCTTACCTCTTTTGGGGTGGAATTTCACTGTTTTCGCTCTCTGAGGCTGGGATCTGTATACAACAGGGATCAGCAACCTTGGCACGCAGCCCCCCCAGGGTAAGCACCCTTGGTGGGGCCGGCCGGTTTGTTTACGTGCCGCCTCCACAGGTTTGGCCGATTGCGGTAACCACTGGCCGCAGTTCGTCGCTCCAGTCCAATGGGGGCTGCAGCTAGTGGGAGCTGCGATCGGCCGAACATGCAGATGCGGCAGGTAAACAAACTGGCCGGGCCCGCCACGGGTACTTACAGTGCGGGGCCACGTGCCAAAGTTGCCAATCCCTGGTGTACAACATCCTATGTAGACCAACTGCTTATTACCGTGTGGGTCTGACTGGACATCGGTGTATCTCCTCTTGGGGAGCTTGTGACCAGTGCCATACAGTGAGGAACAGTTCTTAAAACAAGCAGTTATATTTGCCAAATGGAACAAGAATGCGTACCTATGATGGTTGCTCCACTTTTCAGTAGTGACACCCATTCAGCCTCAATGGGTCCCAGTCACAGGTCTTGTGTCTATGGAGGAAGTGCTGAAACTTTCTACTCCCTGACATTCCACCACCACCTCAGGAATCTAGCTTAGGGTACAGATTCATATTCATCACTAGGCACCTCTACATTCATCACAGTGAAATTACACTAGTCACAGTATCCCATACAATAATTCAAGTAGAATCTACATCCAGTGTGATGTTTCCAAAAGAGACCTCCAAAACTAGAAGGCAAGGTCCCACCCCTCTGCCCCAGCAACTTTTCCTGATGCTTTCATACATGTTAGTGGCATGTCTTGACTTGGGAAATGTGGAAGTGACAAAGAGTCCTGTGGCACCTCAAAGACTAAAGTATTGAAGCATAAGATTTCGTGGGCTAATACCCACTTCGTCCGATGCATCCGACAAAGTGGGTATTAGCCCACGAAAGCTTATGCTTCAATACTTTAGTTAGTCTTTAAGGTGCCACAGGACTCTTTGTCACCTCTGCAATTCCAGACTAACACGGCTACCTCTATGATTCATGGGAAATGTGTTTTCTTAATATTGTGCAGTGAAAATAGTACAGCATGTCCTATGTTATCTAGAGAATACTCTGTTGTTCCTTGTTACAATTTAGCTACTGAAAGACATAGGAAGTTAGTTTAAGAGAGGGCATAATCATTAATAAAACTAGTTACATGCTTATAGTTTTCCATTGACTAGTTAAAGTCACAGGAATTGGCCTATGTATGCACCATGTAAAACTTATTAATCATGTTTATTACAGAAGTGCCTCAGGCCAAATGACAATGGGGACCCCATTGTGCTAGGTACTGTATAAAAGAGAGTTGTAGATGATCCCTGCCCCAAAGAGCTTATAATCTAAATAGCTAAGACAGACACAGAATGGGGAAAGGGTAAAACATACAAGCAAAGCAAACACGTTCATTCCATGAATTTTTTTCGTGAGGTGGGGAGGAAATTGTTTGGGAGGGAATCAACTAAATGGGAGGGGGGAAAAGGCAAGGGAAGGGGAGGGAAGAGGATATGAAGTACAGGTGTGGAGTGCCACTGAAGTAAAAAAACTGGAGGAGGGAGAGGGTTGGCACAAACAGTCAATCAATACAGGGCAGAGAGAGCCCCATGGAAACTGTAGAAAGTTCTCTAGAAGTCTGATGGTCCCTGCTTTGGCTGTTTTGGTCCTATTGGCTGCAGTCTCTGACTGGCTCCTCACTGCAGTTTTCCCACAAGCACCATCTCCTGTACATTAATATTCCCATGACATTTAGGGGTAGTAGGTCTAACTCTGCTTTTACTAAATGCAGAGTAGTGCTTTACACTAGCAAGTAGTCCCACCGAGATCCATGAGACTACTTGCACAACTAGGGTACTATGCAACATGGATAATGACAGGTTTTTTATACAAGCAGATTGCCCCGCCCACCCAACCCAAGAAGTGTGAGCATAAGGAAGAAGTTCAGCAATGTTTCAAGCATATGAACTGAAGGCCTAGTCTTCAGTGCTGACAAAGGTATATAGTTAACTTGGGGTAATTTATGCACATGAGCTATTCTAAAGTAAAAATACAGTGAAGACAGGGCAGTTTTCAATCTGTGGTTTGCGGACCCCTCAGGGTCCACAGACCACATCTAAGGTATCTGCAAAAGGTTGTTGCTACCAAAAAGCAGTGATTTTCAACCTGTGGTCTACAGACCTCCCCCCCTCCCCCCCAGGGGAGCCACAAACTATGTCTAAGATTCCCAAAGGGATCTGTACCTCCACTTGAAAATTTTCAGGGGTCTGCAAATGAAAAAAAGTTTCAAAACTACTGAGATAGTTTACTTTGTGGCAAAGATAAAGTACCTTAAGTGAGATCAGCTCTTGAGGGGGAGGAGGGGAAGAGGTTGGGAGAATAGCGTTGACCTTGCCTAGTTTACTTTGTGATAAATCTAACATACCTTGTCTTCATTGTATTTTTACCTTGGGATAGCTCATGCACATTCATTACCCTAAGGTTAAAAATACTCTCTCTCAGCAGTGAAGACAAGACTGGAGATGGCACTTAGGATAAGATGGTACCTGCCAGACACTAGGAAGAAAAGAAGAGAGATGAAGTTCCACAGATTGTTTAGTATTTGCCAAGAGTGCAGCTTTGTGGGAGACCAGATGAAGGTGCTCTTTCTGGGGCAGCCTGCTATGAACTGTGAAGGAGAGAAAGAACCCTTGACAGGCACAGAGACAGAGGTTCTTGTTACTACCCTTTTCCATTTGTAGCCTGTATTCTGTGTCCGGTTGCTACGGAGGTAGTTTGTTGGGTATTAGAGCACAGTAAGATGGGTAGTTTTGGAATAAGAAAGTCTGTATTGGCTCAATAACCATCCTCTTGTATGTCTCAATTAGACAAGAATTCTATAGTTTTTTCAAGTAATAATCTGCCATTGGAATCATTTCTTCAAACTGTTCAATTTAAAATAATCAATGCATAACAAACACAAGCCTCTTGGAAAGCAAAGGGGGTTTTATTAATTAAAAATCCAGAGTGGAGCTTTGTTTTTTGGGGGGAAAGGGATACACTGGTATAGACAGAATCTTGCAACAGCTATGCATTTTTTCTTCATGCAGCTGTTGGATAATAAGCCTCAAGAATGTTAGGCTTTTCTCATCAAAACAGAGAGTTTTCAATGTGTCTGTGCTACTTTTACAAGGCCAAAAGGTTTGCTAGTCCCTAGAGCCCTCAGTGTTTTCACTAATCTCAGCAATACCTTCAAGTGATTGTAATGGAGATCAGCTGCTAGCTTCCTTTTCTCTACCAAACTGGACCTGTATCCCAAGAAGAGCAATGCTAGCCAGCCAAGCATGGAATACTCTTGTCTAGATTTCTTTTGTGCAGAACGAATATGCTCAGTGATACGTACTTCACAAGAGAGCTCCTTCAAAGGAAGTTCCAATAAACAGAAAATTCAAGGATTTGAATCAGGAATTAGATGTTTTAATCCAGGAAATCATCAACTCATCCTGTGACCCGAGCAAATCTTTCAAAAATGCTACAGGAGATCATAATGTAAACTCACGAGTATATGTGCAATTATGTGTAACTGTATTCTGTATTTTCCATATTCCAAGTATGGTTCCAGAGATTAGGGCACTAGCCTAGGGCTCGGGAGACCTCACTTAAATTCCCTGGTTTGCCACAGATGTCCTCTGTGATCTTGGATAAGTCTCTGTGCCTGTGCAGCTGCATGTGGGGCTAACACCACCTACCTACCCCACAGGGAAATTGTGAGGATAAATACAGTAAAGACCGGGCGAGTTCCCATACTAAGGTAATGGGGGCCATAAAAGTAGATAAGTAATCCAGGTAAAAACATGGTGCCTCGGTCTGGTTTAGGGCCAGATTGTGGAGAACTTCCTCTCATTGGTGAACATTTATGTGACTAGTCCCATTAGCTAAAGTGAAACTACTTGTAAGTGCTTAAAAGGGTGAGTATCAATAATCTGGCCCTCAGATTTGTAAGGGATCTGGATATCTATTTCTATAATACCTATTTATTTTGCTCATTAATATTAGAATGTCAGATTTGCTTGTTTGACTGACAGTTCACACACACACACACATTGGTACTGTATATGCAGTTCAGCTGCCACTGAAGGCATAAAAAAAATCTCTTTATACCTACACCAGCTGTTCAGTTTGATTCCTTTTTTAATCTCAAAGGCTTCCAGCAGCCTTCATTAACTCTTCCCTCCAAATATTGTCCTTCTCATTCTCTCTATCTACTTATATGGCTCCCAAATGAGTGACTTATGGTTGTTAATTAATGTATCCTCAAGCCCCTTGGGAGGTAATGAAGAACTATCTCCATTTTACATATAAGAAACTCAGGCAGAGAGAGAGAGATTCTGTAATTTGTCCGATGACATGCAGGAAGTGTGTGGCAAACCTGAGAACTGCACATAGATTTGCTTAGTCAGTCCAGTGCCTTTAACACAGACCCATCCTTTGTCATTTTCCTTCCTTCCCGCCATCTTATTACATTTGTCAGCTGTATTGAAACTGTGTGGTTCATTTTCTTTTATTATTGGCTAGACCTCACAAGCAGTGTAGGAGTAAGTTTTACTGTGCTGACTTAGTGGCAGAGAGGGTAATGTGTGATCACTCACTTGAGGACACAAGCAGATGGCAGGTTGTACTAGCTAGAGAATACCACAGGCCGTTCATATTTATAGAATAATAAATGGGGTTCAAACGTTCAAAAATCATAAGTCAGGGCTCCCAAAATCTTGACCTTTAGAAAGGAATACATTTTTGGAGTTTTTTATTTACCTTCTGACGTTTGAACCTCTAGGGCTCACACTTTCAAGTTATCTTCACAACCACGAGGGCTGGACAGAGCGTAAACTGAGACACAATGTAAAATGAGATTCTCATGTGTTCACCTCACTCTAGGATCTTTCAGAAAAACACCCAATATCACAAGACTTGTGATAAAATAGTGAGAGTTGGGACAGTGTAGGGGTTGGCTATATAGGATTTTGCTCTTTTGCTGTTTTTCAGTGCCAGAATAGAACTTGATGAATGCGTCTCTGGACTTGCTTCATAGCAATAGCAAAATAGCAGTGTGGATGTTGTGGCTGAGGCTAGAGTCTGGGCTCTCAAGCTTAGGTGGACCAGAGGGGCCAGAGAGCCTGGACTGTAACACCCAAACTGTTATTTATAGTGCACTAGCTCAAGCCCCACTAACACCAGGTGCCTGGGAGTCTCACTCCCATCTGCACTGTAGACATAGCCATAGGTGCTTGGGGAATGTTTACTGCAAAAATGTAGGTGCCGAGTGAGTTTAGGTGTTCAGAAAGTTGGGCAGCAGCAGAGTGGAGGTTTTGTGAATCCCAGTGAGGCCTGATTCTGGCAATAAAGGCACCTAAAGTGTCAGTTAGGTGCCTAAATCCTTTTGTGAATCTAGCCCTTTATCTCTTTACGCCATAAAGAAAATGGGCAAAATAATCTTTACCTACCTCACAGAGATATTGCAAGTCCTAATTTATGGTAAAATTTTATGATATTCTTGGATGGAAGATACCACAGAAGTGCAAAATATTGTTGTCTTCTGCAGTTTTCACTTAGGACTTTCCATCCCCTTTACTGGTTCACTATTTGCTCTAATCCCTTCCAACTCCTCCTTCACTGTCTCAAACACCTCCCAGCCACTCTCTTGCTTTGTCTTTCCATCTAGCTAATTCTCACCTCTCTCCCAGCATAGTCACACACAAAGGATTTAAATAAAAAACAAAATCACAGAACTAACATTATGTTTGCTGCCACTGCATTGATTCCTCTGCTCTGCCTGTGCTTTATATACCTTTTCCCCTACCCTTTGTCAGCCTTGATTATTCAGATTGTAAACTCTTCAGGGTAGGGCAGCTCTTAGCTTTTGTTTGTACAGTACCTAGCACAATGGGGATCCGGTCCATACTCTGTTAGTCCCTAACCATTACTGTAATTAATATTTTATCATGTTATTTTATAATAGACTTGAAATGAAGATGTCCTACATTCTCTTTGCTACTTGTGGACATTTTTATTCCCCTTACAAGGACATGGTGAAATTTGCGTGACCCATATTTTGGCCTACCATTTTTCTGTATATTTGCACTCTCCATGTAATTCTTTTTAAGGATTTCCCCCACCAAACTAATACTATAATCAATACTTTTATTGTTGGAAAATTTGATGCCAGACTCCATTATAAGCAACCCTACAATAATGAACTTGCAAGGAAACTAATAATTTTTGGATGCTAGAAAGTGAAATTAAAAACTGTGACCAAAATTATTTTTGAAATAATAAAATATATCTCTCCAGAGACTATGATACACTGTCATAATGCATAGCAGAATCAATACTTGTTATCTCTCCGACTATTTGGGGCAACCAATAGACCTCATGCCTGGTGGACACATGTTCTCATATGCAAAAAGTGAGGTAGTCTAATATTAATAATCTTAATATGGAGCTGTGTAGTATCTAGCCCAATTATGTAATTTGTAGAGTAACTACATAATATTACCCTCTCCCGCCCCCCCCAAAAGAAACAAACAAACCTTGAACAGTCACTTCAACTCCAATCCTGAGATTATTTACACACTGGCTTAATTTCCAGCCTGTTGTTAACCCCATAATTGTTTGCAGGACTGGGGCCTTCATCAGCTATACTAATATTTATTTACAAAACATATAGAAGAGAAGCATGTGCAATGGTTTACATAAAAAAAAATGAAGTGCTTAAAGAGATTAAAAGCTACATCTGTATATCTAGTGTATCCTAATTTGTACCCATAGAGATGACAAGAGAACATGATAGGAAATAAATACTTCCTGATACACCAGGACACATTTTAGGCATGCAGCTGGAGAGATTATGTTTATACCACATACACAATTGGCACCTCCAGAGTCACATAACTCTCACTCATCACCGCCAGCTCAGCTAGAAAAAATTCTGTCCATTTAAGACCAAACGTGCAAACTCCAACGAAAAGAATTTTAAAAAGCCCTTCCTTTTTTAACTATCCAATAGCATGCTAAATTCCTCATCCTGGCCCTGAATCTGCAAAAGGTTCCACATGTTCTTAACTGTACTGCTGTGAATAGCCCCATTGATTTCACTGGGATAATGTGAATAATGTTAGTAAATGTTCACAGGATTGGGACATTTGTTGTTGCATGTTCTATAAACTGTTGCTATTCCACCGGCTCACATTCCTTCTCTTAAGGGCTGTAACATGACACAGGTGCAATATGATTTTGGATCATATGAAACTACAGTGCCAGTGAAAGGCACATTTACATTCATGAAGATTTTTTCTATTCATTCTTATTTTCATGAGGTGCTTGTGGGTAGTCATGTTACATGATTTAATAGTTCAGATTGCTAGCTAAAGTTTTTAATTAATAAATTATAGGGCTATGCATCTGAAAAGAAAGATGAAGAGCACCCCAAATGTGCCAGACATCCTTGGGGGAGGTGGAAGAGGGAGATTTGTAAGAGAAAAAGAGTTTGAAATATGTTTCTATTTACTGTCTATAACTGCAATTCTAAGTATTTCTAACCTTAGTCCACCCACTGCCTCGTCCTGCCTTCTCTTTATTTGGATAATTAAATATTTCAAAAGCATCCAGTTAAAATACATTTAAATGTGTGATCAGTGCATCTAAGGATAGGTTTATTATGGACATACAAATGTCACTACAGTTACACACGGAAACACTTATTTTGTGCTTGCAACAAATTCATCCAACTTTCCTTTCCTCTGCACATAAACAGGACTGATTTGCATTGCAGGGCAATACACATACTTACTTAGTGGCAATACTCTGCATGGGTACAGGAGACACCTCAGTTTGATATCTTAGCCTGTCCCTTTGTCCCTAGGATCTGCAAGGAGTGGAGCTGAGAACACACAACCCCAACGAAGAAAGAAGTGCCTCATGTCTTTTAACAGTGACTCTTCTACAGTTCTTTGCTACAACTACATTCAGTGGCAGATTAATGCATGGGCCTGGGCCCAGGGTCTCTGACCAATTTGTGGTCCCTCGCAGGAGCGCCAGAACCTGTGGAAAAGTGAGGGGGCCACCAGAACCAGACCCATGGCCCTGCACCTGTACTCCTACTCTTCCCCTGGAGCCCTGCCCTTCCTCTTCCCCTGGGGTCCCACTCCCTGCTCCTCCTCTTCTCCCCGAAGCCCTGCCCTGGTCAGGCCAGAAGCTGGAGTCAGGCAAGGGTCTGAGAGTAGCTTCTTCTCTGCGTCCCTGCCCCCTGAGGCACCCCACCCTGGGCAGGTGGAGGATCCAGGGCTCCCCACAGTGGCCCAGGCTCCCTGGTAGCTCTTACAAAGGTTGGGTTCAGATTTCTGGCCTGGCCAGAGGGTGGGGCCCCATGGTGAGGAGTGTGGGGAGGGGCAATGTTCTTTGTGCTCAGAGCCCCAATAAATCTTAATTTATCTCTGACTACATTGTCAGGCTATAAAGGGAATCCCATATAATAGCCCTTCTCAGCCAGAAGGAGCGGAGTGTGCTGCCTCAGGTTTGGACCCTAGCCTAGGGAGAAAGATAATGGAACAGGATTCAGTGTGGTGCCTTTTAGGAGATGCAGCAGAGGAGGAGGGGCAAACGTGGCTTTTAGCTGCCTTTGCCCATTCCAGTTTCTCTGCTCTTTGAGATGCCAGAATGACCCGTGGTATAAGTCCCCTGGCTGCCTATGAGCTATTTTGCAGCACAAAATTGGCAGGTCACCTGCCACTATGCCAGGAGTTTTAAGGGGGGTGCAACATAGAGACACTAATCCTCATCTTCTGTTGAGAGAATTCTCCTAGGGCAGTGGTTCCCAAACTGGGGTTTGGGAATCCCTGGGGGTTCACGAAATGTTACAGGGGTTCTTGGGGAAAAATTCCCTAATGGTGGACAGAGCTGTCCCTAGGGACCTTGAGCAGTATGGGGCCAGCAGCGTGGAGCCCCTGGACTTCCAAGAGCTAAGCAGATCAAAGCAAGCATCTCTATCACACTGAGGAGATTTCAACGTCAAGACTCCTTATAAGAAATGGAAAGGGGGGTGGATATTTTTTTGCTGTTTTTAAAATGAAATAGGCAGCTAGTGTTGTTTTTAAAATTATTATGAAGAACAGGTTTAAGCTTTGTTGTAACATGTGTTGTTTGCCTGGACTGCTCAAGACCTGAATGCTTGTGTAGGAGGAACTCTTTGAGTTGGCTTCTTAAATACCTTCCTGCTGTTTCACATCTGATACTCCTTGATGAAACATAGGAGCCTTGGCTTATAACAGGCTTATTCAAAGTGATACAAGCTACGAAAGTGGGATATTGGAAGAATGTTGCCATTTTCTTTCAATCTCTTGATTCTGGTAGCTAGGGCTTTAGTCATATGACTCACACTAAAATCATAAGAATCGGCAACACTGGTAAATTAGCACATGTGTTTTTGCAGTAGTGAGACCTGGAAGACAGAGAAAAAAAGGTGAGTTGAGAAACCCACAGTGAGCAGTAATTTGAGGGAGACTTTATGAGGCCTCCCCCTGAGGCTGACATTATAGGAAAAAAGACGCAATAAGAGAGAGAGAGAGAGAGACTAAGATGTGTGTTGGGGGGGGGAGGGGGAATAATACCTGGTCTTAAAGGCACGAACAAAAACACTTGGCACATGCCTCTTATAGGACCTTTAAAGCCTCCACAGAAGAGATGGGGTCTTATTCTTATCTTTAGATTTAAAAAAACAGATAGCCAAGAAACAAAGAATACCAAAATATTTTCAAAATGCTGATTTTCACACCTACATCATATTTTGGAATTATCCAGGCTTTTACTTTGTAATATTTGTGCACTTGGAAAAACAAATCCCAGCTCCAATACAAATGTGTACAAACCAGTCACATGTATTGCTTTTTTTGAACAAAAGCATTATATGAAAATGTAGCAGATGGATAGGGTAAAAAATACATTTGATAAAAATATAGATTTATATAGTGGATAATGACGCCATATAAACTTTTATGGCTTTACAGGTAAATACATGTACTAAAATAGTCTAATGATGTAGAAGAGAAAAAATGGGCCTAAATACATTTTTAACTAGAGGGTCCTCCCAGTGTTATTAATATACATTTCAAAAGTTTCCATGAAAAATGCTTTCTCTTGCTCCCTTTTCAAATGAATTCAAAATAAAACAGGAACATGGGAACCAGATTTTAAAATGATGAAACATTAAAGCTGTAGAATAACACATCAAAAGCTCAGACATTTCAAGTAATGACAACACCTGAACTTCTCTAGGGTGACCAGACAGCAAATGTGAAAAATCAGGACAGAGGGTGGAGGGTAATAGAGCCTATATAAGAAAAGCTGTGCATGTAAGGAGACTCTCTGACTTCATATCATTTGGACTATAGCTTTGCATTTAATTTCTCTGGTATGTGCATATAAAAGGAGCACATATATTTGCACCTATAGACAAAACCTTCCATTCACAATGCACTACACTCTTGCTGTCTGCACCAATTCTTTAAAGAATTACAGACACACATACAGTATTCTAAATCCTGTGCAGCTTGATTGACCTGATTGTACAACAGTGGTGGGAAGAAACCCAAAATGCAGTAACAATGAATGATATGAACAAGGACATTCTGCAAAACAGGCATCTCAGCATTATCATCTCTGGGCACACATTAGTCAATTAATATTATAGGCCCCAATCCTACAATTAGGTCTGGGCAGATGAGCCCTATGTGGAGCCTCATTAGCTATAATTAGATAATAGAAGCTCATGCTAAGTAACATAAGAATAATGCTACCAACTATACATTCACATATTGTACTTATCTGCTTAGGGAGACTTGAACAGGTTTCTGAGCAGCATGTTGTTTATGCAAGAGCTGGGGAACATAGACTCCCTTGCACCTCCTGAAAATCTCCAGCAACATTTAGATTGTGAAGTACTATCTAGAGACCCTTTCTATTCACAGATAAATTCTGTGCAGACATCAGCAAAAGTTGCTATACTATGTGCACCTCTCAAGTTCAGTATAACAGCGGTGGGCTCCTCTTAAATTTAAGTTTAGCTGTGAAAAGGAGTTACCAAAACAATTGCTTCTGCAGTAGAATCATGTACTAAAAACATAAATATGCTTTTAAGTAATTCTGGGGGGTCTGATTAGCATGGGGGGGGGAGGCAGGAGTAAGAGGGGGAGAAGATTAGCTGTCCCTTCCGGTTTTGGCTCGGTTAAAGGCAAATTCTGCAAACAACTTCAAATGAGTAACTTAACACACATGAATAGTCCCCTGGACTTTGACAGACTACTGGCATGACTAAAGTTATTCACCTGCATAAGTGTTGACACAAGCAGGCCCTTAGCTTCGCCTACTGCTGTAGCATGACATTAATTGAAACAAAAGTGAATAACTGCAGGCTTAATAAGGACAGAAGAGGTGCATTTCTTTCTATAAACTTCACTAAAGACTCTGAGAGACTTGGTTCACTGTGGTTATAAGTGCCCCAGATTTGTTTGGTATTAAAAAGAAGCCTCAAACCTTTCTTCTCAAGTCCTCCATTACATATCTGTGGGGGGTCTTTTTTTTTTTTTTAAGACTTTCATTATAGATATAGGAAGTATCTGTCATTGACATGTATTTTGTTATTTCCAAAGTGTGGCCAACTATTATATTCTTTGTTACACATCTCCCTGACCTTCCCTTTGTTTTTCTCCCTCCCATGACAACTTTATGTTTTATGATTCCTGTGTAGAGCTTTCTGTGCACAAGTGGAAGAAGCTATTGACCACTCTATTTTTAAGGGTTTTAAAATGCTTAGAAGGAAGAAAAGCCTTCCCCCAAATCAGTTGTGCAATGTACAAAAAAAAAATCTATTAAAATAACTTGGTTTGTTTTTCAGTTTAGTTCCTTCTTACCTGAGCTACTGCAAAGTTCCTCCTAATGAGTCCCCTAGGAGCCAGCCTACCCTCCATAAAAGCTTTTTACAGATAGATTGTCATCCAAACAGGAAAGCCTATCTCTGAGAAATCTGGGAAATGTAGTCTTTTTAAAATGTATTTGGTTATTTTATTTGCTTAAATGCATTGATCTCATATAAGTATTTCTTGCAAGTATCATCTTGTATATAGTGATATAGGTTATCAGCTGGCTTTTTGTTGATTGTGTTTTAAAATTTGTCATATGATTTGTTTTTAGAGCTAACAGAACATTTGGGAAAGCTGGGGAGAGCCAATGAGTTAGCTGCTATTTTAGTGTCCAGAGTGGAAAGGAAAAAAGTTGCTAATGTAGAATAGAGCTGAATAAGAAACTTGTTAAAATAGCATGAATGTTGACCAGAATTGGAGAAACTAATGTTTCTAAATAATAATAGGAAAATATTTAGCTGCTGGGTATTTCAGAGATTGTGTGCTAAAACAGGACTAGAGGGAAATTTCAAAGTATCATAAAAATATTCTAGTCATTATGGTTAATAACATATGATCTTTATGATTCAGCCATTATGAGTTAATTCTTCACTTGTTTTGGGTATGGGAGCTGCTGGAAGCATTTTGCTACAGGAGGAGGATAAAATCTTACTATAATTAAATGTGCATGTACACACTTATTTAAAAGTTCCTTTGAAAAATTAAATCTTGTTGTTTTGGCCCAGTGGGACGGAGAGAAAGAAGTAGAGAGAAAGAAAGGCTTTTTAGCAGTTACATACTCTTCTGCTATCTTTACTGGTATTTTGTGCTCGGAGGGCATCGGCAGCATTAGCAATGGGAAAGTAGGCATGAAGGTTACATTCCAACAGTGCAAATCTGCAGGTTGATTTTCAAAGGGGATGATTACTTCCATAATGGAGTCTCAGAAGGCACTTTTACGAAACTTCAGCATCCTTTTTTCTGGACACTACCAGGCAGTTGCTAGGCCAGACACCACAACGACCTCCTGCTCCCTATCCACTACTCCATAGTGCCAAGTTATTGAATTCTGGTAAATGGACAGGTGAAAACATTCCCCCTCAGAAGTTGTGATATTTGACTGTGAACCTATTATTATATTAATTCTCCTGATTCCTGAATCTGATTCTTCTAAACCACAGTTTTCCAGCTCTGCCATACAAATGACACTGCTCCTAGATATGGTAGCTGACAGCCCTCAGAAAAGGTTGCTGCTATGAAAAGGGCAAAGCAGCCTAAAAACCAGTATGTTATATATGTTGCACAAACCAGACACCCTGCCCTATCTCCCACCCTACTTCTATTCATTCCTTATGATATTCAAGGCCTTAGACACATTTAAAAGTGTAGAATTGTATTGAACTCTTAAATAGAACAGGTAAGCAGAAAAAATTAGAACCCAACTTAAAGAAACAGTAACACTTTATTGGGAGAATGAATGCAAATGTATATAATCTGTTTGATTAAGCTGCTCTGTAGTAATAGGACCGCCCAAAAGATGGCACTAAACAACAGCTAGTCACTGCATATCATTTATGTATATATATAATTTACCCAAATAACACAAAGAAATGGTAAAATTTTCATGGGCTATAGCTCACTTCATCGGATGCGTAGAATGAAGTGAGCTATAGCCCATGAAAGCTTATGCTGAAATAAACTGGTTAGTCTCTAAGGTGCTACAAAGTCTTCCTCGTTTTATTTATGGATACAGACTAACACGGCTGCTAACCTTAAAGAAATGGTAGATTGGCTTAATTCTGAAATTTTCTGTGCAAAAGCCCAAGGTCTCCTATGTAATTCTGAATTGGGCTAATGAGAAACCGAGAAAGAGCAGATTCATATAATCAAAGTCCAAAGAACAGAATATTATTTTTCAACGCTTGTCTGAAAACATTTTTGTCATGTGCATGACAATATCATAATAGGTAATGGCTATAGCTTTCTTTAAAGACATAGTTTTTGGGGGTTTGGAGTTGAACATGAAATTTTCTGGTGTTGAGGAGAATTTGAAATCAATTTATTATGTTTTTGAGTTTTATCTAAATATAAGATTATTGGGCCAGATATTCTGCTCTCATTTTCATTGGTATAAATTTGGAGTTACTCCACTAAAGCTAGAGCAATTGCTCTGGATTTACATGGCACAATTTGGCCTATTGTGATTATATGTTTTCCATAATATGTCAGTGTGACAAGATACCCGGCGTGTAGCCTGGGACTGTGGGACTGATGTGCCCCCTTACCTCACTAATCTGAGTTGTCTCTCACAATACGTTACTCACTGCAAGCAGCAAACCTCTCCAGGTTCTGTTACCACTCAGTACAACTGCATATGGAGCCTCACACCCAGACAGATTGCATGAATGTTCCCAGAGTCACTCAGTGCTCACTGGACAGCTCTTACCATGGCCTGGCTCCAAATTCCAGCCTGGCCAGGGGGCAGAGCCTCGGGGAAGAGGAGAAGCAAGGAGTGGGGCTCTGTCATGAGGAGGATGTGGGAGGCCCAAATGTTCTTTGTGCCCAGGGCCCCAGAAACTCTTAATCCACCTCTGCTTGCAAAGAGCTCTGTCTGAACAGACATCTGTGCCCTCTGTGAGGAGGGTGCACACAATGTCCCAATGAAGCTAAGGGGACTCTGTGCAGTAATGGATCCATCTGCACAGGTGCTAGGATTGGCACCTACCTGAGGGCTAGTCTTTCCAGACAAAGGAATTCATACCTATCAGACGTGTCTTCTTTGAGAGGCCTTTAGTTTTTAGGACAGCCAGTTCTGATACCCAAGTGCAGAACACAGAGCAAGCAGTCATGCTAATTAAGCAGCTGTATCACTTATGCCATAAAAGGATGTGACAACTGGGACTAAATGAGTTAGTAAAACATTATTCTTCCCCAAATAAATCTGTAGGAAGCTGGCAATGGTTGCCTGAAACACCCCACTATGTTAGTAGGTGCTGATGTATCCAGGAAAGGGTTAAGTGCAAATTCATGTAGACTGGTGGCCTGTCACTTCACCTATATATAAGAAAAGTGGGAATAGCCGTCTCCCACTTGAGAGTGTCTAGATTGAACAGTTCTGAGGTACGAATGTCATGAACAAACATGCCTGAGGCAGAGGAGGCTTGAGCCCCGCTTTATGTTATTGCTATTTTTTTCGTGAATAAAACCAGTCCCCAGAAAAGGAGTGAGGTTTTACTATGTACACTGTATGGATTTTGTTCTAGAGCAGATTGCAAAAGAGTCCTATTTAGAGAGACCTCTTTGGGGCTTACTAGTTTGTGGGGGGAGACAGCACTTGATAGCATGTTATGTTATCTGGTTACCTCATGAACAATGGAACTAGTGTAGAGAAATAGGTTTTTAACTGATATTATTTTTCTACTAATGGCCAATTAAGATGATATCAGGTGAGAGCTAAAAGTCCTTCCTGGTGAAAGCTTTAAATAACCTCCACTATGTAAGACCTTACTTTCCAGTCACAACTGGTTTTTCATCTGAAATCCATCAAGATATGACTGCAGGGAGGAATCTCTCCTTCCTTCCAATGTGGTTTCCTGAGTAGCTGGCCCACTGAGTCTACCTGCCTCTCTGGCTTTCTGCAAGAAACGGGGGATTGAAGAGAGACTGCCTTCTTTATATTTAATCCCTGTTCAGTCTCGGCCCGTTGATCCAATGAGAGCTCTCTGCTGAAGGCTTCAGAGACAGCTATGAAGTGAAATCTGACTCAGCAGCATCACTAGGCCAATCAAGCTTAGCAAGTGGTTCCAAAACACAGGAAGAGACCAATATCAGATGGATCAGACAATACCACATATTCACAAGCTTGCCTTCCTCACATAGTATTTATAAAACATCAAGACCTGTAGTAGATGTGGTATAAATAAATGAACAGTGTGATGGCAACTCTGTCACTTCATTCTCCCGGGCCACTAAGTCTGTGGAGTTGTCACCCTGGCAAGTCTTCGGCGCTTCTCATCTTACTACTAGAGCTTGTGCTACCACAGCCAAAACTGGCCAGAACACAGCTGTTGAGCCTTCCTGTATTCCCAAACACTCAAACAATTTACATGTTGCTAAATTAATTGTATCCACTAAGAAAATGACCTGAGCATCAATGTAGATCTCTCAATGAAGCCCTCTTCTCAACGTCAGCTGCAGTTAAAAAAGCAAAGATATTAGGATGCATATGAAATTGGATGGAGAATAATATGGAGATTATTATAATTCCTTTCTCTAAGCAATGCTGTGGCTTCAAATGGAAAACTGTATGCAGTTCTAATCACTCCATCTCAAAAAGGATATTACAGAATTAGAAAGGGTTCAAAGAAGGACAACAGTGTTATGCTTATAAAAAGCACACGGGATCTTTTCAGGGGAAAAGGGCAATATGCTGCATTTATTGAAAATACAACAGTTAGCATATGTATTCAATTTAGGGTGACTAGATGTCCTGATTTTATAGGGACAGTCCCAATTTTGGGGTCTTTTTCTTATATAGGCTCCTATTACCGCTCACTCCCTGTCCTGATTTTTCACACTTGCTGTCTGGTTGCCCTAATTCAATTACATCACACACACACACACACACACACACACACACACACACACACACACACACACACACACACGCTGTAGATCAGGGGTGTCAAACTCAATTGCACAGGGGGCCAAAACTCAAAACGCGCGGGCCGAACAGTATAACCATTTATTTAACAGACTAAATATTTATGTTTTTTAACCATTAATATGAACCAAAATACAGGATATAATTCCAAAATAAATACATTTCAACTTAAAATATTTTGCTCTTCATAAAAAAATATCCTGTCAATACAATACATTCAAAATCTGTGGTGTGGGGGAGCGGTGTGGGGGAGAGATCGGGCTGGGTGGGTCAGGTGGGGGGGGGGAAGGAGAGCGCAGCGGCGGCGTCGGGGGGGTAAAGGAGAGCGCGGCAGCAGCGGTGGCGGGGGGGAACGGAGAGCGCGGCGGTTGCGGGGGGGGAACGGAGAGCGCGGCGGCAGCGGGGGAACGGAGAGCGCGGCGGCGGTGGCGGCGTCGGGGGGGTAAAGGAGAGCGCGGCGGAAGCGGTGGCGGGGGGAACGGAGAGCGCGGCGGCAGCGGGGGAACGGAGAGCGCGGCGGCAGCGTCGGCGTCGGGGGGGTAAAGGAGAGCGCGGCGGAAGCGGTGGCGGGGGGGAAAGGAGAGCGCGGCGGTGGCGGGGGGGGAACGGAGAGCGCGGCGGCAGCGGTGGCGGGGGGGGGAAAGGAGAGCGCGGCGGCAGCGGGGGGGGGGGAGAGGAGAGCGCGGCGGCGGGGGGGGGGCCTATTATATGGGTCTCTGAGCCAAAAAGGTTCCCGACCCCTGTCACAGGGCCATTAAAAACAGATATATAAAACGATTTCGCGGGCCGGATATAATTGTATGGCGGGCCGGATGTGGCCCGCGGGCCTTGAGTTTGACACATGTGCTGTAGATGGTCTTTATAGTTACCAGTCTGTTGTAGCTCGAGTGAATCTAATGACCAGTTAGATTGAGCACAAGTGAGGAGGCGGACACTGTCGGTTACAATCCGATGCTCCTGGTGTTGTGGCAAGATGAACCCAAAGTCCTGTGGCAAAGCACTCTGTTCTTATAATCTTTTTTCTCAATTGAAGTCTATGGATTTCTCTCTGTCAGTTTATGACCTTAATTGGTGTTATCTTTTGATGTTAACATTCCAAAACACCTCCAAGAAGGTCATCCTGTCCTGGATTGATTTAATCACTTGTCTTTAAGGGTGCCAGACTCCACCTCAGGGTCATCAATCTACCTTCCTCAATAATGGATGGGCTTCCATGATAATTTTGTTAAGTATCTTCACTCCTCCTTTCTTGACCACCTGGTTAACAATGGCCTTTACACCTTATCTTTTCCTGATGTCTGCATTCCTCATTCACACAAACAGTCTTTACAGAGACCTTCAAATGTATACAGACAGAGGTATTTTATATTGAATAAAAGACATTGTAAATCTTATAACTAAAACAATTCAGATCCCAGCTGTCAGGCCTTCAACATTTCTCTAATCTATTTATCATAGACACAATACAAAACCTGTCTCTTACCACCTAAACCTTGAAACAAAAGCTAAAA
This sequence comes from Sternotherus odoratus, assembly GCA_032164245.1. NCBI lineage: Eukaryota > Metazoa > Chordata > Testudines > Kinosternidae > Sternotherus > Sternotherus odoratus. Next base: position 158,892,371 of record JAVMKO010000001.1, read on the forward strand.
GGGTTTAGTAGCGCCTAATTGTAATGTATATGGGAAACCATAGTAGACATTATAACTTATCCTAAAACGGGGGTGGGGGGGGGTGGGGGTGGGGACATAATCAGCCATAGGGACTATTCTAGACTGTTCCTGTCTTTCAATTATTACAACCTCTAATACAAATATAAAATCCTACTCCTACAACGGGTAGGAGGTAGATTATTCCATTCTGTTCAATGTGGGGTTTCTTCCACCTTCCTCTGTAGCATCTGGTGCTGGCTATTGTGGGTAATGAGATATTGGACTAGATGTCCCAGGGGTCTGATCCAGTATGGCAATGCCTATGTTGCTAACTTCTCAGGTATGAGAACAAAACTCTCATGGAATATCATACCTGTGTCAGCTATCTCTCCTGGCCCCAAACAAATGCTTGGCACTGTAATAAGGCCTTCAGTGGCTGGGCATCCTAGTGACTAGATCGCTGTAGAGGGACTTGCCCCATCCTTTTCCCTCAGTTTCTGGCTCGGGGTCCTGTGCCACTCACACTTCTAAGTAGTGGAACTGGATCTTTCTCCCACCACCAGTGTGTGTGTATGGGGGGGAGGGGAATTCAGGACACTTTCCTGGACTGCTCCCTATGCAAGTCCTTAAATTTGGGGCGTGGCCCCAGTAGTCCAGTTTCCCCACAGTCAGGGCTTAGCTGTAGATTCCCCTTAGCAGGGGAATACTTATTTCCTGCGGCTGAGTGGCTGGCAGGCAAACAGAGAGCTCCTGCCTCTTCACCAGTCAGCCCCTGACTGAGCCGAGCTCCTTCTTTTCTCCCTCCTCTGAGCCTGGCATTGGCTGCAGGTATAAGGGACTGGGCTAGCTGAAACCATAGGTTTTCTTTAATCCCTGATGTGCCAGGCAGCAGTCTCTCTGCTCCTTCACACACACACACACACACATGACCCTCCCCCAAACTGCCCTTCACCATCCTGGGAGAAGAAGTCTGCATTTAGATGGGCTCTCCCAGCCCAGTGCTGGATACGGAAGGAGAAGGGTTGGAAGAAAGGTACCTTCTCATGACTCTGGGGTTTGTATCTTTCATAGCATGCAGCCAGTGGAGAGGGGCATGGTCAGTAACTAGGGTAAAGTGTGTGCCTAAAAGATAATAATGGGAGAGTTCGCAGCCCATTTTACTGTCAAGGCTTCTCGGTTATGGAGTAGGCCTTCTCCCTTGAGAACAGCTTTCTACTAATGTTCGTTGCCGCCCACTAGCTGAGATAGAATAGCTCTTAGACCAACGTCTGTCTGTAACAACTCCTTAGTGAAGTCTGGGCTATACAAGATGGGTTCCTGACAGAGCTGGGTTTTCAGAGTTTGAAATGCCTCCTCACAGGCTCTGGTCAACTGGATCCTTTTAGGCCTCTCATTCTTGAGGAGATCAGTAAGTGGGGCTGCAATGAGGAGAACCCTGGAATAAAGCAGTGGTAGTAACTGGCCAGTCCAAGAGACTGGCATACTTGTTTTTTTGAGGAAGGAGGGGGGCACATCTGCAGAGCTGGACTTTGCCATTTGAGGGTTGGACAGGTGCCTTTTCCCAGCATGTATCCGAAGTAGGTGGCCTTATTCTTCCCAAAATGACATTTAGCAGGGTTTGCCATCAGGCCAGCCCCCTTGTTCAACTGTAGCGGCCACATATTTTAAGTGGTTCAACTAGTCATGACTTTAAATCACCATCTCATCTAGGTAAGCAGCTGTACTGGCTATGGGAGTGGAGAACATGGTCCATTAGTCGCTGAAATGTGGCAGGGGCACCATGCAAACCGAAGGGCATGGTCTGGTACTGGAAGAGCCTGAAGCAGGTGGAAAGAGCTATCTTTCCTTGGATTCGGATGTGAGAGGACTCTTCCAATATCCCTTTGTTAAGTCCAGGGTGGTGATATACTCCACCTTTCCTAGCTGCTTGAGCAGCTCATCAATACATGCCATTGAGTATGCAATGAACTTTGATATTGCATTCACCTTGTGGAAGTCAATGCAAAAGTGAGTACTCTCATTGGATTTTGGGACTAGTATCACAGGGCTTTTCCAGTCACTGAAAGACTCCTCAATCACCAGGGCTGGCCCACAGCATTTTGGCACCTGAGGTGGGGAGCTCGAATGATGGCCCCAGGCTCCTTTGCTTGGGCCAAAACTTTGAAAGGTGCCTTCTTCCTGTTCTACTCCTCTCATGATACTGCTTTGCTACGTTCCCCAATAAAGAAGAACTAATTTAAAATGCCTTGTCGATGGGGGAGTGGCAGCGGTCGACTCACCGCTGTGAGGACGGCCAGGTAAGTCGAACTAAGATACTTTGACTTCAGTTACGCTATTTGCATAGCTGAAGTTGCGTATCTTAGGTCGACCCCCCCGCCTCCCCCAGTGTAGCCCAGCCCGTAGCTTCTGGGGAAGGGGCAGAGGGTTTTCCCTGACCTTAACTCCTGGTTCTGCCTGGATATAGTGGATAAATATTGCATAAAATATTGTATACTAAAGCTGCATGAAACAAAAAATGTTTTATTGCCCCAAGTTTCAGAATTTGTATTCAAGCAATTTTATCTTGACATTTTTCTTTTACTACAAATGTTTTGCAAAATAAAGTTTTTTACAAGAAAGTATTTTCCCCCCTCATCCAAAAAATGTTTTAAAGGTGAAAAAAGAAAAAAAATTGGAAGTATTTTATATAATTTCAATAAAGTGCAAAAAATCGCACATTCTCAGGTTTTTGAATTTCATCGCAAATATTTTGCATACTGAAGAAAAGATGTACAGTTCCCTATACAATTAGTGTAAACTGGTAAAACTAGAAACCGAAGAGCTTAGTAATGAAGTATGAGTGGGAGAGAGAGAGGGGGAGGATTTAAATAGGAACAGTATTCAATCTTTCACTCGTACCTTGGTGAAAATCTGTAGCACAACATATCCAACTCTGGACTCTTCCTCCTCCAATTCAATTCCCCAAAAGAAACTCAGTCATTTGGCAGGTTGTCCTTCGCTTGACAACTGCTTGGAAACAGGATGCTGCTCCCCAGATCCTTCAGAGATTGCAATGCTGGTCTCTCCATGACAGCTGTGGCACAGGCTTTAAAGGGCCAGTGGCCCTTTAACATTATTACTTTGATTAAAAATAATGGGAACACAGTTGCTACAGCTTCATATATTTTAAATGATCACAATTTTAAATGATCTTAAATAACACAAATGGTGAAGGGCACTGCTGGCAAAACCCTATCCATCTATAGACATACCCAACCCCCAATGTGTCCCATGTCCAATGCCTTGGGAAGACAACAGACTACTAGTACAGTTTCAGCAGCAGTTATGTTTGTCTTCATGGACTGGATCTCATGAATGACAATCACTGTACAATTTTTATAAAGCAGTCTCCAGCAGACACTAAGGGCAGGTCTATACTACAGCGGGGATCTAAGCTGTGAGATCAATCTATTGGGGATCGATTTATCGCATCTAGTCTAGATGCGATAAATTGATCCCTGAGCACTCTTCCATCGACTCCTGTACTCCACCACCGCGAGAGGCACAGGTGACGTCAATGGGGGAGTGGCAGCAGTCGACTCACTGCCGTGAAGATGCCACAGTAAGTTGATTTAAGTATGTCAACTTCAGCTATGCCATTCTCATAGCTGAAGTTGCATATCTTAGATCAATTCCCCCACAGTGTAGGAGTAGGGTTTAGTGACTGAGAGCTTGTCTACCCATTGGAGTTATGTGTTCTACAGGGTTGTGATTTCTAGTGCACTCGCATGTTGCACATTAACGGGTCTGTGTAGACCCTGCTGGTGCACTTTAAAGTAATAGTGTTTGAAACAGTACTATGTTAAAGCACACTAAGGAACCTTTAGTGTGCACCAGCAGGAGCCAAGGGTGACTGACTCACTGGGGTCAGTGGGAGAGAATGCGAAGACAGATCAGAAAGATCCCTTGTCCAGCCCATGATGATGCCAGAGAGACTAGAACAAGGGTAGGAAGTGACCCAGGGAGTATCAGGTGGGGTATCAGGCCCTGAGCCCTGTACGAGGGCTACTGTTTCGGAGGATCCTGGGTCAGAACCTGGTGGGGTGGGCCAAGCTTCCCCTACCTACCCTACCACTCTTGCCAGTAGGTGATACTACCCCTGAACTGTAGCAACAAAATGGAGCTTCCTTGGGACTCTCACCAGTAGATGATGCTACCCCTGAACTGTAGCCACTAGGCAGAGTGATCTAGGACTCTCACCATTAGGTGTCATGTCTCAAGTACTGCCACTGGGCGGTACTGCTGAACTGGAGCACACAACCAACCCCTGACAATACCCTAAGAGTAAATTGCTTTATTGACACACATATACCAGTTCTGACATTAAATGGTCAAACGGCTTCTTACAGGAATCTCGGCCCAGCACCAATGACCCTGAGAGCAACTCTGGCTCAAGAATTGATTCTAATCAGAGATCAAAACAGAGGGCAAATTCTTCTGCTGTTCACATGGCTCTCTCTCACCCCTAAGCTGCCTCTGTACTAAAATCTTGCATAACTCCAAAACATATTCAAAACTTGCTCTCACGCTATAAAATTGGAAGACTATGCATAACAGTTCCACTGGCTGACTCCCGACACAATGCTAACCTCTGTAAAGGGATTTGAAATCCTTAAGTGTTGTTGTTATAGTATTCTATGTGTTTCAAGTAACAAAGACTAAAATATTAAAACATTAATTACGTTAATTGAAGTAGTGAAAAAGATAATCATTTCTAAGACAAAAATCTCAGCCAACTTTAAAAGACATGTATATGGCATATATTCCAGCCCAGGGGAAAGAGGTGCTGGCTAATCAGAACAAACTGGGGACAAATTCCAAAGCAATGAGATTTTATGAATGGGCCCTTGGAAACACAAACTTAATTTCATTGTGTGGTACTGATCTTGATACCTTATATTACAAGTTCCAACACAGTATCACCCTTGTCTCTACTATTACTTTGTCTTCTAGCTATCTCTTCATTCACCTTGTGTATTGCCTAAAATACTAGATTGTGAGCTTGCTGAGACAGGCACTGTCTTTGTGTAGTTTTTTTGAAGAGAATCTCATACAAAGAAGCTACTGAGATAGAAATTAATAAGTAAAGTGACCAATTAGAGTTAGAACTACAACCTCAGCCTGTATGTGGCATCCAGAAAAGAGCATAGCCCTAGGAAATGATTTGTTGCAAACAATATGTCTACTATGTACTGCAAACTGTCAGGTTCAAGATCTATATATCTAGACAGATATATCTCAGGAAACCATTGAATAGATATGCATCAGTTTTTTCTAAAAAAAATATTTATCACATACTTTACTGGGCATGTTTTTAGGTTTGTATTGATTCATTGTACATGAGCTTGAAATGTTGATGCATTAAACTATTGGCAGAAACAGTATGCTTCAATTTTGTCTTGCAATAAAGAAGAATGAAACCAACAAACTATTGGAAAAGTCCCAAATTATTTTCAGGTTGGTTAAAAGCTTGCTTACAGTGTTAAAATTATGAATTTAGGCTTCCTACCTGAATTTGCTGGAGTGAAACCTAATGGAACCAAGTAAGGGAAAATAACATTTATAAATACAGGGTCATAAAACTAATAATACAAAACAGTTTCCTACTTTCCAAAGTGGAACATTTAAGAGATGCTGATTGTGAAGATTAGACATAATGACAATGCCCAAAAGCAAAGTTTCTGTACAAGGCAAAGAGTCTCAACATTTTATTCTTGATTCATAAAGAAAACTTTGGTCTCAAAACAGGATGTACACCAGACTCTTAAAAGTCCTGACACCAGCATCTATATTAAGGATAACATTTACCAAAGAAAGAGGAAACCTTTCACTGTTTTTTGTTTTGTTTTGTTTCTTAACTGTAACAAAATTTGGGAATATTGAGAGTGTTAAAGATACACTGTAGCAGAAAAAAATGTTCCTTTAATATAAGAAAAGGGGAGTTGGTTGTTTGTGTTATACATTTTTGCTTGTTTAGGTTTTGTTTTAAAATGTGAAGGATATTAGTAAGAAGTTCATGACTCTCTCAAATCACATTAGTTACAGATTTTGTTTGGCTTCCAGTTTGCCAGAAGGGAATGGAAGAGTATGTGCCAGCCAGGGAATGTTGCTATCCACTGAAAAATATGTTTGGATGGAGGAGTTCCTTTTCATGGATGGGTTGTGGCTTTTGGCATGCAGGAGGCAGGAAGCAGTTGCTATAACTACTATGCAATTTTTAAATAAACTTCTCTTTAAGGTAAAGAGACCTTTTAAAATACATGTAGTTATTACCAGCCCTGGAGGAACCAATCTGTTCAATATGGTGGGTGACAGTATATTGTATGTGGTCTCTCCGGTGCTGGTACACTAAAGATACACATCTTTTAGGGCTGTATCCTACCCTTGGCTCTCCCGGAGGAAAGGGTGTGGACAGCCACAAAGCAGAGCACAACCAGCCTTGCGTGGGATGAGCGTGCTTGCCCAGAATCATTTCATGGTGTTGAATATTGTGCTAGGAGATTATTTTTAAAGCACAAGGCTGGGATTTCCAAAAGCAACTGAGTGATTTAGAAGCACAAATTCCATTGACCATTGATGCTCTAGGCATATACACGTAATTCTGTACATAAGTACATTCAAGTAATAAGAGGCCAAACTGACAACAAACACAAACAGAGCCGGCTAACACCCCAAACTGAGCAGCACTACATAGCCTCAGCTCACGTTTCCCTCAGCATTACACAAGCCACTGTCATTATCAATGAGCAATTGGCAACTGCTGAAAGGAGGGGAAAAGAACAATGCAGAGAACATGGAGCTAGGTCACTGTTGCAGGGTACCCTAGGGAGTCCCGTAGAAATGAGGCTTACACACAGTGGCTAGATGGACAGTGGTGAGTTTATTGAAGGTCCCAGTCCACTGGCACTGGGGGCCCCAGTCAGCATGACCGTGGAAGGGACCTGGCACACTGAAGCAATGCCCAGGGAAGAAGCGTGGGGGGGAACACAAATGTGGGCTTAAATACACTTACACATTTACATCTCATACATAAACATGTCTCATGAATAGCAAGCAGGCAAGCACCTGTTGGTTGATTACACGCTGTCCAGCACTTATTGGTTACACGCTGTTCTGCACTTGTTTTGCAATCCTGCCTCAGTTTACCTATTTAGTTTCACACAAGCTGAAATTCACACAGACCAAGTAAACAGCTCACACAGCTGAGAAACTATTCTCAGACACACACACCTAACTATAGTTAGTCTTTAAGGTGCCACAGGACTCTTTGTTACCTCTGCAGACACACACACACAAGATAACAGGAACACAAGGCCATTCCCATACTGATAACCTTAATTATGCCGTTCCCTGAAGATGACTTAGAAGCGTAACTGTGCCCCCTACCGATTGCCATCACAGTAATCTGCCGCATACTACAGTCACTGTAGGAAAGCCTGGTATTTGCTGACAGAATTTCTTGAGAACAGGATGCACTGGTCGGTGTCTGTATTTCTGTGCATCTAATCTAGCATATTCATATTATCTCCATCACTCTAGTATCCGAGCCTCTCTGCTTCCCCTCACTGTGCAGCCTGCAGACATTTTGTGAAGGTGGTCAGTGTTTATTTATGAGATACATTATTTATGTCAACCTCTTCTCTGAAACAAAGTTGATGACAAATTGCATTGCCCTCAGAAACAGCGAGCTGAGGAAATCCTGAAGATCTACAAAATGTTTCAAAGAACTATGGTCTTCTGAAGCATTCCTCTTCTACCCCACCACCATGCCATAGGACTGGGAATTTGCAGGAATACCACATACAGAAACCAATTCACTGAGACAGAAGTTGTCTTATCTGTACACTGCATTTATTTTGAAACTAAAGCCATAATATTTTTAATGTCCCTACCAATACAAAAGAAGACAGAATTCCATAAAGGTCTCTTCATTTCCCCTTAGCTACTGTCTCATCTTCTCCTGTCTCAGAGTCTACCTGGGCTCACCTACTCAAGGTCAGTAGTAGGCAGCAGAGGGCAGCTTATAGGAGAACCCTGGTAAAATGTGACCATAAGACCTGAATAGTTTTGTATTATCATCTTTTGGGACATCACATAGGTCTCCTCATGACTGCTGCTGCTAGTGAGCATGTCTCCTTTCCCATATACATTTAGTTCTCCTATAAGCCAACTCTGAGATCAGCTGCAAGATCAACACCTTCTCCTCATTAAAGTCTTCTGAAGAGCCTCAGAAAGATTTCAGACAACCCATGTTTATGCCTTAAAGCACGAGGCCTGCTGCCAGTCAGAGGACAGAGGGTGGAGTGTCATGAAGGGGGCATTTGACCTTAGATTGAGGAAGAGCCTTTTACCTGGCTCCCTCTATAACATACGCTGGCTAGTTTTCAGTATGATCTATGGAAATCAGTGTTGCTGAGTAGGATCCCGTGTTTCCATCCGACCACATAGCATATATACTTTGTATGAGCCCATATTTTTAGGGTAATTTGAAATCATATAATCACAGAACTATAGGGTTAGAAGGGACCAAAAAGGTAATCTAGTCTAACCTCCTGCCAAGATGTGGGATATGTTGTATCTAAACCATCCAAGACACATGACTATCCCATCTCCTTTTGAAAACCTCCAGTGACCTTCCTAGGCAGTCTGTTCCATTGTCCTACTGTTCCTACAGTAAGGAATTTTTTCATGAGATTTAATCTAAATCTGCTATACTGTAGTTTGAACTCATGTCCTGCCCTCTGCAGCAAGACAGAACAAATTTTCTCCTTTTTTTATGTCAGCCTTTCAAGTTTCTGAAGACCGCTATCATATTCCCCTTAATTCTTCCATAAGTGTAGTTCCCCAACATCTCCTTATTTCCATTTCTAAAGATGGGCACTACCTTAGCCCTTTTTCAGTGTTCTGGAATCTCTCCTGTTATCTGTGAGTTTATAAATATTATTGCCAGTGACTCCAAGATTTCTTCAGCTAAGTCCTTCAGCACCAGCGTACACTGACTTGAATTCATTCAAATTTGCCAGAAGAAGTCTATGTTCTTTATTTATAATGATCTTAATCCCTGTCCCTTTATTGTCTTTGGTAAATTTGCTAGTCATCCGGTCACATTATTTTTTGTGAGAAAACAGAAGCAAAGTAGATACTGGTCTCTTCCTCTGTGGCATCCAGAGCCTGGGGGTCATGGGTTGCTGCCGTCTGGCTGGCCTCCGTGTGGTGAAGTGCCGGCTGTCCTTCAGCAGGAGTCTGAAGCACACCTACCTCCTCTCTGGCAGTCAGCCCTAACTGAACTGAGCTGCTCCCTTTTATACCTGGCCTTCAGCTGGAGCATGTCCAGGAGGGTTGAGGGGGCATTTCTTCCTTGGCTTGAAGAAAGGAACTAAGCCCTGCAGTCCCAATGCATGACATGCATGCCCCGCCACACCCACCACAACATCAGTACTATTCTTTTCCCTTTTTATGTTAATCCAGAGACTTTCAGTAGGTCTGCTGCTCACTTCCTCTTGGACCTCAGAGCAAATGGTACTCTTCTCTTTACACTGAAGAAATAATTTAGACCTACTAAAACCTATGGTCCACTGGGTATTGAGATTTAGAAATACAGTCATATATACAATTTCCCTGTCTACTCAATACTATCTGAAATTGGGGCATGGGTGGGGGTTATGTGGAACCAAAAAATCAGTTACGTGTAAGGCTACGTTTATGTCATGGAAGTCACAGAATCTGTGACTTGCAGAGTCTTCCATAACATTTTCTGCTTCAGCACTTAGGGCTGCCAGACTGGAACTGACAGCCAGCGGGGCCTCAGCAGGGTACCAGTGATAGGCGCGACAGCAGCAACAGAGGCGGGGCTTCAGATTTCCAGCCACAGGCGACAGCCTGCTCAGGGCCTCCCTGCAGGGTTCCAGCGACAGGTGACAGCCCCTTGGGGGGCACTCCTCAGGGTTCCAGCAACTGGGGACAGCCTCGTAGGAAGGTGGGGGAGAGAACCCTGCAGCTTCCAGCCACCACAGAGGCACAGGAAACCATGGAACTGCACCTACAAAAGTCACAGACAGGTTGTGGCTTCTCTTAACTCTTGTTTATTGCCCATGACCTGTTTGTGACTTTTAATAAAAATAACCATGACAAAATCTTAGCTTTAGTCATGTGGTATGTTTCTGCCCCCTCCATCCAGGCCCTGTGTCCTTTCTGTGGTGACTATACACAGATTAAATTCTGAGAGTAGTCAGGGGGCATAAGAGTGGAGCGGGCGAAGTGCTGAGTAGCAGACATCATACATGGTATGCGCTCAGAGAAAATGAACATAATTTATGTGGAAAAGTGTTATGCAAGTTAGCACAGTATATTAAACATCTTCCTATGCATTGCAGACGTGATAAATCATGCCTTCAAGTGTTAATTGACAGGTTTTGGCCACTCCGCTACTGGTGTGAGTTTTTCTTGCTGTTTACAGAAGGATTTAGGAGCAAATGCTGAATCACAGAATCATAGAATATCAGGATTGCAAGAGACCTCAGGAGATCATCTAGTCCAACCTCCTGCTTCAAGCAGGACCAATCCCCAACTAAATCATCCCAGCCAGGTCTTTGCATAGCCTGACCTTAAAAACCTCTAAGGAAGGAGATTCCACCACCTCCCTAGGTAACAAAGAATCCTGTGGCACCTTAAAGACTCACTAAAGTATTGAAGTGTAAGCTTTCGTGGGCTAATACCCACTTCCCCGGATGCAAGCAGGTAACCCATTCCAATGCTTCACCACCCTCCTAGTGAAAAAGTTTTTCCTAATATCCAATCTAAACCTTCCCAACTGCAACTTGAGACCATTACTCCTTGTTCTATCATCTGATACCACTGAGAATAGTCTAGATCCATCCTCTTTAGAACCCCCTTTCAGGAAGTTGAAAGCAGCTATCAAATCTCCCCTCAGTCTTCTCTTCTGCAGACTAAACAATCCCAGTTCTCTCAGTCTCTCCTCATAAGTCATGCGCTCCAGGCCCCTAATCATTTTTGTTGCCCTTCTCTGGACTCTTTCCAATTTTTCCATATCCCTCTTGTAGTGTGGGCCCCAAAACTGGACACAGTACACCAGACGAGGCCTCACCAATGTAAAATAAAGGGGAATGATCACATCCCTCAGTCTGCTGGCACGGAGCCATTTATCACTACCCATTGAGCCTGACAATCCAGCCAGCTTTTTAGCCACCTTATAGTCCATTCATCCAGCCTGTACTTCTTTAACTTGCTGGCACAAATACTGTGGGAGACTGTATCAAAAGCTTTGCTAAAGTCAAGGAATAGCACATCCACTGCTTTCCCCTCATCCACAGAGCCAGTTATCTCATCGTAGAAGGGCAGGTCTTTTTTGTTTATTCCAAAGACAGGGGAACTCTTGGGTAAGGAATGGTGTCCCTAGCCTCTGTTTGTCAGAGGGTGGTGATGGATGGCAGGAGAAAGATCATTACCTGTTAGATTCACTCACTTTGGGGCACCTGGCATTGGCCACTGTCGGTAGACAAGATACTGGGCTGGATGGACCTTTGGTCTGACCCAGTACAGCCATTTTGAGAAGCTGGAATAGGTGGTAGAAATACACTAGGGAAAGATGGGAGAAGCAGAGTGGAACTAGGCAGAAATATACATTTGCAGACTTGCTCTGGCAAAAATTGTTAAAACCCAAGGGAGTTGCAGGTCCACAGCACCTCTGGATCAGGCCTTATGTTTAAACTTGTCATACATTTGCTACTTGTTTAGGCACCCTACCCTACCACAGCCTCAGGAACCTTACCTGATTGTCCTCTACTATGCAAGTGTTTTAGTAGTACTCCTACTAATAATACAGTGGCCTTGAGCTCATTTGCATTATCACTCCCCTTAGTGTGTTCTCTACAATCATTCAGTTGTTAATGAGGTCACTGCAGCTTTATGGAACTGCTGTTACAGAAAATATCAGTTAAAGGTGTTATTTTCATTTAATGTACACTTTACTAGGGAAAGCAAAGGAAAGCAACCTGTGGTTGGCACATGAAAAAATGTCCTGGCCACAGTGAAGCAAACAAATAAATAATTTGTTTGTCTTCCTTATTTCTGAAGTTGTGGAAAATAATAGACGTTTTTCCGCTTTGACTTATGTTACAATTATTTTTCCAGATGCCACCTGACCCCCATCTTTTAGAATGTCCTCAATATTATAAATTACTCTAAATCTGGAATAAAGAAAATGAGATTATAATATATACAATATGCCTTGGTCTTTCTGATGAATTGTGAAGCTGCTTTAGCATCTTATTTATCCAAATTAGTTGCTATATTCTGAGGTTTCCAAAAGTTTTTTAAAAATCAGTTTGGTTAGACTATTAGAATTTGATCAAATCTGATTGGTAGATTCCTTAGGTGAGATCACTGGGAATAGAGTCTTCTCTCATCAGAAGCAATTATTTATGGTTTCTAAAGAGGTGAAATGCTACATTGGTTAGAGATGGAAAATGCATTAAAGGAGAATGAATTCCTCTCCCTTGTACAGGATGGCCTCTCTTCCCCATAACTGGATGATGATAGAGTAGGACATTTGAGAAAGTTTGCCTTGCTGTTCATGCTGCCTGATTTGATTATGAATGGCTTTGTGTTCCCAGTAATGACTTTCCCTGAACGATCACAAATACTAACACTGGAGATGAATATGGAAGTTTGGGACACAGAACAGGCCCTATGAAATTAAATCAACTGGCTTAGAGATAGTGCAGTTCACTTTACAGGCACAAATATTTAATCAATGCTAAACACTCAGTGAAATAGTACTTGTGGCCCCACCTCTCAGGCACTGGCAGATAGCACCGGAGGTGGGAGGAAAGGAAGACAGTAACCGGTTGCTTGTGCGGCCCAGTGGTAGATTACTAACCCCCTTGAGCTCATTATGCAGGACAGATGGTAAAACCATATTCTAGCCCAGTGTTTCCAATGTATACACAGTAGTTACTGTAGGTATAGTACGTATGATAACCAAAGAGCTTTATAACAACCATATCCCAGTTTAAATGTGTGTTATGTACCAGATTTTGTAAAACTATTTCTAGGTTTGTCTTTCTATACTATTATTTATTAAATACTAGTGTAAAAGCCCGTGTACACGGGCCAATGGTAACGGCTCATGGCCACCCCACTCGCTCAGCTCTCTCCCCCCAACCCCCTCCAACGGCCCCCCCACTCACTCAGCTCTCTCCCCCCTCCACCCCTCCAATGGCCCCCACTCGCTCAGCTCTCTCCCCCTCCAATGCCCCCCCACTCACTCAGCTCTCTCCCCCTCCCCCCTCCAATGGCCCCCCCACTCGCTCAGATCTCTCTCCCCTCCCCCCCTCCAACGCCCCCCCACTCACTCAGCTCTCTCCCCCACCCACCCTCCAACGGCCCCCCACTTGCTCAGCTCTCCCCCTCCCCACTCCAATTGCCCCCCACTCGTTCAGCTCTCTCCCCCTCCCCCACTCCAATGGCCCCTCAACCCCTCATCATGCACCCGACAGCCCAGCCCACTCCCTCCCATCCCCCCAGCATCATTCACTCCCCCCCTCCCTTTATGAGACATGCTCAGGGACATGTCTCATAAAACCCGGCCGGCAGCCCCCCCGCCGGCGCGCTCGGCCCCCGGCTGCGGCTCTGGACAGCTCCGCTCCGCCGTCGGCTTCAGCCCGCCGCCCGCTGCCTCCTCTTCTCACTATTCCTCCTTCTTCCCTCCTTCTCTCCATCCCTCCCTTCTCTCCGTCCCCCTTCTCCATCCCTCCCTTCCTCCCTGCTCTCTCCCTCCGTCCGCTGCCTCCTCTCCCTACCTAAGGACTAGTATCAGATGTCAAAATCTCCAATGAGCGCAGTTTGCTCATCGGAGATTTTGACATCTGATACTTGTCCTTAGGTAGCAAGATTCTTCACCTGAGCTCTTGCGAGTCCTGCAAAGAAAGAGCCTCCCCCTAGAAAGCAGCTTGGGACCTGCCCCCAAAACGGGACAAAATTGATATTTTTGTTAAAAAGACGGGACGGTCCAGAAATATGAAAAAAACGGGACTGTCCCGTTCAAAACGGTACGTATGGTCAGCCTAGTTGATAGTGTCCCTTTAAAAGCCAGAACGAGGCTATATTTATGTAGAGTGTGTTTTGCTTTTTTAATCACTGGAGAATGCCACTCCATCTACATATCCGTCCCTACTATTGTTTTCTTTCCTTTGTTATATATATATACACACAATTCCATCTCCTCTGTACATACCTTATATGTTTCCATTACTTGTTTTTGACAATTTCATATTTTAACTATTCTTAGTCTGGTTTATAGAAATGTGGCCTAAATTGTTTACTATATGTCTCATTCTGTGTGACTGAAGTCATTGGCCCTGCTCTTGGAATATGATGCTCAGAGACTAACTCCTGCATTCAGTTGAAATCAGCGAGCCTCCAATAGGACTCTGTGAATGCAGTTGGTCACCTATATTCATCATATTTAAGGACTGGGGCAAATGTGAGCTTTGTGATTGTGACCAGACACCCAGGTATTTCCATGTCCCAAAGAACACACAAATACCGCTATGGAAAACCCCAAGCCCAACAAGACAAACGTATGATGTTTGAATGTAGAAGAAATGTATGCCTTGTTTTCTGGATGAGGACAGCCTCTTTTAGCTTGTACATCTTTGGGATACAACTGGAAAATAACACTTCACAGACATACCATATAGAATGAATATTTGAACCTATGATACAATTTATATTTATTAATTTCACTGAAATCACAGAATAAAGTGTTTTAAAATTACAGCTGGTAAATTATGCACAGAGACTAGTACACTGGCAAAATATTGTCAGGATACAGTACAGATCTCATACAATGAAGTTCAAACAGATTTATCCTATATAACAGATTATTTTTTGGTGTAAACTGGCTGACATGGTAGTGCTCTGTTTTGTTAATTCACCTTGATTAGTCATTTATCAAATCAAAAATAAATTAGTAACATATCTCTTAGTTTCCCAAATGGTATTGGCATTTCAACAACACACTATGTAATGCCTCACTGAATATGTGGCTGCTGGTACAGCTTATTAAGAGGTATTAACTGATGACAATAATTATGTGTTTTTCCCCTAGTCTTCCATACGACACCTATAGATGACTTTATGTACATGCCCCTATGGTAGGACTGAAATAAGATTATTAAACAACTGCCCAAAAGCATTTAGATTCAGCATATTTCCTGTGTCTCATGAGACATTAGTAATGTATATTTCCATGACTTTCACTGAGTAATGCTTCAATGAACAGTATTCACTGCATACTACATCACATTTTATATGTCAAATTGTGCAAACCAGTTTATGATACATTATGAGAAATTCTGCATTTAGTTACAATAGTACAAACAGAAGTTGAATCATTCCATGAAGTTACGCCAGATCTACATTGGTGTAATGAATCAGAATTTGGCCCTGTATATGTGAGTATATTGGAGACCCATATACCCATCCATATATACAAACTGCATTTTTATATAGACTGAGTTAATCTATACATATTCATACAGATACCTAACTGATCAATTTTTAATAGATAAGATTTCAGTTATATGCAGAAGTGTTTTTAATGTCCTGACCGCTATTGTAACTATCTAAGTAAGGAGAAACAACTGTGTGGCTTTTGTTTTTGACAATTAACGCTGCAGTAGATAAAGAAGCAGGACAACAAATCTACCAAGATATTCAGGAGAAATATTGAGTGTCAGGAAACAAGTTCTCATTTCATCCACCCAGATGATTGTTATTCTAGTTGGGTTCTTCCAAGACTTTTGTGTCACCACAGAAAACTTGAATTTGCAACAACAGTGGGCCAGATCCTGGAGCTATGTCAATTAGCTCCAATTGAAGATATGTCACTGACAATTTTTCTCATGCTAAGAATCACTACAGGTGTGCACATTAAAAACCGAAATAGCTGAAGGAACAGCTAATGGAGCTGACAAGTGTAAACATCAGCAAGCATTGCAAAGTTACTGACAAATGTGTAGAATGCCAAACTAGAGACCCAGCCTTATGAACAAGCCAATATTCTGTGTACTCATATGGAAGGTAACAACAAACAAAACCCCTCTTGGGAATGCTCTTGGATGACGTATATTAATGCATAGACATGTGTTGGCAACTATTTACAAACTATGCACTATAGCAGGCATGTGCCAAAAATAAACTCCCGGTTTCAGCTGCAAATTTCAGTCCTCACTTAGAGAACGTTTGATTTTGGCTACACCAATATAGCAAGGTGCTCCATGCTCCTACCATTTCTTTGCAGAGGACAACATATATTTTTTCTTATCAGTCTTAATAAGAGGAGAATTTTTATCCAAAAAGATTGCTCAGTAGGATGAAATGATTAACTCTCCTTCTCCACAAGCCTATTTTTAGGGTCTGATTCAAAGCTCCCTGAAGTCAATGAACAGGCTTCCATTAACTTCAGTGGGCTTTGGATCAGGTCCTAAGTGAGGGAGAACTATACACACACTATATAAATGACACAGCTGAAATATTTCGACTAGGTTGTGTGCTTTGTGTGGCACTAGCATTAAGCTGGAGTGATCAGAGGGCTATTTTGCATCATTAAATAAATGACTGTACAGATGTTGTAAGTTTGCTTACACTTTAATTTCTCCTCAAATAGGGCCCAGTCCAATTCCCATTGACTTCAACAGGAGTTGAATCAGACAAATAGTGGAAGCAGTGAGAGCTCATAGTCATTTCCAGGGACACATTGTGGGCTTTTTTGGCAAATGCACATTTGGATGACTTTTTTGTGTGTCTTTTTGAAGTCCAATATTTCATAGCTAGAAAATAATGAAACTAAAATGAAGCAAGTGTTTCTGGTTGGCTTTTCATTATACCTGACAATAGGAAGATGACAGTATTGAACTACTAGTGCTGATGTGACTGGAAAAGTAACATATGTCACTGTAAATCAAATCCTACCGTATCTGGGGGTGTATTATCTAAAGGCACAAAAAAAAAGAATTTTTCATAGTGTCCGCATTAATGTACAAGAGGTTGTGTGACTGAACGCTCACACACATCTCAACAACTCAGACAAATTTCACCGTTGGAAGAATATACACATCTCTTGTTCATTATGTGCCTGCTCCTGCTTTCATTGAGTTAAATGGCAAAACTCTCATTGACTTGAATGGTCAGTGATTGAGGCCTCTAATAGAATCTGCATGAAATGAGAATCTGGCACTTGTGATTCAATGATTTTTAGGTCAATGGGCTCTATGATTTGGTTGTTATGAGACTTTAGAAGCACATTAAGTATATCAAGGCGCTTTGCACACTTTCACAAAAATTAAAAATCATAACTTCTTTTGGAAAGGAAAAGTCTGGTAGCAGAAAATGAATACACACATATACAGTGTGTGTGCATATGTGTATACACACACCTATTTCATGCAGAAAACTTTCTTTAAAAAAACATCCAAACAAAACAAACGAAACTCAAAAGCAACCAGTGCTACACATCATGTAAACTCACAAAGTACACGTTCTACACAAATATAAAGCATAAATAAAAAAAAAGAAAAGAAAAGATGATAGCAAAACATTTTAAATATAGAATTTGCACAATTGGTAATTTTGTTAAATAAGAATAAATAAATTCATTACATCCATTCACATACCAGTTGTAAAAATAATAAATTATTTATTTATTTTCAGTGCTGTGTTGCTTTTTTTACATTTGTGATTAACCCCCAAGCTCTCCCCACCCCCACCCCATGAGATAAAACTGTTTCCACAGGAAGGTGAATTTCTTGATCAACTCAGATCAAACGTGATAACCTTTGTCACAGTAAAAATAATTATTCTAAGAATGGGATGTAAAGGTGCTACGTGAGTTAGAAAAACTAATTTTAGTCAAAGGATGGGTGACCGTGAAAAGGAAATGTTCACTATTTGATTTGTTCTGATACCTAACTTGTTACACAAAAATTCTGGGAAAAGTATGCATTTGATCTAAGAATCCTTAAAATTTAGAATCCTTTGTGGCTTCATTTTCTGGAATTTGTATAACATCTAAAAAAAAGTTTCCACATCACTGTTTAAAATATGAGAAATAGGATTCAACCATAACGGCGGGTACATTCTGTCTTCATAAGTAATGTCATTTTAGAAGCGACACTCACACTGTGGGCATAGTCCTCTTTGTAACCAACCGAGATGGAAAGTTTGGATCTGAACTATCTAAAATTTTGGGGATGGTCAGTGTCTGTTTAGATTCATTTCATTCAATTCAGTGTAGGAATTCTTAAAAAAAATAAAATAATAAAAAAAAAATTGTCCAGGACCATTTCTAGCAATAAGGCCACACTACCCTTGACAACAGCAGTTGGTCTCATGTCTAGTAACACACCCACACATTCAATTATCACAAATTAACATGTCCTGTTTCTATTAGTATAATTAATATATTGTACAAAAAGAGACATTTCTCCAAGTTTCAAATGTACAGCTGTAGTAATTCTCTTCTATTTGAAAATGACTATCTGCTTTCTAGAGTTCAGAGTCCCAAATTCATGCTTGTGCCAGTCTGAAGGGAAATTTCCCTTTTGGGCTTTGCAAACAAACCACTTTCCTTTACTGAGGGCTTGGCTACACTGGCACTTTACACTGCAATAAAGCCTCCCAGAGTACTCCCACACTGGCAAGGCACGTAGAGTGCTCTGACTCCCTGGCTGGAGCACTCCTGGTACTCCACCTCGGGAAGAGGATTAACAGCTGTTGCATATTGGGTGAGAAGCTGCAGTGTAAATGGGTAGAGCGCACTGATTGGCCTCCCAAAATGTTCCCTAATCTCCTTAAATCAAGTGCTTCTCTTCCCTTTGTTTTGAACTCATCTGGAGGAATGCGGAAGTGCTTTTTCAAAGCTTATCTGCAACTGGGAAAAGGAGGGAACAAGGGGATCTGAACTTACAAAATAGCATGCTGACACACTCTCAGCACTCCAAAAATCCATTCTGTCTCCCTTCACATACACATGACGCACTCCACCCCACCCCCCTCATTTGAAAAGCACGTTGTAGACACTTGAATGCTGGGATAGCTACCCATAATGCACCTCTCCCAATGCCGCTGGAAGTGCCACAAATGTGGCCACACCAGAATGCTTGTAGTTGACTGTGTGGACACACTGGAGCGCTTTCCCTGGAGCGGTCTACGAAGACAGGTTTAACCTAGTCCTCTACAACTGCAAGTGTAACCTAAGCCTTTGTTACTGGTGATGTCAAAAACTGAGATTTTTTGGGAGAACCTAAGGGTGTGAGATTCCCTCAGTCCCTTAGGCTCTTTTGAAAATCCTGACTTAAAAACACCTAACTACATACACTCAGACCGTGTGGACAAACTGGTGGATAAGGTCTGGGTCAGAATCTATTTCATTCTAATCTAGGTTCTATTAGATGCACCAGCAGGTTTATGTAGACTTTAGGCAATGTTTATTCTTTTGGGTGCTTTGGATCAAAAGAAAGGACTTCAGTGGGCCTTGGATCAGCCTACCTTGGATCTGTTACTTGCCTACAATGAAATGGC
This sequence comes from Sternotherus odoratus, assembly GCA_032164245.1. Classification (NCBI taxonomy): domain Eukaryota; kingdom Metazoa; phylum Chordata; order Testudines; family Kinosternidae; genus Sternotherus; species Sternotherus odoratus. The sequence goes on from JAVMKO010000001.1 coordinate 158,912,012, forward strand.
CTTCTGCAGTGGCATATCTTTTGTCAGATAACAATGTGATCTGGAAAGAGTTGCTGAAAAACATTAAGAGCTTCTACCTACTCTGTGGAAACAGTCTTTCTGAGATTGGTTATATCTACCACATCCTGACGTGGTTTAACTTCCCTGCAACCCTTACTCCTCCAAAATATGCAAGGTGTACAAAATGTGAATGACTTATTTCTACAGCTTTTTAAAACACAATGAAACAAACTGAATATTTTTTTTTTACCAACTTCTACTGGTAAAATGGATACCAGAGTTACATATGGTGAACAAAACACTGTAAAAATACTATTAACTGCTTGCTGTGTTTTTTTTACCTTTGATAGTCTCTTCAGTAGATGTAGGTACACTACACATTGTTAGATTTCACATGGAAACCATAGAGAAAACAACAGAGAAAGCAGCTGAGAACAGTCTCAAAATATCTGAGTTATCTGAAGTGTAATTTCTGGTTCTATAACTTGCTTCTATAAAATAATATATGCCTTTATTTTATTTAAAGACTAGCAGCTATCGTTCACCTGCATGGCTGCTGAGATGCTCCCTCTGTGAGAATTTCTTGGAGGAAGAACATTGTTTATTATACAATTAGGTTTTGTTGTCAGGAAATTCCTAGAATGGAAACGCATTTCCTGTTGTCAATAAATTGTAAGAACTCTTAAAAACAACAGCAAGCTCTTCGTTTTCCAGTAAAACATCCACAGCCATTACTGAAAAATTGAAGAGGTCCACAATGGCTGCAGATATACTTTGGTCAATCACTTTGCTTATAGAAAAATTGTTTTTTTTTAATTAGTAGAACCAAGTGATATAAAGTGACATACCAAAGGGAAGATATTTATAAACTGTATAAAATAAGCTACTGTGATATGATGGGTAAGTATGATAAAGTTGTCTAAGGACATACTGTATTAGAGGTAGGTGAAAAGGGGGAGATGATTCTGTAACCTTCAAATATCCCATGATTGTCCATTTACTGGTTTTTCCTCCTCCTTTTTTGCAGACACAGAGGGCTTATAATAATTCTAATGTTTAGTTTCTGCAACATACTACGATCACCCCACTGTCACTTAGAGCAATGTACATCTTCATTTGGTCCAAATAGGCAGATTCTGCCCATAATTTGAGACTGTATGTAAGTACATTGAAGCCTTGGCTTCTGACTGCTAGGTAGACCTAATACTAGTATGTCAACAATGGCTTACTTAGACCTCTTTTTAAGAAGATCATAACCACAGGTTAACATTTTTTTAGTAAGCACTGCTTAAATGCTGATGGTCTCTGAGAGAGAAGACATCCTTTAGCTAGTTTTCCATGCCCATCTCGGCACTGGACAGTCCTGGTATGCCATCCTGTGTCGCATGTTCGAGAACAAGAAAGCCAGGGTCCAGTCACCCACTGTGGCTGTGTGAGCTGTGGTGTTACTTTATTAGTGTTGCTGTTGCTTGTGACATAGTTAGTCATCGGCGTTTGCTTCTTTGGCACAAAGAAACTGTAACGGACATCCACTGCTTTAGTTGGGTCAGTGGCAAGAATCTGTACTATAAGAATCTCCTTTGTGGCAGAATGTCCCATTGCATGCAAGAAATCATCCTTGTGACTCCAGCCACTATAGTTCATGACAGTTCCATTGAGGTCAATGATCGTTTCCGAAGTGGAGATCATGTATTTGCCATTGACAAGATACTCACCATTTTTCCTCTTCAGGGCCAGGTAAGCTGTGAACCTGTTCTGGTCTTTAGACTTGAACTGCCGGACTTTGATGTGAGTTGCCCCTATGGGTATTTTCACTATATCCGTGTAGCCCTTACTGCAAGGAGGAAAGGATCATGTTAAGTAGTGAGAAATAAATGGACATGCTTTGAGGGCCTAATTCAAAGCTCATTGAAGTCAACAGAAAGTCACCTGTTGACTTCAGTTGGATTTGGATCAGGCCTTGAAATCACTCAGCTTGAGACCAATCTCAGTTTGATGCTATCCAATTAATTTTTAACATGTTGTTCATTATATTTTTTTAATTCATTTTTATGTCCTTGAAACAAATTCACTTCACTTTTCAAATGACTTAATCTTTGGTTTCAGTACTAATTTTATATGAGTCAGATTCAAGAAGAATGAACAATAACTGACAGTTTATATATCTGAGCACAGGAGGGGAGATATGAAATTTGAAGCACATTAGGCCTGCCAAGGAAAGCTAAAAAGATATGCATTGGGAGCAGGTAGCCATCCCGTACCGCTGAGTCTCCACAGCAGACCTCACTTCCCACACAGAACATTCATCCCAGTCACCTTCCTATCCCTTCCATCATGCCTCCTCCCCCACTCCCAATGCAGAGCACCTCAGCTCTATCCCCCTTCAAACTGAGTTTTTACCACCTCTGTATTCATTGGTTACAGCTGTTTCATACTGCCTTTGCTATAATGATGATAAAGGAAAGAGTGAGCAAGCTAACAGCTGGCTAAGGTACCTTGGGAACATTTAAAAATAATCTTGATCACTGAGAAAAAAAACTGTGTTTCCTTTGAAACTTCATAAAGCTAAAGGTTAATTGCAAATGTTTAATAAAAGGCATGGCCAAATGCCTAACTCAGATAATTACAGCATCTTTACTTCATTTGTCAACCTACTTGCAAGGTATCTTAATTCAATTCAGATTTAGAAAGAGATGTCTAATTCTTATACTCAAGGTAAACATTCAGAATTGTAGGCTCTCTAGAATATTTAATATCTCAAGAGAGATACAATAAATCTAGAGAAATAATAAATACATCATAAACCTCTAGCTGGACTGTCGACACATTTATTTTCATTTATAAATGTCTGAGAAATAAGCGGATGCTGGAAGTATCACATTTATGTTTGAAAAGGGCAGTGTAATAGCTTTTTAAAGTAAAAGGAAGGTCATGAGAAAATGTGATAAAAATGTAAAAAATGAAGATATCTCACTGGGAGCTAGTTAGCTGACAGGCTGCTATGTATATGAAGTTTTGAGTATTTATGCAAAGACTAAGTAATTGTGCTACTCTAGATTAAATACTTGTATTATTCCATTGTTTTGCTGGATTAACCAATGATTAAAATCAAGTTACATTGCCAGGAGTAATGCAGTACAGATAAAGTCTGTGAATTGCACCATGCACCACTGCAGGAAATAGTTATAAAAATACATCACATATTTACATAAAATACATGTCCAAAAATCTGTGTTAAAAGAATGTTATTAAGGTTAAAAAGTCAAGAGCCCCAAAGTTAGGAAATGTCAGAATTAAGGTTGTTCATGGAAAAAAACAGTATGTGATCATGTAATTAAAGATTGTATCATAATGCAGAGACACAAGATTGCCTAGATAGAAGTTAGAAAATGCCAGAACTAAGACTGAGTGCTTGACTTTGCAACCTTAAAATTCTTTAACATTAAAAAAAAACCTAGAAAATTACATTAAAACTTAAGATGAAAGGCATAAACAAATTCTATTATGAGAAATTTTTATAATGGGAATTATTGGGTAAATTTAATATAAGAGATGTTACTGTTCCCCTTATAAATAGAAAAAAAACAGCGACTGTTTTACTGTGAAGGATATACTGGTTGGACAGAAACTAATAATACCATTAAGATCAATAATAATTCTGTATTTTCTGTGACAAAGATTTTTTTAATGGCGGGTTTTCTTTTAAATTAACTGTTATATTTGTAGTGATGGTGGTAAAACTTTTGATCAACAACTTGCTGTAAATTGTTTTAATTGAATAAAAATTCCATCCTTGGTGGCCAGCATTAATCACAACTGGTCAGCTGCCTGGGTAATAAGGGCACCAAAGGTTGACTGATTTGGTGTCCACAGGTAGAGTGATATACAGACAATGAGATATTAAAGGCAATATGCTTGATTTGAGCACATGATTATAAATGGACATAATGTGCAACCATGCCTCCAGATTGGACGCAACCTAGCAAGGGGCAAGTAATACTGCCAGCCCGCAAACAGAGTTGAACAGTTTTAAGTTCAATTTGTGACTCCATAGGACTCTCACAAGCACATGTCACCTGGAAAATGCACCATACCAGTGCATCACTTGACTGCTCCAGCCCCAACCCTTTCTGATTGGTTCCCCACATAGGGGATATTAACATGGCTCCAGGCCCTCTGGTACATTGATGGTTACAGGTAACTTGCAAAACTATGCCCCTATTCTGGACAACCTTTCTATTGCTGGGACTGCACCCTAGGTTCTCTATCAGAACCTCAGAAGTGAATTGGGCGCAGTGTTTTCCTCTGATTATTACATACCTTGGATAGTGTTAAGAAGCTAGTTTTAAACATCTGAGAAATGCAATAAACTTAGGAAATGAGCCTAACTGGGATGTCTTATATGAATGAAATTAATGAATAGAAGTCTGGCATCCAGTCAGCCTTGTGCCATTACAAGATCTTACAAGTAAGGTTACGATTTAGTCATGGATATTTTTAGTAAAAGTCATGGACAGGTCATGGGCAGTAAACAAAATTTCACAGCCTGTGACCTGTCCATGACTTTTACTAAAAATACCCTTGAATAAAACTTTGGGTGGGGGAGTGCTGCCCGGAGGACCCGTGGCTGCTGGAGTTCCTGGCCATTGGCAGCTATTAAGCCAGCACTCTGGGTGGAGGCAGCCTGCAGAGCTGCCTGGCCACGCCTCTGCCTAGCAGCTGAGCAAGGGGGATGTCGCTGCCCCCCCCCGGGTAAGAGCCACCCAGAGACTGCTTCCCCAGTCCTATGCCCCAACCCCCTCCTCCCTCTGACACCCAGACTCTGCTGCGTGGGGGTGTGGTGGCTCCAGACTGCTCCAGCAGTGGCTGGCGCACCGGGCACAGGGGCTGCCTTAACTGCTCCTGAGCTAGATGTGCCAGCCGCTGCAAAAGTCACAGAGGTCACAGAATCCATGACTTCCATGACCTCTGTGACAAACTTGCAACCTCACTTACAAGCAGTACTTTTATTTCTAACTTAGACACATCTATTCTGTAAGCTTCAATTGCATCTATGATTATAAGAGCCCGCTTAAAAATTCTGCTTGCCCAAAAAGGTACAATTGTTTCCAACCAAAATTATTACCTCTTTTTATTAAAGGTTCCCATGACTTTTGTGCAGCTGGAATTGTCTCCTCCACACACCCCACACTTGTCATACTGGAGCTTTGAACCGATGATGCCATCACAACCAGTTCGAATGCACTTCCCCCGGACACATACTGAATTACTGTACGGCCTACATTCAGTTCCGTCAGTTACCTAGGGAATCAAGTCTTCGTTAGTTAAAACGGTAAAAAAAATAAAAATTTGCTTTTGTGTATTTGATTGGCAAGCATTGCTATTTATTTAGTTCAGCCATAGTATACCTACTGTGAGTTATCTAAAGCTGTACTATAAAGAAGTACTCGGTGTGTTTTTTAAACAGTGCCCTCTACATGTGTTAATTCTAGTTCACACATTTCTGCTAGCTTGGCATTTGGTGTGATTATTAACAGAATACAGTTCTTATTCTGATGCAATCTAACCCCCAGGGCACTCAGGCAGCAGAACCATTAATAAAGGGGCCATAGGCATCTGACATATGGCTCTTCAGTTTACCCTCAGGTACTAAATCAGAAGTTCTGATTTAAGGATGATTTTATGAACAGTGATACTTTGCACTTATAGACAGTCTTTGATCTGATCATCTCAAAGTACCTGATAAAACTTGAATTAATTCAGCCTCAAACATCTAGAGGAAGAAAGGCACATAACTAAGGGATACATAGAAATTACTTCACTCTTGATTCTTCTAAGTCAGAAATAATTAACTCTGATCATAGGTCACATAACAGACCACTGGGTTTAAGTGAGCTATTCTGGATCCATATCAGTGCAGCTTGGAGCAAAATTTAGCAGTCTGCAGTGAGACAAAGCAACTAGAAAGATCCCAATGTGCACTGCCATCTATAAATAGAGAAACCTTTTCACCTACTACTGATATGAAAGTAGTACTGACTGAATTAGCAAACACAATTTCATGCGCATGCACATGTTTAGATGTGGAAAACTATCTCATTTTAGAGGCCAATTCTGGCCCTAACATTCTGGCCAACGCTCCTCTGGAACATATAATTGAACCAAAGGTATTTTTCTCCTTGATACGGTCTAGCTATGGAGCTTTCCAAAATCCCCTTCAGAGCCTGGCACTGCAATTGTCAGTGAAGGTACATTACCTTGGGAGAAAACACGACGTAGTAACCCGTCCCTTTGGCTCGGCAGGTGAGCTTGCACACATCTCCAGGAAGCACTCCAGCATACTTAGGGACCCATTCGACAAACGTTTTAACACCCTTTGCATCAGACTGATAGCCGTTCCTCGCTTCACACTGTTCTTGTCGAAAAGTTTTAGCTGGAGAATTAGCATTCACCGCATTAGCATTTATCATGCTGCAAATATCAGTGTACACAGCTACCTTCTTTGGTCTTGTGATTCCATGTTTAATTCACACCGTTCTTTCCCCTTGCCCCAACACCTGTCAATAGCCTTTGAAAAATCCTCTGAATCTTTTATTTTGGCAATGCTCTCATTACATGATAACCACCTTAATGACAAAACTCTGCTCGTCTGGTTCATTTCCCCAGAGCAGGGCTTCTGTTTATGGAATCCTCCTTGTCACAGGGTCCGGACCGCCCCTGTGGTCTCGGTATTCCCAATGAGGGTCTTACACTTTCTTCAGTGCCTCACCCAAGTGTCCTTTATTTATAATACATGTACGTGGCTCCCGAGTGATTAATAGTGCTCCCCCAGTCCCCAGACAGTTACCCCACTGTCGTAGTTCCCTAACTTCCAGGCTCTCGAAGCACCTTATCTGCAGCCAGGAGACAGAGCTACTGCCTCCTCTTCCCTGCCTGGCCTTCCCCCACTCCCTCCCACTGACCATTAGTCAGCGTTTTTCAAGCCTGGTCAGCTTCCTGCCTCAGCTGTAGCCACTCAGTCCAAGCTCACTCCCTGAGCCTATGCTCCTGAGGGCTTCCAGCTGGGCTGTTCAAGTTGCAGAGGCAGGGGAATGCAGAGGTTTTTACCCCTGCCCTGCCACACTCCTGTCAGTAGCTACCCTCTCTTTTCGAGGTTAATTATGCTTCTAAATTTAAATTGGGTTACAGTGACTTTGATATCACTGGTAGCTAATGTTTCCATGTTGGGGTACATTCAGAGGAAGCTATAATGGACAGCATCTTCTATTTTTTTCTCCTGTGGAGGTTAGTATTTACTATATAACAAGAACAAATGCTGGAACATCAAGCAGCTTTGGCTGCTGCAGAACATACCATTTGCGGGGCAGGGTGCGACGTTGCAGGAGCGATAGATGGCCCTCTTTCCCGTGCAGTATCGCCCGTTGTTTCTAGGAGCTGGGTTGTTGCAGTGACGATAGGCAAACTGAACCCCTCCACCACATGTACGTGAGCACTGTCCCCAAGGGCCCCAGGAACCCCAGTTGCCGTGGTTTGAAGCCTAGAACACATGAAACGGTGGGATGTGAAAAGATGATCCAAACCTGAATGAAGATACTATATCTCAAAAGCACAGATCCTTGTCCCCAAAATGGCAGATGTTTTTCCTCACATTTAAACTGGGGCTCTCCTCATATTAGGATGTGGAATAACTCTGAGAAAATTTTTCACTTGCAGTCATATCCATTTACTGCCCTTGGTCTTCATGTGGGTGGCATGATGTCTGGCAGAGTCCTGGATGTGGGTCAAGGGCAGTATATGGCCTAACTCTGCAGAATCAAATTCTAGCCATTTCACTGTGAACACAGACTTCAATTTCAAGGAGGCCTAATCACATTTCCATTCTTTCTCTGTAATATTTGTTCTGCCAGGCCCAGTTCACTTAGCTCTACTCTGCCTATGCAATATACTTCTATTATTGATCATTGTGATCCCTGAATAATGAAGTAGTACAGTTATATGGCACTGCTTGTGGTAAGGAGATACTGTTCTTCATCATGGGGTCCTTTTGCTAGGTTATCAGTTACATAAATAGCTATGACCTGACCAACCTAAGCAAAATTATGTGACTTTGATTTGTATTTTAGATTTCTCAAGAAATGTGAATGGTGTTCATGGTACCTTTTCCAAAATCACTTTTGTTTTCAAAATGACACTTCACATGCATGCCAGCCGTATCACAGATTGCTAATTAAAATATCTTCCTGAATTATATTGCTATAATCTTCCCCAGTTAAGTGACTGTCTTTAATTTATTCAGCACATAAATAGAAATACAGATTGAATTTCATGACTGTTCTAAGTTTAAGAGGCAAAGGCATGAGCTAGTAAAAGAGAGCATGGCAAAAGGAATGCAGTTAAAGCAACTTCTCAGCCAGTGAGCTAAATGCTGAGAGGCATTGGTATAAGAGAGAGCAGTCAGCTACTGTTTGCAGCTAAGCCTGCCTCTCTACTAACTTGGCTCACTTAAGAGAAAAAACTCTGTGCACAACACACCACTTCCACTGTAATGATACTTCTGAAATGTGTGCATTTTATACCAGGAAGATGGGAATAGGTCATTTGAGAAAATACAGTGATATGAAGAGAGAATGCACTTAGGTGTGTATTATTCTAACATTCCTTAAACATTCTCACAAAGCTCTTTGGAGCATGGACCTTCTTTTAGGATTTGCACTGTTTCTCACACCAGCATTGTGCAACATGAACTTCAAGCCGCTCAAGATTTGCACTAGACAGTTTCCCTGTGTATGGAGAATCAAGGTCTATATTTTAAAATAATGTTTCCAGTTTCCCTACGGTGAAAGCTCCGATACCCTGGGAGAAGAAAATGTGTTCCCGACATTCAGTATTTTTCCTCCCAAAGGTTATCAGAGGTCTCCACCAGCAACAATTTAACTGCATATTAAGTAAAGAAGGAGGCAGTTTTTACTCTATAGACTATGGGCCCTGCCAATGTCCTGTCCCTTTAACACCCATTACAATCAGCACATTGCAGGATCAGGCCTTCAAAGATTTCCCTAGGCTTTGGCCCTTGGAGTAGTAACATACCGAATAATATTTCTTCTTAGTTTTGTCAACACATTTTCCTTGTAGGCAGATCCTTCCTTTCCCACATGGTGTCCCCTCCACAGCAGGTAGCTTCTTGGTCAGACACACCATCTGGCCTTGGCGAACAACTGCACACCACAGGCGAGAGCATACGTCCATGCCAGGACACACTGTGTACTCAGGTCCAAATGCAAGTTTGCACTGACGAATGGCATCGTACGTTTGTCCTGGAAGCTCCTCAGGGCCCAAGATCTGCTTTCGTGGTTGGTCGAGTAAACAGTTCCCTGAAAGAACAATCCAGTTTATTACTCACTTCCTTGTTATCTGTACTATAGGATCTCTAGCTTTCAAGCTAGACAGAGTGATAATGATTATGGACCTGATCCAAACCTTAATGAAACCAATAGAAATACTCCCATTGACTTCAGAGGGCTTTGGATCAGGCACTGTTATTGCAAATGGGTTCTCTATCTGCAGCACTCCAGGGAACAGGTATCAAACTCTTTGTCATGCAATGAGCCCTTCCTCCCTGCCCCCTGCTCCCAAAACTATAAACACTAGGGGTATGTCTTCACTACAGCAGTAGGTCGATTTCCCTTAGGTTGATTTTCTAAAGTTTACTTCTAGTAAGTTCTAGTAAACTTTAGAAAATCGACTTAGTGCGTCCCCACAAAGGACAGCAACTCGACAGTGTCTGTCCTTAAACTTTTTCAGGGGTCGACATAGCCAGCATTGCACTGTGGGTAGGTATCCCACAGTGCCGGGAGTCCCCAGCTGGCATCACCTTTCGGGGCAGCCAGGCACGCTCCCCAGGGGACCAGCCCCAGTCCGAGCAGCTCCGTGGCCCCCGTGCCCACCTGAGCAGGTCCGTGGACCCCCCTGCCTGCCCGAGCAGCCCTGCGCCGGCTCCCCCCCACCCGCCCGAGCAGCTCCGCGGACCCCCGTGCCCACCCGAGCAGCCCCGCGCTGGCTCCCCCCCCCCTGCTCAGGCGGGGGGTCCGGCGCGGGGCTGCTCGGGCGGGGGGAGCCAGCGCGGGGCTGCTCGGGCGGGGGTCCGGTGCGGGGCTGCTCGGGCGGGCGGGGGGGTCCGGTGCGGGGCTGCTTGGGCGGGGGGAGCCGGCGCGGGGCTGCTTGGGCGGGCGGGGGTCCGGCGCGGGGCTGCTCGGGCGGGCGGGGGGCTTAAAGTCCCATGCATCCTCACTAGATCACAATCGACCCAGAGAGAGGTCGATTTCAGCTACTCCTCTCGTTAGGGAGGAGTACAGAAGTCGATTTTAAGGTCTCTTTAAATCGACTTTAAGGGCATGCATGTGAGGACGGGTACAGGCTTAAATCGACTTTAGCTTGCTAAAGTCGACGTTAAGCCCTAGTGGGGACCAGGCCTAGAACACTGAACTGCACTGAGACAATTTGGGACTTGCATTGTGTTTCACTTTATCTGAGTTCCACTCTATTTGTCAATCTGTGACTTGAGGCACAATCAAGAGACATATAAAATAAGCAAAGCCGTCATTTGAATTTTGAGCCAGAACATTTGAAAAGGCAAAGCTTCCAAAGGAAAGCCAGAAAACGCCTGAAAAAATAGATTTGTAGCCAGTGTGGCCCTTTAAGAAAAAAACATCAGTTCAAAGAAAAATATAAGCAGCATATCAAAGGTTATGTTGGTGGTAAATTTGCATTGGGCTTCTCGTAAAGAATCACAGTTAGCCACTTATGGTGCCAATTTGAACAGTTCTATTAATCTTTAAATAAAAAAGAAAATAGATTAAAATATAAGCTAGAACGCTGTTACTTGCAAATGTCAAAAATCTGCCTGGCTCCCTCTCTCTTTAAAAATGCAAAGCCACATTCTTCAAGAGTACTGCTCTAACAAAATTTTTCACACCACTGACAAACTCACATGCTGACATGGGAAACTCAGTATTCACTTTAAACTCTGTCATGTGGTATGAGCATATTTCACTTATCCTCAGCCAGAATAATTTACCACAACCCATCTTGCTTTGCAAGCAACACCAGCACCATCCCTGCCCAATCATGGGTAAAAAAAATGTGTAATATAAATACTTCACAATTACTGTAGCTCACAAAATATGAGAATTCAAGGTCTAGCATCATGTTTCAAGATATAGTTTAGAGGCTTTAAAAAATGAACAACAGGTTTCATTTCCCTCAAGAAAACACATTTACTGCAATTGTTTGCTTTCCCTAAAGACCACTAAGGGCTCTCGACAGCTAAATTCAGCCAAAAATCCTTTCAGCATCATCACTTATTTATTACTGAGAAGATCCGTCTCATTAAGTTTGTTGCTCCATTTGTCCCCTGGTGGCCTTGACTTACCCAACATGTTGATCTTATCTTTAGTCTGGACTATACTGACTTTTTAAAAATGAAAACAAGGTGTGCTCCTTCTAACAAATAACCTGGTGTCCGAAGATAAAAGTCATTAAAAGGACCCAACTGTGAAATTTGTCTTGTAACATAAAATATTAAAGGCATAGTGGAGGGTGAGGGCACAGATGTTTTCTACAAGATGGAGGGACGGGGTTTCTAAAAGGAAAATAACAATTAGCAGCAGTTTCTGTCAAAAACTGTGTTCAGTAAAAATTAAAAAACAGCAAATGTCTGCCCCCGTCACACCACTCCTGCTGATGAAGTTAGCACCATTTTGGGGTGCTGATGAGAAAGACGACGAGCTTGTTAGACTTAGCTGTATTTATTAATATTAGATACACATAGTGCTTTACAAATTCTATTCAGTATTTTAAAACATATGACAAAACACAAAACTGCCATAGTATTTATACTCAAACATTCCTCAGCCCCCAGTGGCTGTCTACACTTGAACTAACCATTGGGTTTTAACATGTGTTTACTGACATGACTGAAAATTCTAATGTAGACAGGATACAATCATTTTAGTTGACACTTGAATTAACCATGACCCAGATAAAATGACTGTGTCCTTCTATACACTCAAATTTTCTGTTCTCTTAGTTAACGTGTTAAAATCCAATTGTTCATTCAAGAATAGACATTCTACATATGAACCCTCATGCCCAGAAAATCAACACACTCAAGTTTTTCCTAACTGGGTGAGGAGTGTATTTCAGAAATGAGTTCTCTTTACTAAAAATGTCCCATCGCCAGCCCTTGCACAAATGTATCTAGGGACTATAAACGTAGGCAGGGTGAGCTTCAGCCAGTTTAACTCTCATCGAAGCCTCTATCTCAGCCAAGATCTGTGAACGCAACCACATTGTGACTAACTGCAAAGTCCAGATCCAATTAAACAAAGATCTAGAATTAAGTATTATTGACATATGATGTCAGTGCAGTCCAAACGATCTCACTATCTCTTCTAGCAGTCCTACACACATGTTGCACAAGAGAGAATGGCATAATAAAACTCTGCATGAGGCAGATGGGCAGTGGTTGTAAACTTCTTGGGACAAAGACTCTCTGTGTCTAGGCTATGTATGGTACTGAACACACTGCCTGCATGCAATAAATAATGACCAAAAATACAGATAATCAGTACAATATGGTACAAAGAAGGTAAAAGCAAATGGAAGGAATTTTCTCCAGTCTTCTGAAGAGTAACCAGACCTTTTCTTCTACAATATCATATTAGTGCCTTAAGTCAAATCTGGGACATAAAGTCAGCAGTTAAATCATGGCTGCAAAAGGACAAGAATGATCCAGTGGTTAGGCTGCTAGCTAGGTGTCAGAAGACCTCGGTTCAATTTGCTGCTCCACCACAGATTTCTTCTGTAACCTTTGACAGGTCACTTAGTCTCTCTGATTCTTTGTCAGTAACATGGGAATGAAGACACATGCTTACTTCAGAGGGGGTGTTGTGAGAATAAACATATTAAAGATTGTGAGATGCCCAAAAACTATGGTAACGGGGCCATAAAAGCACCTTAGATAGATGGGGGAAGGGGGAGGAACTATATGGGAAGGTTAACTAAAGTCTTAGTAAAGAAGTCACCCTTCTTTTATGAAGGCAGCCTACCAATAAGTAAGTCCAGCAATTTGGATTTCATTTCAGTTTCAACATGCTCTAGTTGTCACAGTTAATGGTTGACAAGCTTCTGTCTGTCCAAAGCAAAATACAGTGGTAGTTTACTATGCTCCAAAGAAAAAAAGTAAATCTCTTCTTCTTGTACAATCTCTCCCACGTTAGATTGCACATGACAATGTAAAAGCCAGACACAAACAACTTCAAAGTATATGGAGATACTCTCGCTCAGGGACGCTACAGAGTGTTCTGCAAGGTATCTCCTCCTCTATAGTGTGGCTCCGCACTCATTATGTCTGAATGAATGGGTGGATACCTCTCTCTGCCTGATAGCATTTTGGAGTCACAGTCTTTTCACCTATCTACATGGGGTAATGCAGAAAAGTAATTTGTTCAAAAGAAAATTCTGAGGGAGCCATCCTAAACTTCAGCCACCAGGAGTGGGCCAAGAGAGGAATGGGGTCAATGGGGAAGGGCTGACAAAATTATTTTGGGGAGCCCTGAAAATCTGATGTATCTAGGTCAGCGGTGGGCAACCTGCGGACCATCAGGGTAATCCATTGGTGGGCCGTGAGACAATTTGTGTACTTTGACTGTCTGCAGGCATAGCCGCCCGCAGCTCCCATTGGCTGGGAACGGCGAACTGCGGAGACTGGGAGCTGCAGGAAGGTTGCCCACCACTGATCTAGGTCCTGTTTACTTTTAATACACCCTGGCCTTCAAACTAGCTTCATGATCTAATAGTGTTCAGTGGCTGAAGTGACATATGTATAGCGCATACTGGGGCACTAATCTAAGTGGGAGCTGTTGATCTGTGATTTCAGTGAGCCTGACAAAGAATAAACTAAAAGATTCCCATTCCTTGTACAGCAAATGCCCTTACAACATGGTTATTTAGGGAAATTTAACAAAGACTGTTGGATGGGTTTTTCTGGGAGAGGGGCTTGATTTCATAGGTTACATTTATCTTTTGTCAGTGCAAATCTTTGATTTTAAAAATAGATGGAAGATCCAACCCACAAGGGATACAATAGAATGCAACAAAATGGTTGCAAAATACTTTTTCTCTGTTCAGAAAAGATGTCTCTGAAAGTTCAGGCGATCAAACAATCCAACTGCCCGAGCTTCCACAGGGACTCCAGTAGGATTTTGAAATGAATGGAGTAATGGGAGGCACAAAAGGGGCTGGTAGCTCACATTGTGGAGCAGTTCACGATGGAACTATGGGTGTTAGTGACTAAGTGCTCACGGGGATGAATAAGGGCAACACAACCTGAACCAATCATGTTAAATGAAAGCCAGATTCTGAGAGCCTTCCTCACTATGTGTAGTATGTTACTGTGGGAGAAGTGGCACCAAAATCTTGGGGATGTCTTGTGTGGAAAGGTACTAATTGTGAGAAGAGGATTGGAACAGGGTCCTGAATGATTTGGGGCCCAATCCTGCTCCAAATGAAGAAATGGTATGAGCCTCTTGGGCTTGATTGCCACAACTCCAGTTACTCTCCAGCTCTGATCATGATTCCAGCCACGGGGTAGGGCACAGGGGCTATTCACTGTACACTTCCCTATGCAAGCAAATTGGCAGTGAGGAGAATGGGAGGAGCCCTGTCTTTGCACCCCCATAGAGTAGCTGGCTGGGTTCACAGTATGGGGAGAAAGGGAATGAAGTATCTTACTCTCTCCTCAGAGAATGGTGGGAGGAAAGGGGATAAACCGTGGTTCTCAATCACAGTTCAATCTTTGATCTGCTCCAGGCCTGACACATCTCTGTGATACAGATCTGCTCTTTCACATGTGGAAACTAACCTGTTAAAATTAAAATCAATGCCAAATCAATATGTACCATAAAACAAGACAACCCTAGATTAATGGAGCTCATAAAATTAGGAGAGAAAAAATGAAGTAATTTTCCAGATACAATAATAGGCTAAAGCATTTTGGACAGCCCTGAAATTAGCTAATAAAATATTTACTTTATTCGCTTTAAAAAAAAATCCTCTACTTCTGCACGCATGTGGTACCTTCAATCCATAAGTATATGCAGTTACCATAACAACTTGATCCATTTGCTCAATTACATAATTTTTATCTCAGTATTTTGGAATTTTCATGGTTTGTTTAAAAATTGCAGTTGCTTTGCAAGCATAATGAACAATTTAAAATGTATTTAGGATTATTGATTATGCTTCTTCAGAAAAAGTTTTTTATTAAGTCAAAGTTGCAATAAAATGTTAACATACTATGTTGTATAGTACTTATTCAGGTTGAGGTTAATAATCAAAGACCCTGACTAAAGATTCTGGCATGCTAGCTGAGCCCTTCTCCTCTGAGTATTTGTAAATAGCTACCTCGTTTTGGCAAGAATATTAGTTTTGTCCTGTATAGTAGACTGTAAGATCCCTGGGACTGAGGCTGTCTTTTTGTTAAGTGTGTCAATAGTGCCTAGCACAAAGGAGTCCCTAATTCCTGGCTGGTACCTCTAGACACTAACATGATATAAGAAATACACCTCTATCTCGATATAACACGGACACCGGGAGCAAAAAAATCATTCTGTGGTATAGGTGAAACCGCATTATGTCAAGGTAAAGGAGTTCACAGCCACGTCCCCCGGAGCGCTCCTTTACCGAATTATATCAGAATTTGCCTTATATTGGATCACATTATATCAGGGTAGAGATGTAATAGCAACTAGGAGGAATGAGGCTTCTAAGTGTAGCAATAACCTTTAATGCCCATTTTAATTACTTGATGTTCATGCATCTTTTGGGTAAAATGCTCACTGGACTCTCCTCTTCTCTATTTGGAAACTAAAAGTAATAGTGTGGTTAGCTGAACTTCACCAACATTCCTAGTGAAAACATTACTGACCATAATCCATCTACATTCTATCCATGCTTACCTGGGTTATCAGGATTTTATATGAACAGTTAGCATGCAGTGCAAGCTGGGTGTAAATCTATCTTGCACCAGTATGCTGTATACTAACTGTCCACGTGGATACCACACACTAAACATTCCATAGTGTGCTTTGATCTACACCACTTTGAAACAGGAGTAGATTTACACCTCAGCTTGCCATGTGCTAACTGTTTATACAAACAAGCTCCCAGGCATGCTGTGTAATACCTACTGCTTGCAAGTAGCTGCTTGGTACTGCTCAACAGGAGTAAGGATGGCAGAATCTGGCCCACAATTTTCCTGACAACATAAGAATGGGCTTTCTGTCAACAGTGCGGTCATATATAACGGAGGGTGGGGGATTTATGTTTCTTGCTGTCTTCAGACAGCGGAGGATGCAGACAACCTGCTTCAGACCAATTTTATTATAGTTAAAATTTATATACAACTATATTTAATCCAAGTCCCTTATTACTAATTAATACATTAAATTAAAACAACTAATTAATGTTCACAGCACTCAATTTTGGTTCTGGGATAAATTGCTAAGTGATGGAAAAAGGAGTGAACTTGCAGATACATCATATTTACATGACTTTTCCAGCTAGATTTGCAGACATATCATTTGCTATAGGGCCTATGCGGCAAAGCACTGAATATCTGCAGCTGCCATTGAAGTTAATACTTGTTAATACTCATTAGCCAAATAGGACTATTATAGGGGGGCTGGTTTTGGTTTTTGTCAACTACATGATCTCCTAAGTGACACTTGGCATGCTATATATATATATATAAAAAAAAACAGGAGTTTGCAAAGCTGAGATCTATATCTGACACCAGGTTTAATAAATACATACCATGACCATCATCCAAAAATTCAGTTATGGTTGCTGAAGTGCATTTGGACCAGGGTTTGGAAGCATCAATGCTAGTCAGGATGGAGGACATTAAGCGCTTATCTTCCATGGAGCCAAAGTTCTCCTCGCAGAATTTGGAGTCATCATGGGAAAGCCCAAGCAGGTGTCCTGTAGGAATGCAAGTAGGAATGTAATTACATTATTTCCCAGTGGATAGGATTTTAGCAGGTGAAGTGTATATTCAGAGTGGGATGCATCAATCTGAAATGACAGTGTGAAGATGGCCACTTTTAAGCTTCCCATTGGTCAGATTCTCAGCTTGAAGTCAATAGAGTTCGGCTGATTTACACCAGTTGAGACATAAATGGAGCAATGCTGAGCAACTGAAGATCTGGTCCTTATTGTTTGCAGGATCAGGGACAAAAGGTGTAATAAGGAGGACAAACAATGATCTCTACAAATACATTGGTATTCTGTGACTGACTGGTCAGGAGGGTGCTTAAGATGAATATCTCTGAGTGTGTTCAAATACCAGATTTACTCAGTTGCTAAATTTAGCAACAACATCTACTTCTCTCAGTCTCAGGGAAGCAAAGTGCTTGTTTTATTCATTCAAATACATTTTGTATTTCAAGAAAACATATAATGTATTCCTACATTCTGCGGCATAAATGTTTGACAGAATTTAGCTATACAACTCTCTTTAAATTTAATTAGTCTCATATAGTTAAAACCTGTACATTGCAATGAAAATTGATCCCCAATACTATCTGTTATATGTGATATTATGTGGTAATACAATGTAAATAACAATCCTATATAACAGTATGTTTGCACTCATTCAACATTACTGTAATAAGATATTAAATCAAATATTTATATGTAATGAATATCTAATTATAGACTTGTGATATCTATGACATGTAGGCATTGTTTTTTTCTCTGTACATATGAATATTTTCTTTTGGGGATATTTAATATGTATGAGCCATATTCTGCTACTCTCACTCTGCAATAAGTTAGTATTCATGTTTTAGTGTGGTCAATTCTGGCCTTATGTTACTATTGAAACACCCCATGCAAACACCAGTTTAAAAGAGTTGACAATTTTTTTTTGTTTAAGGCAACTTGATGAATAAAACTTAGTGGCAATATTATTATTTTGAAGAGATATGTCTCTTAGAGAGAGCGATTGAATAATCAATGTGCCATTGATAACCTATATTACAAATTCTATGATGTTACAGACTGATAGCTTAGCGGATCAACAACTAATTTAACAATGAAGGCTCTATGATGTTCTGCTTCTGACTTTGCCAAAAGCCCTGGAAGCCTTTACTCAAACAATGAACTTCTTCAAGAAACTTGAAGACTGTGCTTCATTTCGCTGTCTCATCATATGATGTTATCAGCTCACAGTATTTGTATCATATTAATGAAATGAACGGCAGGCACCAGGGTGTATTCAATGTCTGAAAAGAACTCTAGGCACAATCCAACTGACATATTAATAAAGGCCGACTCACATAAGCCTCTTAGCCACTGTAACTAGAACTGCTTTGTGCTGACTTGTTAAATCACTGCCTCGTAACAAATTTACACCGTTAATTCCCACAACTCTGCTGACATGTTACAGGAGCGTTGGTCAGTTTCTAATGAGAATGACTGGCTATTACTGTGACTAAAGCTAAATGAACTTGTTGATGTATTGATGATATATATTTCCAATCAAAATAATAAGAGTATTAACACAAAAAATAATGAATAATCGCCCAACAGCCATGAGAATGCTATGCTGATGAGATCTAACAGCATAATGGATGTCAGCTTTAAAGGCTCAAAAACAATTGACAGATGTCTAACTATCAAAGTCATTAGAAGGCACTAAGGTTGCATTAATTACTTCCAGGATGGTGTGTTTGTGAAATAAGGCATTCAAATCCCATTCAAACAAGAGGAGATGCATTTCTAAGACTTTGGGCATTGTGCTAATATTTGCCATTAAGTGCCTATAAATATGATTACCACAGAAAGGGATACATAACATTACATGGCATACGCTATACATTAAGTATTTGGATATGGATAGTTATTGAGAGTAAATCAGCAAGTCAACAATAAAAAGAGAAGACCCACTGAAGTTAATATTAAGCATCAGTGAGGTTAGATAAAAAAATTATGTATATATTTTTATATATTCCCCAGTATGTTCCAAGGAAACATAGCTGGAGCACCACAAAGCTGGCCCTATAAATATATGCCATCTGCTCATGTAGTCCAATTACTACCCAACAAAATTGATGGTGACCTAAGTCACCCAATGGACTACTAAACTTTTCATAATTGCAAGTGCTTTAGTGAATCAATGTTTCACATTGTCCACTGGAACTATTCAAAATTGATACCTGTGTAACTGAGAGCAGAATCTGATGCTAATCCAGATTTACATCAACGTAACTGACAATAGAATTTGGCCTATTGTTTTAGGAGCAATATAGCCTCCTGTTATTTTTTCATTTAAGAATACAGTATTGCAAAACTCGGTACTATAATTCATGAATGATATTGTTGCTGCTTGGGAAACTATTAATCACCTTTAGTTTAGATCTTACAGGGTTTCCTATCTCAGAGTAAAAGGCTCAGATGATTTTAGAGCTTGTTCGTACTGCTACAATTTTATCAACTAAAGCAAATTTAGAGAATGAAGAATCAATGTTTCTTGCACATTAAAAAAAGGGAGAAATTAATTCCATCAGAAAACAATTTTAGTAGCTTACTGATTTCTGAGATAGTACATTTGAAATTACAATTTAAATGGGCAAGACAAAAAAAAGGAGCGGCTAAAAGGTAGAATTAGTATCCTCATTGTACTGATAGGGAACAGGCATTACTATTCCCTCTTGCCACGTGTACCTTCAAAAGTTAGGGAATGCCCGAATTAAGGTTACACATGCAACCTATAGCAGGCAAAACCCTACTGAAAACTGAAAACTACAGGTAAGAGGAGAAACCTTGTAAAAATAGTCTTCTAAACAAGAGTTTTTATAGATGGTGTCAACTGCAGCATGACACTAGTTTGTACTACTATGAACTTCAAGTCAAGAAAGAATAATAATAATACTAAAAAAGGCTCCCAACAGCTGTTTGACAATGACTGAATCAGACTGAGTTAGTAGATGATCTTATGTTTTTTTACTTAAT
Organism: Sternotherus odoratus; assembly: GCA_032164245.1. Lineage (NCBI taxonomy): Eukaryota > Metazoa > Chordata > Testudines > Kinosternidae > Sternotherus > Sternotherus odoratus. The sequence goes on from JAVMKO010000001.1 coordinate 158,932,085, forward strand.
GAAGCATCTTCCTGGCGTTGACAGTTCCCACTGAGTGAAAATGACACAATATCATTTTCCCAGAAGGATGGTTTTTAGTTATGTTATGCTGCAGGAATGCACAAAAGGGTAAAAGAAACAGAGAGTCGATATGCAAGATTACCCCTGGTGCATGCTAGTCTTCTTACACATTAAATTGTTCTCTTCCAAAATAGCAAAAGAGAACTTAAACAACCTCATTCATCCTTCTGTTTTGAAGTTAGGGAAGGACTGCTTATTTTCCAAACTATTAAAAGCAACATTAGAACAATATAAGGACTTGGTCCCAGGAAATGCTGAATGCCCTTTGTCAATGTGCTCAGTTCCCTCAAAACCTATTGATGTCAATGGGAGAGGATAGCACTCAGCACCATGGAGAAATTCTTAGCACATCATAGGATTGGGGCCTACATTCTCAGCTGGACACACAGAATCTTGCAGAAAAATGAGAATACTCCTACGGGACTGTCACAAACCCACCAAAGCCTAAATTCTCTCTAAAAACCAGTACACAATAGGCCTGATTCTCAGTTATATCACAATTCCTTTACTGCACTCTGGCAGGACAAAGGGGAGCAGAGGGTCTCTCTGACCAGCATAGAGCTGACATAAAGGGCTTTGTGCTAGCCTTGCTCACAGCACCTGGCATAAAAAGTTGCTTTGGGGCACATATAGGGTGTGTTGGGAGCTCTGACCAGAACATTCTGGCTGTTCCCTTCATCCCAGGGACTGTGAAAGCAGAACAGCGCTCCGAGTCTGCTCTAATACATCCTGGGGATCAAGAAGATCCCAAGTGGGCGCCTCTACATAGGGAGTACAAAGGTAGCTTCAAACCACTTTTATTCCCCATCTCTGTCCCAAGCACAAGAACAGAGTAAATGAGAATTGGGCCCAACATACAGCATGTAAATTACAATGTAAAATGTAATCAAAGATCCAAAATGTTGTTTGGGGAGTAAAGTCTGTTAAGGGTATACATTATAGTTTAGTCCCTGGATTAAACAGCATGTTAAAATATAGTCCCTAAACTAAATTTGACCATTGGACATATGTGATGACAGAGCACGCTAAAAATGTTATAAACATTATAATTTGTTTACTTTGGGAAGCTCAGCTCAGATGAAGCATCTGTTCAGTGAGGTCATGCCTTTCACCTCATTTTCCAGCTGGGATGATGGAGATACAAGAATGTCAAGAGACTTGCCCAAGGTTCCACAATGAGTCAGTAGATCACATGGGATTAGAGTCCAGTGATCTCCTGGCTCAGAGGTTTTTGCTCTAATCACCAGTCCATACATTTTGGATAATCACTTTTTTCCACTTCCATGCAGCGACTCATTTAGAATAAAAACAATTTGTTTACATTGGTCTTTATGAAGAGCTTTATATAAAAACTGATAACCCTTAGGAATAGTGATTTACAAAGTTCTGTTGTTATAAAGGTATTTTGAATTGTAGAAACACAACAAAATTCATTCTGAGAATCTAAAAATGTGCTTTCCCTTCTATTTCCATTTGAATCTTCATTTTCTTTGACTGGTATTCTTCAATTATGATAAAAAAAATGCTTTTAATTTAAATCTTCAGCCCAGAGGCAATATTAAAATCTCATAGTTAATAAATCTCTGGATCACTGACCTGAACCTTAATGATTGCATTAAAGTTCAGTGCAATAGTAAAGTGGTTCTCAAAGTTTTTTGGCCACGGCCCCTTTCCGCGGTGCGGCATCCGCTCACAGCCCCCTGGGGTATATCCGCTGAAATGCCGCTGACAGAAAGCTTCCGCTTTCTGCGGTGGCATTTCGGCAGTTCAAAAATAGACCATCGAGTTCAGTGGTCTCCTGGGTGGGATCGGTGCCGGGGTCTTGCACACCCCCAGGAGTGCGCACACCCCACTTTGAAGACCACTGCAGTAGTAGACAAAAACAGAAAACAACACACAGCTAAAAGGGACTAGTCTTACAGACCTCACATAGACAGAACTCCCACCAGTCACGTATCATAACAGGCTTCAATGGGAGTTCGCATATACATTCAGTCCAGGATCTACCTCAGGATCTGCTGGTGTTGACCATAATGGAGCACATGGGTGGCAGAAAGGTCACCGAGGAATGGTTCAGGAGAAGAAAACAACTGCCATCTTGCCTCCACGGCGGTGGGCGGGGAAGGTAAAAAAGTAGCTCATCCCAAAAAATATTTAGCATTGCCTTGGAAGAAGGCATGGCCAGGGGATGTGCTGATTAAGCACATTCTCTCAGAAGCCTCCGTCAGCAGGATTCCTGTGCCTTAAATCTGTTTCGCCCAGCCCAAATTTTGAGGAACACCACATGAATACCCTTATGAGACACAAGGAGATTAGATATTGCAGGAATGTATAAATTATATCTCCCTGTGCCAGGTTCATTGGTTCTCTGACTACAACATGAGGACTACGGGGATCAGGACCACAATGTTTATCTTCTTTTAAAGCACTACCAGAATATTAATTTTTTTTTGCTCTCCTCTAGAACATGAAAGGCTATGGGGTCGGACACACATGCTCAACATACCCTTTTACTGATAATAATGATCATGTTGAAACATCAGGAAAAACCTGGTTTCATTCCCACTTCCCTTCATATGGCTGGGACATTGGTATTTGACTCTGTGGCTTTAATTTATGATGTTTTAAGATCCACTGCAGCTTATCAAAACACAGCCTTGTTTAATCTAATCATGTATGAGGGTATATTCCTACCTAGATCAGCACAACTCCTGAAAACCTCTAACCACAGCAGCAAAACTCGGCAGTGAGGCTGTTGTGTCTGAGCCATTTCCAAAGTCTCTGGCTGAACATTTTGCTCTGATTTTGGATCCTCTCACTTCTTCACAATCACTTCACAGCCTTCACTAAAGCAAGGAACTTAACAGGCTTAAAAACAAGCACCAGGGAAAGAAAAGCTTACGCATGTTCAGAAATTGAGGGTTCAGGTATTCTAAATCAAATCCACCTCCTTCCGCCATCCCACCTTCCACACCCACCTATAGCCAATTACAAACTGGCCCAGCTTCAGGAAAAGGGTTATTTTTAAGCCCCGTGTGTGCAGCAGGTGGAAAAATTATCATCATTACAAGTTAATAAAAATATTTCTGGATGAGCCAAGATTTTTTAGTAAAAATTTAACCTGGCATTAACTACAAACCTTTTGTACAGCTCGTGTTTGTATTTTGAAACAGTAGCTGAAGTCTCTGCCCTGCTCTTTACCTCTCACCAGGACTTAGTGTTGAGGGCTCAACATGTTTCTGAGCTTTTAACCCAGATGCTTTGGTAGCATCAAAAGTTAAAATGGAAGCTTGGAAAAGAAGATACAAAAAGAATGTATTAAGTAATTCTTCCCATGGATACCATCAGAGAAGATTTGGATGAATTGTAGTCTCTTGATTTTAGAAAGGAACTCAGCCTCATTATAGTCACCTGGATATTTGCCCAAACTTTATCTTTCACATGGAAAGAGTAAGATGAAAGTTAGACATTCTTCACCATTGTTTCTCATGATATGAGATTCTGTGCCCTTGGCAATGTATCCCCTTCGGATGGAAGGACTACAAAAGATTTGTTCCTATCTAGCTTATGGCTTTTTCTTATCTGTTTTACCTTGACAGCTCTAAACTAAAAGGACTACATGTTCATCAGTTAAAACAAAAAGTTACTGTGATTTTAGTTACATTTCGTGCATCTACCAAATGACACAAATGTTAAAACACTGACATAGACAAAGAAAATGACAACTTTTCTCTGCTTACTCACGTATCTGTCATATAGTATAATTTATCTGTGAGTAAAAGTGGTGCTCAGATATCAAGCAAAACTCACATTGACTTCAAAGTCTTGTGGAGAAAGGTCAGAGTCACAAAGTTTGCATGGAGAGTTTAAACATGCCTATTTCAGTGTGAGGGAGGTTCAGCTCCAGGTTCTTGGTTTGGCCTTTATGGAGATAAGAGACAACTATCAAATTTACAGCTGAGGCCAAGTATTGCACCTGCCCTCAAGACTTTTATCATTTTTGCATCTGGGGTTTTGGTTAGTGTCTTTCCTAAGTAAGGACAGCAATACCATTGTTTTTATATTGACCTCAAAAATATGTTTGCAGTATTAACAATATTTGCACTTGCAACTATAAACTGGGTTCTCACAAAATGGGAGCACATGCTAACGTATACTATAGGATGTTGACACAGAGAAAAAGTTGCAGTATTAAACATGTTATTCCCAAATTGTAGCTTCCATACAGCTCTATAATGTCATGACTGTACCTATCTGTTGAAAGTGGAGAGGAGGAATTATAGGAAAAAGGATGAAATTAATGAACAAACAGGAGCTTAATTAGATCAGTGTTGCAAATGTCAAGTTACATTCTAAAAATAAAACACTGGGAAGAGCATACGTGAGCCACTTTACTCAGGAGGCTACAGAAAGCAGTGATCACATTCAGAGAATTAGGCAATTTTCAAAAGGCCAAATGAATGTTAAGATTCCTAGCAGAGAGACTGATGTTATCCGGTATCACTGCTTACCAAAGTTGTCTTCTACAAAGTTGATATAAAGAACAATGAAATGTTCAATTGGAGCCTCACCTGGTGAGTTTCTATGCACGTGTAATTCTCCAGGAAGTAAACAGGAGTTTTGTATGCTGTTTTGTGGTGAAGACAGTGGACTGGGATGCAGGTGATGTAGACTGGATTCCTGGGTCTGTCGCAGGATTCCTCTGTAACTTTGGGCAGATCACTGGTTCTCTGTTTGCCTAAGCTCTCACTTGTGGAATGGGGGTAATACGGTGTCCTTTCTCCTAGCCTTTGCCAATCTTATTTCTTTAGACTGTAAACTCATTGAGGCAGGGGCTGTCTCCAATTATGTGTAGGAACAAAATTTAGTACATTGGGGTCCTGAAGACTCAGCTGGGGTTTCTAGATGCAGCAGTAATATAAACAGCAACACCACCAACAAGAAGTGATTACTAAATTGACAAGTGTAATACTGAAAATTAAAGGATGTCTGGCAACTCTGGGTCATGTCAAAAGCCACATTCTGATTGGCTGCTTGAGCCTTTTAATGGCATCATGCCCATGCACCTCGAGAGGGCACATCTGGGACTTTCACAGCGTTAGAGGTGAAATTTCTCTCTCACATTTCTATGGTCCCCACTACCATGGTACCTAAGCACATCACAATTTTTGATGTGCTTATCCTCTGTGAGGTGGCAAGTACTTTTACCCCCATTCTAAAGTGGGGGAACGGAGGGAAAAGTAAGTGAATTGCTTTAGGTGACAAAAGAAATCTGTGGCAGAGCAGGGAATTTCACTCATGTCTTCTAAGTCCCAGGTTAAAGCCCTAAACTCTGGACCACACTTCCCTAAGGGGAAGGACAAAAAAGATGCAACTGTTAGGAAACAACCCAGTAAAATAGATCCAAAGTAATAGGGAAAAGTTATTTACAGAACTCCTTCCTACATGTATTTGTTCACTTTCCTACTAGGAACCAGGAAGAAGGATACATTGCATAACCACTCCTAGAATGGTCTTATTTTTAAAATTGAAAGGTAAAGATAAATCCCAATCAGGGTGTGCCTGAGTAACCTATTGGTGACCTTTTCATGTTGTTTAAGGTATTAGACCTTTGGCCTCATACTTTCCAATACACCTGTGATGTCCATCTGCTTCATATTAGTATGCGACCTATGGGTTTATGGTTATAATTAACCTACCTTTACAGTTGCTAATGTTATCAACCACATGAATAGTATCATCCCAATTACACATCCAATGCATATTTTAATACAGGAAAATTAGTACATATATGTTTACCATCTTTACAGGTTATGTTTAAAAGTACAGCCCATACCTGCTGCTTGCTTTTACTTGTGGCATAAACTGGATTAATGCCTTCAAACGTATGCGCTTCCATAAATACTGTTTTTGATGCATCATCCTTAGCATGAAGAATGTTGTACCTGATTCTCCTTCACCATACGCCTTTTTTATGTGCGTCTAACTTCACTGGGCTCAGTTAAATTATTCCTGTTTTACACCAGTGTAAGTAGGAGCCCAATTTTGCTGAGTCACCTGCTATGAAACCTTCTCCAAGTCTAACAGGGAATGCCTCACCCTCCCTGATTAAAGATAACAAGCTGGTTCAGCCTGATTGGACTAACCTAGTTATCTCCAACCTGGTTCTTGCCTACTTATTGATACCTGCCCCTGGACACTTCCACTGCATGCATCCGACGAAGTGGGTATTAGCCCACGAAAGCTTATGCTTCAATACTTTAGTTAGTCTTTAAGGTGCCACAGACTCTTTGTCACTTCTGCAATTCCAGACTAACACGGCTACCTCTCTGATTCAAGTCCAACTTACTGTCTTCTAACCAGTGCTCTATAAGCATTATTTCAAGAGTCCACCAGTTTGTTTCTGCTTTCATGTTAATAGTCCTCTGTTGATTTCACCTGTCATTGCTAGACATTCACATTCTGTCTTTCGAAAACCACTGAGCAAAATTCACCTATTTTCTCTTTTAGGGGTAAATCCAAACCCGATGTATGTGGGTCTGAAAGTCCTGCTGGTAGCAGAACCACTGAGGTTCCATGCTGTATCAGACAGATGAATCCCCTTCTGTCCCCCTATGCATTTACCCAGCCCCATCCTGTGTACTTGGGTTGCACACACAGCTGTGGATTTGATCCTTATTTCGTTGATCTTCCTAAGAGAGGACACAATCCTGCAAAAAGTCCAGCACCTTCTGTGAGGTGGTAGGTGCCTTCAAATCCTGCTGAATTCAGTACAAAGTAAGGGTGTACAACAATTCACAGAATCAGTTAATTAGTTATCACATTTGGTTTCTCATGTTATAACACATAACAAATCCATTAATGAACTGTGGACAATTATTTGGATTTGCTTCATAGCTGGCTTGCTTAACCAATCCTGTTAATAGAAAAGAACAGCTAGCTTTGGAATACTTAAAATACCCCTGTCCTGAGGGTGTTTTCTGCTCTGCTAGGTGAATTCCACTGAATAACTAAGTTACTGTAAAATTAAAGCCACTCCCTTCCTGCAAAAAAAGGGAACTGTAAGACTCCAATATGGTAGGAAGGAATTCAGCCTTCAGCTTAGACACCTCAGGGTTTTTCCCAAAGAGTTTGACTATAGGGTAGTCTCACCACACTTTTATTTTTCTTAACCTTTTCTGTCATCTAAGTACCAGACTAAGCAATGTTAGCATGTTTTTTGCCAGCATGTTTTTTGCCAGCATCGCCCACTTTGTCTCTCTCTCTCACACACACACCTCCCAGCACCTCACGCTTTGGGTAACACACACACACACACACACACAAAGACCATTCTGTGACTGGACACCCCCTCTTTATTAAAATCCTATGGTGAGAAAAACTGACTATTAGTTTCAACAACTTAGAACTAGAGATTTTGTGTGCAGTGCAGTACTTATTTATTCACTAGTTTCAATCCCTGCCTTTTTTACATTTAAAATTATAGCTTTTACAGGTTCATGGTGAACCTCTAGGTAAGAAAGTGGTGGGATTTTTTTTTTTAAAAGAAAAATCTTCTTCCAAATCACTAAAAATAATTCAAGCATGTTTCTATTTTCTTCTCATTGAGTTCAAAGGTATCATATTGCTCATTCATCTCCCGTCTTCTCTTGAATGTATAAGATATTTTAAAATATTATATGAATTTATTGCTGGTGTAAAATATCCACAGAACAGATCTAGTATGAGTGGCAGCAGTGCAAGCTTTATAATTCTCTGTCAGTGTGCATTAACCATTAGCTGGAGGTGCCACCTCCGGAAGTCAGAGGATAATTCAGTCTATATGCTCCTTAATTCCTTGGCCATTCTGCTAAGGGTATCAGGAGGGAATCAGTCAGCTCCAATTTTGAAGGAGGGTTTTGTGATGTGGACTCTCCATGCTGGGAAATGAACTCAGCAAACACATTTCCTAGAGGACTGATGAATAACTATCATACTATCAGATAGTGGCATCTATCTCCAGTGTTTTGAATTCGTGACTTAGAATGGCTTTATCTTCTATTGTAATTCCAGCCCTACTGTTTAAGGACTTTCAGGATCAGGATCCCCTCTGATATCATTTTATAGGTTTCCCTAGAGCAAATGATTTAGCTCAAGCCATCTGTAGTTTCGTTCGATTGTGTCACTGCAAGAGTGCTGGGTTAGTTTCTCCTTATTATTTGAGGGTGTCTGGTGGAGAGGCTAGAACCACTAACACAGGGATCGGCAACGTTGGCACGCGGGACCGCAGGGTAAACACCCTTAGTGGGCCCCGCCACTTTGTTTACCTGCCGTTTCACCGACCGCAGCTCCCACTGGCCACAGTGCTGGCAGCCGCTTCCCGCAGCCCCCATTGGATCGGGACGGCGAACCGCAGCCAGTGGGAGCTGCGGTCGGCGAAACTCCAGGTAAACAAAGTGGCGGGGCCCGCTAAGGGTGCTTACCCTGCAGTCCCACATGCCGATCCCTGTTCTAGAATTTATTGACAATGATGATACTACAGGAGCTGGTATGACAAATGTGCTTCTTAAAAAGCTGTAAGATACCGGAATTGTGATAGCTGACATGAGGGGTCAGGGCTACAATAACAATGCCAACAAGAGAGGAAAGAACAGATGAGTGCAGACACGGATTTGTGAGCTAAACCCTCAATCTCTTTTTGTCCCATGCAGTTCTCATTCATTGAACTTAGTGGTCAGTGATGCAGCATCAGGTTCTAGTGAGTAAAGTAAAGTAATTCAAAGCATCTATGTATTTTTCTCTGCATTACCTCATCAATGACAAATTTTGAAGCAACATCCTCTCTGGCACTAAAACCACCGAGTGCTACACAATGGGAAAGTCAAGTGAAGGCGATAAAGCCTTTCAGACACCAAATTGGGAAGATAGATGATGTCATAGTTGCCATTATGGAGGATAATGCTATGACAGGAACTGTTCATGGGAATACAGTGGCAGAGGGAAATGGAATCACCAGAAACACATAAACTTCTTCAAATTTCTGTGTGGCTTAGTGTTGTGGCATGACATACTGTTTGAAATAAATGTTGTAAGCAAGAGACTCCAAGGTGTTGACCTTGATATATCTGTAGCATTGGAACAACTGGGCAAAGCAAAGTCATACCTACAGTCTTACTGGGCAGATGAGGGTTTTCAAAACATTCTGAAGAGTGCACAGAAGTTGGCAGAGGAACTTCACACTGAAGCTATTTTCCCACCCATTCAAGAATACAAGAGTCACTGCAGAAGACAACATTTTGATGATGAGGTACGGGATAATCCCATAAGAGACCCCAAACAACAATATAAAGTTGAATTCTTTAACCAGATGCTAGATTGTGCCAATACAGTCAGCTGAAAAACGTTTCATGCAGCTCAAGGAACACAGCAGTATATTCGGGGTGTTGTATGACCTTCCAAAACCCCTCACTACACCTGAAGAAGACCTACACCAGAGCACTAGAGACAGTGTTGACACATGATATTGATGCGAGTGATTTAGGTGATGAACTGAAAGTCCTTTCAAGATACATTTCAGCAGGATCAACTGCAAAGGCTGTTCTGAAATATATGTCCACAAAGATGACGACCACCCTCTTTCCAAATGCTTTTGTTGCTCTGCACATACTTCTAACACTTCCTGTAACAGTTGCCAGTGGAGAATTCACCTTCTCCAAGCTGAAGATAATAAAAACACATCTACTCTCCACAATGACACTGGAGAGGCTTGTCGGCCTTGCAGCCATCTCAATAGAGCATGAGCTTGCCCAGACTGTGGACCTTCAGGAAGCAGTTCAAATCTTTGCAACCAAGAAGGCACGGAAAGCACCACTTTGATTATTCAAACTGATAAAAATGCCAATGTTTACTATGCAGACAAGAAAAGTTACATTTGCTATTCAGGCATTTAAAATTTTTGAACAAGGCTTTTAAGTTGTTAGTTCTCCTGTATTGGGGTCGGTAGCAGAGCAGTACCATGAGAGGAGTAGAACAAGAAAAAGGCAGAATTGAAACCTTTCTAACTTTTGGCCCAAGCGAAACGGCCTTGGGGTGTCATTTGAGCTCACTGCCTCAAGGTGCCAAAATGTTGTGGGCCGGCCCTGATCAGACACAGGAGGAGTTGGCTTGGTTTATGAGAAACACCAGAAGCGAAGGTCTAATTTGGAAAGGGATCTTGCCTGTCCCTGACCCTTTGGTGGAACAACAGAGATTGCGGAGATTGTTTTCTGTTCCCCCATGCTGTCAGTGATGAGGTTAGCTGAGTGAACGATAGGTTTGAGCCTCTAGCAGAAGTGGCCAAATTGAGGGCTGCCATGAACCTCTGAGGAAAGCAAATCTGCCAAAAAGTGCAAGACCCACCAAGGCAGAGGAGGAACTTTGTCACACATGAAAACCATGAGTAAAGCCCAATTGACTTCTGATTGCCACCCTAGGGATATTAGACACAGGACTCTTTTCCCCTACCTGCTAGCTATTTGAAAACTGAACTAGTGCAATGATACTCCCAAAACAAACTTTACTTTGGTTTGGCATGAGGTACAAGGCAATTCAGAAGTTGGCACTGCCTGAAAGGCTCTTGCCTTGTTATTTCCTTCCAAGAATGTTAAAAAAATTATGTTTTCCTTTTCCATTACCGTTCACGCTGCAGAGCTAATAGTTTTTATACAAACAAATCTCCAGAAATCACGATAGTGTGAATGACTGAGGAAAGTGAAGATCTGAAACATAGTGTGGGATCTACTGGTAAATTAAAACTGCTGAAGGTGTCAGCAATCTGTCTCCAGGAATATATGATACCAGATGTAATTTACAGGTATGCAACCCCTCCTCCGTCATTAATGCAGTCTTAAATGCCACCTTCTGAAGGCCACAGTGTAGATTTTTAGTGTAAGTTATTGCCTGCTGGGGATCAGCTGACACATGGTTGAGTGATTTCTGAGACTAAGTCTCGGGCACCTAAATATTAGTTTCAGCTATTTCAGAACTGATTTTAATATTGCATTTCACCATAAAATTGGAATGTTAATAGGGTGAAAATAATATCAACATTTTTCCATTCCATGAAAGCTGATTTCAGTCCACTCAGCAGACAATAAAAAACATACTGACTGAATATTTATAATGATTGCTCCTGAGAGGTCCAGTAAGCATTCTGCAATGTAAGTTACTTCCCACAATATGTATACTAGATGCATATAAACCATAACAGACCTGGCCAATACTTTATCATAAGGGACATGTACTGACATTTTTGGACAGTAGCAGTCCTTGAATTTTCACTTCAACTACTGATTTAAAATGACATTCTCAGAAAGGAAACACCTACTGTGCACCTTCACTTGCCGTCTGATCTCTTATTAGTTAACCCCAAAGTGCATATGTATACAGCTTTAATCCCCAAGTGTACATCTGAACCAGGGGAAATCTGGAATTAATTGTGAAGTATTTTGGTTACTAATGCAGCTGTTACAAGTGTTTGATTTGGCAAGGGAACAGAAAAGGCACTGCATACCAATTTCGTGAGCCACTGTAAAAGCTGCATGGAGGCCGTCATCTTCAATCACTGCACAGCTGCGCTCAGGAGAGCATATGGTCCCAACGTCTGCCATTCCCAGAGTATCACATGAATGATGCCCACATAAATCCTGCCCAGAAAGGGAAAAAAAGTCATTAAAATAAATTTTTACACCCACAGGTAACAACAAGTAGGGTCACCGGCCCTTTGCAAACAACTGAACCCGGATGATAATTCTACTACTTTGGACAGTCATCTAAGGATCTCAGTGCATTTTAAAAGCAGGATGGACCAATCCCACCCCCATGAAAGTCAATGGAAGACCCATACGACCCATAATTAATTATTATGGTGCCTAGAGGCTCCCACTGACATCAGGGTCCCATTGTGCTAGGCACTAGATATATTTATAGTAAGAGACAGTCCCTGCATAGAAGATCTTATAATCTAAATAGATGAAACAGGTAAAGAAAGTGCAGGAAACATATAATCCTCATTCTACAGCTATGGAAGAGAGAGAATGAGCTGACACAGGAAGTCAGTGGCCAAATTAGGAACTGAACCAAGACATCCTGAGTCCTAGTCCAGTGCCTTAGCCCCAAGACCATCATTCCTGTCTAACGAGGCCACTTTTTACCTACACCTAAGGAAATGAGATGGCCTCCAATATATATCGCCTATGCAATATTAAACCTTATAATACATGTAGGAGATAGGTACAGCATGTATTAATTGCCATTTTACAGATGCGGTAATTGAATTGTAAGTGATTTTTTCCCAAGGTCACTGAGAGAGAGAACTGGGTATGAAAACAGATTTCTTGACTTGCAGTTTCCTGTTGTAACCACTAAACTATGCATTCCTATTCCTTAACAGCACTTATAATTAATAATACCTATATTTGCCATCAGTTGATCTCAAAGCACTTCATAGTCTTTAATCTATTTATCCTCACAAGAGGCCTTTGAGGAAGAGCAGTGCTATTATCTCCATTTTATGGATGGGGAGCAGAGGCACAGAGAAACTCAATGACTTGCCCAAGTTCACTCCGGAAGCCTGTGGCAGAGGAGCGAAGTGAATCCAGGTCTTCCAAGTATTAGACTAGTGCCCTGACCATTAAACCTTTCTTTCTGTCCTTTAGATTGTCTAAAAACTATGCTGTCTGCAGTGTAGTTGTAGCCATGTTGGTCCCAGGCTATTAGAAAGACAAGGTGGGTGAGGTCATATCTTTTATTGGACCAACTTCTGTTGGTGAAAGAGACAAGCTTGCAAGCTGCACAGAGCTCTCTCACCAATAAAATGAACAACCAATATTAACTTTTGCAACGCTTCTGCTTTCAGATGGTAGCATTAATGTTACATTGAGTGGACATGCATGTACATATATGGCCTGATGTAAAGGTCAACAGAAAAACTCTCATTGAAATGTCAATGGTCTTTGGATCCGGGCCTTATGTATTTTGCATATATGTGGTCTGCTAAATCTGTCAGAAAGTTTAGCATACTGTAATGTGCAAAATGCAATTAACAGACCCTGTGCAACAGACATAGTCAGATGGCTTAAAGGGAAAATAACAAAATATGCCTATTTCACAGTCCATCTACCACTTACGCATGGTTGGATGAAAGTGCCATTTGATGACACAACTATATTTTCAAATGCATCTGTCAAAGAAATACCTCTGCTTGGTACCTTTTTTCTCTAACATCATTCAGATTCTCTTCCTTCCTTCAAATCTCCATTTAAAATGCACCGCTTCTATCAAGCCTTTGACAATTACAAAACTTGTATGCAGACCAGGTGCAAAGTTTAATGGAGTTTGAGCAGTCTAAGCTACAGCTCAGATGCGGAGGGAGGGAGAGGAAGGTGCACATTGCATCTGGCTACTCCGGCTTTTACACATAGTTTTTATATCAGTATATCTATTTTGTTAAGAGGGTGTGATTTTTTGACCACTATAGTAATATCAGTAAAACCCATAATGTGGATGCTGTTATATGGGTATATAGGTAGGGTGACCAGACAGCAAGTGTGAAAAATCGGTATACCGGTATAGTTAAAGGGGTATAACCTTTGTGTGTAGAACAGCCCTTTAGATTCACTTCTGAATTTTCCTCTGTAAGTTTGTAGATTCATGACCGAGATGTTAACTACAATATTTCACTAAATGAATTCTGCCTGAACATACACATTACTCTTAAATTTCCAAAGTGGTGCACGGGGATTTCACCTGCCACTTCTATTAATGTCAAGACTGCTACATATACAGAAGTTGGTCCAATAAAAGATATTACCTCACATACTTTTTGTTTCACATATATACATGTGGCTTTCAACACACCAGGGCATCTGTATTCAGTAATGCTTTGTTAATATGGACATGTTGCTGACATCACATCAGACTGCATGCTGTGTGCCACCATACAACAGACAGGTTTTCAGAAATTTTGCAACACCACTCAAAAAGTGTATTCTCATCTCGACTAGTTGCCCACAGTACTGTCACCAACAGTGCAAGTCACCAACAAATGTCACTACCGTGCTCATCTTCGTAACATTTGAACTTAGCCAAAATAAAACAGCCTTGAAAGATGTCCCCTATATTTTCTTTAACCCTTTTCCCTATTTTTACAGAACTTCACATAAGGCGATTTGAATCCCAGATGAGCTTCATTAGTTAGTGGTCACAACCAGAAAATCCCAAGGGAGGAGATCAATTACTCTGAAAATGTCATAGCTTTCAAGCCCTGGTGTTCTGAAGATATCTTGCTATTAGGAAGAGGTGTATGTTCCCTCTTAGGGAAGGGATGAAACATGTGATCAGAAATCCCTATATGGGAAAAAGAAGGAGGAATGAAGGGAACAACAGAAATTGTGGATGTAGAGAGCAGACCAATGGGTCCAGTATTTGGTGGTGGTAAAAACTTTGGTCATTTGGGCCATCTAAGTGTGCATCCCTGTGAGGCACTAGGTGCCAGGCAATGTGGAAGAAGATGGGTGTACATTGCAGGCTCAGTCTATGAATTTTGGTAGAGAGATGGGCATGTGAGGTGGGAGGGTAAAAGGGGACCTGTGATGTGGAGACTGGAAGTGCTGTCTGGTGTTGGCTTCTTGGTGCAGAGTAATTATTGGAAGAGTGTGGCTGTGGGTTGCTCTTTTACAATGGATGTAAGTAAAGTCAAACTTGAGTTGGCTCGGTTTTGGAGATTCATATGTACATACTGCCAGCAGTAGTTTATCCTGTTTTTCAATTCTGGGTAACTGTGCATAGTGAATGCTATCATTATCAACATTTACTTAGGCAGATTTTTAGACATGCATTTCCATGCTATTCTCAACTCATGATCTCAATTACTTTTCCTTTCCCCTGTCTCTGCTCAGACTTGACCCGTGTAACTCATTTTACTGTGGTTCTGTATAATGTACACTCTGCATTTTTTAATCCTACCAAGTGATGATTCTGAGACAACTGTTCTGCAATTACATTCATACTCTTTACCTCAATTCGCTACCCATTCCCTAGTTGCTTGGTCTTTTTCAATAGCAAAGATTTTTTAATAATATTATTCCAACCTAGCCTGTTTATACTTCTGCAGATTGAAACTTTTAGGACACATTTTGTCCTGATGTATACACCTGGTCCCATTGACTATTGATGGTTAGTTGTAAGTATCAATAACATTCTTAGCTTCCCTGGGAAGTGTCAGATGCAACCTCAGATGTTCTAAAGTAAAGTTGCTGTGCGTATAGTAAAGGTTTTTATTGCACCTGAAAAGTGTTCTTGCTTAAAATCAGGCCCTGATGTAATGATGTAACCTAATAAATCTGCAGGCTTGCTCAATTTTTCAAACTGCTTCAAAAGCACTAAGCAAGCATGGGCCCATATCATACTTTTAGTTAGTTTCCAAGCATTATTTCCACATAATGTGTGGTTTTCATTTAAAAAGAGTTAGATACCCATTCATATCTATCTAATTTCATCTGACCTTTAGCTCACTTAATTACCTCCAAATAGTGGTGGAAACTTTCAAGAATAAACATTTCTTGCTGTTTCTAAAGAAAGAATTCAGTCTGCCCTTTGATCTAGATTGCAGTAGTTTCAAAATGATGCATCAATAGGAAATGCATTCGCTGTACAGGGGACAATAGATGGTAATCCTAAAGGCTTGGCAAAGTAACGATTTTGGAAAAATGAGTTGTGCATCGTAAGATCAGTAGTTAATTAGACAGCTCTTTAAAGGCCACGTTTTCTCAACATTCTTGAAGTGCATCAAGAAAGTCTGGTCTTTTGCCACCTACATGTGGCATTGTTGTGAATGAAGACAAGTGTGAAGTGTCCCTACTGAGACTGGTAACTAATTTTACTTGAAAACCTTTAATTCTAGTTGTACATCTGAGAACTGGAATAAACCGTTCTGTAACAGATGCAAATTTTGAACCCTGATATTAAATAGTGTCTTACGCTCTAGCTAGATAGACTTTGAGCAAGATTTAACATTTCCCCATATTTCTTCCATTCATAAACCTTGCTCTTCAGTTTTAGCAAACACACTTAATTCTTCATAGTGTAACATCTTTTGCACATTAGAACTGTAAAAGACGTTTCAAAGCATTTGAAAGAGGTTTCTGGACATGCCAGAAAAAAAAGTGCCTCGGGCTATCAATTTGCTAATCTGGCAGACAATTAGAAGTCTGTGCATAATTGTGTTAGGCCAACTTCTTTTTTTTTTGGGGGGGGGGGGGAGGGGAGGAAGTCAACACCAATATTGTGAAATATTGAAACAGTTTGCTCACATCTACTAACACACCCAAAATTACCACATATTATTTTCTCCAATGACATTTCCTACACAAAACATTATATTTATATAAGGTCAATGGAACTGCTCTGCAAGTAAGAGTGACAACAAATGTTGTAATTGCTTAGTGTAATAAGGATCAGTTACACTGGGCATTAAACATCAAAAACCTATGTAGATATACTGCTGGCAATTGGCACAATGACAAAGTGACCTCTGGCTTACTCACAAAGGATAGTAATTTGGATAAACTGTTAAAAAAATAAAACAAAAGAAAAAAGAAAGAAAGAATTGAGAGCCAAAGAAAGCACATTCTCCATTCAATGAAATTATCATCCTATGAGCGGAGATAATCCAATGCTTGCTGTGAAATTTTAACAGCACTGTCAGTTTGATAGTTAAACTAAATCATATAAGCAGGACCCATATAATTGCTATGTGGAAAAGGGAAGGACTGTGGCCTCTGGCTCTAATGTGAACTTTTTTGTTAGAGTCAGGCATGATGGTACTTTCATTGACTATGGTGACCAGTATTTATGAAAGACTTTTTCATGTTCTGGTTGCCTGTATTTGTTATAAGAAGTATCTATTTTAGTTTTCACATGATTCAGGGTGGAATGAAAGGAAAGAAAGAAAATGGGATTTTGTCCAGATGTTTTCGGTAGTTCTCTGGGAGCTTGCATTAAAGTTTAGCTTAGGTCATGAATGATATAGTTTCGGAGAATTTTACACAAGCCCAGATTAAATAATTTGGGACTCTGTGTATTATGAAAATTACCCCATCCTTAAACTATACAGAGCATGTGATATAGATGACAATTGCCCCCCTAGGCAAAACTTCACTGTGCCGCTCCAACCTATAAATTCTTAACAATACACTCTTAACAATGGTATGCCCTTGAAGAGAGGGTCTCAACTGGAGGTGGGGAGTGGTCAAATTTTTGGGGCAGGATGGGGCATGCAGCAAAACCTGTTTGGTTTGGTGGTTGTGGGAGAAGTGGAGGGCCCAAGCCAAGTTCACAATGCCACTCACACAGGTTTGCCCAGCCACTACTCTGTCATGACTGGCCAAATCTGACCGAGTAGTGTTGTGACCTGAAGCAGGGGCTCACAGAACATGCGGGGAGGGTGGTTTGGTGGTTGGGGACCTCCTGAGATGGGTGCTGTAAGATGGTTGGCCCATCCACCCGCTTGGGAAAAAACAATCAGCCACAGCTAACTATTTTAGTTTTCAGCAGAGGCTCTTTTATTCCTTTGCACCACAAAGGCAAAAAATAGTGACAATAAAAAAAAGTGAAAGTCCTGAACTGGACTAGTACTGCAGGGTCCTCTACCACCCAAGGACCTCAAGACCCTCCCTTAGCCTCAGAGGGGAACCACCGGGCCTTCCTGCCCTGTTGCAACCTTCCACTGCTGCTCTGGAAAGTGTCTCATTAAAGCTGCTGCTTGGCTGTATCAGCTGGTTCTCAACACCTGCGGGATGGATTCCCCTTAGGCCAGGGTTTGCTGCTCCCTGACTCTGCAAGCCCTTAAAGGGGCAGATAGTGCTGTGCAAATTCACACTTGTTAATCTGGGCTGATTTTATTGGGTACGTGCTGAGAAAACAATGGTGTTTGTTCAAGTATAGTTTGGAAACTACATCACTCGTGTGTTTGTGTTGTGGCAAATAGTCTGAAATTTACTGTTAGTGTCAATAAGCATTGTCAATATAGCAAATAAATAGTTTCCAGAGTCTAAGCATTAGACCTAAACAAACGAGATTTAAGCAAAACAGACTAAATTAATCCTTTGTGTAACTCCACTAAAGTCAACAAACTTACAAAAAGGGTGAATTTGGCCCAGAAATTTAGAACCATAGTTAGAGACCCAGGCACAAAGTAAACAAATACAATAACAGATCTATGAAGAATGTATTTATCCGCCCTAATGAAAAGTTCTTCAGAATTTAATGGAAAATCATCACCTATTATATTTTTTTAACCATTCTATAGAATTCAAATACCCTACAGGGCCTGGTTCTCTCACAGTGAGCAGTAGTGGCAGAACCAGGGCTATAGAAAGAATATTTTTCTTTATGAAATTGTGTAGGCTTTGAAATAATATCTGTAGAACCCTATCACATTTCTACAAAACCCAGTGATTTAAAAATTTCACTTCTATTAAATTCTATAACACTTTTCCATAACATTGATGACAGAGGAGCAAATCACTGAATTTGTCATACAAGAGATAGGATTAATTGAAACGAATGGATCTGATTTGGTAATCTTTAGGAGAAGCACTAGTTGATATCAATGCATATTGTAGATTCAGGTGAAGAAGAATTTTCACTTAAAAATTTGGGCCAGAGTTTTAAATGCCCATGCATATTATGGGCCCTAGATACTTTTGGAAATCCCACTAGATGTCTAAATACCTTTCAAAGCTTGGCCATTTGTCTATATTAGCTAGAGTTAAACCCAAGTCCCTTGCAAATTATATACTGATCTCTTGTGTTATGCAGCATGGCTCATTTTGAAGCACTTATCAAATCAAATACAGATAACAGATCATCTATCATTGAGCCATAAAGGTCAATTGCTTTTTCTAAATCAGGACTCAGTAGTTCTGCTTAAAAACAGATTGCATAGGAACTACCTGTAATTTAAATACTAATAACATACCATTACTGTAATTCTACACTGAGGGAAAGCCCTCAGTCCATTCAGTACTATGAACATTTACGTGCTGATTTGTCTTAAAAAAAAAAAAAGTGAAAGGAAAACAAGAACAAGGAAAGGACCTTGAAAGCACTTTCACATTCAAGCAAGATCAGTGTGTCCTTAAAATATTTTGCTGTGTGTAATGTGAGTTCTGGTACAAGACTCCTTCCAGAATCCAGGTAAGTGTTAGGCTGGAGAGCTATACGGTAACCTGCATGCTTAATGTACACACTGATGATGCATAATGAGTTACTTAAAGTTTGTGAAATGTGTTAGTTTGATAAATGAATTGCCAATATTATTCTGTTGACACACATACGCAAAGTTCAAGGTGGCCTTGGCTAATAAACAGATGG
This sequence comes from Sternotherus odoratus, assembly GCA_032164245.1. NCBI lineage: Eukaryota > Metazoa > Chordata > Testudines > Kinosternidae > Sternotherus > Sternotherus odoratus. The sequence continues at coordinate 158,951,537 of JAVMKO010000001.1, forward strand.
AAAATGTATCTCACACATCTGCTCCATGCCTGAAAAACAAGCCATTTAGAAGAAGACATCTGAATGTACACTTAGCACAGCAGCATTCAGAGCCCATGAAAACATGGAGCCATAGCTTGGCGTCAAGTTGCTAAGCAACCTACTTCATACATTCAAAACACAGTTGTAAAGGTGGGATCCTCACACCAACTGCTGCTTCTTCTCACTGAAAAACAAAACTCTCTGTGTGGGGGAAACCTTTCTTTTAGGTTAAAAAAAACCCTGTTTCTAAGAGCTGTATCTCTTCTGCTTATTGATCCTTTAACCCTTTTTCATGTTTACATTCTGGGGTCTAACTGAGATTCATTTGTAACCTTCCACCACCATGAGATGAAAGCAGTATGGATCTCGGCACATTCCCTTCAAAAACAGTCCAGGAATTCACATAGTAAGAAAATACCTGTGTTTTTTCTCATTAAGCCAAATATACTTCTGATGCAACCTCCAGGAGTTTAAAATACAGGGCCCGGTCCTCAGCTGATGTAAATCAGTGCACAATTCATTAAGTTGAATTGAGCTATGCTGATTTACGTCAACTGAGGATATGTCAAATAATTAATTGTGTCAAAAACCATATACAGTAGACTCTCGATTATCCAGGATGATAGGGAAAAAAATAATTCTGGTTAATAAAATCCTGGATAATCACCATCCATAGGAAATGTGGGGAGTGGGGATTGGTTCACCAGCCATCCTGTGCCGGGGGAAGGGGGTGTTGGTTCACTGGCTGCCCTGTGGCCTGGTAGGGGTTTTTTGTGTGTGTGCTTGGGGCGGCAGCAAAGCCAGAGCCGGCCCTGCGAGTTGCGTGTATTTTTTTTAACATCCTGGTTAATCTACTTCCTGGTTAATCCAATCCTGGATAATCGAGAGTCTACTGTACCAAGCAAACCACAGCCAATGATTTTTCTTGGACATATTTCCGCTTGTTTGGTAACAGTGCAAACTATTTTTCCATATTAAGTCTAATATGTCATATGAATGTTATTAATCATGAAGATCAAACTGAGACTGCAAAATTGTGATATTTTGCTCTTTGCTGTGAAATTTTCATCTAAAATAAATGTTTAGGATCAGATTCTACCACCCTTGGTCCCTTTGAACATGGAGTAACTCACAGAGTAAGATATTATGCAATGCAGTCTAGTCCTTAGTGATCATCTCAATGTTTAGGGCCACCATCTGCCATCTTTATTTGCGTGAAGCACAATTAGTCCCATGGAAATCAATGGGAGTGCTTTCAGAGAAATGTAAGTGTGACAGAATTTGGCCCAGAATCACCATTCAATATTGATGTCTATAATCAAAGACAAGAGCAGCCTGATACAATCAAGCTCAGTTCCTCTCCTTCAGATTGTAATTAGCAAGGTGGCTGTTTCAAAATGAGATCTGATACAGCCTTTAACAAATAGAATGGAGGGGTTTGAACTGCCACAAGAAAGCGCCTGTTGTACAAGTTTGGGATGACAGAGATGGAGCCTAATATTTCAAGTATTTATGGCTATAGAAGTAAGCCAGGCTTTTCCCCTCTCCTTTCCTCTTGAGCACCTCCTTCCAGAAACCATCCAAAGAATCCTTTTGGCAGCCTCCTGTGATGTAGCAAAGCAAGAGAATTTAAACTAACAGAAAGTCCTGCAGTTTTTTTATTATTTTCTTACTGAGGAAAGAAAAAATATCACTGAAAGGGATATTCTTACAGAAGATCATTGCATAAGCTATACCACATGTCTATAGGAGCAGTGCCCCTTAACTTTGCAATTAAGGCACTGATGCAGAGGCTTGCATGGATGAGAATTGTAGTATCGGGTCTTTAATTGATTAGGAGACCAATTTTTCACTATATGGATAGCAAGGTACTACATGCTCCTCACAAACTGAGTTGCACTGAGTTAGTGGGCCTTTGTTTGTGTGTCATATATTTAAATCCTAGTCTTGTACCACAAGTTCTGTACTCCTCTAGGCCTAGTGCCATTTTTTTGTCATGCTGGGAATACCATGTTAAATTACAGCAGCCAAGCAGGGAAGCCATGTGCTCCTTAAAGTGTTAGCTACCAATTCATTCTGTTTTCCTAATCTCAATCGGTCAAATTCATTTTTGGATTAATTTGGTCCAATGGGTGTTATCCGTTCTTTACTGTGACTGTACACAAATGATGAAAGATGCACTACTGTTAACAAGGATATGTGAAACAGACTATGACAGCAATGCAATATCTCAAGTGGAGATGAATTTGCGGATTGTGGTCTAGTCCAGGGATTGGCAACCTTTGGCACACAGCCCATAGGGGAAATCTGCTGGTGGGTCAGACTGGTTTGTTTACCTGCACCGTCTGCAGGTTTGGCTGATCACAGCTCTCACTGGCTGCAGTTCACTGTTCCAGGCCAATGGGGGCTGCGGGAAGTGGCACGGGCCGAGGAATGTGCTGGCCTCCACTTCCTGCAGTCCCCATTGGCCTGGAATGGTGAACCGCAGCTAGCAAAAGCTGAAATCGGCCAAACCTGTGGACGCTGCAGGTAAACAAACTTTCCTGAGCTGCCAGCAGATTTCTCTGATGGACCGCGTGCCAAAGGTTGCCAATCCCTGGTCTAGTTTCTAGTAGTCACGTGTCCAGATTATACAAATTAACACCAGCCCTAACCACTTGCAGTCTCTATTCAGGAGTGGCCCAATTCTGGAATAAACAAAGGCCGGGGAGTGCATTGGCAGATGCACCAGAAAAACTTGCAAAGCACCTGCACTCATTATACCTCGGTTTAGACAGCACCACTCATAAGGTGTGGAGGTTTTTTTTAAAAAAATCATAATGATTCTGTGATGTTGTCAACTAAGCAACTTGTTAGGAGTGACGGTAGGATCCCACACAACTGGGGTTTGCAATCGGCCTTGTTGATGTCCAGAGCAGTGATCTACACAGCAACAGAAACGAGGTTCAGACATCTACCCTGCAGACTGGAGGACTGTAAAGGTGGCTGTCAAAGAAAGGGAAACAACAGAAGAGGAAGGAAAATCAGGCCAGACAAGAAAGGAGGACCATTAACTGCTGAAGAATTGACCAAGCGCCATAGTGGCTTCTCCATCACGGACAATTTTGAAATCAAGATTGGATGTTTTTCTAAAAGCTCTGCTCTAGGAATTATTGCCAGGACATTCTCTATCTAGCCTGTGCTATACAGGTCAGACTAGATCAGTGGTTCTCAAACTTTGTGTATTGGCGACCCCTTTCAAACACTGAGCTTCTGACCGCGATCCCCTCTAGAAATTAAATACATATTTTTGATATTTAATACTGTTAAATACTAAAAGTAAACCTGATTGCTTAAAATAGATTTACCTTTTCTGACTGCTCTTTAAATTAAGACTAAAATACTTTTTTATTGAATTAAAAATAAGTGGAAAAGTTATTTTATTTATCCCTGCATTTTGCATGGCTTCATTGATTCAGCAGACAAAACTTCACCAAAATGACATTGTGGTTTTTCAATACCAGAGGTGATGATACTGGTAAAGCCAAGTTTAATGTAAGACTGGAGATACTTTCTTTTTTAGCAGCTTTAGTAGTACAACTGACCATTATTTTCAGCAGAAAGTTTGCACTTGTATGTATGACTTAATAAAAGTACCTGTTCAGCTGCAAATGTTGTCTCCTTCCCAGGGTCAGTCATAGGCAAAATGGTGCCTGGCCAAACTTCTGTTTGGTGCCTTTTGTTTGGAGGTGGAGCAGCGCTGGAGGTGGCATGGAATTGGGGGTGGAGCTGGGCTGGAGGAGCTTGGTGCCAGCCGCCCACCACAGGGGCTAGATCGGGGCCGGCGCAGCAGCCGCCCACTGGGGGTCGGAGGTGGGGCCAGTAGCCTGCCCCGGGGGAGCCGCAGCCTGCTGTGGGGGTCAGGGTGGGAGCCCGCTCCCCTCCATTGGCACTGGGGTCAGGGCTGGTGCCAGCAGCCCGCTGTGGGGGTTAGGGTTGGATCCGGCAGCCCGCCTCGGGGATCGCGGCTGGAGCCCGCCGCCGGGGTCAGGGCTGGAGCCCGCCGCCGGGGTCAGGGCTGGAGCCCGCCAGCAGGGTCGGAGCCCGCTGCTCAGGTCAGGGGTTGGAGCCCGTGGCCCCCCAGGGTCGGGGATGGAGCATGCTGCCCGCTGGGGTTGGGGCCAGCAGCCCACCAGCGGGATCGGGCTGGAATCGGCAGCGATCGCGGCTGGAATCGCCAGCCTTCCACGTGGGTCGGGTCTGAGCCCGCCTACGTGGATTAGAGCCCGTCACCCACTGGGGTTGGGGAGGGGGCTGGCGGCTCCAGCCACGATCCCCAGGCAGCCCCCTGGCAGCCCCCTGCAGGAGCTGGGTTCCCGGCTGCTGGGGATTGCAGCTCGAGACGCCGGGGATCCCGCAGCGCCAGCGGCCCGTAGCTGGGGTAGGGGCTCGCGACCCCCACAAAAGTGGCCCGTGAACCCTCGAGGGGTTGCGACCCCCACTTTGAGAACCCTGGGACTAGATGATCGCAACGGTCCTGTTGGGCCTTGGAATCTATGACTCTAGAGACCACTGTCCCAGGTTGCTGTTGCCTCCTTGTGCTGAGCCCTGGTTGGGCTGGGCAAAGGGTGCCAGCAGGGCCTCAGGCTACCTACCTCCCGAGTGAAGAGGATGGCGGCGTCGTAGTGCTCCTCGTGCTGGTCCTCCAGCGGGTTGTGCTGGTGCTGCCACTTGCAGAAGTTCTTCAGCGTGGTGGCCGCGTTCTTGTTGACCTCCAGCCCCTTCTCCTTGTCGCCCAGCACCACCACCTTCACCACGGCCAGCCGGATGGGGTTCTCGATGCTGGCGTGCCCGTAGAGCCGGGAGGCGATGGTGGCCAGGGTCAGCAGGTAGTGCTGCAGGCCCTTGCCATACTTCTTGGCCATGGAGCCGTCGGCCACCAGCAGCAGCTCCACCTGGCGGGCTCTGGAGACGGAGCGGCGGCTCCTGCGCCCGGCGCCGGGCGGGGCAAAGGGCCCCGGGGCTAGGACTGCGCTGGTGGCCAGCTGGGGCTGGGCGGGGCGCTCCTGGCCCCCCTGCAGCCCGCCCCTGCCCTCCAGCGGCGGGGCCTGGGAGGAGCCGCGCGTCTCGCAGCTGGGGCGCGGAGGCACCGTCTCGAAGCTGAAATGGTCCCTGCGGAAGAGGTGCGGGAGGCGGGCGGAGCCGGGCCCGTAGATCCGCCGCGGGGCCGCCCCCTGGGCCCGCCGCAAGGGCTGCACCGTGTAGCGGGCGTGTTTGACCGCGAAGTAGCCGTCCAGCCCCCCGCAAAGGTTAAAGACGGCCAGGGACTGGGGGCTGCCGTCCACCGTGCCCCGGTAATAGCAGCGAGCCCAGCCGCGGGGATGCTGCGAAGGGGCCCGCGGACCCACCAGCTCGTCCCGCTCCAGGTCCAAGAGGAACCGGCTGCCCCCCGCGTAGAGGAGGTAGCCCGCCTTGCCGCCCCCGGCGTAGAGCTGGTCAATGCGCTGCACCAGGCCGCGGGGCCGGGGCAGCTGCGGGGGGCCAGAGCGAGGGGACGCTGCTGCTGCAGCTGCTGCTGCTCCGGGAGGCGGCTGGGGTTTATCATAAGCAGGTGCTGCCGTTGTGGCTGGTGGAGCTCCGGGCTCGGCAGCCGCAAAGTGCAACTCCGCAGCCAGCAGCAGGGAAACAAACTTCAGGACCATACTTGTCTCTCTGTAAACAAAAAGGCGCCCGGTGGAGATCAACAGAGGAGCATCAGAGGGGGGAGAAACTCTTCCTAAGGTTGAAGCGAGTGTAAGTGGGAGGAAGAAGAAAAAATGTCAACAAAGGCAGGTCGCGTGTGAACTTTGCGATCCCCTGCAGGGAAGAGGCAGGAGCACATGGAGGAGAGCACCAGGATCCTACAACAACTGCTGCACAGGAGACAAACCAGCGAGGCTCACACCCGGCGAGTGGGGAAGTTTGAGCACTTTCCGCTCTTCTTCCACTTCTCTCTTGTAGTCACCGCAGCATCCTCCTGGGCAGAGGCAGGGGGGAGCCGATACAGCCCGGCACTTTCAGCAGCAAGCGCCTCTCGCCTTCCTTTGCCCCCTTTTGTCCGAAGAGAGGAGGAGAAACACACACGCCAAAAAAAGGGTCGATCGGCTCCGGTGAGACGGTGAAAAACAAAACAAGAATGCCCTGGATTTTGTAAAACACCTTCCCCCTTCCTCGTGCCGGTTGTTATCCCCAGTCTGCCGATGTGAACAAGAGGAGAAGGGAGAGAAATGTGAAGATGAGAGGAGGTGGAACAATGAATTTATAGCGGAATGCCATCCTGCAATGGCAATTTCAACAATTCGTCACTGCAGGCTGCCTCTTAAAGGGAGAGCTTCAAAACCACCACTCCCACACTTCCTTCTCATTTAATCAGACACAGAGAGAAACCGGGGGGGGGGGGGGAGAAAGAGAGAGGGACTGAGAGGGGAGGAGAAAAGGCGAGAGAGGGACTGAGACAGGAAGGCAGGAGAGAGAGGAAGGAGCGAGGGGAGGAGAGAGAGAGAGAGACCGGGAGAAAATGTTTGTTTAAGAGAAACACAAGATTTCCTTTGAATCATTTAAAGCCACAGTGTCGCCTGGAACTGTTTGATATTTCACAACGGATCGGGGTTGACTAAGCTTTGCTCACCTCATGTCCCGCAAGGTTCCTTCCCTACCTTATTGTTGTTTGGGGGTTTGAGTTTTTTTAAGTGGATGAGACAGATTTATGCCTTTTTTAAAAATAGGGATGGGAAGTTTTGGGGGCTTTTAGAAGTGATCCTTTCCACAGAGGGTGTAGGGTACATGATATCACTTGGCTGGGATTGTGCAACCGGCAAAAAGGATGAGTTGCTCTGTTTAACGGGAAAAAGAATCAGCAAGCCGGTGTTTTTCAGTGACTTGTTGCTTGCTTCCTGTATTTACTGTAAGGACACATTGCTGCAGGAGGTTTTCTATGACATTTGACTTTAGGGAGTCTGCTGCGTGGGGAAGTTGGGGAGATTCATGCCTCTCTTCTCTGGGCAGGAACTGCCATATTTACCCCGTCAGAAGAAAATGCAAAAAAGATTTCTCCCTTTGTCCATATGACTGTGATTCTTGTGCACATATGCCTGTCATTATTTCAAGCAAACTGCCATTTAGTCTGGGTGGGCTGTAATTTCCCTCAATTCCCAGGGAGGAGAGAGGGTGGGGAAGAGTTAACACTTACTTTAACCTTTGGAATGCTTTCAGATACTTAGATCATCCCCCACTTCCACACACACATTAACCCCTCTACCCTCCACCCTAGTCTTGGTGCTCCAACAGGGAGGGACACCACAAAGGGAGGATTTCTGAGTTAACTGACAATTTACTTTTTCCTCTGACCACAGCATGTAAAGCGATCCATACCCAGCCAAGGTGAATTGTACAACCGTTCCTCAGAAGGGAAGGAAGAATCAGTATAAGGCCGGGTCTACACCAGGGGCTGGGGAGGGGAGAGGAGGGAGTCGACCTAAGATACTCAACTTCAGCTATTTCTTAGGTCGACTTACATCCTCATGGCGGCGAGTCGACTGCTGCCGCTCCCTCGTTGACTCCACTTCAGCCTCTCGTGGTGGTGGAGTCCCGGAGTTGACGGGGAGAGCACTCGGGGATCAATTTATCATGTCTACACTAGACATGATAAATTGATCCCCGATAGATCGATCCAGGTAGTGTAGATGTACCCTAAGGCAGCTCTCAGAGAATCATAGAAAACTACTACTGAAAGGGACCTCAAGAGGTCATCTAGTCCACCTCCCTTCATTGAAGCAGGATTAAGTACACCTTGACCATCCTTCATGGATGTTCATCTAACCTGTTCCACATGAAGAAAAGGAGGGCACACAGACATAAAAGGGCATTGCTTCTGCTGTTCCCATTCACCTGCCTGAGAAAAGGTCAAATTACACATGTTCGTTTGCAGTAACTCAAAGATAAATCATTGTTGGAAGCAAAGGAGTCTAATATGATGCATTTTCTGTGTGTCTTTGAGGTTCCCCAGAAAAGGACAGATTGCATCAGGAACTTTACAAGGGTTCCAAGAACCCATACTACTTGGCTTTACAGTCTTTGCAAGTTAGGACATCTAGGTGCCATTGCACAAAGGTGTTTAACTTGATGTACTTCAAATAGTCCATGGAAGCTAATGGAACTACTCACAGGAATTATATTTAAGCATGTGTAAATTCTTGCAGGCTCATGACCATATTATCAAGCAATTAAAAGAATGTCAGATTAGGGTTTGAATTCAGCATTCTTGGAGATTCCTTTAAGAATAGAATACTTCTTTAAACAGGGGTCTCAAACATGCGGCCCGGGGGCCACATGCGGCCCGCAAAGCCCTTCCCTGCGGCCCGCCAAGCTTCCTGGCGCCCCCCCTCCCCCCCGGCCCCCCCATAGCAGTTTGCAGGACGGAGGGGCCAGAAGTGGAGGCTTCTCTGCTGCCTGGCTGGGCCGCGCGTGTTTCTAGCTCTGGACTTCCTATATTGCTCTTGCTTTGTTTGCCAAACAGCTGTTGGTGGTGCCTAGCGCTTTCCAGGAGGGAATGGGGAGCTGCGTGCTCAGAGGAGGAGGTGGGGCAGGGGTGGGACCTCTTGGAAGAGGTGGAGTGGGGGCGGAGCCGGGGCAGCAAGGGCAGGGTGTGTGTCAGTGGTGCGGCCCTCGGGCCAGTGCACTAGTCCTCATGGAAGGGGTGGAGTGGGGGCAGAGCCGGGGCAGCGAGGGCAGGGTGTGTGTCAGTGGTGCGGCCCTCGGGCCAGTGCACTAGTCCTCATGCGGCCCTCATGGTCATTTGAGACCCCTGATCTAGACCACAAGTTGACATTTGTAAACCATTTACAACACAAATATTGCCATATAAGTGCTAAGTAATATAACTGACATATCCCTAGTCTTAAATTATATCATTCAATGATTATGGCAGGATGAGAGTTCACAAATGAAAATTTGCGGCCATTCATTTCTCTATACAATCCTTTGTTTTCCTAGAGATACTAGTACTTGGGTTCAATAGTTAATTTCTGATACCTGTTGCTATTTATTTCCTTTTACAGAAATTGCTGGCTATGAAAGGTAGGCTACATTATTAGAGCCCTGCATGGGTACAAAACTTGTATCCGCATCCAATCCGCAAAAATGATCCGCTGATTTCCTCATCTGTGGATACCAATATCTGTGGATATAAAAAACCTCCCAAAAAACAAGGAGTCATTGTAGCACCTTAGAGACTAACAAATTTATTTGGGCATAAGTTTTCATGGGCTAGAACCCATTTTGTTAGATGCATGGAGTGGAAAATACAGGAGCAGGTTCAAATACATGAAAAGAGGTGAGCTGCCTTACCAAGTTTGAGGTCAGTCTAACGAGACAATTCAGTTGACAGAATAATGCCAAGGGAGGAAAAAATAACTTTTGAAGTGGTAATGAGAGTGGCCCATTTCAGACAATTGACAAGAAGATGTGAGTAACAGTAGGGGGAAATTACAAAACCTAAACCTAATTTCCCCAATTCTAATGACCCAACCACTCCCAATCTTTATTCAGGCCTAATCTGATGGTATCCAGTTTGCAAATTAATTCCAGTTCTACAGTTTCATGTTGGAGTCAGCTTTTTAAGTTTTTTTGGTTGAAGAATTGCCACCTGTAGGTCTGTTATTGAGTGACCAGGGAGACTGAAGTGTTCTTCTACTGGTTGTTGAATGTTATGATTCCTGGTATCAGATTTGTGTCCATTTATTCTTTTGCCTAGAGACTATCCGATTTGGCCAAGATACATGGCAGAGAGGCATTGCTGGCCCATGATGGCATATATCACATTGGTAGATGTGCAGGTGAACAAGCCCCTGATGGTGTGACTGATGTGGGTAGGTCCTATGATGATGTCCCTTGAATAGATATGTGGGCAGAGTTGACACCGGGGTTTGCTGCAGGGTTTGGTTTCTGGGTTGGTGGTTTTGTTGTATGGTGTGTAGTTGCTGGTGAATATTGCTTCAGGTTGGAGGGGAGGGGGCTGTCTGTAAGCAAGGACTGGGCTCTTCCCCCAAGGTCTGTGAGAGTAAGAGATCGTCCTTCAGGATAGGTTGTAGATCCTTGATGATGCGCTGCAGAGGTTTAAGTTGGCGGCTAGTGGCATTCTATTACTTTCCTTATTGGGCCTGTCTTGTAGTAGGTGACTTCTGGGTACCCTTCTGTCTCTGACAATCTGTTTCTTCACTTTACCAGATGGGTATTCTAGTTTTACGAATGCTTGATAAAGATCCTGTGTTTGTGTCTGTCTGAGGGATCGGGGCAAATGTGATTGTATCTTAGAGCTTGGCTGTAGACCATGGATTGTGTGATGTGGTCTAGATGAAAGCTGGAGGCATGTAGGTAAGTATATGGGTCAGTAGGTTTTCGGTATAGGGTGATGTTTATACGACCGTCGCTTATTAGCACTGTAGTGTCTAGGAAGTGGACCTCTTGTGTGGATTGGTCCAGGTTGAGGTTGATGGTGGGGTGGAAATTGTTGAAATCTTGGTGGAATTCCTCAAGGAATCAATGTCATCAATGTAGCGTAAGTAGAGTGGGGGTATAAGGGGACAAGAGCTGAGGAAGCGTTCTAAATCAGCCATAAAAATGTTGGCATACTGTGGGGCCATACAGGTGCCCATAGAAGTCCCACTGACTTGAAGGTATAAATTGTCCCCAAATCGGGAAAAATTGTGGGTGAGGACAAAGTCACAAGGTTCAGCTACCAGGTTTACCGTGACCGTATTGGGGATGCTATTCCTGATGGCTTGTAGTCCATCTTTGTGTGATATAAAGCAGATATCCACTCATTTCCAGGGCTTTAGATATAAAATTTGGATCAGCATCCATCCGCAATTGCAAAAATGGTCCGTGGATATCTGCATCCACGTTATCTGTAGATATAAAGTGGATATCTGTGGATATGCGGAGCTATATACATTATGCTTCAGGAATGGCTCATCATTTGAGGTTTCTTGAGCTATTTGCCAAAGCTGGTCAGTATTTTCTGAATTTTGTAATTTTATGAAAAGTTAACATTTTCCTGGTTTTCCCACCTTTCAATTTGACCAGCCACAGAACTGACAGAAATTTTTACATTTTTTAACATTAAAAAGGGGGGAGGGAGGCAGAGAGGAAGATTTTGAGAAAATATTCACAATTTACTTCCTCCCCTTTTTTTGAACATCTTATTTAGTCATGGGTAGACCTAGTCACCCTCAATGAAATCTTTTCATATTTACTTTAGTAGGAGCTGGAACGGGCCCTTGGTACATTTTTAGCACTGGTCTGAACCCTCAAAATACCTTTGAGAGATGGGCTAATGACGAGATGGATAATTTTAAAAAAAGTCACTTGTATAACTAATACAGAACTCTTGTTAATAGTGTGAGTTTTCAATTAAAAGAAATACAGAACTGAAGAGGCCAATATAATATTCTTCCACTTTATAATATAATTCCAACTGCTTTATTATAGCCCAGGAAAAAGAGAAAAATGTTAAAATTATTATTCCAATTGGTTTGTGTTATTCCTTATCCATTCTGTTGCCCTGGATTGTCCTATAGCCAGAGAAACTCCCCCAAATTTTAGCATATAGAAGACACCATTTCTCCCAGAAAGATTCTAGATTCTTCTGAAAGACTCAGGCTTGTAACATACTATTCCATGGAAACAGTATTGGCGAACTCTACAACTTACATTTCAGAATTGTAATGGAAGTTGAATCTGGGCCTCCTCTCTATAAATCACTTAAGATAGTCTTCTTTTCCTCTATATTTTGCTCTCTTAGCCCCTTTTAGTCTTACAGCATTCCCTTTAAACTAGAGAGCCTGGTAGCACATCTCAAGTTGTGGATAGCAATAAATCCTTGTCAAACAGTTCTGACCTGGAAATCACAGGATTGACCTTTCCCAACTGGAAGATACAAGAGCACAAATCCTCAATTAGATCTAAGTAGCTAATCCTCAGTTAACTTAAGCAGTTAAATGCCTTAGACCAATTTCAGCACTGGTTTAAACAGACCAGTCCTATTGATTATAGAGCAGCAGGAGCTGCATACATCAAGGTTGTATCTCACCTTTTGTCTGTTGAGCAAGAAGCTTAGAATCCTTCTGATAAAGTTGTACCAGTAGCATGGGATTTCTGATTAAAGGGGTTTTGCTGCATGGGAAATATTTCACTATGAAGTAACAAACCACAGCATTAATGTATTTTCTCCAATCATTGAACAACTTAGGCTGCCTATATTTCTTGAGAGGACATTTAGATGCTTAATATCAGGGATTCCAAGTCCAGAAAGGACCACTGCGATCATCTAGTCTGACCTATATAACACAGGCCATAGAACTCCCCAAAAATAATTCCTAGAACATATCCTTTAGAAAAAACATCCTTTCTTGATTTTTAAATTGTCAGTAATGGAAAATCCACCACAACCATTAAAAATGTTGATATGATGATAATCCATTTAGCTGCTTTTACCACAGAAGTCTTTCTATAAAATGTCCCTGTTTTCTCACTTTTTGGATTTTCAATCTTATTAACAGAGATGGCCCTGAATGAAAACCATGGACCTGAGGTACCAAAAATAATTTATCATTAATCTGCATATATTTTATTGAATTTATATCTCCAATGGGTCATTTTAAATCTAAGACTGGTGGCACATCTTACCCTGGTGGGCCTTGGCCAAAGGTTGCCGATCCCTGATCTAGCACCTTCTGTAGCTAATTACACTAGTGCAAACACTGCCATTCTGGCTTAATTTTAAATAATTAATTTTGATTATTTGGAGAAGTTATTCCATATTTTGGCTTATTTTTATAATTTTGGATTTAACAGTCATAACAAAAATCAGACAAGTCCTTTAGGAAGGAGAAAAGTACAGATTGATTTCCATCTATGGAAATCTCTCTCCAATGCTGTTTGCTGGAATCTCTTGGTTGTAGTCAAGGCTTAGGGTATGGTTACACTATCCGAAAAATCGGCAGGTAGCACTTGATGTATCGGGGATTGATTTATCATGTCTCATCTAGATGCGATAAATTGATCCCCGAATCAATGCCTGTACTCCACCTCAGCAGGAGGAGTAAGCAGAGTCGCAGGGGGAGTGGCTGTGGTCGACCTGCCGCCGTGGGGATGGCCAGCTAAGTCGACCCAAGGTATTGTGACTTCAGCTACACTATTCGTACAGTTGAAGTTGTGTAATTAGGTCAACGCCCCCCCCCCCCCCCCCGTAGTGTAGCCCAGTGCTTAGTGTAGAGACTTCCTATTCAGCGCAATCTGGACACCACCATTTTAACTACTCTTCTTCATTAATTCTTCCTTGGGAATAAACATTTTTTGATGCTAAGAATAGCTGAGACCCCCTAATTCACTGGGTGAAGACTATTTTAATTATTAATTTGTCTAAAAAATGTAAAACCGACTGTTTTTAGTGCAAAGAATGTCAACCCAGCCCCAGATGTTTCTACAATGGGCTTTTTATAAAATTCAAAAATAATATAATCAGACACACAACATATAAGCAACACTTCGAAAATTTTGCCTTCTACACCCAAACTTGTATGACTACTAGGCTTGTATCCTATCAATTACAACATCCTTTCTACCCACAAGATACCTATATAGAGCCTAATTCTAATCCTTTTCTTCTTCTTAATAAGCTACAGGCAATTATTTGTTGCAATAAAAATCCATCACTGCAGCATATTGATTTGACCAGTGATTTTAACAATCCAAGCATTGTACCTTAATTTTTAGTCCATTTGTTTTAAACATTTCTTATGAAAATGCGTTCAAAACCAATTAAGCAATTTCCATGTAAAGTGCTTACTATGAAAGGAAATATGTTACAAGATCATTTTTCAAACAGTTCTAAGAGATGTGTTTTTGTTTGTTTTGTATTTTAATAAGGACTAGGTGAGTCGAGGTTTGTACTGTAGTGGAATATACATCCTTTCACCTTTAGGTTGCCAGGCTAGGGTTTTCAAAAGCCCCTAAGTCACACAGGAGCACAAGTCCCATTGGTTCTCCTTGGGACTATGCTTCTAAGACAATTAGAAGCATAGTCCTAGTTCTACCACTGGTTTATATTTAGCCTTGCTTGATAGTGACTAAAAATTGTAACCATTAATCGCTGCTAGTTGTTACCATCTGATACTGAAATGGGTTTGTGGGCATGGACCAGTCTCTAGTAAATAAGTAAGTCATCACAACAATTGGCACTGAGCTGCACTCATACTGGCAGTCTCAGCAGACAACCAAAGATTGAATACATCTGGAGATTGAACTAACATCTTCAACTCATCCACCCTGTACGTGGGTGGAGGTAACGGAGAGAAGCTTGCATTCCAGCTGCCTCTGTATTACTTTTTTCTTTTTATAGAGGAAGGACTTCAGCTTCCAAGGCTGCCAGTTCACCATTTTTTGTAGGCCCTGACTTATTTGTAATAGTATTTTAAATTAAAAGACTATATTTGCCTTATAAAGCATTAAGATTGAAATATTAAAGTGGATTAAGTATCATCACAGTGAAGAGCCATACACTGGCACTGATTCATGTTATTTCGTGACCACCACAATTGTCCAATTGTTTCTTTCATGGGATTGAAAAGTGATAGTTAACCACCTGATCTTATTGTAACTGAATTTAGTATTCCAAGATAAACATATTCAGTTACAAGAAGACCAAAAATTTACAGACAGCTGTGACTCAGTAAGGAAAGTTAAGTCTTCTTGATGTGAAACGCTATAGCTTTAAGGGGAAATGTACTTTCTTCTCTATGGTCAATGACATCTTCCTCAGCTACAGCCGTGTGGGAAGCAAAGGAGACGCCTTTGGCTTAGGCCTTATGTTTTTGTAAGTGGTGTGTGTAAGTAACATAGCATGTGTCTAACAGTTTCAGCCGGCTGAAAATTCCATATATGACTTCAGTTTCATTTAGCCTCTAAGGGATAAGGGAACTGGCCTTGTAGGATATGGGGTTCATGCTGAAGTCAGCAAAATTTGTATGGTTTTATTGTTATGTTACAAAGACAGAAGGGTGCTATGAATTTGGCAGCACAAAATAACATTAAAATTAGGAAGTTGAGTTGAGGCCTGGCTGAAAATCAGATTGTTCAGAATATCCAATTTTGGGGGAGGAAAAAAAAAAGTAGTTAGTGTGACTGACTATAAAATTAATCATGCAAAATAGTATCACATCATATAGTATGGCCTTTACTTCCATAACACAGTCCAATTTAATTGACATCCCACACGCCGCATCAAAGGTTCAAATTTCTCACTTTCGGTAGTACAATATTTTGTTCAACATCCAAAGGAACACTCTTTGCTCTGTCTACTCAGAACTGTACAAAAGGGGACTAGTAAAAGAAGACACAAATGACAAAGGGCACGTTCTCTATATTAACCTAGAGCACCTTGGAACAGACGAGGTTCTCTCACCTTCCTACCTGTGATGCAACTGCTGAACTCACAAGCCATAAAATAAAACAAAGAATCATGACTATTGAACCTAATATGAATTTTGTTTAAAACATATGTTGGGTGGAGGTAGCAGTCTGCAGGAAGTATCAGATGCTGCTGCTGGACGCTTATCCTTTTTCTCTGAACAGCAGCAACTTAATGAGAGGAAGGGTAAAATGTTAAATTTTCCTTATAAAAAATGACACTAGTTATAAGGATACATTTTAAGACTACAAGATATGCACATGATGTATTCTACAGCTGTTTCTTCAGCAGACTGGAAGGACTGAAAAACTCTAGAGGCTATTTTGTGTGAGGAGCAGCAGACATTTAATTAATCTCTGCTCCGGAGTTTAACAGCCAAGATGTGGTTTTTGAACATCTCTCTTCTAGTTAACAGAACATCTGTGGCACAAAAAGCAGAACTTAAATAAATCCGAATGGATTTTATAAACTTCCATATTTTTACCATTATTTCCTTAAATGGTTTTCCAAAAATTTGAACATTCAACTCCTTTCCCCCTCATTTGCAAGCTTACCCTTTCAGTTAGTGATATCTCTTAACATTTAAATGGGGCCATGTCACAGCAGAGAGAGTTAAAAACTGATTTAGCTCCAATTAATCCAATAAAAAAAAAAACATCTACCTCACACTGTCTTTCTCCAATGCTGGGGTATATTCTTGAACATACACTAAAGCCACAATACTGGTGCTTTATTTAAAATAAATGTCAAAGGATTTTTAAAACAATGGGGCAGATTCTCAGCTGGTGTGGATTTATGCCAGGTGAGGGTTTGACACCATACATGCAGGACTGTCACCAGCTTTCTTGCCACCCTAGGCGGCGAAGGAAAACAAATTGCCACGGGTGGCCAAATTGGCAAGGAGCAGTTGCTGCCGAAATGCCACCGACGGCGGAAGAGAGGTTGAGCTGCCGCCAAGCCTGCCAATACGCTGCCCCGCAATCCCTGCTATCCTAGGCAACCACCTACTTTTCCTAATGACTAGCACCGGCCCTGCATACATGATATTCCAGTACTGGAGGCTGAAGTATTTTTCTGTTATCAGAGACATAAACTAGAAAATGTGCTTCTCTATACTTCAAAGGTAAAACTGAAGGAGTCATTAACAAGAAATTTAAAACAAAAATTCTATTGCTAGCTCTTACCTGGCAACACACAAAGCACCATTAATCGATTGAGTTCTGGTTGCCATATGCACACATTTTCCATCTGAATTCTGGTTCCCCAAAAACTAGCAGAGAGAGAACTTTGCAGGTCTTCAGAGACAAGATTCAGAGAAGAGCATCCTGAGTTGGCTGAGGTTTGACAAGTATTCATGTAGCTTTTTCTTCCTCCCAGTAGGAGTACAGTAAAACCTCCATTTAACGGACTAATTCAGGCGAGGGGGTGTCCGTTAAATCAAAAAGTCCGTTATTTAATAATAATAAAAAAAAGAGCTGTCGGAGCAGCAGCCCGCCCGCCACAGGGTCAGGGCGACAGCTCCGCAGCCCGCCCGCTGCCTGGACCCGGGCGGGAGCCAGCAGCCAGCCCGCCCGCTGTCTGGACCCGGGCGGCAGCCGGGAGCCGGCAGCCAGCCCGCCAGAAATGGATCAGGAATGCATCAGACTTGCTCAGAAATTTTGTCCGTTGCATCCGAAGTCCGTTAAATCGAGGTCCGTTAAATCGAGGGTTTACTGTATCTCTAATATGTACTGGGCTTGGTGGGAGATGAAAGGAACCACGCTAGTCAGAACACCGATGCTCTGTGATGTTGCTTCTGCTGCTAATGTGTTCTCATTTTGGTGCTATTTCCATGTTGGTCCTGAATTTGGTGCAAGGGTTTTTTGTTTGGTTCTACCTTACAACCCAATGTGAGCAGACAATTGCAGATGAGAATCAGAAGACAAATATATAGAGACAACAAGGGCAGAGTACCAGTTGAATGCTGAAGTATGAATATTCCTTTTCTGTTACAAAAGTTTCTGAGATTTTACAAACTATTCAGATGATAAAAACAAACAAATGAAGTCTTGCTCTGTATATATTTTATTGTTGTCAATAGTGAAAATCATAGACCTTAATGATAACTTTCATGTTTATGCAAATGACCAGAAAGTATATGCACCATTCAAATCTCAAATCCTTATTTTGAGGGCTTAAATGGAACTCAAGAGTTGTATATGGCTTAATCTGGCCTGTGCACCACGATAAAATTCCCCTAAAAGGAGAGACAAAGCATGTCTCATCACAGCTGCAATATTCATTTCTGGAATGCACCCAACTGGTGTTATCCAAGCTACTACAGACAAGGAGTTTGAGATTTTCCAGTTCCTAATGATTATACAGTAAATTGGAGTCAGTTGGCTATTTTCCACTGAGAGCGAAACTCTCTTTGTACTTGATATCTCCCTGAAATAAAAGGGGCATAAGAGAAGTCTGTCTTTTTATTTATTAATTATTATGTTTATTATTTATTGCATCAGTAAGCCAAGAAAGTTTAATCCTGATGGTTGCAGTGCAGGGCAAAACTACACAATGTGCAGCGCATCTTGTAATACCACTTTGGCTGCAACCTCTACAGGAACAACTTGAGGCCCTCTCTTGTTTTTCTGAGGGTCAGGTACAACAGTGCACAATATCTCACTCTGGGTTTCTATTTCAGTGACTGGAACAGTGGAACTCCTTGTGTATTCATATATTTCTTCCAGGCCGTTTCCTCCATTCTTTAAGACGGTTTAGAGGAAAGGGTAAACTAGGTCGACCAGATGTCCCAATTTTATAGGGACAGTCCTGATTTTGGGGGGTTTGTCTTATATAAGCTCTTATATAAGCTCCTATTACCTCCCACCCCATCCTGATTTTTCACATTTGCTGTCTAGTCATTCTAGGGTAAACCCACCCCAACCTCCAGAGTGCACTTGAAAAATTACATCATACTATACTGTACTACAGGAAATAATTTCTCTGCAACCCCAGCCAGAGACCAATGTATGTTCTGAAATGTGATACTTGATAGCTTTCAACAAGTACCCATTAATTTATGAAGAAGTGAAAAATGGATTGCCAAGTAGGTGTATAGTTTGTGCAAACCATTGGCTTGAGGTGTTGAACACCTACATCTGCCACAGAAATCCAAGAGTAGTGGGTGCTCAGTGCCTCTGAAGATCAGTTCCCAAATTGTGATTTAATTTTCATCTCAGTGAAGTCTCTGGAAGCAATCTCATGATCTTCAATGGGAGCATGATCTTCCATTTCTCTTCTCTTTCTCTAACCCTTGGATTTTGTCAGTTGTTGATGTGATCCTGCATCTCAGTCACTAGCTCTAAGTCAGATTCATCAGATTTACATTACATAATAGGGCATGTGCACACAGGACAGCCTGTCTTTCGATATTTGTGTGAAACTAAATGTATAGAGAGACTACAAAATAAGGCAAAAAAACTCTGAAACAGCCCATACTTCTGCTTTCCTGCTTATTTGGAGTCCTAAACCTTTTAACTACTACACATTTTTAAAGATACTTCTTAAATTCTCTCTCACTGGATCCTCTTTCTAGTTCTGAGAAATCCCCCCAGCCCTCTGCTCCCACTTGATTTCTCTGTATTATCTTCTGTGTCTTCAGATTGTTTGAGAGGGGCATTTTGATATTTACATTTCAAGGTTCAGATCACAACCAGCACTACCAAAAAAGAAAAGCATTTGCCAGTTTCTGTGTTCTCCAACATGAACTGAAAACTATGCATACTAAGCTGTGTCAGTATGCATATTTTGAGACGCACGATCTACCATGGCTCATAAAATCTCATCCATTCCATTTGTAAAGGGTCTATTCTCCTTTGTGCAGAGCAAGAGTTCACAACTTCAAAACAAGGCACCATATGGCAACATATTTTTATACAAAACTTGGAAAATTGATCAGTTCGGGCATCTGGTTAACCACGTGGCGCCAGCTGCAGTTACATAACTTGTGCTAAATAGTGTTGTTGTATTTGCCATGGACACTGCAACTTAAAATCAGCAAATTGTGGGCCCAATTCATGGCTGCCCTGTACCTTATTCGGTTATTTATGCCTCATGAAAAGTCACAATAGTATGACTGTACAATGATATCACTCTGACTTGGTAGCATTCCACAATCACTTTGCCCCGATTTGAAAGATTATGCAAAGTTCAGGACAATGGTGAATCAGGCCCTTAACTGTCAAACATTCAGAAATGGCTGTATCTTTAAACTTCAGCATACAGATGGGAACTATACTGACTGGAAATAACATAAGGGCTAGGTCCTAATGTTTGGTTCACACTATCAGTATAAATGTAGGGCTAGAACCTAACCTGATATAAATACATAGATTCGAAGGCCAGAAGAGACCATTGTGATTGCTTAGTCTGACCTCCGGTATAACATAAGCCATAATATTTTCTTGAATTAATTCTTATTTGAACTACAGCCTATCTTTTAGAAAAGCATCCAAACCTGGTTGAAAGATTTCCAGTGACGGAGAAGCCACCATGACCCATAGTATGTTGTTCCAATGGTCAATGACCCTCACTATTAAAAATGTGTACCTTATTTTGAGTCTAAATTTGTCTTGTTTTGACTTCCAGTTATTGGACCTTGTTTTTTGTTTGTTTGCTAGACTGAAGAATCCTGTATTATCAATTTTGTTTTACCTAAGCAGGTACTTATAGACTGTGATCCAGGCACCTCTTAACCTTCTCTTTGATAAGGTAAATAGATTAATTCATTGAGTCTTTCATTATAAGGCATGTTTTCCAATTCTTTAATCATTCTTATGGCTCGTCTCTGAACCCTTTCCAATTCTGCAACATTCATCATGAATTGTGGAAACCCAAACTGGATGCAATATTCCAGTAGCAGTTGCACAAACTCCAATACAGAAGTAAGATAATCTCCTTGTGACTATTCAGTATTCCCCTGTTAAAAATCCAAGGTCACCTTTCACCTCTGTTTGTCTTCTTCCATGCCATCCGTTATACTTGGAATTCTCTTTCAATCCTTGTGTAAAGGGAAAAAAAACAAAACAAAACAAAATAAAAACATATGTATACATCCTTGACATATAACCTCAGTATGTGTATTGCATTTGTCTGAACCATATTCCCTGTTTCTGGCTTAGACTCGGAGCAACTTAGAAAAGCTGTGCAAACAACAGATTTTTCAAGTCACTAGCTGTACCCCGTCCCCGTCCCCCCCATCATTTTGGGTCAACCCCAATTTTGTTTTTTTAATTTAATAAAATCATAGAATATAAGGGTTGGAAGGGACATCAGGAGGTCATCTAGTCCAACCCCCTGCTCAAAGCAGGACCAATATCCAACTAAATCATCCCAGCCAGGGCTTTGTTAAGCCTGACCTTAAAAACCTCTAAGGAAGGAGATTCCACCACTTCCCTAGGTAACCTATTCCAGTGCTTTGCCACCCTCCTAGCAAAATTGTTTTTCCTAATATTCAACCTAAATCTCCCCCTCTTTAACTTGAGACCATTACTCCTTGTTCTGTCATTTGCTTCCACTAGGGTGACCCTACAGCAAGTGTGAAAAATCAGGATAGGGGATGGGGGGTAATAGGAGCATATATAATAAAAAGTCCCCAAAATTGTGACTGTCCCTATAAAATCTGGACATCTGGTCACCCTAGCTACCACTGAGAACAGTCTAGATTCATTCTCTTTAGAACCCCCTTTCAGGTAGTTGAAAGCAGCTATCAAATCTCCCCTCAGTCTTCTCTTCTGTAGACTAAACAATCCAAGTTCCTTCAGTCTCTCCTTGTAAGTCATGTGCTCCAGCCCCCTAATCATTTTTGTTACCCTCCGCTGGACCCTTTCCAGTTTATCCACATCCTTCTTGTAGTGTGAGGCCCCAAACTGGACACACTACTCCAGAATCAGATGAGGCCTCACCTATGCCGAATAGAGGGTAATGATCACGTCCCTTGATCTGCTGGAAATGCCCCCGTTATACTTATAAAACCCAAAATGCTGCTAGCCTTCTTGGCAACAGGGGCACAATGTTGACTCAGATCCAACTTCTCGTCTACTGTAACTCCTACTGTAACTCTGCAGAACTGCTGCCTAGCCATTCGGTCCCTAGTCTGGAGCAGTGCATGGAGTTTTTCTGTCCTAAGTGCAGGACTCTACACTTGTCCTCGTTGAACCTCATCAGATTTCTTTTGGCCCAATCTGCTAATTTGTCTAGGTCCCTCGGTATCCTATCCCTACCCTCCAGCATATCTACCACTCCTCCCAGTTTAGTGTCATCTGCAAATTTTGGCAATCTAAAAAGGATTTTTTGTTTCAGCTCAAAACAAATATTATGTTCAACTTGAAATGAAATGTTTCATTTCACTTGAGGGATGTTTGTTATTTTCCCACTGTTTTTAAATTTTATTTTAATAAAAGTGAAGTGAATTTCAAAATGAAGTAATTTTGTACTGAAAAAAATCATTTTGAAAATGTCAAAACGTAATGTTTAGGATATCTTGGAATTTTTAAAAACTTTTTTAAACTGTACCAATTCAGTGAATTTGACATTAATTCAAAAAAGATCCTTTGGCTGAAAAAAATCTGCATTTTTAGGCAAAACAAGTTTTGTCTGAAAAATTTCGCCAGCTCTATTCTTGAGATCAGGATTGTGGGCCTGATTCTCTACTCTCTTCACCTTATGCATCTATTTACATTGGCAAAGTGGGTATAAAACACTACCACCATAAAATGACTGGAGCGTGCTGATTTGATTGGGTTTTGCACCCACTTTGCACAGAGGTAAATGACTAAACAAAGTGCAAGGTCACAGAAAATCGCCTCCCTTGTTTTCCCTCTATCTGCACAGTGTTTAATCTAGCTCTCAATTAAGTCTCACAGAACCCCTTTGGGTATGTCTACACCACAATTAAACATTCACAGCTGGCCCAGGTCAGCATACTTGGACTCACAGGGCTGTAAAAATTGCTGTGTGGACATTTGGGCTTGGGGTGGAGCCTGAGCTTTGGAACGCCATGAGGGAAGTGGGTCCCAGAAACCGGGCTCTAGTCCAGACATGGGCAAACTTTTCAGCTCAAGGGCCACATTGGGGTTAAAAATTGTGCGGAAGGCTGGGTAGGAAAGGCAGTGCCCTCCCAAACAGCCTGGCCCCCGCCCCCATCTGACCTCCTCCCACTTCCCACCCCCTGATTGCTCCCGCTCAGAACTCCCAACCCATCCAATCCCCTAGTTCCTTTTCCTGATTGCCCACTCCGAAGAACCCCCAACTCTGTCCCCCCAGGACCCAACCCCCTATATAAGCCCCCCTGCTCTTTGTTCCCTGACTGCCCCCCCCCCGACACCCCTTCACCTCTAACCACAACCCCTGGGACCTCACCCCCTATCTAAGCCCCCTGCTCTTTGTTCCCTGACTATCCCCTCCCAAGACCCCCCACCCTAACCACCACACCCCGGGACCCCACCACCTAAGCCCCTCCTCCATACCGTGCTCAGCTGCGGCTGGTGTTGCTCAGCTTGGCCCCTGGTGTCCCGGCCCAGGAGTGAGGGGACCCACGGCTGGAGATGCTCCTGGTGCCCCGGCTCGGGCGGCGCTTGGCCCAGCCCACGGGACCCTGCGGCTGGTGGCGCTCCGGCTCGGCTGGCACTCGGCCCAGCGCCCCATGGCTGGCAGCGCTCCCGGGGCCCTGCGGCGCTTGGCCTGGCCCCCCGGGGTCCTGGCTCAGGAGCTCACAGACTGGATAAAAATGGCCAGCGGGCCACATGTGGCCTGCAGGCTGTAGTTTGCCCATCCCTGCTCTAGTCAGACCCTGAATATCTACACTGCAATTGTTAGCCCCGTAGCTCGAGCCCTGTGAGCATAGATCCTGGAAGTAAAGGTGCTGGGGTGGGGCAGCTCCCCCTGGCTTGAAGAGGTTTCCTTTATAAACGAGGTTTACAGTTTGATTCAATGGTTCTCAGCATCCCTGCCCACGAGCCAGAGTCAGCTGATCTGGGCCAGCCGTGGATCTTTTATTGCAGTGTGGATGAACCCTTTGTTACTACCCTGATTTTACAGAAGAGTACAATGAGGCCCAGAGTACTGAAGTGATTTGCCTAAGGTCACACAGAATGTCAGTGTCACATCCAGGAACAGAATAAAGGACTCATCTCAAACATGTATGTGCCTGTGGTACCAAAGTATTAAAATACCTCAGTTAAGATCTTTCTGCTCCACAAACCTTGGACTTGACTCCTTTATATATTTCTCTGGAAGCAGTGACTTGCAAAGGAAAACTCCAAAGCAAACAGACACTGTTGGGGCTGTATATACTACATAAAGTTGGAGCTCTGGTGGTATTAATTGTGGTCTGTTGTGAACACCCCTCCAGTCACGTGATCTTATGAATTCCAGTAAATCCTGCCATTATTTTGAATGTGATACTCTTATTGCAGGTAAAAGTGTATTGTGTGTGTATGTGCACTTAATTAATTCATCCACCCACAAAGCTCAAGTAAAATGCATATTTGGTGGCAATGAGATTTTCATTTAGTTAACATGTCTGAAAGCAAATCTCTTTCATTCTCCAGCCTCTGGGTTTGCTAGATTACAGAGAAACCAGAGGAGAGCCTTCAGCCACAGAATGATTTAGCATTCTAAACATTTACCAGCAAAATGAGTTTTGAGCAAGAAATGCAATCCTTTCAAGCTCTCCACAGCAGAATTCTTCAGATCCATACCACTGACCTGGGGAATTCCAGAATGGTGGGTTTTGTAATGATATTTCCTGAGCCACCCACATCTGCATCATAGTTTACAAAATGCTGCTTTAAAACTGGGATGAATACTCCTGCCCTACCCACACTGCCACCACAGTCACAACCAAAGGAACATTTCAGAGCTCCTTTGAACTTTTTTTACCTATCTGAGAAGATCAAAGCTCTTCACAGAGACCAAGTTGATGAGGTAATTTCTTTGATTGGATAAACTTCTGTTGGGGAGAGACACACGCTTTTGAGCTTGTCTCGCTCACCAACAGAAGTTGGTCCAAAAAAAAAAAAGAGAAGAAGAAGATATTATCTCATCTACCTTGTCTCTCTAAGATTCTGGGACTGACAGGACTACAACTACACTGCATAAAGCCCTTCATAACCACAGGATGAGGTGAGGCACACCTGTGCACTGAGGATAGTGCAGAGTTCCACTGAACCCATGTCAGCTTCGGTGGCATTTTGCCTTGGACAGGAAAGATACCTCCTAGAGTTCTTTGGTGCATGGGACAGTACAAACATTTCTATTTTTAGTTAATGCATGCAGCATAATCTCTCCTGGCAGATTTGGTTAGCACACTGGAGCTGTGGGGAACTGTACATTTAAAAGGCTCTGGCAAGAGCTAGTTGGATCTAGTAGTTACGTTCTGTAGAGGTTCACTTTATGCGTTGCTGATCAGTTAGAACTCAGATACCGCATGAAGTAGAGCTCTGTTGAGACTCCTTGTCTCAGAGTAAACACTGAATACTACAAAACCATGGCTTTGCCTACACCCTGCCCCCTTTGGGGTGTTGGTTTCCCCATGGGATGCATCACAGCAGCAGCCATGCATTCTCCTGAGTACAGAGAATTCAATTCTGTCTGGTCCTCCCACAGGCAACGAAGTGTAAGGAAGTCTTCTTACTACTCCCTCTCACTCGCTGCATGAGTCCATAGGCCTGGCCAGAATCTATCCCTTAATTAAGCCTCACAGGACCCCTTTATTACTACCCTGATTTTACAGAGGAGTACATGAGGCACGCAGCAGTCAAGTAATTTTCCCAAGGTCACGCAGCATGTCATTATCACATGCAGGACTAGAATATAGGACTCCAGTCCTTACAGGCAAGTGGTTTATTCTTGAACTGTTTGGACACAAGGGCTTTCTAGGACACAGTGATCTGGTGCACACTACAGTATGAGCCACTTTGTTTCATTTAGCTGACCCACACTTTAGCTTTTTCATTCCTCAATACTCTCTGACCAGAGAAACAAATCTAGGTATTTCTTGATTTGAACACTCCTCACTTCAGCTCCCATCCATAGTAACTTATTCCATATGCTCACTACCATTTATATGAAGTAGTTCTGCCACATTCCCTATTTACTTCCAATGCCTAGAAACAGATGGATAAACAAAGCATGGAATATCTGTGTCTGGCTGCACCTGATTTTTGTTTGAAATCTACACAAAATTTGGGTCTCATTAGAGCAATTTAAAATAAGGAAATATTCCCATAAACCCCTCTCACTTCTCCAAACAAAATTAAACATGGATGCATTCTGGATTAGTGTACATAAATTGATTTGGAGATAAGATTGCGTATGTTTTGTTCTAGACTTAGAAAGCCACAAAGTATTTTAAAAGGTTTCTTGTTGTGTGTTATGTACTTATCTTATTGATTTGTAATTTAACCAAGGTTTTACTGAAATTTAAAGTCATTATTTCCCAATTTATTTCACAGGCTTTTTCCCTCCCCCTCCAGAGTACTTTCTATGCAATGTCTGCTGAAATGAATATGAAATAGAAATCTCTTTTTGCAGTTAAAACAAAAACCTCACTTCTTTTTTCCCCAAGAGATCCGGTCACCAAGATGTCTGGAAGTTTAATACAGGTCTTTCATGTTATGCTGATACTCTCCACGCTTTTGAAAATTGCCTGTGAAAATGATTATAATATTGAATATGAAGGAAACCCACCTGTTCCTCTGGAGAGAGGCAGACATGAGAGGGACACAGAATTATAATGCTACAGTTTGAGCCTGAGAGACGTGGTGTTTTACTGACACAGGTGATTAACATTATCTGGCAGTACGTTCAACCTACATTTTTTCCCTCCACCTTAGCCTCTGACTCTCTCCACTAAGAAAACAACACTAAAAAGCACTGGGCAAGCTTTGTGACCTTTCAGCATATTTGTTACATTCTGTCCTTTCCAAATCTCCTACATCAAATTTGCAGTTGTTTTAATAACATGTCAATAACAGGTGCTGTCTTTGGAATCTGGTTTCTCCTGCTTGGATGCTTCATCACAGGCATTTAGTGTTTCCCTGTTCAGGAGAATGAAATAGTGTGGCCTACCACCACCCTGTTTATGTGGGTTGCCCTTCTATTTCTGATCACCAGCAGGTTGTTTGCACACTGTCAGTGTCTCTCAAGGAGAGTGGTTTTGGCTGACATGGGCCTGAGCTTCCTTCTTTTTGGCCAGCAGTCACTCTGGAAGCCCTGCTCAGGCGTATGGCTTCAGAGGAAGCAGAGATAAGATGGAATGTTCTTTTTATTAGAGAGTGAATGGACAAGTGAGAAAGGAATTTAGTTAAGATCAGAGGTAGCCAATAGGATCCGTATCAGGACCAGGACTGTTGTACATATTCATTAATGATCTGGAAAAGGGGGAGAACAGTGAAGTGGCAAAGTTTTTGGACGATACAAAATTATTCAAGATAGTTAAGTCCAAAGCTGACTGTGAGAGGTTACAGGGGGATCTCACAAAATGGGGTGACTGGACAATGAAATGGCAGATTAAATTCAACATTGATAAATGGAAAGTAATGCACATTGGAAAACATAATCCCCACTACACATATAAAGTGATGGGGTCTAAATTAACTATTACCACCCAAGAAAGAGATCTTGGAGTCACCACAGATAACTTCCTCTCAGTGAGCAGCAGTGAACAAGAAGGCTAACAGCATGTTAGGAACTACAGTATTAGAAAATGGATAGATAATAAGACAGACAATACCATAATGCCACTATAAAAATGCATGGTACCGCCCAATCTCAAAAAGGATATAATGGAACTGGAAAAGGTTCAGAGAAAGGCAATAAAAATGATTAGGAGTATGGGATGGCTTCCATATGAGGTGAGACTAAAAAGATTAGTGCTTTAAATGAGCAGGTTTAATACAAACAAAACAAAGTATTTTTTTCTCACAACTCATGTGTGGACCTCATTGCCACGGAATAACAAAAGTATAACTGGTTTAAAAAAAAGAATGGGATAAGAGGTTAAGCCCATAAATGCTATTAGCCACGATTATTAGGCATGCACAACCCCATGCTCATGACAACCCTAAAGCTCAGAAGCCAGAAGCGGAATACGGGGAGAATCACTCCACAATTGCCTCGTTCTGTACAGTCCACCTGAAGCTCTGGTATGGGCCACTGTCAGAGACAGGATACTTGGCAAGATGGACGATGGTCCGACCCAGATGGCAGCTCTTAAATTCTTATGATGGCAGTATAAAATGGAGGAGACTTTTGAGGAGGAATGACCACAAATATCTTTGGGAAATGGGGACTTTTTGTTGCTCAGCATAACAACAATATAAGTTCTTGACATTTTTTTAAAATGTCATTTTAAAATGTATTCTAAACCTGGAAAAGGCCGGGTTGTACTGCTTGGATTCTGAACAGAAATTAGGCCGGATGGGCATGGTGTAAGGAACTGTATCTCTCCATTTGGAACATTCTGAGGAATTCTCCAAGCTGAAGGTGGGGGGTGCATTTGTTTTGAAAATCAGGCCACTGGTCTGGGCATTGTGGCCCTAATGACATCCTTGGCGAATGAAATTTTCAGGAGTCACTTTTCCCATGAGGCCTACCCACTGCTAGGCCCACTAGTTGCCAAATGCCAGTTTCCTTCTGCTGTGGGCTCCAAACAACAAGACGACGCACAGGCTCAGGGCATAAATACAGGACCAGAAATGCAAAGATACTTGGTTGAGTAAGGCAAACCTTTAATCACTCATATTCTGCATGCTCAGGTTAAGCACAAGTGCAATGCTGCAGAAAAGGAACGTACAGAAGGTAAGGGGCCACAGCATCATCTATCTGTCTTTTAAGGTATTTATATGGTCCCTATTGCCTTAGTATCTGACCACCCCTCATTGTATAGTATTTTTATCCTCACCACACTCCTATGAGATATGGAAGTACTTATTATCCCCATATTACAGATGGGATACTAAGTCCAGAGAAACTAAGAGTACATCTACATTGTAATCAAAAACCCTCTACACTGAGTCTCAAAGCCTGGGTCAAATGACTTAGGTTCATGGGGCTCAAGCTATGGGGCTAAAAATTGCAGTTCTTAAGCCAAAATATCGGCACTGCAATTTTTAGCCCCTTGCCCAAGCCCTGCGAACCCAAGTTAGCTAACCTGTGGCCAGTCTTTTATTGAAGTGGATGGCAAACATCCTATGAACCACAGCTGGAGTGAGCCAGAGCCCACTTATGAAAAGTATGGCAATAATTCCTCTAGAGGTTCAAACGCAGATGTACAGAATGAGATTTTTCAAAGAAGTTCGGCACTCACTGCAAGGTGAGTGTGGGATATTCAAAGAGCATCTAATGTGACTTGGGAGCACATTCCAATGTTCAATATCTAAGGAGAATTTCAGTGGGATTTGGTCACTTCTGAAAAATCATACACAATGGGAACTTGTGCACCTAAATCACTTAAATGCTTTGGAAAATCCCAGCTGACATCTTCTACCCTTTCCCACCACAACTGTAGTTACCTCACTTTCACTTTTTTGTATACTACCAATTTAAAATTCTGCTTCAGTATATGAAGTTACATTTTTAAAGCACATTTTTCTTGAGCTTATTAAAATTATGACTGTCACATTAAAACAAGATTCCAGTTCAAATATCTTGGACTAGAAGTATGCAACCAAATATACAGACCTACCTAATAACAGTAATGGAGAATGTAAGATCTCACTAGGCATTCATTTTACAAGACACAAATTTATTTTTATCATGATGTTTCTCTAAACACAAGTAAATTTGCTGTGAGTAATTTTTCTTTTACTGATGTTAGCTGTACAAATATTTACTGACTGCTGAAGCGGGGTTTCAGTTAAAACTGCTTTTATTCAGCTAAATTAGGTAATTTACTCTGTCATATACCATTAAAAGGGAAGAATTTTCACACTTCCACTCCAAAATATAGTCTTTATTCATGGTGAAAGATGATCTACTACATTCGACCTTGTACTAATGGGTAGGTTTTAAAAAATTGTATTGGAGCTCAATCATGCAGTCTCCAAGCCATCGATTTAAACCTGAGCTTCAGTTGGCTGAACTGATTGAGTGGGAAAGAAGTGGAGGCACAGGGGTCGTTTGACTTCTATACTGAGGTGGGGGTGGGAAGGTGGGCTCCAGCCAAGCCAACGGGGGTGGGGAGAGGGAGGACATGGAAATTCCATGCCTGCCCACAGGGGGGATGGACAACTTTAATGTGATTCCAGGGGCTACATAGGTAGGCAATTGAAAACTCTAGTGTTTTTGCAGATAATAACTTAGAAATATCTGACAGGAACATGGTATTTAATAAAATTAAATAAATATTAGATTCACTTAACTCTAATACTAGCATGCTTTGACATCTTGTGGCAAGTCACTTATGGGACACCGATTAGGTTTAAAATTGTAATGTATATTTTTACTCAGATACTCTTACTAAAGTCAGAAGGGTCAATCGTGATCATCTAGTTTCTAGTCTGACCTCCTGCATGTTTCAAGCCACAAAACCTCACCCACCCATCCTGTAATAGACCCTAAGCTCTGGCTAAGCTACTGAATTCCTCAAATGATGGTTTAAAGATTTCGAGTTACAGAGGATTCACCATTTACACTAGTTTAAACCTGCAAGTGACCCCATGCTGCAGAGGGAGGTGAAACCCTCCTACGGTCTCTGCCAATCTGACCTGGGGAGAAATTCCTTCCCAACCCCAAATATGATGATCAGTTAGACCTTGAACCTGTGGGCAAGATTTACCAGGCAGATACCTGAGAAAGAATTCTCTGTAGTAACTTAGAGCCCTCCCCATTTAGCATCCCATCTCCAGCTGTTGGGGATTTTTGCTACTGGCAGTCGCTGGTCGGTCAGCTGCCACTTTAGGTAGTCCCATCACACCATCCTCTCCATTTAATTATCTAGCTTAGTCTTGAAGCCAGTTAGGTTTTTTTGCCCTCACTGATTCCCTTGGAAGGCCGTTCCAGGACTTCACTCCTCTGAGGGTTAGAAACCTTTGCCTAATTTCAAGCTGAAACTTGTTGATGGCCAGTTTATATGTATTTGTTCTGAAGTTCACATGGATGCTTAAATTAAGTAACTCCTCTCCCAGAGTACGTATTTCCCCTCAGCTTTCTATTGGTTAGACTGAACAAGCCAAGCTCTTTGAGTCTCTTCTCATAAGATAGGTTTTCCATTACTCAGATCATCTTAGTAGCCCTTCTCTGCACCTATTCCAGTTTGAATATTTTTTCTTAAACATGGGAGACCGGAATTGTACACAGTACTCCAGATGAGGTCTCACGGTGCCTTGTATAATGGTTCTAACACTTCCCTATCTCTACTGGAAATATTTCACCTGATACATATTAGGACTGCATTAGCCTTTTTCACAGCCGCATCACATTGACAGCGCATAGTCATCCTGTGATCAACCAATAGACCCAGCTCTTTCTTCTCCACTGTCACTTCCAATAAATCCCCAGTTTATAGAAAAATTTTTTAGTTGTTAGTCCCTAAGTGCATAACTTTGCACTTTGCAGTATTACACCGAATCAGGTCCTCTGAAACAAATTGAGAGGGATGCAAATTCAGGGCTTGTCTTCACTAAAGCAGGCAGGGGTAGATCTTTTGGTGATCGATTTATCGCGTCTCGTCAAGACACGATAAATCGATCGCCAGTGGTGCCCCCCTCGACTCCAGAACTCCAGCTTGCCAAGAGGCGCAAGCTGGAGTCGACAGGGGAGCGCGCCGCCGCCTGCCGTGAGAATGGTAGGTAAGTCGGCTGTAGATACGCCGAATTCATCTACGTTGTTAATGTAGCTGAATTTGCGTATCTACAGCCGATCTACCCCCCTAGCGAAGACCAGTCCCTAGACTCCAGAGGCAAAATTTATAAACCATTATTTAGTCAAGCAACCCGGGAGCAGTCCTATTGGTTTGACTAGGACAATCCATATGAGTAAGAGTTACTTATGTGAGTTTGCAACAGTGGGCTCTTACATAGTATCTCTGAGGAGGAAAAAGAGGAGTTGGAGAAAATCTTTCAGCTATCATGGCAATTAACATTTTGGCACCTGCATCAGTTAAAATAGGCTTTCACCTGTTAACAGCTCTCTCTTTGGGTATAAACTTTGTTAGTCTGAATAAAAAGGAAGGAAGGATCTGTTTATATGTTGTAAATAGAGATAGCAGCAGTTAGAGAGAAAACTGGGCTTTAATCAGTGTGCACGTTTTCTTTATTTTTCTTTTGTATTATACTTGTTCATCTCTGACTTACACATGCAGTAGGAAGACAGTTATTTTCAGTTGTTCTAGGTGCATAAAAATGCCTGAAAATTGGCCAGATTTACCATTGCCTTCCAGCTCATGCAGTCATTTGTGAGTGTAAAAGTATATTAGACCGGAGTGGCAGCATTTTGCACCCATTTTGCACTGATGTAAGTGACTGCACAGGGTGTAGGGCAACAGTGAATTTATTTAAAGGATCTTGATTCTGCAAATCCTTACTTATTGAAGTGAACAAATAAATCCACTGATTTCTCTGGGACTAGTAAGGATTTGTGGAATGAAGCCCTACATTCGCGCTTACTTGAACCCTACTTATATTGCACTTAAAACAAACAAAAGATATTCTTTGAAAATTTTAGCACCCTTCCCTGCCCCAAAAAGTAATCATCTGCTATTCTGTGCAGCTAGCATAATGTGCAAGTTGATAAGAACATGTAATAATACTTGAGATGAAGTAACTGTCATTTAAGATTTAAAGCAAAATATGTTTGCTAAAGAAAAATGTTTAGAATATTTACATCCTTTAATGCAAACTGAGTTAATACTTAAAAACTTTTCCCTAGAAAGACCGTATTCCAGGACACCCAGTTCCTCACAGCAGCTTGAAATAAGAAATAACTTCTCCCACCAGCTGAATACCAAAACACAGTATGTTCATCCTCCCGCCATGGTTGATTACTTGCTGGACTAATTTAAACCAGAAAGAAAAACTTTAACTAGGGCGGGTTCACACAATGCTTTAAAGCTTGGTGAGTTGCTTTACACAACAAATTCTTGGCAGCAAAAGCTATTCAAGATGCTCTTTCCTTTATAGAATGTATTAATATTAGCCAAATATTGCTAGTTAATTTCTCCAGAGTCCTCAAAGGATGGAAAACACTGTCTAGAAGAGGTGGAACCCTTCAAAACACACAAAATTCAAGACCCTACTGGGTACTAACATTCTTTGAAATGTCTGCTTTTAATTATGCACATAGCCTTTCTGCCAGATAGCAGGTGGACTGGCTTTCAAATCCAGAGAGATCTTACATAAACTCCTCTCAGCAATTCTCTTTAAAGGATTCTCTTTTAAGGCAGCATGCA
This sequence comes from Sternotherus odoratus, assembly GCA_032164245.1. NCBI lineage: Eukaryota > Metazoa > Chordata > Testudines > Kinosternidae > Sternotherus > Sternotherus odoratus. Next base: position 158,984,470 of record JAVMKO010000001.1, read on the forward strand.
TCAAGATGAACTCGAGCAAACTTTCTTCATTCAGATGCTGCTCCATACATAGAACATAAGGTACTGAATTCTGTAGTGAAAAAAGGCAACAAAGCTCAAACTTGCCCCATTTCCCCTTATCTACTAACCAGCTTCATGACTTCCCTATTTTGGAAAAATAACATTCTTTTTCTATATGCAGCTTGGCAGGACTAATTGAGACCTGCAGTTAGTTTTCATTCATTCTCACCATCAGTTCTATCTGCCAGGGATACTATTTTTTTCTTTACAGCAACTTGGTCAGGTTTTTGCTGCACTGTCCATGGGTGGAATAAATGCAGCTGCATACATAAGTGTGAATGAAAGAGGCAGAAATTGAAACTCCCTATTTAATCACTTGAGTTTGCATGTGCCACCAGGTTTTTGTGCATGGGCTGTTTGCTGACAGACATAAGGGGGTAGATGTTTGAGAATTCCTAGAGCTATTATTACACTATGCCGAAAATATCTGTCAGGAATTTGAAGAATGGTATAGATGTTGTGTTTGATCTTCTGAAGTGACTAGATATTTTGGTAATGTACATATGTATCTCTCTGAAAAATACACATTTTATAGTAGACTACGTGCATTTTTGTCATTAACGCCCCAATTCAACAAAACATGGTTCAGCCGTGCTTTGCTGAACCAGGGCCTACATCATTTTATAAACAAACATCCCGTAAGTGTCTTTTCTCCCTGAATACACGTACATTAGCGTCACTGGGGTGTGTATGTGAGGAAGTGAGGAAAGCACATGCTTAACGTATCTACCGTTTTTAAGAAGCATTATTGTTTTCTGTTAAAAATCAAATGAAAAATACAGGAATATTTGAATAACTATAGATTTTTCTGATAATAATAATACTGGGTTTACTTGTGTTATCTTTGCCTCCATCAACTATGGTATATAGCTAAGGAGCTCTCTGTAAGCCATTATAAGGCTTTGGTTCTCATGTCTCTGTCTTATAGCAAAAAAGGAAAATCTCAAAAGTACAGCTTTCCATAAAAGAAGCAGATATTGAACACTATATATGGGCCTTGATTTTGGATGCAATTCAGCTAGTACAGAGGGACAGAACAACTAGGTCTCTGTACCACTTAGGTCTCTTTCAGGGGACCAGATTCTCAGCTATTGTAAATTGGTGTAGCATTGCCAGTTTAATTCATCTGAAAAGTTTAAGACTATGTGTCCACACTACAGACCCTACAGCAGCACAGCTGTGAGGTCCCCCGTGTAGCCTCTATGCTGACGGAAGAATGCTCTTCCGTCGGTATAATTAAACCACCCCCAACAAGCAGCGGTAGCTATGTCAGTGGGAGAATGTTTCCTGCCCATATAAAACTGTCCACACCAGCACTTCTGTCCGTGTAACTTATGTCACCCCTTATCAACCAAGGTTTTACTACCGTGTTTCCCCGAAAATAAGACAGTGTCTTATATTAATTTTTGCTCCCAAAATTACATTACATTATATTACAGCGAGAGGCAAAACTGGAAGTATGTCTTATTTTCGGGGGATGTCTTACTTTCGGGGAAACAGGGTAACAGAAGTGCTAGTGTAGACATGGCATAAGTCGTGCATAGACCTTATGCTGGTCCTCTTTACAGAAGTGTCAATCCTCTTGAGTCAGTGGCATGTGACTAAGTAAATTATATCAAACATAGGTATCATCCTGCTGTTAATCCCCACTTCTCCAACACAGAACAGCATAAACAGTGAGAAATCCATACCAACAGCAGCATCCACATGTCCAGCAGGATATATTGACTGCTTTTGCTTATACAGATATTCTCCCTTCAGTAACTTCAGTCTGGTAATAGAATAGGATTAACTGGGAAAGGAAATTTATCATGTGACTATGTGGGACACCTAAAAGAGCAGTATATCATCAGAGCTCTCTTATTTTGTATCATATGCACATTCATTTCAAACAGAGTTTCTTCACTATCTAGGTTCTCATTTGAGTAATTTGAAAATTAGTGACAACGTTTGAGAAAAAATGTCATCCAAATTTTGAATTTTTGAAAACTGACCAGCCTGATATGACAATTGTTTTCCCAAGCAAATTTCAATAATTTGTGTCAAAATTTGATAAAAGTCAGGATTTTTTTTGACACCTGCTACTATAGTACTGGATTGCTTCCCAAGAGGGAATGAGAGAAAGCAGGAACAGTCACGTGATTTGAGAGAGATATATAAACCATTTATGAAAGGATAACACATTGGGTATCTTTACAGGATGGAAACAGGCATCTGGTGGGGCGACAGGCCTTAACGACATACATAAGGAAGCACATGTGTGGTTACTGTATCTTGTTTCAGATGTGCTTTGCACCTTTCTAACAGCTTTATACCTGTGTTACACTTTAATATAAAACAGGGTATTTCAAAGTTGGTTACTTCAGAATGTGAGGTTTTCTTTAACATCTTAAAATACTAATTTAAATGAGTTATTTACATTTGAAATAAAGAAACAAACAAAAAGACTAGAAAAGAGCAAGTCTGCTGCTGTATCCATCGCTCATTCCATTGTACCTCCACTGCAGCACCTGGGCCTGATTTTTAGGTGTGAGGAGTATCTATTGTTCACCTCAAAATCAATGGGAGCTATGGAGTGCTCTAAGGCCTGGGTTACACTGGAGGGGGTGGGAGAGTGTTCGAACTAAGATACGCAACTTCAACTACGCTATTCACTATTCGCGTAGCTGATGTTGAAGTATCTTAGTTCGACTTACCTGGCCGTCCTCACGGCGGCGAGTCGATCACAGCAGCTCCCCTGTCGACTCCGCTTACTCCTCTTACAGAGCTGGAGTTCAGGAGTCGACGGGGAGCATGTTTGGGGATCGATTTTTCACATCTAGATCTGGTGGGTAGTATAGACATACCCTGAATCTCTCAGGCTTTTCATATTTAGTACAGAATATTTCACACTGTTCTGAGATGCTATTCTAAGCATAGCAAAGTGAATCAGAGACAGAGTATTAACCTTGCTAGAGAAAGCCTTTGCTTATAACTGTAATGTTATTTTAACTTATTAAAAAAACAACCATGGCATTGCACAGTAGATAGAGCTGGGTAAGTGTGGCAAAAGACACAATGGAAAGAATGTGCCTCAGTTCTCACCTGTCCTTCCTAAAATGCACTGGCAAATGAATGAATGATATTTGACACAGTTTCAAAGGAATGCGTCTCTTCTCCTTGTATAAACCCAGGCTTTATTTTGATACTGTCTTTAATTCCGACATCCAGAAAGAGTCACTTAGCAGAGCAGAATCTGGGAAGGATTGAGATTGTAATATTGTAGCCAGCACATGTGTTATGTCTCCTTTTGGTGTTATAATAAAAAAAATGTTATGCACAATAAAGTCAGTTAAGGACTTAAGACTCAGTTCTTCAGGTGTGACCTCAACACCCAGTAGGGTGAGCAGACAGCAAGTGTGTAAAATCGGGATGGGGGTGGGTTCCTATATAAGAAAAAGCCCCCAAATTGGGACTGTTCCTATAAAATTGGGACTTCTGGTTGCCCTAACTCCCAATGAGGGCATGCAATTGAGGGTACTCAGGGTCCCAGGAGTGCTCTGCACACATTGGAATCCAAGTCTGTAGCTCCAACTCTGCGAAGATCTGAGTGCATCCAGCTTCCACGAATGTCAGCAGAACAGATGGCACACAGCACTGCTCAGGACTGCCCAGCAGCGCCATACCCCGCAAGATTGGACCTTTAAATATTTCTTTAATTAAAATTAAAAATTAGCATAAGCATTGGTTTTGCTCAAATTTAGGGCTAAACTTCCAGTCCATAACTGTGGATTGCAAACAGATCTGATTCCCTTGGAAAAGGGGCTACACCAGGACTTCATTTGATTTGGAATGCCTTTCTCGAGTGCTGAAAAAACCAGCATCTAGCAAATGCATCTAAGATATATACAAAATGTGATACCACCTTATGTCATTGCATTGTTACTCATTGTGACCGAATGCATCCCTGTATTCACATCCTACACACCACTGTAGTAATCTTTGTACAAAAACTAATAACTTTCTGGTCTATAATACCAAGAGGCAATATGTGTGGCAATATTATATATAAAGTTCACAACATAAGCTGAAATCATGACTGAAATATGATTACCAGACACGTCTAGGGAGCAGGTATACCTGTTTCTTAAAGACCAAGGACATGCTGACACTTCTAGCTAGGTGTCATCAAAGTTGATTGGCAATCACCAGTCAAATGGCCATTCTTTGGCATTGAAGAGAGGCATGAAAAAATTGATTTGCATTTTAACAACATGAAACCTCTTACCAGGATACCCCACCCATGTCTCCCTCTTCACAGCTGGAAGGAACCTTGTCCAGAGTAACAGCCAGGAAAATGTATTTCAAAGGGTGACTGGACTAAAAAAGGACAGGGAAAACACTCGAGGGATGCTTGGCTTGCTCTCTCCCTCTCTCTCACCTGAGAAGACAACGGAACCAGCCTTTGGTCTTTGGGAGGGGTTCTGGCCTAACAATTTGGTCACCCTGTTGCTGGGAGTATTTGGTAAAATTTTTACCTTGAAATAAGTCTAGTTTAATTTAGTTACTAGAAAGCATTTTGTCTTTATTTCTCTTGTAACTATTTCTGACTTTAATACCTTGTATGTATACTCACTTAAAATCTCTCTTTATAGTTTAACGTATTTGTTTTATTCTTTAATCAAAACTAATTTTTTGATTAAAAAAATCAGTGCTGTATTTAAACTGAATTGTTTGGTAACTACAATTAAAGTAGCAAACTATGATACATCGACCCTTAAAAATATATGAACTGTCCAGGAGAGGGCTGGGCAATGCAAAACACACTTTTTTGGGGGAGGGAGGGGGAATTCAGGAGTAGGAGTGAGTTGGGATCACCCTGCAAGTGATTATCAAAGCTGGTGGAAGCCAGAGTGTGACAGGACTTGCTGGCAGGACACAGCTGTACACAGACACTCAGGGTGTGACCTGTATATTCTTTGGTTGTTTGTAAGGGGCCCAGGGTGGGAGCTCCAGCAGCAAAGCATTGTGAGGCACCCAAGGTAGCAGGGCAGGTACTTACACAACCCCTCAGTAGTCTAAATGTGATATTCATAAGCTGGTCAAAAATTTTCCATCAAAATTTATGGATGAAAATTTAAGTTTTCAAATGCAAATAACTTATTTAAATCAATATTTTAAGATACTTTTAATTATTTTCTTAATTAAACAACACCTCGCATTCTGAAGTAGCCAACTTTGAAATACCCTATTTTATATTAAAGTTTGAAAATATCTGCTTTTCTCAAAAAATAACTAAATTGGAAAACATAAAATCCCAAAGCCAAAACCTTTCAGCCAAAACCTCAACATTTTCAGTGTTCAGCAGTTTTTGGATAAATATTTTTGGTTTTCAATTTTCATTTTTAAAACAAAAATGAATTTGTTTTTATCTTGTCAAACATTTCAGTGAGGAAAAAATTAGTAGCTCAGTGGTACTCATAATTGGACCATATCAATCACCCTCACTTACAGCAATATTGCAATATTTAGTGGGAAATTAATACTAAACAAGGCTTAGATTTAAACCAACCAAAGGTCTTAAATCCAACCCTGTGAAAAAGTTTTGTAACACTCCTGGCTATCCCTGCCTTGCAAATGCTACTCACTGCACCTAACTCCCATGGCAGACCCTAAAATACTCTGGTGTTGGCATACTCCGGTGATACGCAAAGTACACAGCTGTGTAGGGCATCAGGAAATGTGGGGCAACAAATTTTCTTGAGCCCTGCCCTGCAGATACAGTTCCATTTCTCCGGCAGGATTCAAGTTTCCATCAGAAAAATGCCTGTTTCCTGCCAAGCCACCCATCCAGCTCTACCAGGGCCTGAATAGTGAGTGCTGCTCTGGCTCTTCCCTAGCGCTCCCACTCCCCACCACTGCTCTGCCTCACTGTGCCTCTTCCCACCCCTGCTCTGCCCCAGCCCTGCCCCCACTCCCCTGAGCTCTGCAACAGGGCCAGACCCGGCCCCAGCTGTGCCACCAGTGAGTTCTGTGGGGTGGTTCCCCTTACCTCCCAAGCCAGCCCAGCCCCCCCCCCCAAGGCCTGGGGACCACCCCCACTCTCCCTCCCGAAGAGGCCGGACACCCCCCCCAGCGAAGGGGGTGGGGCTGCATAGGGCCCCAGAATAATTAGGGACAGCCCTGATGGCACGCTTTTGAGGATCAAAACTTTTCCTGTTTCCTGCCAAGTCACCCATCCAGCTCCACAAGGGCTTGGATAGTTGGATGCTGGCGAGTTCATTGCTTCCAGGGTCTGTGGATACAGAGTCTGAGTACATCCATGAGCTTCTACAAAACCCATAGCCCAAAATTCAATAGTACTTAAGCATGTGCTTAAATGGTGACCTGAATGACGCCCAAACTACTGCTATTAAACAATTCTATGGCATCGTAATTTTGTGTAGCTCTTTTCAGAGATTGAGGAAAAGCCATTTTCCTTGCTGCAAAGACCTTGTGATCTAAATTAGATAGAAAAAGAACTTGAAGCAGCTGGCAAATCAAGGGGGGTAGGAAAAGGAGCAAAGAGGATTAAAACCAGAGAGCCCCTCACTTTTGTGTGATTCCTCAGCTGCAGAATTGCTCACGGGGTTCACCGATGTACACAATTGCAGGGCAGAATGTGCTGCATTTGTACAGGAGCACAGCAGTGGAAAATCAAATCCTAAGTTCTTACTCACATGACCAAGGGCCACAGGACCTGGCTCAGTATTGGCTAAAACCTTTCATTGAAATGGTATCATTCCTATTACTAAACCGGTTCTATTTTTATTTTTTTTTAAAGTAAGTCACAAAACATTGACTAGCCTATGAAGTATTATCATAATTACAGCTTAAGTACTTAACAAGGGACATATGTGTAAGACACTTGCCTTGCTCTATTTTATTGTGCTGTTTTAGAGCAGGTTGGACAAATGCTTATGAAACAATGTTCCATTGGAATTTGCTGATTTGGAGAAACTGAAATGTTTTGCAGATACAGTTTTATTTCTCTGGCAGGGTTCAAGTTTCCATCAGAAACTTGCCTGTTTCCTGTCAAGTCAGGCCCGGCGACAGGCGGGTACTACGGGTAGAGCTGTACCGGGCCCTGCACTTTAGGGGGGCCCCGGTACAGCTCTACCCGTAGTCATCCGGCGCGGCTCTCCTCTGGACGAGCGCGCGTGTCCCCGGCCGGAGCAGTGAGCCGGGGGGAGAAAGAGCGGGGAGGAGGGGGGAGCAGCAAGGACGGCTCACGCCGCTCCCGGGCTCCCGCTGCGGCCAGCTGTCAGCTGGGGGGGAGTGCCGGCTGGGGGGGGGGCGGCTGGGCTTCCTCCCCCAGGCGCTGTCAGCTGGGGAGGAGGGAGTGCCGGCTGGGCTAGGGGGGGGGGGGTGGCTGGGCTTCCTCCCCCAGCCGCTGTCAACCGGGGGGGATGAGCGCCGGCTGGGCTGGGGGGGGGCCGGCTGGGCTGGGGGGGCCCCCAGCCACTATCGGCTGGGCTGGCTGGGGGAGCCCGGCTGGGCTGGGGGGTCCCCAGCCGCTGTCGGCTGGGCTGGGGGGGGGGCCCGGCTGGGCTGGGGCCCCCCCCAAACTATTAGAGTAGGGGGCCCCCAAATTTCTGTCACCGGCCCTGTGCCAAGTCACCCATCCAGCTCCACAAGGGCTTGCGTAGTGGGATGCTGGCGAGTTCGTGGCTTCCAGGGTTTGTGGATACAGAGTTTGAGTTCCATTTCTTTTCATGAAGAATTTAGAAATTTTTGTTTTTTATTCCCAATTGGAATGAACCATGTTTTGAAATACTGAAATCCTCCACAAAATGGAAATACCTTTCTCTACCCAGTTCTTACTGGCTCATTTACTAACTAATTTGCCAAATGCAGTCTCCCAACAATGGGTCATTAGAATGATGTTCTGGTATGTTTGAAAATGGTGCTGAGCAATGCAACCAATAAACCATTTTCCTTACTTCTACCTCTTTTGTATGTGGAATTTCTATTTCCTTCCCCCACCCTTCCCATTTCCAAATATTTTGCCTGGTTACTTCTGGTCTTCTCCTTCTATTTTTTATGTAGCATTCTGTAGAAAGCTACACCCTTCACTGGTGCGGTGAAGCAAATCTCCTTATGATGCAGTCCAGCCAACACCAGCCATTGTTCCGGCACTATTTAATGGCTCAATGAATCATAGCTATACTGAACTTAGTATTCCAAGATTTCTCTTCCCAAAGAAGTAACTACTCCCCAAAAGGGCCATTTAGTCTGGTGAAGATGATGTCTGGAAACTCTACATGTATTGCTGTACTAATTCACCATCTAATCAATGACGCAGAACATTAAATAAGTCTTTTGGAATGTAAGAAAGTTTCAGTTCCTTAACACATTTGGTCCCTGTGCTGATCTGTGTTTCTGTGCTTTCTTAAAGGAATTAATGAAAAGCTTTCAGAAATGCCAATGAAATGGACCTGTTGTTCTCTTGTAAGACCGATCAGCTGTGTTTCTCTAATTTTTATTTTAGGGGTGGGGAGTCAGTCTCTTAAACAACTTCCTTGCTTGCCAATAAACCACTTGCAATTTCTTGCCTCACACTGACCTTTGTAAATAAGGACATACATAGCACATATCACATTTTTAAATCTTTTGGGCTCACAGATTTGCTAGTTTTAAAGTTTCTTTATTGACCATTTTCACCTCTCAGGGTCATTGACTTGCTGAGAAGGCAGGTAATTTATTTTTAAAAAATGTGTAGATATGAAACCCATGTCAACAGTTATGCCGATACACTAGATTTTATATTGATATCAATAGGAATTGAGAGCACTTGGCACCATGCACTATCTTCTCCTTAGTGTCCGAGACTGAACTTATCAGTTCCATTACAGGCGTGAGGCTTGATCCTGATCTCATTTCTACTGATGACACTCTTGACTAATGCCAATTTGACGGAGATGGCGATCAGGTCTTTGACCTCCACAGGTTGAAAATTATCCAGAGTCACCATTCTTCTGAGCAGGATACGATTAATGGCCCTGCAAACTTGCATCAACATGATTCCAATGGTCGACTTTCCCACTCTAAACTGGTTAGCCACTGATCGGTAGCTTCTGGAGTTGCCAGCTTCCAGATTGCAATAGCCACCCACTTCACCACCACCAGGGCAGCCCTCAATCTCATGTCCTTGCACTGCAGGGTGAAGGTGAGCTCCTCACACAGTTCCACAAAGGTGGCTTTTCTTATCCGAACATTCTGCAGTCACTACTCGTCATCCCAGACTTACATACTGATGTGATCCCACCATTCAGTGCATGTTTCCCGCGCCCAAAAGCAGTGTTCCATGGCAGTGAGCATGTCCATGAATGAAACAAGCAATCTCGTGTCGTATGCGTTATGTGAGTCGACATCATCGTCAGACTCCTCACTGTCAATTTGGATCTTAAGGAGCAACTCCACTGCCAAATGTGACATGCTGGCGAGATCAATCAGTATATTCCCCAGCACTCTGGACTTCATTCCCTCAGACTGAAAGGGTAGACAGAGTGCGGAGTACCAAAAACATTGAAAGATGGTGCCAAATGTGGACAGAAGCACAGAGATTGCTGGGATGCAAAGTGATGCATCATGGGGCATTGGGACAGAATCATAGAATCATAGAATATTAGGGTTGGAAGGGACCTCTGGAGGTCGTCTAGTCCAACCCCCTGCTCAAAGCAGGGCCAGACCCCAACTAAAACATCCCAGCCAGGGCTTTATCAAGCCTGACCTTAAAAACCTCTAAGGGAAGTGATTCTACCACCTCCTTAGATAACCCATTCCAATGCTTGACCACCCTCCTACTGAAAAAGTTTTTCCTAATATCCCATCTAAACATTCCCAACTGCAACTTGAGATCATTACTCCTTTTTCGGTCATCTTCTACCACTGAGTACAGTCTAGATCTATCCTCTTTAGAGCCCCCTTTCAGGTAGTTGAAAGCAGCTATCAAATCTCCCCTCAGTCTTCTCTTCTGTAGACTAAACAATCCCAGTTCTCTCAGCCTCTCCTCATAAGTCATGCGCTCCAGGCCCCTAATCATTTTTGTTGCCCTTCTCTGGATTCTTTCTAATTTTTCCACATCCTTCTTGTAGTGTGGGCCCCAAAATTGGACACAGTACTCCAGATGAGGCCTCACCAATGTCGAATAGAGGGGAACAATCACGTCCCTCGATCTGCTGGCAATGCCCCTACTTATACAGCCCAAAATGCCATTAGCCTTCTTGGCAACAAGGGCACACAGCGCTCTACATCTGGAAGTGTAACCATGCCCTGATACTGTGAGAGCTATTTAGACATGATTATACATTTGTATAGTGGGTGCAATTTACAAGCCAGGATACTAGAGAATACTGCAAGTTAAAATAGAGTGAAAGCTCTTATAAAACTTCCGCCTTTTCTGGCTCCTTGGCATGTAAGTTCCACCATCTTAGACACTCCGGCACAGGCGTAAAATGAGTGCAGGTAGCTCTGGATGTGAAGGAGTCTGAGTATTGGGCTCCATTTACACTACAAGCTGGAGTGCGATTCCCCGCCTTGCGTACACAGTAGCTGTCATTGAGCTAGTGCAAGTATAAATAGTAGCAAAGTCATGGCAGCATGGGCACGGCTGAGCCACACCGAGTACGAACCCACCCGCTGTCCTTGGCACGAGCCTCTGCTGCTGCTACCCATGCTATCATGGTTACATTATTTATACTCACCCTAGCTTGATGCGAGCAAGCAGGAGTATGTGTGCACAAGCGGGGAAATCACACCTCTAGGTCATAGCATAGGTATAGTCTACGAGAGTCCAACTTACACATCATCTCTGAATTTGATCTGTTTCTAGGCAGTGGCCCTTGGGCCCATTTCCAAAAGCCTCTTAGCTGGGAGCATCTACCTTTGGCATTGAATATGCCACACTTGCATAGTAAAACTAGGTATGTTTATGAAGGCGACGAGTCTGCAAAGTTTAGAGCTTTCATTTTAAAAGCCGACAGAGAGTGTTTCTTATTTTGTTCCATGGGGAAAAATTAAGATGGAAAGAAAAATTAATAATGATCCCCATGGTTGCTAAAGCTTTCTAAATCCACTCTCCTTTGTTGTCTGACTTTTTCTCATTGACATGAAGGGGAGGAAGGGGGGAGAGAAGAGATTAAATGAACAGAAATTACTTTACCTTATTTTTGTGGCAATTAAAGTTATTTTCTAGATTCAGTCAATTTGGCAGTAAGGGACCTGCACTGTATTTTTTTAAGCTTGAGAACCCCTGTTCTGTGATTAGGTCTTGGATTGGTGCCCTTTAGAGGAGAACAAGAGTAGTCAAAATTAGCAACACAGAAAACCTGGTGGATATAAGAGGCTGCTCAGCTTTATGGAGACTGCAAAGGGTTAAGCAAAGGGGCCTAGTGACTCCCTTGTTTTATAACTTCTCTCCTACTACCAGTGCTTGCAGGAAGAAACCTCTTTTGTTAGGCAGGTGGTCCATACAAAGAAGGGTCACTGGATGGTAATCCAATCTCAGAAAAAGAGAGTGGTTTTATTTGCAGTGAAGAAGAAACCACAAATCAAAAGGCTTGATGGGAAAACAAAGTAGAAGCAAAAAAAAAAAATCCTATTTAAAAATAATCATAAAACAGATCAGATAGTGTGGGGCAGTCTTTAGCATCTGTTAAAATGCCCAGGTGCTAAGTGACACTGTGTTGGAAATAGTGGTATCATATTAGAAATCAACACCCAATTAAATTGCACACAATTGCTGAAAAGCCTGAATAGGGGAAAATGACTCCAGCAAGAGAGAAAGCTGTCTGTCAGAATATTCTTCCCGAAGAGGTCATGAGAAAAGCATCCGATCAGATGGTCATCTGCATTTCTCACACAGAACAATTTGCTCCCTACAAGTGTGGTACTAATAAAATATCCCCACTGATGATTTGCAGCTGGCGTTGAAGGGCATCTTGCACCGTTTGTCAGGCATAGAATATTGAAACAGGATTTCACAAAAGCTCTTGGTCGAGAAAGTTAATAGCACTGCCATCGTTTTGTCATGGCCACCACTCACGTTTCTTTTTTTTTTTTGATTCTCAGGAAAAGCGAAGGGTCAGATTCTGACAGCCTTACTCAGACTAATGAGCACCTTGCACCATAAGTGGCTCTACTGACGTCAGTGAGACTGAGGCACAACGTACTAGTCAGCAGGAGTAAGGCAACTGGAATCTGGCCCTTAAAAAAAAAAGACTAGGAAAGTTACATGGGGAAACTTGTATGAAATTTTATAGCACCCTTTCTCAACTTTTACATGGTATTTGATATTTTTATCAATACTTTATGTACAGACGAGAGAGAGATTCCTATATCTATTCAGACAGATATGAGTTAATAGAATTACATAGTCAAATAGAATTACATAGTCTTCTACAGAGAAGCAGAATATTACCATCGCAACATGGACCTGATTCTACTGCCAGCAAAATGGCACAACTCCGCTGACTTGAGTGGGAGCAGGATCAGGCATTTATACAAGTTGAGGAGGAAACATTCTTATTTGTGTTCTGGATTAAATTACAGTTTAGAATAGGTTTAATTCTTTTCATCTATGTACTGCTTTCATCCCTTGCTTGGCTGACATGGAACTGTTAGGTTTTCCATATAAAATTAACAATAATAGTCTCAGTAAGGTACATGCTCAGACAGGAAATCTGGGAGACCAGCCCCCTTCCTGATCTGGGTCTCTCATCAAAGGGGAAGCTTGGGAACATATCAGGAAGTTAGTTTTAAAAGTCTTGGTTTTCTTCATAAAGCAGGACGGATTTCCTTGGAGTATCATATTTACCACTACAACTGCTTTCAGACAGGAATAAATCCAGAGCACTCCAGGCACTATAGATGCACCTCCATGGGATGGTTCTTTCCTTGGAGTGGGAAGCTCTGGTTCCAGGTTGCAAACCAAATTGTAATTGATCCCCCAGACTAGCATTCCATTTCATTGCTAGTTTTCTGTTTCTTGAAATGGGTTTTTCTTTGGTGGAATCTCAACTTCCTGTTCGCTAATGTGCTCACTGTCAGGAATATTACTGCCTTCTTCTGAAACAAGACACTATAGACCACTTCTTCAGTTTCTGTAAATTGGTGGAGCTCCAATGATTTGAATGGCTGATTTACATCAACTGAGGACCTAGCCCATGCATCTGTTTTTGTTCCCCCATCCCTTGGATGCTCGTACTAATCTATACAAGAACATAGATTTGCTTAGTGATATTTGGCAGCCTTTTCCACAGTCACTGGGCCACCTACATCTGGGTTCCAAAGAAACTCAATTATATAGCTGTGGTTACCCATGGTGCATTATTTTATAGCTTGCTTTTATTTGAGCACATGATTCTGTCCCTCCTGTGAGGACTAGTCTAGACCCTTTGTGGCCTGTGTATGTGACCAGTATATCTGCCTCTAGCACAGCCCATTGATCCTGTTAGCCAGAGTTCACTCGGGGCATTCATTGAGTTTCATGCACTTTGCTTTGTTTGGATCTTTTAGATCACACTTAAATGACAAGACAAGGTTTCTTCTGCCGCACATTAAAGATCTCATATCCTTCCTGATAGAGGGTGCACACTTAGCTAGTACTATCTGTTGATAAGCTGTTTTGTTGTACATTACGTATTCAGCATTTTAAGACCCTTTTGGAAGAAAGGAGGAGCTGTATAAAGGAATGAATGTATTGTAAATAAAATGTGGAAAGGAAAACCATTTCCTTTTTTCTTTCCAGAGGGGAAGCATCTTAAATGTTCCTCATTTTGAGGAATGCCACTTATTTTAGTCCTAAATTTCCTATATTCCCTACTAAATTGCCTATCCTCTATAGTTGGGAATCATTTACATCAGAAATAAAGTCTCATTTACATTCAAGGAATGAACCCTACAGAATTTAAAATCTTCTGCTTGAATAGTTTTTGTGTCTTTCAGTTTGTCACACCTTGCATCCCATGTTTGGGACTTGGCAGGTTGAGAGGTATGATAATAGTACAGAAATACTATTCTCATAAGTCAAGCTGTTGATTCGGAAAAGGAGTAATGCCGTGATTTTTGTCATGCTGACAGTGAATACTTTAACAGATTTAGCAATGTATAATTTCAACATGTAGCTGAAAGAACATGCAGTTTGCTCATAAATCTGCCACAGAGAAATCATGGCCAGGTGGATAAAGTAGCTTAAAAAGCTAATCAATTGCCTATTCATACAAAAGCTGAAAATGGCAAGTGCCTGAGGAGTGCTTGCCATAGTAATAGATGTCATGGGAGGGAGAATGAATTTCAGAGCTTGACATCTTCCAGACTTCCTCCATGATCCTCATCCTGAGAGAGAACTGACTCCAGTACCACCTGCCTTTTAGGTATTCCAGCACCATGCCTCTGATGAGCAGGTGATTATGGTCCCTCTGGAGTAGAACTCAGTCTTCCCGGATATATTCACCCTTAAAAAAAAACCAACCCACCACCATGGCCTGAATGCCAACCTCATTTATTTACTCCTGTACACAGTGCCATTGAAACCAAGTGCATTAGATTCTCCAGGATTGGGTCCTACCTGACTATGCAGGGAAAAACTAAAATGTGACTTTATAAGAATGTACAGAGCAATCACACTGGGCACAACATGCTAATCTCTTTTGAGTACAGTAATTTCACATGTAACATCTCATAGAACATGCTTTTTAAATGGATGGTTTCCCTTTAAATGCAACAACTTCATGAGGACTCCAGAAAGATTCAAGTCTTTTACATACTATTTTATGTAATCTTTTAATGCCTGTAAGATGAGAAGTGAATGGTGTCTGGCAGCATTTGGTATGTCCAACTCCATCTGAAAGCCCTTGTGTTTGTTCTTGCTCAATAGCCACCGTAAGAAGATCTCTCTAAACAAGACTGGGCAATTCTAAAAGATTAAAGAATCTTAATCTACCAGACCATGGAGTCTAATGGTCTTCCTTTTTGCAGCCTCCTGTGTTATATGTCAAGAATCAGAGAGGTAGCCATGTTAGTCTGGAATAGCAGAGGTAACAAAGAGTCCCGTGGCACCTTAAAGACTAACTATAAAGTTTTGAAGCATAAGCTTTTGTGGACTAATACCCACTTCGTCGGATGCAAGCTGTGTTATATGGTCACTGTGAAATTCAGCATACAATGCTGTTGCTTTAAAAAAGCATAAAGAAAAGATTTTGAACGGCTTTTAAGTAGATTGCATGGTATGATTTACTGTAGCTTGTTTGAAGGCACCTCTCCTTATACTGAGTTTTATCATCACTATTAACATTATAAATGTGTGTGTGATATGAAGATTACACTTGTATAATAATGAGTGTGATGAAAGACCTGTTTCTGCCTCTTATATCAAATGCACTGATGGTAGTTTGAAAACTAATTACCTTTATGAGACAGCAGCCTGCAAATACAAAGCAATCTAAAACCCAAAGATCGTATTTCTTCCTTCATATGGAAATATTTTCAATAGCAGCCTTAAATTAACTCTGCTTTCATTTTTGTGAGTTGGTCCCTCCAGGGTAATTCTTTTTACTTCAGTGGAGCTCTGCCCAAAAAGAGGGGTCCTCCCACAGAGATCTAAATGCAAAATTGGGGCCTACATTTGAGAGTTCAATCATGCTGATGTACCAGTTAACTCTTAGATTTTTGAGGGTTTAATATTTTGACTATTGAACTTGTTCTCAGTGTAAATTGCAACAATTATGACCACAAATTTTGGTTCTCCCCCGATCCCATAGTGGTCTTACAGTAATGGGTTTTGATGTAAATCAAGTATGTAGGTGTGCACGGCCATCCCTCGCTGTCAATCTCAGAGGGAGACCACACCTCTTTGTTGTCACCCACCTAGATCAGAAATCTGTAAAAGGGGGAAGCTAGCTGTGTCTAGGGCTCACACCCTCAGGAAGGGCAGAGCAGCGAGTATTCTAGAAGCCCAGGTCCTTAGACAAAGTGGGGCACCAAACAGTTTCAGGGTTCAGGCCTCAGGCTCAGGAGGGGATTTCTCTGACCTTTGTGGTGGAGCAGAGCAGTAGACAATCTCAGCTCAGGTAGACAGCAGACAAATGCAGGCCTCTTGGCCTATGGTGGGGAGGCTGCCACCCCAGGGGTGGACTGGGATGGGGCAAGGGGACCTGAGCCCACATGACTCCAGTTGGTCACAGCGCAAGGCCCTAACTGTGGTGAAGTGCTCTGCCCCTGGGTCAGCGGGGATCCAGCCTCAACATGCTGACCTTGGTTCAGGCAATAACACAGCCCGACTGTAGTTGGCTGTGCCTGGGCTACTTCCTCCCGTCCCCTCGGGCGTACCTGAGTCTCAGGGTTGTCCCCATCTCCACAGGACATGCTGCCAGTGGCAATTCCAGCAGCTCGTGGGCATTGGCTGGGTCTGGTAGCTTGGGAGAGTCCTCAGCACAGCAGAAGTCTTCTGCAGGCTCCTGCCCCAGCAGCGGAGTAGAAGTGTCTTTCTCTCTCGGTGGCTCCAGCCCAACTGAGCTACAGGTCCCGTCTTTTATACTTCCTTTACTGGCCTCACCCCTCTGCTTCTGGTATGGTGGGCATGGCCTTCCTTCTTCCACCCATTGGGGCATCTGACCATCCCTTGCTGTCAATCTCTGTGGGAAGGCACGTCTCTTTGCTACAAGTAAAATTATTTTATCATTTGTATCACAGTAGCACCCAGAAGACCCAGATCAGATTGTACAGCACCTAGTACAAGAAAGGGGAGAATTATAAAAAATACATGGTCTTTTCTCTGAAATATGTGCAACACAATTTAAGACATATACATGGATTGTAAACAGGTGGCTTCACCACCCTGCTTTAAACATGAATCACACATGTTGCAGAAAGTCAAGACTTACCTTCCTTCCTAGGTCTTGTTTTACAAAAGGAACTCAAATTAAACAAATAAACAAAAATCCAGCTCAAGTTGTCTTCTCGGGTTTGACTGCTCATAGGTTTTTCAAATCCTAGGTCCACTCTGTCTAAGGAGCTACACCTTCTGCCTTTATGGTGAATTACCAGTAATAATGAATCAGCAGCACACACAACATTTCCCAATGGAATTGTCCCTGGCTGATGGACGTGGTTTTCAGTCAAGCGCTGCCAGAGTGTTACATGGGTGCAACAAACAAAAGGAGAGCAGACTGAGGGTAGCAATGAAAGGAGTGGCTGGGTACATAAACTAGCTGTGTGTACAGATTAATGATTATGTATCAAACTATTTTTTTGCTTTGTTTAAATTATAAAAATAAGATATCAGCAATCCTCACTGGCTAGTTACCTAGTCACTGCCATCTTGTAGCAATTTTCTGTAAGCATCAGTGAAGAATATAAAGGCATTCCTTGCAACAAGGGCAGAGAGTTACTAAAAACACAGTGATAGTAGTGTGGGGGGTGGGGGTGGTCATACAGGTTGGCGAGTATGGCACTGTTCTCAGGAAGTGACTCAACAAGATATAAATTCAGAGAAACAGAGGTGGAACTGCAAAGAGCCTTAAAGATTAATTTAGAGAAGCCAAAAGTTGATTAGGTGGAGAAGAGGAAGCCATTGGAGGAGGCTAAATTTGGGGGAAGGTATACGTGTAAGGAGAAAAGACTAGGTTGTGATAGTCAAGATGGAGGATGATGAGGGCCCTGAGAAGAGTTTTAGCTGTGCAGACAGTGAGAAAAGGCCAGGTCTTGGAAATACTTGGAGAAAATTGAAAGGTTTGTTTGGCCAGAGAATTGGATGTGAGATGAGAGAGATGATGATTATCACCAAGGTTATGGGCCTGGATGACAGGGAAGATGATAGTATTGTTGGCAATGACAGAAAATGGGGAGGCAGCAGATGAAGACAGTGCCAGATTTCCATTTAGGCACAATAGGCACTTACTTAGGGGTGCTGGCTTTCTAGGGATGCCTTACCTCTCTAAAACAGTGTGCAATATGAAGGTCAGTAGTAGGCAGGGAGGGTGATGAAGTTGCTGTGCCTCACAGCCCTTAAGGTGTAAATCTGGCCTTAATACACCTTAAGGTGTAAATACACCTTAAGGTGTAAATCTGGCCGTGATAATTTTGAGTTTATGGTAAGATACACAGTGGGTGATGTCAGAAAGACATGCCATTATGTGGGATAGGGCACAGGGAGACAGGTCAAGAACACAGAGGTAATTTAGTGAGTCATAAAGTAAGCAGAGAACATTGCTAAGAGAAAGCATATAGAAGGAGAAGAGGAAAAGGCTAAGGACAAAGCCCTGTGGCTGAGATGCTGAAGAAACCGCCTGAGATGCTGGAAGAGAAACAGGAGGAGAGAATAACAAAAGGACAAGATTTCAAGGACAGTGTGACCTGCAATGTCAAAAGCAGCTAATAAGTCGAGGAGGATGAGGCTTTGAGATATGGCAATGAAGAAGTGTTGCAGGGTACCTTAAAAGTCCCGTAGAAACGAGGCTCACACACAGTGGCTAGATGGAAAGTAGTGAGTTTATTGAAGGTTGCGGCCATCTGGCGCTGGGGGCCCCTGTCACAGCGCGGCCGCAGATGAAGGACCTGGCACATCGGAGCAATGCCCAGGGAAGAAGCCCGACACACATGGGCACACGGACACAGAAATACTCATGCTCATTTGCATCTCATGCATAGCTCAGGAATAACTAATGACATGTTTATTTATCCACATTAAATGAAATTTAATGTGGATAAATGTAAAGTAATGCACATTGGAAAAAATAACCCCAACTATACATACAATATGATGGGGGCTAATTTAGCTACAACCAATCAGGAAAAAGACCTGGGAGTCATTGTGGATAGTTCTCTGAAGGCATCCACGCAGTGTGCAGCGGCAGTCAAAAAAGCAAACAGGATGTTAGGAATCATTAAAAAGGGGATAGAGAATAAGTCGGAGAATATCTTATTGCCCTTATACAAATCCATGGTGCGCCCACATCTTGAATACTGCGTACAAATGTGGTCTCCTCATCTCAAAAAGGATATACTGGCACTAGAAAAGGTTCAGAGAAGGGCAACTAAAATGATTAGGGGTTTGGAACGGGTCCCATATGAAGAGAGATTAAGGAGGCTAGGACTTTTTAGCTTGGAAAAGAGGAGACTAAGGGGGGATATGATAGAGGTATATAAAATTATGAGTGGAGTGGAGGAAGTGAATAAGGAAAAGTTATTTACTTGTTCCCAAAATAGAAGAACTAGGGGCCATTCAATGAAATTGGCATGCAGCAGGTTTAAAACAAATAAAAGGAAGTTCTTCTTCACACAGCGCACAGTCAACCTGTGGAACTCCTTACCTGAGGAGGCTGTGAAAGCTAGGACTATAACAGGGTTTAAAAGAGAGCTGGATAAATTCATGGAGGCTAAGTCCATAAATGGCTATTAGCCGGGATGGGTAATGAATGGTGTCCCTAGCCTCTGTCTGTCAGAGGGGGGTGATGGATGGCAGGAGAGAGATCGCTCGATCATACCTGTTAGGTTCACTCACTCCGGGGCACCTGGCATTGGCCACTGTCGGTAGACAGGATGCTGGGCTAGATGGACCTTTGGTCTGACCCAGTATGGCCGTTCTTATGTTCTTATGTTCTTATGTTCTTATGTTATTCAGTCCTGCCTCAGTTTCCGTCTGGTTTCACACAAGCCGATTTTCACACAGACCAAGTAAACAGCTCACACAGCTGCAAAGCTCTTCTCAGACACACACATGAGATAACAGGAACACAAGGCCATTCCCAGGCTGATAACCTTAATTATGCATTACCCTGGAGGAGACTCAGAAGTGTAACTGCGCCCCCTAACGATTGCCGTCACATTAATCTTCCGCTTACTACAAGAAGCAATCTGAGAACTTGGTGAGAGCAATTTTTTAAGAATAGGGGAAACTACCATGATCTGCATTGTTGGGGGGAAGGTACCAAATGACAATAAAAGGTTAAGGAGAAAGGTAGGAGGTCACTGTGCTGGGGCAGACAGTGCTAGAAGAGAAGAGCAGGTGAGGCACCTCACTGTCAGGGAGAAGGGAGGAAGAGAGAGACGGGGATGTCATATCAATTTCTGAATGATATTCAAGGAGAAGATTGACAAGACACTGCAGGGAGCAGGAAGGGAAGGGCACAGAAGAGCAGCAGGTGGCTATGAGGGTGTCAAAGGTGGCTCTTTCATCTTTCGTGTAACCTTAGCACATCCTTTTTCATTGCACAGATTCAATCATTTCAATTCTTCATTTCAGACTTTGCTTCAGATTTTATGCACACATTCAACACACTCCAGCACTGAAGTATTGAATAAAAATTGCCTTATTACTTTCAACTAACAGCACACATGGTTGTTCACACAGCTTATGTCAAAGCAAGTCAGAACTCATTATGAATTAAAAGACATGCATGCACTGTTTTCTTTAAACACTCGAAGACAGGTGTCTGGCCCCTCATCAGTTCTAGGTGGTCTGTTCCTTCCTAGCTGTTTTTCTTTGATTGGCAAGGGTGCAATTTCTTTCTTCACTTTTGAAATCTGTAAAAAAAACAAACAAACAAAAAAAAAAAACCCAACAACCCCAACCCACAATTATATCTTAATATTATCCCTGATTACTTGTGCAAAAGTTTCCAAGTTAAAGTCATCTTCCAAGTGCACACTTCATTGCAGATTCATAACAGGTTAGCGATTGCAAAAGAAACAGAATAACAGATGTAAAAGCATAGACGGCAAGACTGCCGAATTTCCACTGATGGGTTCTGAGGGCATCATAAACCATAAGCACTGCTTAATGTCAGTGGAACACAGAAATGGAATATATGATACAGAGATGCTTCTCCTATTTTGTTTTACAAGATTAGGAATTTAACCCTCCTCCACTTCTACACACAGACTGAGAGGTACTTAGATGTAGCTGTTTCAGGCACTAAACTCTCATTGACTTCTTTTCCATCACAGGGATCTGTGGTAGGGTGCATGCTGACAGAAGCCAGCATAGACCTTGGGCTGATGCAGAGCCTAAGTTTTCTTCAGCCAGCACTGCTTTACATTAAATACATTAATAAAAGGGTGTTGTGGACTAGTGATCTGATCACCAAACTGGGAGTTAGGAATTCCTGAGATTTAAGCCTGGCTCTGACTTCAGTAAGGATTGGGGAGTGGGTGGGGGGGGTGCTCAGTGTGACACAGAAGATGTTCAATGCCTTGAAGGAGACTGAACATCACAAAGAACCCTCAGCTTGAAGCAGAAGTAGTGGAAAGAATTTCCCTTTTAAAATGGAGTCCCAGGTCACACAATCCTTTCCTAGAGGAGACCCAGTGCTTTTAAATACCCAGGTGCTAGCTCAGCCACAGCTTCTGTTTTGCTTCGCCTGCACTTGAGCCACTTCACATTCATCTGCAGCTGAAAATGCCAATACCAGCCATAGCTTTTTAGGTTCTTTTTTTTTAATTAAAGGGGTGGGAGCACCATGTAAGGGAGGGCACAAGGAGCCCTTTCCCTAGCTTTGAACAGCTCATGTATCTGCCAAGCACAGTGGCGGTTCCACAGAGTGCAGATGTGAAAAATCAGGACAGACGGTTGGAGGTAATAGGAGCCTATATAAGAAAAATCCCCAAATATCAGGACTGTCCCTATAAAAATAGGATATCTGGTCACCCTACAGTTCCATTACTTGGGGCTTGTCTTCACTTGAGCTGGCAGGGATAGATTTTTTGGTGATTGATTTATCGCGTCTCGTTAAGACGCGATAAATCGATCACCAGCGGCTCCCCCTGTCGACTCCAGAAGTCCAGCTCCTCAAGAGGCGCAAGCTGGAGTCGACGGGGGACTGCGCCGCCGACCGCCACCGCCATGAGGATGGGAGGTAAGTCGGCTGTAGAGATGTCGATTTCAGCTACGTTATTAACGTAGCTGAAATTGCGTATCTACAGTCGATTTCCCCCCCCTGGTGGAGACCAGCCCTTGGGTGAGTGCAAAGACTCTCCTTTCCAACTCCTCTAGAGGCACACAGCAACCTAAAAGGAATGGGGAGAGAAGGAGCTGGGTTCAGGGCTTAGCCCCCTCCATACCAGTCTGCACAGCAAGCCCAACTCAGGAGACATAAACTGAGCCCCCTGGATGAGTGTAGCAGCAGGGGCTCTCTGTGAAGCTTTGGGAAGAAAGCTCCATAAAGCATAATTCATCCCAGAGTCACCCAGGAGCAGAACAACTCTGGGAGATGCCTACATGGTACCACTAAGAGGCCCAATAAATATGGAGTTCAAGTTCAGAGCTCTTCAGCTGTGGACGAAGCAGTACTGAGAAGGATGGCCACAAATGGAATTCTGGCATTCCATCCCATCCCCCAAGGGAGGGGGGGACTTATTCTGATCTCCCTGGCACTTGTTTTACAGCAGCAGAGCTCCACTGACTTTAAGGAGTTATTCCTGAGATTTAGCAGCATGTTGGCCTCAAACTTTATTAGGCCACCATCGTGAAGCGTGAAGGATTTCAGTGTCAGAGCGACAGTACAGAAGTTTTCCCATGACAGCTTAACAATGGGAATACTTGAAACATCTGAGTAATAAAATTGGTTGTTAAGTTTTGTCTACATAATATGGCTGCCCATGAAAGCACGTAAATGTGTATGCCAATCAGATCATGCATTTGGGCAAACAAAAGTAACCCTGTGCTTTCCCTATTGCCCTTTTTGTGTACCCAATTACCTATACTTTCCCAAACAAATTTAGGCTCCTATTTGTAAAATATTAGCCTTGCATGTCCTCATTTTGTTACATGGGTTAAAAAAATGTCATCAAAGCATACTGAACTGGGCATTTGTAGTCTGAACGAGAATGCAACTGATAAAATACCATGGATTGCCATTCATCAAGAACTGATTTTATTAACAAAAAACTATCAGAAGTCTATTAAAGAAGGAATTTTCAGTGAAATTAACATCCTGTTCACATTCTTCTCTGTGAATTAGTCTGTATCACTATGCATTCTCTCACCTAGGAGTAGCATGGGAATTTGCTGGGTTTTGTGTATGTTACACACATGATCTGGTTCTCCTCACTTTTAGTGATATGAATGAGAAGTAACTGCACAGAAGGCAATGGAGCATAAAGTGACGTAGGTGATCAGAGAATAAGAACGAGGCCCACGATATGGGAACATAGCGTACAATCAACAAATGAGACAATTTAAAACTTTTGTTTTTTTAAAATGGTTTCTCTGTTATAGCTAATTGGTGCACTAGCTCATATCGACATCCAATGAATTTCATGTTCATGAGGAAGGGGTGACCTGGGTTCAGACACTGTTCTGTCACAGACTTCTTGTGTGACTTTAGGCAAGTCACACAGCTTCTTTGTACCTCAGTTCCCCACTTGTAAAACAGGGATGATACTTGTAAAACAGGGATGATACGTCACTGGGTGCTATGAGGAGAAACACATTATAGACTGTGAGGAGCTCAGGTACTGCAGGAAGATATAGGTATCTTAGATAGAGATGTTTCTTAAGGACAAAACTTGTAGAGGGAAATTTTCAAAAGGTACAAATGGCAGTTAGGGACCTAACTCTAACTGAAAGTCACTGGGAGTTAGGCATTTAGCTGCCATTGTGCCTTTGAAAATCTCTCCTCTGCCCCAAGTCAAGATCTTTGCAGAATCATTTGGTCTTGAGGGGTGGTAATAAGTACATTGCTGTTCTGATCATCAATAAAATTGCCACACATCTCAATATTTTTGAGACGGTGCTTGTTTTCATCGGACTGTCTGGCAACCTTCAAGCCACACTGGGCTTTTAGGGCAGCTGGCTTTCCTCATTGGTCCACATTACAGTAGTGCTCCTAGATGAGACAGGGTGGCAATTATGGAAGTAGATACATTCTAGGGCAGGCCCAGGGCCGGCGACAGGGGGGTACAACGGGTACAGCTGTACCGGGCCCCGGACTTCGGGGGGGGCCCTGAAGTCCGGGGCCGATACTCAGCTGTATCCGTTGTCGCTGGGGCTGTGAGCGAGGCGCGGCTCGGGCAGCCGCTGCCGCGCTTACCAGCCCCCTCCCCCGGCACCCAGAAGCCTCCCGCCGCCCCCCTTTGCGTCTCCCGGCCGGCCACGCGGCCGCAGCACATGCAGGGGTTGGGGCCCGCGGGAGGCAGGAGACCGGCCGGGGGGGGGCGCGGGAGATCGGCCGGGGGGGGCCCACGGGAGGCAGGAGACCGGCAGGGGGGGGGGGGCCCTCAGGCGGCGGGAGATCGGCCGGGGAGGGGGGGCCTGCGGGAGGCAGGAGATCGGGGGGGGGGCCGCGGGAGATCAGCTGGGGGGGGCGTGGGAGGCAGGAGACCGGCTGGGGGGGGGGGCTCGGGCGGCGGGAGATCAGCCGGGGGGGCCACGGGAGGTAGGAGACCGGCGGGGGGGGGGAGCTTGGGAGGCGGGAGATCGGCAGGGGGGGCCGCGGGAGGCAGGAGACCGGCGGGGGAGGGCCGCGGGAGATCGGCCGGGGGGGGCCCACGGGAGGCAGGAGACTGGGGGGGGGGCCGCGGGAGATCGGCCGGGGGGGGCCACAGGCGGCGGGAGATCGGCGGGAGGGGCCGTGGGAGATCAGCGGGGGGCCCCGCGGGCGGCGGGAGACTGGTGGGGGGGGTCCCGCGGGCGGCCGGAGACCGGGGGGGCCCCGCGGGCGGCGGGAGACTGGTGGGGGGGGCCCGCGGGCGGCGGGAGACCGGGGGGGGGGCCCAAAATTCCTGTCGCCGGCCCTGGGCAGGCCCACTGGAAATGTTTTAAGTGGGAACCCATTGGATAAATAGAGAGACTCCACAGGGTCTAGCAGTAAGATTCTGGCTGGTATAGAGTTATCAGCAGCTAATAGAACACTAGCTGATCTAAAGGAATAGGAGAAGAGAGAATTTTTTTCTCTTCAAGGGTCCGCCTATGGAAAATTTTGTGGAAGAAAACCTGATGCAATCTGGAAAATACTGCAAAGCCAAAAGAAGTCTGACACTATTTTTGTTATGTTTGGAGGAACAGTAAGAATCTGGAAGCAAATTATATCTATATATCTCTATCTCTATCTATATATATATAAATATCTATATCTATATTGTAGGCGGTCATCTGTCCGCCCACTTCAGAAACAGGCAGGAGACTCCTTTGCGGCACCCAACAGTGTCCTTTATTCGTACAGTGCAAACCCCACCACCTATGTACAGCAATCTACAAGTTAGCTCAGGTTTAGTTCAGCCTCAGCTGGCCTCAGGAACGGTTCGCTCTGGCAGGCACCTAGCCTCAGCTACCTTCCTCTAGCTCTACTTCCTTCCCTGCACCTTCTCTCTCTGTCTCCTTCCTCCCTCCCCCTTTGGCTTCCTCCTTGCCAGGCTTTATCCCCTGGGGGAGGCTTCCAGGTGCAACACATTAAGCCCTCTGCAGCCCAGGGCTACACTCAGGTGGCTGATTAGCCTTCCCTGCTAGGGAAGGCTTGCAGAGGCTTTTGTCTCTTAAAGGGGAAGCAGGGCTGGCTCAGTAGCTTCTTGGCCAGTACCCTGCCACAATATATAAACAATCCTACTTGTTTATTAAGACAATCAACTCAGCTGCATGAGCAGCAGAGATGGAGTGATCATTTCCAATTAAAAATTCCACACCCACACATGAGTTCACTGTAGGATACAGAGAGACAACACGCACAACCAATAAAACACTACACAGAGAAGCAAAACATCTTCAGCTCCATTCTCACTGGCTGATCAGCAATATTGAGCACATGACCTAGTATCTTCTAAGAGCCAGTTAACTTTCTTGTGGAGTTCCCTTTCCACTTCACCTTCTGCCTTTAGATTTCCTATATAAGGCCTGGTCCCCACTAGGGCTTAACGTCGACTTTAGCAAGCTAAAGTCGATTTAAGCCTGTACCCGTCCTCACATGCATGCCCTTAAAGTCGATTTAAAGGGACCCTAAAATCCACTTCTGTACTCCTCCCTAATGAGAGGAGTAGCTGAAATCGACCTCTCTCTGGGTCGATTGTGAAATAGTGAGGATGCATGTGACTTTAAGCCTCCGACCTTCCGAGCAGCTCCGCGGAACCCCGTGCCCGTCCCAGCAGCTCCGCAGACACCCCCCCCGCCCGCCCGAGCAGCTCTCTAAAAACGATCTGTCTCTAAAAATGATCTGTCTCTAAAAACGAGCTGCTCGGGCGGGCACGGGGGAGCCGGCACGGGGCTGCTCGGGCGGGCACGGGGGCCACGGAGCTGCTCGGACTGGGGCTGGTCCCCTGGGGAGCGTGCCTGGCTGCCCCGAAAGGTGGGGCCTGCTGGCACTGTGGGATATCTACCCACAGTGCAATGCTGGCTATGTCGACCTTTGCAAAAGTTCCAAGGACAGACACTGTTGACCTGCTGTGCTATGTGGGGACGCACTAAGTCGATTTTATAAAATCTACTTTAGAAAATCGACCTACTGCTGTAGTGAAGACATACCCTAAGATTAGATGGTCGGATCCTTGTCTATCACTCCTGTAACTCTTCTGCCCATCAGAGTTGGCAGCAACAAGGGCCGGGTTCAGCATCCAGGGGTTCCATTCTAAGGACACAATACAAAACCGGCTTGAGCCCCCACCCAGTGACCTGGGACAACAATATACCACCCTTCTGGGTGCCTCTAAAGAGGCAATACTTCCCCTCTCGCAAGCACAGAGTCTGAGTGTACCAAAACCCTTTTAATGACAGAGAGAAACACTGTGGCATATTATTGGGTAAATACCACAAACAAAAGTCACAAACCAAACCATGAACCAGAATCCCCCCCCCACGCCAATGGGCAGTGTCCTTTCCCTTGGGTTCTTGAGTCCCACAAGCCCCAAAGTCCCCCAAAGTCCCAAAAGTCCAACAGCCCCAGCAGAGTTCAAAAGTTCACAGCAGAGTTGTACCTCCCCACCAAGGTGGAGGGGGGGGCAGGTTATGGGGCACCTTACGTGGTCAGAGGCCGACTGCCCCGCCTCTCCAGTCATGCTGCAGTCCTCACCATGGGCCGTTGGTCAGAGGCCGACTGCCCCACCTCTCCAGTCGTGCTGGTCGCTCTGCTAGCCGACACAGGAACTGCTCTGTCAGCGGCTCGACTCTGCTCTGCCAGCTGTCTCAGGAACTGCTCCACCAGCCGACACAGGAACTGCTCTGCCAGCTGTCTCAGGAACTGGTCCACTAGCCGGCACAGGAACTACTCTGCTTAGGGCCCCCCCCCCCCACTTAAGATAAAGCTCAGTGATTTTTCAGCTCTTAAGTGATTTCAGCTCTTGAGTGATTTTAGCTCATAGTGGGGGGCCTTAGTGCAGAGGCACCACCAGACCCAAAGCAACTTCAGCTCAGTGGGCTGAAGTTAGACTCCCAATAGAAGCAAAAGTCAACTCTAACATTCCACAGGGGAGAGAGGCCAGGTGCAATAGGCCTGTGAGGCCCTCAGACAAGGCCCTCACCACAAGGTATAGAAGCCTGTCCATAGCCTCTCTCAATTCAGTGGGTTTTGGAACCCCTGTCCCTTGTCTAGTGAGCGCTACCCAGCTGATGGCGAGTCCCTCCAGCATGCCAAAGGCCAAATACATGTCCCAACCCCTCATTCACATAAACAGGTCAATCAACACCTTATCATTCTTGCCCCAATACTACAGAAACTGGGGGTCCCACAGTAGCCAAAGTGACCATCTGGGCTGTTAGAGTGCAGGCCAGGTGCGGTGGGTGTGTCTAAGCAAATAAGGTGTTATTTTCCAAAAGCCATTGCAATTCCTGCAACTCACCACCGGATGTCACCCATCCCGACACTGCTTACACTCCTATAATTCCTGATGCTTGAATTGACTCTTATTGAAGCAGGATTTCCTGTCAGTAACAAAGCAGATGCACCACTTCTGGCAAGGTAGTTTTCTCCATCTCCTTCATCCTTCTATGAGTCTTGTCTTCTGTCTTTACCTTTTATTTTCTG
Organism: Sternotherus odoratus; assembly: GCA_032164245.1. Taxonomy (NCBI): domain Eukaryota; kingdom Metazoa; phylum Chordata; order Testudines; family Kinosternidae; genus Sternotherus; species Sternotherus odoratus. Next base: position 159,012,492 of record JAVMKO010000001.1, read on the forward strand.
TTTCCTCATGTTATCTGTCTCTTATTTGGTCCTCTCATCTTCCTCAGGTGACAGTCTGATCTCTCCCCCTCTGTTGTATTCTCTCCCTTTCTTCATTCTATCTCTTCACTTTCCTGTCCTCCAAACAGGTCACCTTTATTCTTTCTGTAACCCTTCATTTTATGTTTGTCCCCCCTTTACTCTCTTAGCCCACTCCTGCTCTCTCTACTTACCTCTCATTTTTGGTTTACCCTACACATCCCTATCACCATTAGACTCCTTCTTCCTTTAACTTTCTCCAGCCTCTCCCCCTTTCATACTGTGCCTCCTCTGCTAGTCTTCTGGAGCAATAGGAGGAGCTCTGCCTGGAGATTCACTTCCTGTACTAGCTAAACATATGTTTCAGGCAAAACTCCAGTCAAAAATACTGCAGTACTCAGAAGTGGAGTTGATGGTTTGTGAGCAACTGCTCCTATACGATAGGCAGGAAAGTGAAGCACTGTTCTGTTTTTCTCACAAAAAGTCTTGAAGCACAGCTCTGGCCTATCCCAGTCCCAATGCAACTATGGGTTAACACGCAGCTAAAGTCAAAATGAAGAACACTTGCAATACATGGCAGCATCAACCACCAAAGCATCATCCACTCTCTCTCACCTCTCCCTTCTTTTCCTTTTGGCTGAGTCTGAGGTGAACAGAACTTATCGTAGCGAGAGCAAGTGTGACTAAGCTGTTCATGTCACAAGGTTGCAGTTTAGCTCAGATATTCAGCAGCTGAGTCAGGGAGGGAAAAGTTCAAAGGAGGACAGTTTTGACAACCAGAAACATATTTTGGGCCTGAGGACTAGAAGAGTTAAAAATAGGAAAACCTGGCCCTAATTTCAGAACAAAGGAAAAGGGGATAGAAGGCAGAACAATTTGGAGAAATTAGGAACAGTTGATCACCCGGTGCCTCGAAAGCAATGCCAGTGGCCACTCCTGCTTTCTTTGCAAAGGAGATCTAAACAATTTAACCATTTAAAGAAGGACCCTGTGTTCCCTACATGGGAATAAAATACACAGGGGAGTGGAAACTCTGATTGTCTTTGGTAGCAGCAAGCTGTGCTGACCACTTCAGAGCAGTTTTCTGTTGCACTGTCGTGATCAGCACAGTGATCCTGTTCTGAGAGCAGCCTTCTGGTTCTGATCAATATGTGGTCAGAGTACCAGGAGTACCATGGCTCCGTGCTGGGAGTATATGAAGCACCTGAGGATCCCGTACCAAAGAACAAAAAACTCTGAATGCTGTTCCAGGAGGCATCATCTCAATGCCTCTTCTCTGGTGAGCTGGACCATATGCTCTCAAGGGCTCCCAGTACAGAGCCTGAAGTGAGTCATGGGTCTCTTCTGACCTTGTCACCAAGCAGGATGCCCCAGAGGATTTGGAGGAAGAGACACATTTCATTTTGCACATTATTCCACCCCTCCAGAGGGAGGATCGAGAACTCCTTTACCACCACCTCTGCTACTCCTTCCCTGCCCGGGGCCTCACCTAGTTGGCTGCTGCCTGCTTGCTGCTGCTGCTCCTGAGCCTGCTGCTCCTGAAAAGGAGGAGGAAGACTGCTGTGAGGCACTGTGGAGGGGGTTTGTGGCTGCTGTTGAACTGAATGACTGTAACCCTCTGCTGCTGTGAGGGCTGGGGGAGAAGTGTAGAGACAGTGTGGACAAAAGTAAATGCATATGCACAGTTTATGCCTGTCTCCAGCATAGCATATGCGGACACTTGGTGCATGGTATGGGGACTATGCGCAAGTACATACACATCAACTCCCTGAGTCCGCATGCAAGTGGAGACATAGCCAAAGACATCCTGCTGCTTCTTTTCCATAAAAGCAGCAAAGTTCCACCTGCCCAAGTTTTCCAAACTGGAAACCACTTCTTAAAACCAAATTGCTTCCACCAAATCTCAGATCCAGCACTGCTGCCTTGGAAAAATCACTTTTCTTTCACAGGGAAGTTCACCCAATTTAGGAATGTCTCCAGAGGACAATAAGAATCCAAGCTCAGGCACAACAAAATCTTCCTTCCAAGAATTTTGCCCACTGACACAAATGGAGGCTTGGATGTATGCTCTGCAACTGACCCACACCTGTGACTCTGGCCCTTACCCCTTCCTAAATGGTAAAAGAGAAAAGAAAACATCTGGAACCCTGCAGCAGGCTTCTTCTATAAGTACATTCTGTTAATAAATATTGGAGCTGAACCAAGACAGTGGAAGTCCCTGATGAAGGGATAAGAATGACCATTAATATCAGCACATTCAGAACTAAATTCAAATCTCATCATTACTTCAACCTCGCTTTCCCTCAAATGGCTCTTTTCACTCACAAAAACAATGCTAACAATGTCCCATTAATTTAACCAAGCTACTTATTACTCAAACCCACTGCAAAGATAGGGAAAGGGAGAGATGCTGCTATTACTTTTTAATTCTGCAGACAGCCATTGAAAATTCTAACTTCCTTACATTCCAGAGATGTTCATTATTACTAGAGCTGGTCAGAAAAGAATATTTTCCATTAAACAATTGGAAAGAAACATAATTATACTCTTCCTCAAAAAGCAAACAAAACACAAAAACAAGGACAATTTCGAAAGAAGATTCAACTTGCAAAAACAGGTCAGAATTTGTAAAAAAACAAAACAAACCCACTCCAAAAAAGACAAACAAAAGATTTTACAATTTTTCCCAACCAGCTCTGATGATTAAATTTCCATATCTGTTTATGTGGCTGTTTCATAAGGATTGCATTTTCTAATCTACAGTCACTGAATGTGGAAAGAGACCACTAAGATTACACAAACTGTTACATGTATTGTATATTTGGAGAGCTGATTTTAAAAGAAACTAAAGAAAATATTAAAATACATTCAATTCAAGGGAAAAATTAACTGCCCAAATTAGATTGGAGCTGTTACAATTTTAAATGCTGAACTGATTGCATAAGGGACTGGTAGCTGTGTCTAAATCTGTTACTGAAAAATGTAATATTCAATTCATCTGCTTTTCTGAATTATTAAAACATACAAAATAGGGAAAGACTGATTGTATATACAGGCCTTAGCCGTAGGGTATTATTTTAAAATATGACACAATATAAAATGTACATTAACCAGTTAGCTGCTGCTGAAGGTACAGAACTAGATATGTTCAGCAGACACATACTAGTGGCTAAATGTACTAATATGGCTTAACTTCAGCTTTTGCTGTTGTTGATTCAAGGGAGCTGGATTGAGAGAGGTACCAGCTTGATAACACTGGAGCCTGAAGGCCATTATTTATCTGTAAGATAGTTACAGTACGGGCAGCAGCAGTGCAAGCTTACCACTTCTCCCACAGTCATAGATCTTTAACCCTGACTCAATGGGATCATCTTTAGGAGCAAGAGAGTAGGTCCATTTCCATGTCAAGATAATGCTTTGACTTTCTGTTGAGGCTACAGTGCCAATAAAGATGCCAACTGCAATGTGGACATCTGTGGTTAGACTACTTAAGCCAAAGAGACATCAGATAGTAATGACTTTCCATTACTACTGCCATGGGATGGATCTGAGCTCAAGCATTAGGGGTGAAAGGGTTAGTTTCCCATTAACAGTTTCCTGACCATCTGTTTTTAATTGCCAATGTGAAAAGCACAGGCTAAGAAGTTAAAATCTCCAACAAGAACAAAAAATAAATGTGCCCAATTTTCAGCCAGGCCTGAACCTGGCCTCTAATTTTGGAGAGGCAAAACTGCACCCATCTTCTAAAATAATTGAACTATACCTTTCAGCTTTCCCTCTGTGTTCAGTTTAGGTCCAATCTTGCTCCCAAGCTAAGCTCACTGCAAAAAACTCTCCCAGACTTAGATGGGAGCAGGATCAGCCCCATAGTGAACAGTACTGTAGAAAAGCTACCATCCTGCATCTGAATCAATTATCATGGCCTCCCTCTGCCTGTGTGGAACCCTGTTTACTTCAGTTTGGCTTTGCATGCAGTCCAGACTCATGGACCCAATCACAGGATCAAGGCCAAAAAGGAGATTAAATTGAAAGAAGCCTGAGATTTCAAGAAGAACATATTGTATATGTGCACTCACTCAACCCTCCTACATATTTCTCTTGCAAAGTGGGTCTTAGCCCACGAAAGCTCATGATCCCTAAAATCTGTTAGTCTATAAGTTGCTACAAGACGCCTTTATTTGTAACCCAAACTCCCTTTGTCAACTAAAAATCTTGAAAAGGTATTTAGACAACTGAACATTTCTGATATTAATAAATACATAACAAATACTGTGTTGGTGACAAGTCTCGTGAAATAAAATGATTAGTGTTTGAAATAGTATACAGAGAATTTGAGGAGAAATCAAACAGTTCTATAATAGGGCTGTGCGCTAGATAAAGTGAGTCACATAAGCATGTTAACCCTTCAGAAGCTAGGAAGACAAGTCTCTTTCTGTGTACACCAAGTTACAGATTCTCCATAATTCTACACTTTTATTTTCTGTATCCTTATACATTTGGGAATCTATTTTTATTCTTTGAAATGTACTTTTTCAAAAAATACATTTTGTTTCACCACAGAATATCTTGCAACTCAAATATTAAATAAAAACCAGAAATAAATACTATAGACTACATTAACATAGATAACTAATCCATATCAGCCATGGAAATACTTGCAATTAACTAAATCAACAAATGATTTTTGAGAAGGCTGGGATTCTTTAAGAACTGGAGTGAAAAGGACATTTATGTGAGAATTTGTATTCTTTCCCTGTTATGGGTAATGCCTGTGGTTACTCTAACTCTATAAATGAAAGAGATTAGAAGAACAATTATTTTCTCTATTTCTTCTGCATTACTTATGCATTTAAAAGCACTTTGGGCCAGAACCACAAACGGATGTGGGAACCTAAAACCCAGATTTTGGTACCTATGTCTCAATTTTAGGCACCACAGTGATCTGGAGTTAGGGCATTCAGCTGAGAGGCTCAACTCCTTTATCCTTATCAGGTAAAGGAGGGAATTTAACCAGGATTTCCTACATCCCAGGTGGGTACTCTGACCATTGAGCTAAAGGTTATCAGGAAGGCACCTCCTCCAGCCATTTTGTGTGGAGTTAGGTGCATGTTCTTGCAAGAAGGGCTTAGACACTTAAATCCAGGCTTAATTCCCAGATGAGATTGCACGCAGAGATAGGTGCCTCCCTGCAGTCTGGACTTAGGCACTAAACTCTGTGACAAGGATGCGACTTAGAACCCATCCTCTCATCAGCATCTTCCATTGGCTAGTGTAGGCAGCTCCCCACCTACTATGTTGGCATAGTGAATCCCATTCTTAGGTGCTTCTCTCCCCACATTCATTGTATGGGGAGTCTAAGCACCTCACTCAGGCTTTGTGGATCTCATTGTTGTTCCAGAAGCCTAAAACTTAGGCACTGCACTCCCTAAGTCCCTTTCTACAGAGTCAGTTTCACTTCTCTGTTGAGAGTTAGCTGTGCTTCTTGTCTCATATACTATTCTAGAAGTAGCTCTCTCATACACACACACTTCCCTAGGCTTTGCAGAAAGGTGTTACCAGTAGTACTAGCAGCAACAAATCTGAAACTGAGTAGATAGCAGGTGGGAGGGTGGAAAGAGAAGCAGAGTAGGGAGAAGGGGAGTGGCCGGATCATATCTGATGTTAGTACTCTTAGATCTGCCAAGACGTCTCATTTAAATAATAGCAAAGGAGCAGAGAGACCCTTATAAAGCATTTCTAAAATGAATTTCTAAATAAATACATAAGTGCATATTATTTAAAAGGAGCTCTGTCCAAAACTGAACTATATGAACAAAATCCATTTTAAATAGACCAGTTAAATATACTAGTTATTATTATTTCACATTTGTATGATGGTAGGATCTAGATGTTCCAGCCAAGATCAGGGCTCCATTGTAGGCATTTTAAGGACACCTAGTAAGAAAGAGCTCCTATCCTGATGAGTTTTGAGCCTAAACAGCCAAGGCAGACAAAGGATGGGAGAGGCTGATAATGTCTTGAGGTCAGAGCGATATACACATTTGCTGCACTGTACTCTGCCAAAAGAAAGTCCCCCTAGTAGAGCTTTTCATACGTTTATTTATTTTGACAACAATTGCAGTGTTGAAATACCCACTGCCTTTCAGTGGGTCTTAACCTCCCAAGTCACTTTCAGATATTTTACTAGTTCCTCATTTATAGTGTGGGGAAAATAATACTCCCTCTGTCTGTCTGGTCTATTTCATTTGTAAGGTCTTGAGTGGCTGGTATTTTCTCAGACTGTGTCTTTTCAATTCTTAGGGCAATGGAGCCCAGATATCCCTTAGGGTTCATAGATGATACGTAAACAGGATTATAAATAACAGAATATGGGTTAGCTGCTCAGATGCTTTAGTGCCTGGCTCAGCATAAATGACTAAACAGAGAGATGTAGAGATGCTTGAGAAACGTGCTTCTGCTTCTAATATCAGTTTGACTTCAGCGAGAAAGGAGGAGCACAGAAGAGGTGCATTTGCTCTTCTGCCCTCCCTGTGCAGTAATTGACAAGGGGGCGTGTGTTTGGATTCCACACAAAGGGAATACTCTGAAATATGTAGAAGGGAAAATTGGTAGTGTTGTTACAAGATTGATGGGAAATTGAAGAAATCAATAATAATTTTAAATTATATATCACTTGCAAAAAATACAGAATGAGCTAGAAAATGCCAAGAATGTAACCAAGGCTTTAATGAAGGATAGAATTTTCCATTACAGGAAATGCAAAGCATGCTGGAAAATGTTTCTAAAAGCTATAATTTAAAGTATTGGGGTTAGTGAGAAATGTAGAAGGGAACAATACTCGAGTCTCATAACTACATGTGAGAATGTGTTCCCTCTTCAGTTTGGTCCCTTTTAAAATGGGGACCGATTACCCGCTCCTATTTTCTATCCACAATTCTGTTGACTGCTTTGAAGAGAAAACTGATATAATCCTCCTTCAGGTTCCATTCCCCTTCCTGCTCACCTCCCTCCTTTGCCTTTTTTCCTTCTTTAACCTGGTTTCTGACTCAGAAGTGTCCATCCCAGCCTTGTTATCCGCCCCAATCCTGTACCCTTTAGCCTTCTCTGCTACCTCTTCGTAGTCTCAGACTTTTCCAGCTGGCACCTTTCCTCTGCTTTCATTCTTCCGCATCCCCAAACTACCTTCTCTTGATCCCGTCAGCTTCTCAAATGGTCACCTTACTTCATTCCTCCTGCCTCCAAATCTCGCACATGTGCACTCTATTCCTATAGCCTTGTCTTACTCTCCCTTTAGCTCTCTCTTGGAATCCCTGCAATACAGCTTCTCCCCACTGCACTCTTCTGGAACTACACTCCGCAGTCACCAGTGATCGTTCTGGCCAAATCACAGTGCCTCTTTTACATTCTCCTCCATCTGCCATCTGTGACCTGGTGGCTCACTCCTGACTTTTAGATATGCCACACCCTCCTTCACCTTCAGGGACCCAGTGTACTTCTGATTCTCATTCCACTTCTCCATCTGCTCCTTTGGCAACTCCTTCAGTGACTCCCCTTCCAATTTACTCCTCCCTTTAGGGCTCAGTCCGTGATCCTCTCCTCTTTCTTCTCCACACTTTATCCCAGAGTGACCTCATGCAAACACAGTACTTCAGTTACCATCAGCTGTTTGCAGATTCTCCTCTCCACCCCAAACCTCTCCCTCTCTCTTCAGTGTTTCATCTTCTGGAGCAAGCTTAAGCTTTCACAAGCTCAGGTTCATTGTGGTTAAAATTGAACTCTGTTGTTCATGCTTCTTTCTCATTGGCCTTCCCACCTCTTGCTGCAATTTCCTCCAACCTGCCCTGTATCCAGCTGAGTGCTATTGAAAACCCCATCCTTAAAAAAAATTAATAATATTTACATTTTCTTAGAGAAGCAGGTAGTTTTTGCTTAACATGTATACTGTCACACTTTCAATATTCATGCTATCTTAAATCCTGCTTCACTAACGTCTTTATAATCTTTACTTCAAATGAAAAACAAATTTTAATTTAGCTCAATTCAGTTTTGCAAAACTGGCTTGCCTTTTCTCATTGGCAGTCACAAAAGAGCATGAAATATTTCAAGCACCCTGACCTCTGAATTACATAAACAGAAAGAAATTCAATTGCTTGGAGCATATGAAAAACAGCTTTTGACCTTATTTTGGAGACATACTTGAAAGACTAATTATTCATATACAAAAAAATTGCTCAGTGTTCCACCTTGAAAATGTTCTGAGAGAGAAAATAGATGGATCATTCAATGTAATTAGGATATGATAAACAATTACTAATTTTTGTAATTCCTAGTTTTTATAATAAATGTTGTTGGTTCATCTTCATTTTGTTTGATCAGAAATATATAGCTCAAAATGCTACTGCCAATATTTTTTAGAATGTTCAGTAGAAAGCAGAATTACTTCTTCAAAAATCAGAGGGGTAGCCATATTAGTCTGTATCCACAAAAACATTGAGTTAAGTGGCACCTTAAAGACTAACAGATTTATTTGGGTATAAACTTTCGTGGGTAAAAAACCACTTGTTTAGATGCATGGAGTGAAAATTACGGATACAAGCATCAATATACTGGCACATGAAGAGAAGGGAGTTACCTTACAAGTGGAGAACCAGTGATGACAAGGCCAGTTCAGTCAGGATGGATGTGGTACACTTCCAATAACTGAGGAGGAGTTGTCAATACCGAGAGAGGGAAACTTGCTTTTGTAGTGAGCCAGTCACTCCCAGTCCCTGTTCAAGCCCAAATTAATGGTGTTAAATCTGCAAATGAATTGTAGCTCTGCGAATTTCTCTTTGAAGTCTGTTTTTGAAGATTTTTGTTGTTGCCAGATGGCTATTTTGAAATCTGTTATTGAATGTCCAAAGAGATTGAAGTATTCTCCCACTGGCTTTTGTGTATTACTGTTCCTGATGTCTGATTTGTGTCCATTTATCCTTTTAGGTTGAGATTCTCTGGTTTGGCCAATGTACATGACAGAGGGGCATTGCTGGCACATATTACATTGGTAGATGTACAGGTGAATGAGCCCCTGATGGTGTGGTTGATGTGGTTGGGTCCTATGATGGTGTCGCTAGAGTAGGTACAGGGACACAGTAGGCAACGGAGCTTGTTACAGGGATTGGTTCCTGGGTTAGTGGTGTGTAGTTGCTGGTGAGTATTTGCTTCAGGTTGGGGAGCAGTATATTTATGCTGTATCTATAATTTTCACTCCATACATCTCAAGAAATGGCTTTTTAACCACAAAAGCTTTTGCCCAAATAAATCTGTTAGTTTTTAAGGTGTCACCAGACTCATCTTTGTCAAAAAAGATCTAGACCTATGAGTCATAGGTCCCCACTCAGTAATTACAAACATACAAGGGATATAATCTCTCAAACTTTACTTCATGAAGCCTTAAAGTCACCAACTGTGTGAGGTTAGAAGAAAGTTTCCATATATTCAGATGTTTGTAAATTGTCCATTAGGGGACTACTTGCCTATATTATTTGGAATAGTTTCAAGCTCTCTCATTACTAATATTTTTTCTTATATTTTACTAGTAAGGAAGATTGGTTATATGCTTAATGCACTGGATTGAGATTCAGGAGATCTGGGTTAAATTCACAGCCTGGCCACAGACTTCCTCTGTGACCTTGAGCAGATCACTTAGGCATATGCTGAACTTTAGTACTGGTGATTTCAAGATGAGTCTGGTGACACCTTAAAAACTAACAGATTTATTTGGGCAAAAGCTTTTGTGGTTAAAAAGCCTGTGCATAACGGTTTACAGGATCATGGTCAAAGTCTAATAGGGACTCAGCTATCTCCATCTATAAAATGAGGATAATAATTTTTCCTTTCTCCCACCCTTTTTTGGTCATGTCTATTAGACTATATGCTCTCTAGGGCAGGGATTTTCTCTTAAAACTTGTCTACACTAGAAAGTTTTACAACTTAAACTATATTGGTATAGTGTATCCCTAGTGTGCATGCAATTATATCCATTTACTAGTGCTTATACTGATATAGCTTTTTCCAGTGCTAGGTGCAGAGTTATGTTATGTTGTTTGTGTGACAAATTCAAAGTCTGTACACGAGATCATACTTTTAGATTTTAATTCCCTCCACCACATTGCTTTTAGTCTTTATCCTTTAGCTAGACAGAACATCTGCCCTGTTACCAGAGGATAAGCAAATAGCATAAACTGGATCACATCTATAGACTTATTAAAGCAAACAATGATGGGTATTAAGATCTGGGGACCAGAGATTGTAAATCTCTTCTAAGAACTACTATCTTGTTATGAAAAATGCCCCTGGATAACCCCATGCTTTTACATCCAGGAATCTCTGCATTATATATCCCCCCCTTTATTTGTTTATTTTACTTTTTTATTTTGATGATCTCTACTTATTTTGTGTTTATCTTCTCTAACAGATAAATCACTGGTGAATAGACCCAGAGACAGATGGAACGCTGCCCATAAACTGGTTGTGTGTGAGGCTGAAAGTGAAGCAATTGGGTCCCTCCCTTCGTATCTGCTGTGTTGTGTGCCTAGGAATCCAGATTGATTCATTCCAAAACTGAGGTCTCTGAGTTCACAGTATAATGTGCTGCAGTCATGTCCCTAAACTGGCTTCAGCTCAGACTTTTAAGTGAAGCAGTATGCTTTTTCCCTTCAGTTCTACTCTTGCCAGTAATGAGTTCTGCTAACTGAAAACAAAGTGGGGAAAATAATAGAAAGGAAGGGGACATTTGTGTCCTGTTACCTATCAAATAAGTGGAAGGAATAGTCATTAATAGAGAAATAAAGGATGCACAGAGAATAAACAATTAATTCAGCCTTTTTCTAATGAAACAAATCTCACTTGCTCACTCTTCTGTTGATTACAAATATTGCACAATTACTTTTAGTCCCAAAACAACACATTTTGGGGGGAATCTTAAAATGAGTTCTAGTTGTTTTTTTTCAGTCTCTGATTTACTAAACGCTGGAGAGATAATAGTTGACATTCCACATGACTGCTTTTTAACATGCTACATCTTTTTCAATTCTTGCTTTTATTATGTTTCTGTTTACTCAAATTCCCTTTGCTGACAAAGTAAAGCCAGTAATGATTTTCTTTGACATTCTAAAGCTTTTTCTCCAACCTTTTTCTGTTTTCCACTTGGGCCACCTATGCAATGCTATGAACCAAAGATATTTCAGATCACACAGTATTAGTCATAGGTTGGAATCTGAGGCTACTGAGTCCCACTGGTGTTATTCACAAATCAGACAAATTCAACTTTTTACCCTGCCAGCAAATGCCAGGCAATAATAGAAAATAGACATAGCTGGACACTGCAAGACGGAGGTTCCTAGGGTTGTGTCTGGGACCAGAGATATTGACTAGTGCCATTCGGTTGCACAATCCAAGCAGCAGCTGGTCAAAACCACTCACTTGTGTAGCTGGCAGCAGCTTACATGGTAGAGGCTGTGCGTGAACAGCCTGGGAGAGTGAGTGAGTGAGTGAGTGAGTGTGTGTGTGTGTGTGCGCGCGCACACAGAGCAGGGTAAGGCTGGCTCCCAGAGTCGAGGATTGGTGTGACCTAGCAGATCACCTCTTCGGATAACACCGGGGGAACATCACATCCATCCCCACCTTGAGCCTGGCCAGGTTAATTTCCATTTGCTCTAAATAGAAAGTCCTTCCTGAGCCCAATCTGATGCTTGATTAGTTTTACTTTGTGCACGTAACGACCATACTGTTGTTTATCCTCTAATCCAACTTACAGTGGGGGGAAAGTAGAAAAGTAATGCAGAGTAATAGAAAAGTATGACAACAGAATGGACAAAATACCCCCCATACACCCACAAAATAAAAACAACAATTAAACAATATTTTGACCCCAAGAAGCAAGTGAATTGTAATTTCACTGTTTCTTACCTGCTCCTGAACTATCACTCTGAATCTTCCAGACTCATCAATTACGGGCCTTGGAGTCTCACTCACAGTCAGGGCTGGTCCCCACTACGGCTTAACGTCGACTTTAGCGACGTTAAGTCGATATAAACATGTACCCGTCCTCACATGCATGCCATTTGAGTCAATTTAAAGGGATCTCAAAATCGACTTCTGTACTCCTCCCTAACGAGAGGAGTAGCGCTGAAATCGACCTCTCTGGGTCGACTGTGAACTAGTGAGGATGCATGTGACAACTAGCCTCCGACCTTCCAGAATGCCCGTTTGGTCCCCAGGGGACCAGCCACCACGCCCGAGCAGCTCCGCGCTGGCTGCCCCCTGCCCGCCCGAGCAGCTAGCTCTGCGCCGGCTCCCCCCCGCCCACCCGAGCAGCTCCGTGGACCCCCCGGGCCGCCCGAGCAGCTCCGCGCCACCCTCCCCCGCCGTGCCCGGCTGCCCCAAAATGGTTCCTGCTGGGGACTCCCAGAACGGTGGGATATCTACCCACAGTGCAACACTCCCTATGTCGACGCTTGCCACAGTTGTGGGGACAGACACTGCCAACTTGCTGTGCTTAGTTGGGACGCACACAATCGACTCTATACAGTCTGCTTTAAAAAATTGACTTAAGGGAAATTGACCTACTGCTGTAGTGAAGACATACCCTCAGTCTGACAGTTTTTCTTCCTGCAGCTCTGCCGTGAAGTGCATTATGGGCTTCCAGCTGATCTCCCATTGACTGTGCTATAGCAATGAATAGTTAGGATGACCAGATGTCCCGTTTTTAAAGGGACAGTCCCGTATTTAAGCCCTCTTGCAGGTGTCCCGACTTTTTCTTAAAAACAGGCAAATTGTCCCATATTTTCTGTCTCCCCCCATCAGTATGGGTGAGTATCGCCGCTGGTTGGATCCCTACTCACCAGCCGCCCACTCACCAGCAGTGAGTGTGGGAGGGGTCCAGTGCATGACGACGGAGGTGGGTGTACAAGGCTGGTGGCAGGGCAAAACTGGAACTTGCAGGGCCAGCCGCTCCCCCTGCTGGTCCCACAGCCCAGCCCCCGCTGTGTGCCAGCTCTCAAACAACAGGCCCCACCCCCAACCCATTTCTGGCTATTCTGGCTGTGTGCTGTGAGCTGCGGTGACTGGTAAGTGCGGGCAGGTGCCAGGCAGAGGCTGGTTATGAGTCACCTCTGCTGCCCACCCATCGGCCGTTTACGTGCTCCCTCTCTCACTGTCCTCTCTCTGCTTTGCCCCTTCACTCCCGCCAGCCCTGCTGCTCCTCCATGACCTGGCCCTTTGTCTTTGCAGAGCTCATCTCTTCCACCCTTTCCCATCCCTTCTGCTCTGTGGCTGGAAGCGGCTTATCCATTCTGCCTGCACAGTATTGAAAGGCAGCTAACACCTCCAAGCTGCTGCTGACCACCAACATAACCCAGTGGCCTCCTTTCCCCCAGCGCACACATAAAAGGCCAGAGGATGTTTGTCCGAAGCCGTCATGTGCAGTAGAGATGGCCCGGACAAACAGCATGCTGGGAGTTGTAGTTTGATGGCACAAAATGGCCACCGCACGTGCACCGCCGCAAGCCGTAGAGATGGCCCGGACAAACAGCATTAAGCACTTTGGCCCATACATGGGCTTCTACACTTGTGTTTTTATATTCACTTATTTGGAATGCTCAGGGGGAGGGCATAAGGAGTCCATCCCTCCCTTCAGCCTCTCTGCAACAGTCAGGCGATATGTCTCATCCTATTCATTACAAGGTTCTTTAGTTACACAAAAGGAAAACTGAAAACAAAACAAAAACCAAACATAAATCCCCCAAACCCAAACCCTCGGCAGGTATGACATGTCAGAACTCCATTGACTTCAACTACATTCTGATATTCATACTATTTGAGGATCTGGCCCCGTTTTCTAAAATTAAGATTGCTGAACAAAACAGATTCTCAATCTCCATTTTTTATGAGATGTAACTCGAGAAACCGCTGGACTCCTCATTGAAACTGAGGAGTAGCTGTAAGTTTTCCTCATCACAATCTTATGAATACAATAATTAAAAATACACCAAAAAGCTGTTCCAGAAAACAAATGAGGTTGAAGAGTGAGTGCTTAACTATATGGGGAAACTGACCAGAATAGCTATCGTGGAAAAAGCTGAAAGCAGTAGCTCTCCACGTGGATGATCTATCGTGGAATACTTTATTCTGAAATAACTATTGCGTTTCCAAAGCAAAGTACTTATTCTGGAATGAAATCACTTTTATTCTGGAATAGTGCCCACAGGCTATTGAAAAATAGCTTATTCTGCACTAGCTATTTCAATCAATTTCCCCAGGTAGACATCCCAAGAAAAAATGTATTATCTGTCACATAATTTACAAAATATAAGCATTTAAAAAGTATGGAAATGTATAATTAAGGCTGTCATACACCCTATTCTGCCCACATAAAAAACTATTCTTATAAAGTACAAAGTAATGTATATTTTACCACATCACAATCCTAACTCTGATCCAAAATAATTATTCATTCACCAATAATTCCAAAATATAAATCCAGTTCAAAACCCTTTTAGAAAAGAAATAGAGAAGTTGTACAACCCTCAGATACTATATATATAATTAATATGAGCATACATAATATTTTTTAGATATTTAAAAAATTAGCGATGGTCAAAAAAGGGCAAAACAATTTTGCAGGATGTGAAATGGACCAATTTCCAAAAATGTTTCTGAGAAAACTATCAATATTATATGTTAGCAATTATAACTATTTCAAATGTGGTTTCATTAAAAATTCTGATCAAAAGATATAAATAGATATGTGGGCAATTTTCATGAAAATGGAAAATTTCAATGATGTCCACATTTTTTTGTGAAAACTTCCATTTTCTTAAAGGCCATTTTTTTTCCAGAAAATGCTTTCCATGTGTAATTTTGACAAATTCAATAAAAATAATGCTGCCTGCAATTTTTATATGAGAGAGAATTTCTTCACAGGAATTAAATTACAGCACACTCTATTTCAAGTACACTGTGAAATGTAAACATTTCTTGCTCACCATCATTCATTGGTATCTTTGACACTCCTCAGTGATTCAGTTTTATCATGCTCCAGAGATTAATTTGCATGCTTTTTGTGAGGAATCCCTTATTAACTACAGATTACATTTTCAAAAACATGTGATGCACTGTCTTTTATAATTGTCTGTCCTTTGTAGCAATAGTAAGCTCCCAAGAACACTTACATGTTAAAAGAAACACTATAATCAATCACTGGGGTCAAAGTACTAATCAGATTATGTTGTGTGATCCTGTTTCCTGATCCTCTGTGGTGGTGCCAACAACACAACCTATGGTAACAATAATGAGAGCTTTGTAGAAAATTAGCATGGGAAGAAATTGAGATTTTTGTTTCCAGTATCTACATCTTTAATTCTCTCAAACAGAAGTCACTATAGAAGTCACTGAAGATGAGCCAAACATGACAATATGCCAAATAATTGTAAAATTAAAGATGGAGAGATGAATTATCTGATACTCAAAAAGAGAATTTATAATGGAGAAATATTGGTGACTTTTAATCAGTCTGTTATGCTTTTTTGGGTTGTGGGGGAAGGAAAGGAAACCTCCCTTTCAAGTTCATGAGGGATAGCGCAGTGGTTTGACTATTGACCTGCTAAACCCAGGCTTGTGAGTTCAATCCTTGAGGGGGGCATTTAGGGATATGGGGAAAAAAATCTGTTGGATGATTTAATTAGGGACTTTGAGCAAGGGGTTGGACTAGATGATCTTCTGAGGTCCCTTCTAATTCTGATATTCTAGGATTTTATCATTTTGAGATTGGATAGACATAACTGCCGAATAGGAGAGACACACAACATCAACGAATCCCATATGGAGCTTACCCCAGCCATCATTTTTAACCATTAATTACAGCTGTTTAGGAAACGATATTCTTTCCTGTGAATAATTTTGACTATTTTGAGGTGAAGGGATTATAAAATTATAATTTTTTACTTTTCTTACTGTAATTTTTGATTATTATTAATGGAAATATTTTTAGTCGAATTGTGTGTCTATGACACTTACCGATAAATATTGAATCCTTCCAAGACTACCCATATTGTAGAAAGGCTAGGCTGTCTGCAGCAGGAATTCTAGCTGCAATGAAACAAAGACAAAACTCACCCAGATTCTTTACATAGAAGGAATCAATAAAATTGGGAAAATGATCTAGTGGCCATGCTCTGCTATAGAGAGGGATCCAAGTTCTGCTCCAAGTTGAGCTAGGATTGATTAGATAGTGCCTTCCTTCAGCCCTTCTGTAGACGGAGTGCCCCATATCCTCTCTGGCCTTTAAGCCATGAAAAGAGTAGATGGTCTTCAGGCAGAACCAGGGCATCTGGAGAGAGGGGATCATGCATGAGAAAACAGTGTGATTGTGTTTGTGTGTGTGTTGTTTGTGTGTGTGTGAGAGAGAGAAATTGATGTACACAAAATGTATTTTATATGAACAAATAACAAATTTTAAAAATCACTTTAAAGTTACTCTGGCGCTTTCATTTACAAGATAGGATATTACAGATGTAGAATATATTTCTCCCATCAACAGTTTAATTGGGATTTTTTAGCATACGATCTTGCTGCTCCTGTACACTACTGACTGATCATAAACAGACCACTTGTAAATACCTATATAAAAGCCATATTTAAACAAAGTAACACTATACTAAAGTGACTTAAGACTACAGAAATAAATTGTATAAAATATTCAATAATACATAAAAAGTAAATAAATAAATACATACATACATAATAAAAGAAATTTTAATAGGGCTTGATCAACTTCCACTAAAATCCAATGGGAATTCTTCTTTGGACTTCAATAAGAACTGGATCAGGTCCATATCGCTTAACCATCCATGCTGACATCTTGATCTTATCTCACCCCAGTGAGGAAATGTTTCTAGAAGAGGGTGAGTGGAACAACCACTGATCTGAATTTCCTGGCCTTTGCTAGTTTAAGTTAGGCCCCTGGGGGCAAATTTACAACTTGATGCACAAAGCTATGTCAGTGTAACTTTCCTGAATGCTAAAGTAATCTATCAGCAAAGTAACATCCCAAAGTGAATTTCCAGCAGCATCTGCTGGGAATAAGATCTGCAACTCCCATTATTTAGCTTACTAGGCTGTTGTATCTAATCCATTGCTTACAGAAGTGAATATTTACCCTAGTATTATGACTAATATAGAGAGGAAGCAGAATGAAATCACCCATTGTCCATTTGCACATACCCCAGTTATTTACAAAATTGTAACGCTGTGGTATTGATCCTTGAGGTATCACTAGCAGAGGTGGCACCACTGAACTAGTAAGTTATACATTGCCAACAATGCCATTCCTGGAAGATCACATAGACAATAGCACAGCCAACAGCTATTTGAAAGGGATGCCGGTAATGAAACCCTAGTCATTTGTAATCTGAGGTGCCAGCTGTAATTTTCCAAACCTGTTCAGCCTGTCAGAAAATGAAATTCACACAAAACCGACAATGGTTTCCAAGATATGCTCCTATGATTTTGCTATTTTCAAAAGCCAAAATATAGCAACAGTTTAAGTCCTGAGGTCCCACTTGGCTCAGTTTTGATGGTTTTGGTATGTTAAGTTTTACTCTGAACTTTATCTTCACTGTGCAGCACCAAACTAGTCATATCCATTTCGCCTCGAAACTCTGCTTTGATGTTTAAATCCAAGGTCATAAGTATCATGATGTGACATGCCCAGTTGGCATGATGCTGACAATCTGAAGCTGACAGGCACTCAAGGAGTCTGGCAGCTTTTCTCAAAAGAATTAAGTCTAGTATAGGACAGAGACTAAACAACCCCCAATTCTTATCGATATGACCAAATTCCACATTGAGCTATCAAATTATGCTAACATCATTTGAAATACTTGGCCGCAGATATCACAACATTTACAAACCAAAGTGTAACTTCTGAATGATAAAACAATAATTAGATCAGTATATGGTGTTAGGTGTAATGATTTAGTCTACCAAGGACAATTTATTCCTCCAGCTTTAAATACAAATGCAGTTCCCTTGGAGAACTCACAAGCAAAACTGGTTCACACATCATCATACTTTAATATCATCCGGTATGTTATTGCAATATTTTGACACCATGCAATGTTTTTGTTTGCTTGCATGGCTATATCCTGTCAGCAGTTCAATATCTGTCAGCCAAAAACCCTATCTACACTAGGCACATTTTCCTAAAAAATGTCATGATGGGTTAAAACCATTACAGATCCACTAACATTAGCACCCTAGTATAGAAGGTCACCAGCCACTGTAGACATTTTCAACATCAATTCTGAGCAGGGTTGGAACACATGGGCTTAAATTCTGACCCCTTTTAGTCAATGGCAAAACTCCCATTCACTTAACTGAGCCAGGATTTCATCCTATGTGTTCAAAACAAAAGGAATACCTGGTGATCCATCTGCACTAAGACTCCCAGCATTGCTAATAGTGGTGGAATTGAAATGCTGTAAGCAAACAATGCAAAATTTTTAGAAATTTTTAGACATGGCCCAAAAGGGACTCAGACAGAGAAAATCAATGTTATTGGTAATAAAATCAGGGTTTGAAAATAATTCCACTTCATCTAACAACATTCCTCTCAGGCCTAACTCCTATAAAATTGGTTAAATGAAACATATAAAACCACTGAGCGGAGAGCCATCAGATAACTCCCAATGTTATTACACCAATTGTTAGAGAAAAAAATATTAAATATTTGCTGAAACCTATTTTATGCTCAATGTTTACAGATTCACTTAGGTAGTTTTACCACTCAGGACACACAATGTGATGGTTGTCTGTGTCTTTGGTTTCTCTGTGGATTTGGGGGGGAAACAAAAAGGTGTAGTCAAAAGCGTCATCAAATCCTCCTGGTGAATGAAACTGTTTTGCAGTTTGGAAGTACTACTTAGTACAGAATGGAAATTAGCACCACTTGGATTCATTTTTTTGAAGCCAGAGCCAATGTTTTTTTATTATGCCAAGACAGGCTCTCGGTGTGTTCAATTTGCCTTTCACATTGCCAGACTGTCACAGACGGTTATGATTTTGCATAAACACCAGTTCAAGTTTCTAGATAAAGCTTGAATTTACTGGAATAGATGAAATGACTAAGGACAGGATAGTGTTTGGCACAATTTTTCTGAAAGTCCATGAAAAGCTTATAAATCAGTTTGCTGAGCTTAATTTTAAAAAAGTGATCAATCCTGTTATAGCTCAGGGAAAACAAAGCTAAATGAGTAGGGTTGTTCCAGAGATAACCACAAGAACACTAAAGTCCTACCTCTTCTCCAGGTAGGAGGGAAAAGAAGGTCACGTGTGTTCTATGGGCTCATTTGGCTATAAAATGTTCATTGTACAACTGTTGGGTTAATTTGCAAGGTGTTGCACATACGCTAATCTATTTTCTTCATCTTCAGGTATAATCTCTTTCAGGGTAATATAAATATCTCTACACTCTCCATATTCCAAAGTGGTAGATAAGAACATTTTTTCTTCCTCATATTTAGGTTTCAGGGCACCCATGAAAAGGAGTTCTCCTATTTGGTTTAAATTTCATCCACTGCTCAGGAAAAAAATACATTTTCACAGTTCCTATATGAACTTGATGTCTTTTCTTAGGCCTCCTCTGCACTTCAGAACAGTGGTTTTCAACGGGTTTTCATCTGCTGATGTCAAGTATTTTGAAGAGGTGAGGACCCTTCTGGAAATCTTAGACATGGTCTGTGGACCCTTTGGGTCCATGGACCACAGGTTGAAATCCACTGTTTTAGATGATTTCTGACACTACATAATGCTTCTGGTACCAGTCACTGTTTTTATTTCTTTACATGATGGACTCTGAAGGCAGCAGCTCTGTCCCTAAGAAAGGGCTTATGGCCAGATTTCAAACGTATTTAGTCACTTAAAGACACAGACAGGCACCTAGTGGGAGTTGGGTACCTAAAATGCTCAGGCACTTTTGAAAGTTCCTAAGCTTCAACTCCTCTAAGTTGTTTCAAAACCCAAGGAACCCAAATCACTAGATACTTTTGAATATCTTGGTCACCTCTAGTCTATCTGTGCATTTATGCCATGTTCATCACCCCTATATCAAGCTGTGTTTTAGTATGCTGAATCTTGCAATTAGACAAAAGTTTCTAACCATCAGAGGAGTGAAGTTCTGGAACAGCCCTCCAAGGGAAGCTGTGGGGGCAAAAGACCTATCGAGCTTCAAGATTGAGCTCGATAAGTTTATGGAGGAGATGGTGTGATGGAATAACATAATTTTGGCAATTACTTGATCCTTGACTATTTGTGGTAGATGGACTTGGTGGCCTGGGAGGGGATGTTGGATGGGATGGGATCTGAGTTACTACAGAGAATTCTTTCCTGGGTGTCTGGCTGGTGAGTCTTGCCCACATGCTCAGAGTTCAGCTGATCACTATATTTGGGGTCGGGAAGGAATTTTCCTCCAGAACACATTGGCAGAGGCCCTGGAGGCTTTTCACCTTCCTCTGCAATGTGTGACACAGGTCACTTGCTGGAGAATTCTCTGCACCTTGAAGTCTTTAAACCATGATTGGAGGACTTCAATAACTCAGACATAGGTGAGAGGTTTATTGCAGGAGTGGGTGGGTGAGGTTCTGTGGCCTGCGTTGTGCGGGAGGTCAGACTAGATGGTTATAATGGTCCCTTCTGACCTTAAAGTCTATGAGTCTATGTGAACTTTGGAGTGTTTTTCTTTCTCTCAGAAAAAAAACTACTTTATTTGTCTCTGGCTCTGGCTGAGGCTCTCTGCTGGTTTTTCAGATGCAACAGAATGTGCTAGGAAAAGGACTGTAGCAATGGGGAACAACGAGAAGTCTGGCAGACAGGTTTCTTCGAGTGTGTTCTTGAACTTTGTGATCACAGGTATTTCGTTTTAGAACAATGTAACATTTTCAAAAAGGGATTTTAAAGAAGACTCAGTATCACTGCTTGAAAACATATACACCATTAGTTATCACTGCTATTAAAAAAAGAAATGATTTCTCCAGGCAAAAACACACACTTTCCCTTCATCTGAAGGCATTAGCTCTGAAACTTATGATATTACCTTTGTAGCTCAATAATGGGTGGAAGGGGGAGAGGAAGTAAACAGCATATAGGATTTCTGGAGCCTACAGTTAATGTGAAACTGGCAGTACACAATGCCTACTGCTGGAAAGCTTTATTGCTCTTTTCTGCTGAAAAGGCCTATCCCAGCTTGCCAGATTGAACACTGTCTCCTTACAGATATATTGCACTGGTAAAGACTATTTTTTTTCTCCCAGTGGAAGTTTCATAGAATGCACAACTATAGATGAGTTTCAATTCAGCTTCAATTTTGCTAGTAGAGTGGAGCTCACAAGGCAGTGCACAGATCAGAGATATCTGCTATATAATACTGACACCCAGTTGACTGAAGTCACAACAGGGTTTTCTTGACACTGTTAAACCCCTAACATGGCATCTAAACAGACGAGGGTTCAGTTACGGAAAACAAGAGTACAGAACGGCCTTGTAAGCCTGTGTGCTCCAGCTCTCACCAGATGATCACCTACCACACAGTGTAAATCACCGCTGGACCATGTGGTTTTGCCTTAATCGAGTCCACAGTGGAATTGGACTATCCAGAAATGCGATAATCAAGTAATGCTACATCACTGGCCCCAATACCTCTGACCAAAGCAAGTGCCTCAAAATATGAAACATCTCCTGTGATGCCAGCTCTTTGAGTGTGAATGCTCTTTCAGTGACCTGGAGCAGTGGGTCTCAACCTTTCCAGGCTACAGATCCCCCTTCAGGAATCTGATTTGTCTTCCATATCCCAAATGTCACCTCACTTAAAAATGACTTGCTTACAAAATCAGACATAAAAATACAACAGTGACACAGCCCACTCTTACTAAAACATTACTTACTTTCTAATATTTACCATATAATTATAAAATAAATCAACTGGAATATAAATATTGTACTAACATTTCAGGGTATAGTATATAGAGCAGTGTAAGCCAGCTTTTGTCTGTATGAAATTCTAGTTTGGGCTGACTTCGCTAGTTCTTTTTATGCAAATATCTAGATGAGTTGATGCACCCCTGTGGAAGACCTCTGCATACCTCCAGGGGTACATGTACCCCTGGTTGAGAACCACTGACCTGGAAGACCACGATGATTGGGAAATTGCACATGTACAGATGTGGCAGGAAGCAGTATGAAGACACACCAAGAAGAATTTGGCTTCAGCAAATTTCTCCTCTGTTACAGAAAATATTTTAGCCTGAACATGGTCACATTTAAATAATGCTGAAATTTTCATATTTGAAGTTGTATCCTATTCAAAAAAGGACAGACTCAAAACTTTCAGTTTGTAGTGCGACTATTTTTTTATTTTAAAAAGAAATAAGAAAAAGAACGAGCCCCAATAGGAAAGTATAAAGAGTTCAGTTGAATCCTAATGGATGAAATGAATCTCATGTGCTACTCTGAAAAACCTAACAATATTGGTTTCTAACAGAGTTAGTAATTTCTTAATCCTTGTCTTGTTCATGAAAGACAGAAGACTCCAGCTCTAAGGGAATATGCTTCAAGGCAGAAGCTACTCCAATCAAATTAAGAGGGTATGAGAACAGTTGGACGTCCCAGATGTTATTTGGATAACAGTTCATACAGGTCACCTAGGAAAGGCTGAAAACAATAGGCAGGACTATACCCTACCCTTACAATGCTATTTGGGGGATGAGAGGAAAAGGCCCCCTTTTTAACCCCTACATTCGCTACCTGCATTGTAGGGAAGGTAGTAGTCTCTGCAGAGCTGCTTCTCCCCCTCCTGTGCAAGTGGCTGGGGAACTGTCAGGGGGGAGGGGGGGCTGGAGTCTGGGCTCTTCCCCTCTAACATGTTGGCCAGGGATTTATTTCACCCTCAGAACAACAAGAGATTACTTCTCCTCTGAGGCTCACAATGCCCTCCCTCGTCTTGTCATGGGTTGACACAGCTACATGCCTTCCTCAAGGCGGGTTGTAGTGTCATAACCTAGTTCAAAGAGGGAATGTTATTTAGTAACGTAAAGCAATCTACAAGCCTTTAAAGGTCAAAATATAATGCTTTATACCAGATTGCATTTTTGCCAGTCACTTTTTTAAATGCATTATCCCGAAAAGGACAGAAACATGTAGAAATAAACTCTCTCAGGCATCAGCTATTCAAAGTCCATAGAACCTGAGATTTTATGAATAGATCCATTTCTGATCAGCCATAATGACTTGAGTGGAAGAACACGCTGCATAGCTACTGATATCTCGGACTTCATTTTTGAGATGAAGAATCCAGGAAGTTGCTGGGCTTTTCTTTTAAATGGGGTATAACATTACATTAATGGACCAGGAACTTACAGTCCAATAATGGTTTACAATTTCTGAAATGAACATCTTGGCTTTGCCTCAGCATCTGTCAGTAGTAGGCACAAACTGTATTCCATTAATTTTATCAGCATGGAAAGACAAAAGTCCTATGAGTGACTTTTTAGAGGATGATAGTAATGTTCCAGCAGCTTAATGCAGATTGAAGAGGCTGAATAATGATTGAAAGGAAAGCCTGCATGCAATCTAGCAGAGCCATTTGCTGGATGTTGTTAACACAGTCAGATTATGTTATCAACCTTGCAGAATTTAATATTTAACTTCCTAATAAGGAGTTATCTAACTTTAATATGCAGTAAAGTGCATTAAGTTTGTAGAAGAACTCATGTCCCTGGGGGAACTTAGCAGCAAGAATAAGTAATTTTGCACCTTTGCATCACATTGGAGATCATTTAAAAGGCTATCACATTAACAACTAGGCAGTGTAAGATGAAAGCTGCTAATATTGCCAAAGGACACATAATACAAGAATGGAATTAATGAGAGAACAGTTGTCAAATGTCTTTCAAGTTACAAGATTAATTTAGCACTATTTGTGTAAAGGTTTGTGACTAGACAGATTAATAAGAGGAGGCCCAGATTCAACTTCCATTACAATTCTGAAACGTAAATTGTAGAGTTCATCAATAGTGTTTCCATTGAATAGTATGTTATAAGCCCAAATCTTTCTGAAGAATCTAGATCCTTTCTAGGGGAAATGGTATCTTCTATATGCTAAAATTTGGGTGAGTTTTTCTAGCTATAGGACAATCAAGGGCAGCAAAATGGATAAGCAATAACACAAACGAATTGGAATAATGATTTTAACATTTTTTCTTTTTCCTCGGCTATAATAAAGCAGCTGGAATTATTAAGTGGAAGAACATTATATTGGCCTCTTCAGTTCTGTATTTCATCTCATTGAAAACTCACACTATTAATAAGAGCTCTGTATTGGTTATTCAAGCGACTTTTTATCATCCATCTCATCATTAGCTCATCTCTCAAACGTATTTTGAGGGTTCAGACTGGTGCTAAAAATGTACCAAGGGCCCATTAAAGCTCCTACTAAAGTAAATAAGAAAAGACTTCATTGAGGGTGACTAGGCCTACCCATGACTAAACAAACAGATGCAAGATGTTCAAAAAAGGGGAGGAAGGAAATTGTGAATACTTTCTCCAAATCTTCCTTCCCCCTCCTTTTTGATGTAAAAAATGTAAACATTTCTGTCAATTCTGTGGCTGGTCAAATTGAAAGGTGGGAAAACCAGTAAAATGTTAACTTTTCATAAAATTACAAAATTCAGAAAATACTGACCAGCTTTGGCAAATAGCTCAAGAATCCTCAAATGATGAGCCATTCCTGAAGCATAATGTATATAGATAGCTCTACAAACAGCAGATATCCACTTTATATCTACAGATAACATGCATGCAGGTATCCATGGACCATTTTTGCAGATTGCAGATGGATGCAGATCCAAATTTTACATGTAAAGCCCTGGAAATCAGTGGATATCCGCTTTATATCACACAAAGATGGACTACAAGCCATCAGGAATAGCATCCCCAATACTATCATGGCAGACCTTGTAGCTGAACCTTGTGACTTTGTCCTCACCCAAAACTATTTCAATTTGGGGACAATTTATACCTTCAAGTCAGCGGGACTGCTATGGGTACCCACATGGCCCCATAGTATGCTAACATATTTATGGCTGATTTAGAACAACGTTTCTTCAGCTCTCATCCCCTTACATCCCTACTCTACTTGTGCTACATTGATGACATCTTCATGATCTGGACCCATGGGAAGGAGGCCCTTGAGGAATTCCACCAAAATTTCAACAATTTTCACCCCACCATCAACCTCAGCCTGGATCAGTACACACAAGAGGTCCACTTCCTAGACACTACAGTGCTAATAAGTGATGGTCACATAAACACCAACCTATACTGGAAACCTACTGACCGCTATACTTACCTACATGCCTCCAGCTTCCATCCAGGACACACCACTCGATTCACTGTCTACAGCCAAGCTCTAAAATACAACTGCATTTGCTCCAATCCCTCAGAGAAACACCTACAAGATCTCTATCAAGCATTCTTAAAACTACAGTACCCACCCGGGGAAGTGAAAAAAACAGATTGACAGAGCCAGAAGACTACTCAGAAGCTGCCTACTACAGGGCAGGACCAACAAAGAAAATAACAGAATACCATTAGCCGCCACCTTCAGCCCCAAACTTAAACCTCTCCAATGCATCATCAAAGATCTACAACCTATCCTGAAAGATGATCCCTCACTCTCGCAGATCTTGAGAGACAGACCAGTCCTCGCTTACAGGCAGCCCCCCAACCTGAAACAAATACTCACCAGCAACCGCACCCCACACAACAAAACACTAACCCAGATACCTAGCCTTGTAACAAAGCCTGATGCCAATCTGTCCACATATCCATTCAACTGACACCATCATAGGACCTAATCACATCAGCCACACCATCAGAGGCTCATTCACCTGCACATCGACCAATGTGATATATGCCATCATGTGCCAGCAATACCCCTCTGCCATGTACATTGGCCAAACTGGACAGTCGCTATACAAAAGAATAAATGGACAAAAATCTGACATCAGGAATCATAACATTAAAAAAGGAGTAGGAGAACACTTCAATCTCACTGGCCATTCTATTACAGACTTGAAGGTGTCAATTTTCAAACAGAAAAACTTCCAAAACAGACTCCAAACAGAAGCTGCCAAACTGGAATTAATTTACAAATTGGACAGTATCAACCAAGGGTTAAACAAGGACTGTGAATGGCTTAGTCATTACACTAATTGAATCTATTTTCCTAAGTTAAGTTTCCTTCACACCTTTTGTCAACTATAGACATAGGTCTACTTGATTATCACAAGGTTTTTTTCTCCCGCTGATAATAGCCCAGCCAAATTAAACCGCCTCTTAGAATTGGTATAGTATTTTCCAATTTTTTTGCTTTCTGTGTATGTAAATGCATCTTTCTTCTGTGTGTTGCATGCTATACATCCGATGAAGTGGGCTCTAGCCCATGAAAGCTTGTACTGAAATAAACTGATTAGTCTCTAAGGTGCCACAAGTATTCCTCATTTTCTTTATGGATACGGACTAGCACGGCTGCTAATCTTAAACCTTTGGAGACTCTGATGCTGAATGTATACTTGATTTAAAAGATTTGCCTCTATCTGTGTACTATGAAGGGCAAAATGATGGGAGAGTCCTTGCCCAGCAAACAATCTTCACTGTCCAATAATTTGATTTTAAGGTCATAACATAAGAACGGCCATACTGGGTCAGACCAATGGTCCACCTAGCCCAGTATTCTGTTTTTCAACAGTGGCCAATGCCAGCTGCTTTAGAGGGAATGAATAGAACAGGTGATCATCAAGATTTGTTCAACAGCAGCCAGTGCTAATTGCAAACTTAAACTTAAACTTTAATTACTCTCAGAAAATGTTCCAAGTATGATTGCAAATATCCAGGATACAGTGCACACTTCAGTAAATATTTCATAGCTTTTAATGGCCCTTTAAATGTATGTTTGCTTTAGATTTAAATAACAATTATAGCCAGATGCCGCCCTTCATTCATCCAAAGAATTTTCATCATAAGTATTGGATAAAGGGTAATAAGAAACTCTTAGTTTTGCATGAGGGAAAATGAATCTGTCAGAGGTACAGTGACTCCCCTTTGGCTCAGGAGAGTGTAATTTGCACACCAGCAGGGGCGACCTGAGTACACAAAATAAATAAAACACACACCAGCTAATTACATTTATTGAACAGAAATATGCAACTATCAAAGCAGCTAGTGAAGTGGATGGATATTTGAGTCTCCCTTACAAATTCTATATTCCTAATGGAAATCTGGCAGATTGTGTTGGTTTATGGGTCTGTACTGCAAACAGTTTAGTGAAACATAATCTTGAAAAACAATATTGAAGTGAGAGGAGGATGACAATGTGGCATTGCTGCAAGCCGGGACATGTTAATAAAGCCTGTGGATTATCTTTAACAATGTCACATCTTGCCAACTTCTTTCTGAAGGCCTTTCATGATGCTACACCCATTTTGAAACAAATCAATTTACACAATGTGAACTTTGCACTCATTTCTTTTTTGGAAGATGATAGTCTCTTTTCTGGCATCTATACCCCACGTGTATATAAAGGAACATATATGCCTGAAGGAGATTTAACTAGAAGAAAAACACATTAATGGTAGTTGTTCTTATTATTTTCTACATTTGTTATTGGTCAAGTCTGCAGATAATTTAGAATAGCTCTATAGTTTATATATGAAATAACAAAAAAGATAGACGTTCTGTGTTGTTGAAAAACTGAACAAAACTGTCCATATTATATGGACATTAAACAACATAGTGTTTTAAAAAAATCAGTTTGAAGCTCTGTGTTATACTGAGCAGGATATGATAGAAACAAGGTGTTTTCCTATATTGAATCCCAAGTCTGCAAAGTGCTGAAATTTCAAAGAGTTGGGTGCTCAGTGCCTGGAAGAGCAAGGCCTCACTAGGAAATAGTATTCAGCTGGAGGGTTAAAATCCAGCATGGATCTTAACAGCTCCCCAGTCTTATTAGACTATAGTACCCACAGAAATTGCTACAGCTTGCTCTTAGGAAATACTCATAAACACAGCATGCCACCACCTAATTTTATGAGGTCTTTTCCTGAGGAAAAGTTAAATCACTTCACTACATAAAGTAGACTGAAAGGTACACAAATTATGCAAAAGTTGGACGTGTGTGAAGTGAAATATGAAACTGATATGCCATTGGAAAGGAGACACTAGCGAAACACTGAAATATTCTCAAGGAACATGACAGACATAAGGACCAGTAGCCTCAATCTTGAAATCTTACAAAGAGTTTCATCAACTTCTAGGGCTCAAATCTTCCCTAGAAGGTAATTTTGATCATCTGTGTTTACTCTACAATGATCGTAATAATAATAATATGACTCTTCTGGGGGAAAAAGGCAACAACTGGAAACTGCTACTGATTTGGAAACTCCATGTTTACAAGCCAATCTAAACATTTCCTGGAGTCAAGGAGTTTCTCCATGAGTTAAGTTCTTGGTTGTGTTTTACTTTTAGTTACAAAGACATAGTGATTGGAGAAATAATTGGGTATATGTTTTTTCCATTGCTCATTTATTGTAAAAACTGTGAGGGTTTTAAGAAATGGGCTCAAAAGTTGTGTCCAGAAGGACTATTTTCATGCGCCATCATGGAACTGAACATTCATAGACAGAGTTACAGTTACATAAGGAACAATAGCTGAGTCACCTCAGTTCCTATCAACTGCAGAAGCAACCTAGTTGGGACTTTAATTTAGTAACTTAAAAGCATGTTTTGTTTTGTTTGCAACCATACCTGTCCTTTTTAGTCTTGCTTAGTATTCCTTAAATCTCCATTCTTTGTTAATACATTTATTTTTGTTTTATTATAAAACCATCTCAGTGAGGTGTGTTAAAGTGAAGTATGTCAGCTAAACAATGGGCTTGTGTATGTTCTCTTTGGAGGCAGCAAACAACTATTTCTATGTGTCATGGTGAGAGGGACTAGAGACACTGCAGAGATGTGTCTCTTGGGAATTAGGGCTCACTGATTTGTTACCTGTAAGGCAAGGTTTGAAGTACCGGAGTTCTGAAGAATTTGATAGCTAGACAAGGCACACAGGCTGGTATCTCAGGGAACTGACACACAGCTTAGCAACAGCAGAACTCTCACTTGCTGGGTCCGAGAGGGGGTAACACCTGAAGAAGAGCTCTGTGTAGCTGTAAAGCTGGACTCTTTCTCCAACAGAAGACGTTACCTCATCCACCTTCTCTACTATGTAGATTTTACATTAAATATATATTTACTACTTACATTTACTACTACGGTATCTATATCATATGTAAAGAAATAAAGACTACAAACAGTAAACATTGGAATATATACCCAGAACAACAGTAACATACTGTAGACAATGATGGTTTTTTTTAGCTGCTCAGAGAGATGCCAAATTGACAGATGTTCTACAATAAGTCATGAGACAGACAACTTATCGTGTGTGTGTGTCTATATTTATATAAAATGTTCCATACTGCTTGTCTTTTAGTATATTTGTTTAAAGCATGTAATGTAGTAAAGTAGTTAATATTTTCTGTATTTCCCTCTCATTTATTTTCTTTGATGGTTACAGACAGGGGGTTTCATTTGCTGAAGTTCGGAATTTTTTTGGGTTCTCCTTTTGAGTCAGGCTCAAGCTTTGCAGCTAGGGTCATCAGTGAAATGTAACTGGTAAAAGATTCTTGCACAAGGAATGCTCAGTTCTTAACCCACTAATTTTAGGGTAGAACTATTTCTGGACATGCTATGAGCCTGTGTACTGATTAACCTCTTATTCTGTCAGTGCAAATTCTTTGATTCAAATCGTTCATACACAGATGTTTTCAATACACTGGATAAGGTGGCTTGGGGTTCCTAGAATTGTGAGTTACTATGTTACCCTTCTCAGCCTTAGCAAGTGCTAAGCTGTGTGACAACTCCCTGAGACCCCAGCTGTCTGCCTTGCCAAACAAACTCTTCAGGACTCTGCCAGTCCAAACCATGGCTTGCAGGAAACAGAAATTTCTTCCTGCAGTGTCCAGCCCTCTCCAGGAACACTAACTGAAGATATGAATTTTCCTACTCCTTTAGAGAGACAGTAACAACAGTTTACTAATTTAACTGGGATATGACAAATGTTCTTCATTCAACCACAGCATTGAATTTTTTTTATAGTAAAACAGGATTATTAAACAAAGTCATAGGTTTAAAGTGATACCAAGTATGAGGATTAAAGACAGAAATAGTTACAAACCAATAAAAATAAAACTACACATCTAATTTCAGCAAGTTATAATCTCTGCCTACGCAAGTTTCTCACCAATGTTCAAGTTCCCTCTTGGCTGAACAACCCAACTTCCTGGTATATCAAGAGCTCTGGCCCCTTGAACATCCCAACTGGTGTACAGCTATGGGGTTTTCTCTTTTTTCTTTTATACTCCAGTAAACCTTTGACATGTATTCTTTGAAAAGTAAGCACAGACAAAGCTTTTCTCTCCATTGGGCTACAAATACAGCACGGGGACAATGTAGATAATATTGTGTGTCTGTTTTCTGAGATGGTTTAGCAAACTTGCAGGCCAGTCGCCACAGAACTGCGGCCCATGTGACATCCTCAGGGCCATATAGATAGTACTGGATGTGGCCCACAATGGAAAATAGGTTGAGAACCCAGATGAACCAGAGAGCTCTAACAAGGGATGATGCTTGTGGAGCAATCGAAGAAAAGGCTGGGGCCCGATAGTTCCTTGGCCAAAACTGAAATTTCTGCCAAATCAAAAATTCAAAACAAATCTTATTTCTACAAAACTGAAATTATTTTGTTTAGATTTTGCATTTTACATTTGTTAAAAATTTAAGGCAATTAAAGAGAAATTTTAAACAAGGTTTTTTAAACCAAGTAAATCAAAATATTTTCTTTCAGAAATGTTAAACCTGGCCAGCTCTATTAAGTACCTCTTATGCCAAGTTCCTGCATGTGGAGTTTTGTTTCCCTCTCTCAGGTTGCTGCCCCAGTTGCTGTCCTTATTGCTCTCAAACTCCTTTAACGTGGTAGAGGCATGAGGAGAACAAGGACGCACAGAGCAGCATCACAATTCAGGCAGCTAAAAGGGGAGTGTTAAATAGTTTTTTGGACACCACTACATCTTGGGCTCTGTGCATTCTGAACATACCTCAAGAACAGGCCCTTAAATATAAAGGGTTTCTTTTCCTTTACAGTGTTACAGAACATATGGAGAAAACCAAGTCATTTGCAAAAAAAAAAATTAAAAAAATTAGAGAACAGAATACTGTCATTCAGTTTTAGCCTAATTGCCGGATATAAGGAGCCTAACACTGTATATTTTTGGACCTGCACATTTTAAAAGAGTATTTAGAGCCTGTGAAAGGTGTTAGATTGACAGCCCTGTACCACCACCCCAGATAAGACTTGCATACCACCCTTTACCAAAACGTCACAGCACTCTCTAAAGCCCCCGATTTGCCGACAGATAAAATACATTACAAGCCAGGGAAGTTCAACCTTTCCTACACACCCTGCAAAAGTGCTTCAACCTGAATGTACAAGCTTTCCTCTAATGCTGAGAGGATAATTCCATTCCATCTCCAGGCCCCTATAGTTTTTGATCTCATGGCTTAAGACTGTTGACACAAAAGTTCCCCCAGATAGCACTAGTTTTAATGATGAGTTTTATTATATAGACATCTGTTAAATGGGGATTGGACTGAGATCAGTTTTCGGAAGAGCCATGCAATGGTAAGAACTAGTCACTAGTACCTCATGTTGTATTTGAACTAGAGATATAAAAGGGGAAAGGTTCCAAATCCTATAAAGAATTGCTTGAACTAGTCAATCCTTCTCATTTTGCACAGACTTTGAAGGCAATGTTAGTAGTGTGTCATTTTACCCAGTACTACAGATATGATGATGGAAGAAGCAGAAAAGTGAAACCAATAATTTTATTGTTTAATAAGTTATTTTCTTAGAAGAAATGAAGAAAATATGCAACACATATTGACCTTACTTTGAAAAATAGAAATGGCACTGGTGGTCAGGATTATTAATTAAGATTAAAAATGGAATGGAAAAAACAGATCTAAAAGGTGATGAACTGTCACTATATGGAAGCGACAGATTAAGGCTTTGCCACTGCATTTTTAAACCATCCTAAATTAGAACATTCACTCTAACAATTTTGCTTATAGTTTTGTACCCATTTGGATACTCTCTTAATGCCTCTTAGGGAGGTAAAGCAGGTGGCAGTCCTGGAACACTCTGTGGTTTGGCTCTTACTAAGAAAGCAACTTTGAACCCTCAAAGCAAGCAGCCCCTAACCTACCTTTTTCTTGGAACAACATCTGATATCCTCAAATTCCTTGGACCCTTTCAGACTGGAGCATTGCCTGGGAACAGCATTCATTTCATTTGACTGTGATCTTATGGCAAAGAGAGGTCAAATTTTCGTACTGCTTTACCTTTCCTTGACCTTTGAATTGAATGGAGTGTGTGATGCTGTTGGTATTGACTCAGTTGTGGATCTGGGTTGAGGTAGATTGAATATTAAGAGCATGGTTCAGCTCGTTCCTTTCAGGCCTGGTCTACACTGGGTGGGGTGTTGACCTAAAATATGCAACTTTAGCTACGCGATCCGGTGGGTAGTGTAGACATCCTCAGTGTGATTCTAGAGGTTGAGGATGAACAACAGCTCCTCCTCCCTAAGGGCTCTCAGCTGTTGAGTCCTGCTTGCCTCAGCTCTATCACCCCTTTTTGTTAACCATCTGTGTGAAGTCCCTGGTGGGCTATTGTGAGGCAGTACGAAGTATGGTGCTATCAGTGTGCTGCTGACACTCATCCCTCAGTCTGCTTTTCGTTAGACCTGAATGCGTCTGTTTCCATATTCTCCCAGTGTCTGGCAAGAGTCTAGGCTCTGGATGGAAGTCTGCTTGGATTAAAATCAACATAGATAAAATGAAGGCAATGACAGTTAGCTGGGGTAGCATTTTGGCAAAAATCTTTAAATCTGCATTCAATTCAAGATATCTATCCAATCATTATCAAAAAGATTTTCAGTTTCAGTGTCCTACCAGGCTTATCACTGAATCTAGGAGAGACATCATGGCCCTGTTGAACTCAATGAGAGTTCTGTCATTGACTTCCCCATGGCCAGCATATCACTTTATATTTCTAGAATGTGTTAGTGGTCAGAATCATTTTTCATTTATATCTGGGCCTGAAGTTACAGCCTTTCCTCTCAGATGCAAATCTTTCTGTGCTTATTCATTCCTTCATTACTGCTAGATTAGAGACCATTTCAATATGTTCTACCCAGGGCTAAGCATGAATCCATCTCAGGGTGCCTAGTACAGAATGTAACTAGTACCTTCAGAATGAGATGGACTGGTAAATGCGGTACCTGTGGCACATAGAAATTCTAACTAGCTAGGTTATTAGTAGGGCTAGTTGAAAGATGGCAAGGGTTTCTGTGAAATATTAGAAAAGAAAATGTTAAGTTTTGTCAAAAAATATTTGCTGTGAATGTTTGTCCTCCCCATTGCTCCCCCCCTTTCTCCTACCTTATTTCCTCCAGAGGAAGGGGGGTGGGGGAGGAGAAAAGCCATTTTTCATTTTATAAACAATTATGCAAATATTTTCAGTGTCTCTACTTAACAGTATTTACTGGGATTGAAAGACTTGCAATAGTAGTTGTGCAGAGTAACTGACTGGATGGGGTTACAAGATGCATAGATTACGGTTGGGGGTACTAAAGGTTTGTGTGTGTTTGTTTACTCTTTTATTTTCATTTATCGGGCTAGCAGACTTAGTTTTGGTATGACCTAAGGTAATGCTGAAAACTTCTCAGAACTCACAATGACACTTGGAGTATATTGAGTGAAATATTCTGTATAGGCATTTGAATATTTAAGGATTTCTCTCTGCAAAAAGTAAATATTTTAAAGGGCCAATTTTGTGGTACAAACCAAATAACATATTGATTGACAAAAAGGTACCAGTCATTTATGCTCGATTACAGTGTGTGTGTGTGTGTGTGTGTGTGTGTGTGTATGTATTATACATTTTCAAAGGTTACATTGTTATTTCACCTTGACTGATTAAAGAATAAACATAACAATCCTACAAAATTTATATGTGATCACATCTGCATTCCAGTGTGATGTGCAATTTACTTCATTTTCACAGCTTTTTGAAAATTGGCTTTTCTGACATTTTGTGGAATAGACACAAAAGGAAAATGCCCTTTTCAGATGAGTGCAAAATTATTCTTAAAACTGCCAGCTGACAGCCTTATTCTGATTGACGTGAGTGGTCTGGAAGGGATTTGAAAACTGGCCTCCTCAACAGACTTGTCGACACACTCCACAAATAAAAATAAAACTTATAGTTGTGATGAAAAAGTCATTTAATAAAACAAAGCTGCCTAGGTAAGAGAAGAACTAGACTGGCTTCTCTGTATTGTATTTAGATCAAGTCCAGATGTAATCAAAAGACAACTCTTCTCTTTTTATGTTCTGTGTGACCTTCTTATTTACATACAGTTATTTAATAATTTCTACTGGATAAAATGCATAAGGTACTACACTAATATGCCAATCTTGCAAATGCATGAATAAAGTTAAGCATGGGCACAAGCATCTGCATGACTGGGAACTGAATGACCTCTGTCTTGTACAGACTCATGCACGTACTTAAATTTACATTTTATGAGATGTCCCATGGACATCAATGGGGCTGCTAGTTTGATTAAAGTTCAACACATGTGTAAGTCTTTGCGAGATCAGGACCTAGGTTTGTTAAGGACAATGGCATTTTAAGGTTAAGCCCAAACAGGGCAACAATCTAGGAAGATGCTTTCCATGCTATGGCAGATTAGAGTTGTACAGAAATGCTGATTAAAAAGTACTGGCCTATTTGCACTCTCTGATTTATAAACTCTTCAGTAACCTGATGGACAGGACCAAAATGGAGGAATTTTTCTAACTGGTTAAATTTAATAAACCAAAGAAAAAAAATGTATAAGGGAAAAAAATAATGATTTCCTGCCTTTGAGTTTGCTTAAAGTTAAGTAAATAACAGTCAGCTACTACAGCTATATAATTTACAATTCTGTCAGGAATAGAAGGTTGGTTGTTTTTTTTTATAAAAAAGTTAATTCACAACATACTTTCTTTGGAAAAAGGTTGGTAACCACCATCATATTTCTGTTATTCAGTTGTCTCATAAATCTGTTCCATTCAATAGAAATACTGAAAGTTCTAAAATAAGGAAATAATTAGTTATGAAATTTTTAAAAAGAAAAAAAAATGACTGATTACACACTGTATAAATTCTAGATGCCCTATGATTGCATCAATCAAATATTAAGGCAGAGTTAACAGATGAGAGAAAAAGAAACTGAATGAATATTCTTAAGGACCATTATAACATCACATGCTATGCTGAGCATATTACAAAATGTGCACCAATAATAGAATAGAATATGACAAAAAATTACAGAAATCAGCAAACACTATTAGAATATGGAGCACACCATGGTACTTCCTCCAAAATAACATAATGCAACAAGAAATTCTGCTTTTATAAGGTGCTAAGCACTTTAAATGCAGCCCATATCCTTTTGTAGGTGAGAATGGAGCATATTGTTTGAATCTGTAAAGTCAGGCTTCAGTTCTAAAAACAGAAGTGGAGGAATACGTGGGTTCAGCTCCAGGATGCCAGCCTGGAAGCCTCCGAGTATGGGACTGGAAACGTAAACTCCCATATGTTTAAAAGAGTTAAGAAGCAGTCTGGCTGAAGACTTTGGGACCCCATGTGCCTACCATTCTATTGTTATGTCAGTTATATTTGTCGAGACTGCACTCAAAACATGTTTTTAAACTTAAACCTAACATTTTGTTGGAGAAAAGAAAAGTTCTTTTGAAAGAAACATTGCAGTTCTTAGGAAAGTAAAAGACTGAGGAAAGGAAGGGGAATTAATGGAAGTTGATTCATGATTTTGTGAGCTGTACAAAAATCTGTCACTATTGACAAAACAGACATTTACAAGAGGGAAAAAATATCCAGGACTAATTCTTGAGCCATTGAAGCCAAAGTGAGCTTGTTCATGTATTTCAATGGGATCCGGATTGGGCCTTAGATTTTTGTGGGTTTGCTGAAAAACAAAAATAATTGATTTCACCACAGATCTTTTGTGAAAAGGAATGAATTTTCTGTTCAAGTGTATTTTGCTGTAAAAAGCAGTTTTTGCTAGGACTATAGCGGATTGCCACTGGAAAGAAGAACTCAGACCTTATTCTCCATTGCCTCACTCCTTGTGCAGTCATACACACCTGAGGAAAGTGGCTGCAAAACACCACCAAATCAGAAATGGTAGTGTTTTTGCACACACACTGCATAGTGCAAGGCAGTGGGGTTTCAGGCCTCACCATTTCCAGCTAGATCAAGCTCACTAAGACTCCACAGTTCAGCCTAGTAAATGTAATTCTACCATTCTTTCCCCAAAGTACTTAAGGACAGTCCCGGTTTTGGGGACTTTTTCTTATATAGGCTCCTACTGCCCCCCTGCTCCGCGTCTCGATTTTTTTACACTTGTTGTTTGGTCACCCTAGGCAAATTCTTATGAAAATCAACTGGAGTTTTGCATGAGTAAGGCCTTTAGAATTTGATTCTCACTAAATATTTCTTTAAGGATAATGGACAAAGGCATTTTACAAAAATATGATTAGTATTAATTTGATGAACTCAATGTCTCAAAGAGGTTACAGCAATGACAGTCATGACTGAGTGGGATTCTCCCTTGAAAGATAGAAATTAGAACATAGAGTGGATAGTTCAAAACTATCATTGACCAAACAAAACAAAACACTGCCTCCACCCCCAGGTATAAACTCTGATGCTTTTTCGTTTGTTTCAGTCTGAATTGTTTTCTTAACTAGTGTGTGAGAGCATGAAGTACTACAAACTAAGGCTCTGAAATGGAATAGAATGTATATGGCCTTCACTTACACTATGGATTGCTTCAGAGTTCCCTTATGAGGCATAGGTATATTCTAAGCTACTTTGTACATAGTTTTCCTCGTGTGATTTTGGCGACCAACGTGGGCATTTGTTTAAAAGTAAATGCGAGTCCATGTAGCTATTGAGAAATATAGCTGTACACTCTGACAAACCCATTCCCACTAGTGGCTTTTGTAGGTAGATGACAAATTCATGTACTCAATTTCTAAGGCCCCGGGCCTCAGAGAATAGGGGACTGTCATGATGAAATGCCACAATTTCCTATTATCACAACAAAGCTTTAACACGCAAAACTTCACAAAGTAGTAGTTCCCCCCTCCTACCACATCCTTACATTCTGCCCCTCCCCACAATAAACACACTGTGCATTCGTCATCATTTGGATGGAATATTAAGACCAGAATTTTCACACCAGCTCAATATCTGTATTCGGGACAAGATTTTCAACAGACTACTGCTCCCAATATACTGAGCTCTTTTGAAAATCTGACCTCATGCTTCATAAAGGAAGTGCTGGATGCTGAACACCTTAGAAAATCTTGTCCCAGTTGTGGGCACTGAGCACTGGATAATCTGACCTTGGGCTCCTTTGAAAATCTGACACAACCTGTCCTTATGCTCTTCTCTGGTGGCATTTCAAGCAGAAGTTGAAAAACCCATGGCTCTTTTCAAAATAGACTCATCTCCCAAGATGTGCATGAGCTGTTGATGAGCGCATAAAGACTGTCAGATTTGCTTAGAGAGAGAAATTGCATTACCAGTATGGATCTCATTGCTCTGTTACATATTTTTGGATACCTCAGGTATGAAAAGTGCTATATAACTACATTCTCTTCTGTCACTAAAGGTTTCTTATGTCTGAAGGGACAAAATATGCTTTCCTCATCAGCACCAGTATTTGATTAGTGGTGCAACAGACACTACCTTCAGGCTTTCTATGTAGGGCTTAGAGTGAAGCCTAGCAGAAGTTGGCATAAGATAGCATGAGTATTGTGCACAAACATTTGCACTGTAGTAAAACTGTACTTAAGTGACAGACACTAGGATGTTGGAAATAATTTAGTTACTATCATTTGATCACAAATTCTCCTGCATGCAAACCTACCACTGAGTGCAATGACTACAAAATCAGTCTTTAAATGAACTCTGATCACTGAAAGGGAATAGTTACAATTTCTACAATGATTAGGTAACTTCATATAACATGTAGGATTTTATTTATGGCCTTGGGCACATCACTTAGCCTCTGGGTGCCTCAACTTTCCCATCTTAGAGCTGTTAAGAAAATGTAAAATTTGAGGGAAACACGCTCATTTTACAAGCAGCTCTAAACATAGGGATAATGATATCTGCATCACAGGGCTAATGTGACATCTAATTCCCTTTCTCCTGCCCCTGATCCTAGAGGCAGATGTGACTCCCTGAGCAATTTAAAAGCAGCCTCAGTGTTGTCATAAGTTACGCTGGCTGGTACTAGCCATGTAACTGGCCCTAGGGGTTCTTGCGTAGTGGGGCATGGCCACAGTATAAGACCCACTGTCTTACCCTCTCCCTTTGTAATGTCTCAATGCTGGGGAAGTGGGAAGCAGTGATAGTGAAGAGCAGGCATTGTTGTACCCCACCTTAGAACTCCCCTACGTAAGGAGACTCCCTGGCTTGCAACTAAGCCTGCTTTCTGTCCCCTTTGTTGTGCTGGAGGAGAAATGAACCAACTAACTGAATTAAAGAACAAAAAATAGAATGGAATGGAATGTACTGGTGCAGTCCAGTGAAGTTGAAAATATTAGAAGCACAGTATAGACTTTGCACTTTTATTAAAGAGTGTGGATTATTACAGACAGACTTTAATGTGGGCTGTAATTTTGTTTTTCCCCTCTTGACTATGCCAATAACGTTTTTGGTTAGGCAGCAATTGGCAATTTTATATCATCATGCCACAGCGTTGTGACCTTCAGGCCCAGAGTGAGTATTCTCGGTAATTTCGTGCCCACACATTTATTAACTTCTAAGGAGGAAGAGATTTTAAAAATGTTTTGGAGCCCTGTAGTTCAGTTCTTCATTTCCCCTCAAGATTTATCAATTTTGGTGCATCAATACTGATTTTATAGGGATGTTATATCAAAAACATTCCATTTATTTTGGTCAACAGACAGTTGATTAAACTTCTAAACAGTTGTATGGAACTGGGTGAACACACAGGCTCAGCATGTCTTATAAAAAGAAATAATTTTATATCTAAAGCGTCCTCTCCTCCTGTCCAGGTACTACGCAAATAGTTAATAAAATAAAAATACCCACATCAAGTATAATTTAAAACTGGCTGATAGGTCTCAAAGTGTAATCATAAATAGGAAATTGTTATTGAGTGGCTGTGTTCTTAGTGTGGTCCTGCAGGTATCAGTTCTTGGCCCCAAACTATCAATGACTCGGTGGCAAACATAAAATCTAGGCTGATCAAGTTTGCAGACGACACAAAGGTTGTGGGAATGGTAAATAAGAGATCAGGTCACGGAGACAGCGCAATCAGGATCAATTGATAAGTTGGGCGCGAGGACAGAATACAAGTTTTAAGACAGCCAAATGAAAAGTTAAACATCGAGGAAAAAAAGGGTATAGGACATACTTATATAATATGGAATTCTATCCCAGGAACCGGTGACTCTGAAAAAGATTTGGGGATTACGATAGATCAGGGGTGGGCAAATGGCCCACATGAGATCACCAGGAAGGCTACCTCGGCCTCTCCCCTGCCTTCTCCCTCCCCCCTGCAGCCTCAGTGTGTCTGGGCTGGGTGGATGCCAGACACGCTGCTCTGAGCGGAATGGTAAAGTGGCAGGGACCAGGAGGTTAGATAAGGGGCAGGGAGTCCCAGGGGACAGGAAGAAGGGAGCAGTTGGATGGGGTGAAGGTTTTGGGGGGGGGCGTTCAGGGGACAGGGAACGGAGGGATTGGATAGGCGTGGGAGTCCTGGGGAGTCTGTCAGGGGGCGGGGGTGTGGATAGGGGTTGGAGCAGCCAGGGGACAGGGAGACAGGGGGGGGTTGGATAGGGTGTGGGAGTCCCGGGGGCCTGTCAGGGGTCAGAGGTGTGGATAGGGATCAGGGCAGTCAGGGGACAGGGAGCAAAAGGGGTTGGATTGGGTAGGGAGTGGGGTCCTGGAGGGGTTAGGGGCAGAGGGTCTTTGGAGGGAGCAGTTATGGGACAAGGGGGGGTGGATGGGTTGGGATTCTGAGGGAGGCAGTAACAGGGTGGGAAATGCAAGGGAGTCTGATAGGGGGCAGGGCCAGTCTGTTTGGGGAGGCACAGCCTTCCCTACCCGGCCCGCCATACAATTTTGCAGCCCCGATGTGGCCCTTGGGCCAAAACGTTTGCACGCTACTGTGATAGATGTTCAACTGGACATGCACTTCCAGTGTCACACTGGGGCCAAAAAGGCTAATGGAACTCTTGGATATATAAAAAGGAAATACCAAGCAAGAGCAGGAAGGCTGCATTTAGTCTGTATTTGGCAGAGATGTGACTGCTGCTTGAATACTGTGTGCAGCTCCAGTGTCCACAATCAAGGATATTGCTAAAATGGAGAGGGTCAGAGAAGAGCTACGAGAACAATTAAAGGATTGGAAAACATATCTTAGGGTGAGAGACTCAAGGAGTTAAATCTCTTTTAAAGAGAAAGAGTTAAAGGGTGACTCAATTACAATTTATAAGTACCCACATGGGGAACAAAATTTGATAATGGGCTTTTGGCTGAAAGTTGAAGTTAGCCCAAGCTGGACTGGAAATAGGTGCATATTTTTAACAGTGAGGGTTATTAACCAAGGTTTGTGGTGGATGCTCCCTCACTAGCACATTTTAAATCAAGCTTGGATGTTGTTTTAAAAGATGTACTCTGATACAAAGAGGAATTGATTCAGGAAAACCCTATGCCCTTTGTTATCCAGAAGACTGCACTAAATGATTACAATGGTCTCATGAGGACTTATAATGTATGAATCATCCTATTTATAATCAAGTAGAAATATAAAAATCAAAGCAGAAGACTGAACAGGATTGCTAAAATGAACTTGAAGGGTAAAAATCAACCTAAAAGGCTAAATGATTAAAAGAGAAAATGTGTTCAAAAGAAGTCTGTAAACGTTGTTTGAAGGCACGCCAAGATTGCTAGGCCTTTTTACTTGCAGCCTTTTAAGGAAATCAAAAATAGAGCAACAAGAGAGGACAAATCTGTGTTTCTTAAATATGCCGTATGAGTTTCAACTTATTTTATAGGGATAGCTACTACTCCCATTGACTTGGTAAAAAACCCACTGACTTCAGTCAGAAGGGGAAGCCCGTAAGTAGACTCTCTTCTTGCCCAAATACCATATCCACCTCCTCTCCCCTTTCCATGGTCCTACTGGGCAGCAGTAGCATTCTGAGACATGCCACACCATCTTCCTGCCCTTGATAATTGCATTAAGCCTGATATTTTGCTTCCAACAGCAGCCAGGGTTTGGTTGTGAGGTTAATAGTTAGAGTTAACATGGTATTATACAATACAAAAGTACTGACATTTTTTTACCTGGTCCTCACACAAACCCTAAGAGGAGATGAGTTGGGAAACACAGGTTAAATAACTTCTCCATAATGACAAAGCGAATCAGTGGCTGAACGCCTAAGCCAAAATATATCAAATAAAATGAAGGAATACCATTGATTTCAATGGGTTTTGGAGCCATCCTGAGACCAGATGAGCATTTAGGCAATCCTGAATTACAGCCTCAGACTTAGCCCACTACACTATGCTACGTACCTTTAACGCTTTGCTGAAAACTGAGGAGGAAAACTTTTCACAGTTGCAGGTAGACAAATGTGCGGTGCAATACTGTACCTAGGGGAATCATTCCCTTCAGCTACACCCAGGGCTAAGTTTATATGCTGACAACATCATGTTTGTACCCTTATGATAGCTCCGACACTCTTGAGTAATGTGGCCCTCCCTAACTTAAAAATGTGATAGAATCTCATTGCATGACCCAGTCTTTACATATTTACTTGCATTTTATTTCCTATGTTTGAACAGAGTACAATGTAGGCTAGGAGTTGCATTAAAAAACACCCTTTGAACTGAGTCCATGCCTCTGTATAGTAGGGTGCGCTGACTGCTTTGCTCTGAAACGGGGATAGGGCTGAGCTCTTCTTACTTGCAAACTCATCTGCTAATTGCTTATATTTGCAAACTCACCAATTTTCTTTTGGAATCATTTCAACACAATCATTTGTTCTGTCCAAACCTTAAACATGTTAATAAAAGTTATGCTTCAAATGAAATTGTGCTGCAGCAATCACATTCTGGGGATTACTTTAAGGGTGATGTGCACATAGATTTGATTTATCCCTTCAGACAGGCTTCAGTCTGAAGAGGGGTAGCAGACATTCATCTGATATCATTAGCGCCGAGACAACTCCATGAAAGAGAGTGTGTCAGTGTTTATGCGGGTTCTGCAATTCACAGACCTGAAAACTAAATTCATATGCACTGAACTACCCTCAAACTTGTGCTGAATGTTCCACATAAACAATCCCATTAAAAGTCACATTTGTGAACAGAACGTACAACGCATAGGCACTAAGGGCCTGACTGAAAGCTCACTGATTTCAGTGGAAAGATGCCAACTGAAGTAAATGGATTTTGGACTGGGTCCCTAAATTGCAATCATAAATTATGTATGCACATATGTATTGTAAATAGGCAAATACATGAAAAATAGGGTAATTCCAAACTACGGTTTGTGCATGTTAATCATAAAATTCGGGTACAATTTAGGCATCTATTGTAAAAAAAAAAAAAAACTTCCCTAAAGTAGTCCAGTGGTAAGAGCACTAGCCCAGGAAACCCAGGTTCAGTTCCATGCATGACAGATTTCCTGCATGACCTTGGGCAATCACAGTCTCTCTGGGTAGGTTTACACTACATTGGAGAGATATGATTCCCATTGTGGTAGACAGACTCATGCAAGAATGCTAAAAGCAACAGTGTGGACATTGCGGCACTGGAGGCACTGGCTAGCTTCCCAAACTAGGACCCAAAATGTTGGGTGGGCTTGGACTAGAGCCTGAGACACCACCAGTGCCACTACATCGAGCTTGCTATTTTTAGCACTCTTACTTGCGTCTGTCTACCGGTGCTTGGAACCTGCCAGTTGCAGAGGAGATGTAATTTCTGGGCTTCAGGTCCCAACCTGTAAAATGGGAAGTATTGCCGTGCCTCACAGTGAGGATAAATACATCAGAGATTGTGAACTGCTGAGATAC
Source organism: Sternotherus odoratus (assembly GCA_032164245.1). NCBI lineage: Eukaryota > Metazoa > Chordata > Testudines > Kinosternidae > Sternotherus > Sternotherus odoratus. Next base: position 159,055,950 of record JAVMKO010000001.1, read on the forward strand.
CATGATAACGGAGGCCATGTAAATACCCTGATAGAGGCAACATTGTAAAACGTGCCTTTGTTGGTAATCCTATATCCCACATTTCAGCTGTTCCATCATCTCCTTGGCTTGGAACGGTTTCAGTTTCCCAGAAGGCTGGAATGATTTTCTTCATCTTTATTGAACGTGAGCTAGTACTTGTGAAATGATACGGGAGCCACAGAACAGGGTGCAAGTTGGGCCACCGCATTATAATCATCCCCACTCATCACCACCCAGGTGGCGTCATCTTGGTTTTGAGGTACCACCTAGATGGTGCAGAGGGCAATTCATTGCCCACTGAAGTGCTTGGTTTGGCAGCTGAGAGTGAGCAATGAAGGGCTTCAGTTTGTGCCAGTCCTGACTGGTTTGAAGTGACATGATTGTTAATACAGTATTTTTTTAACGTATGAAGACTTGTTCCCCTTTCAGAGCCGGATGGGTTCCATTAAAACTATAGATGAAGAAAGCGAGGAAGACTTGTAGCACCTCAGAGACTAACCAGTTTATTTCAGCATAAGCTTTCGTGGGCTATAGCCCACTTCATCGGATGCATAGAATGGAACAGAAGTAATATGCATTTATACACACAGAGAGAAGAAGGGGAAAAAAAAGTTGTACATACCAATTCTAAGAGGCTGTTAAATCTGGATGGGCCATTATCAGCAGGAGAAAAAATACCTTTTGAAATGCATTTCTGTGTCTGCACTAAATAGCAAGTGTTGAAGATAAATTAACTCGGGAAATGCAAGATTTAACAGCCTCTTAGAATTGGTATGCTAATGTACAACTTTCCCCCCCCCCCCCCCTTCTTCTTTCTATGTCTATAAATGAATCTTACTTCTGTTCCATTCTATGCATCCAATGAAGTGGGCTATAGTCCACGAAAGCTTATGCTGAAATAAACTGGTTAGTCTCTAAGGTGCCACAAGTATTCCTTGCTTTCTTTACAGATACAGACTAACATGGCTGCTATTCATGAATCTGTATAGATGAAGAGTGAGCCTAACAATCTGAAAGCAGATAGATAAGAAATAAAACTAAAATCTGGAAAGCTATGGATGTGAAACCTCAGTGCTTGGAAATTAAAATAAAGCTGCCTGCTTACTATAATCACAGAAGTGTAAAAAGACATGTTTTCATTAATTCTGAGCTACCTGTTTGGACAGGGGCTTAGATGTCTGATAGTACACTGAGACAAATTAAATCCTGCTTCAGGGAGTACACTGATCACATTCTTTAAAAAGATAAATTAAAAGCTGCTCAACATTTATTATTACTGTGAATTTAATCTGTAGATAAACTTCATTATTTTAGCTTGTATTTTATTTCACTGTTGAAGAGAAGGAGAGTATCAAGTGTTGGTTGGGTGACAAAAAATCCAGTTCTTACTTTGGTTTCTGCCACTAACTTTCTGATTAGCTTTAAACAAATGAATTAGTCTCTCTATGCCTCAGCCTTCCCATCTGTAAAATGGGAACAACAACATTTACTCATCTCATGAGGTGCTGGGAGGATTAATGAATCCTTCATTTTCTTCCCCTGAAAATTATACTTACTTTTAAGCTGTGAGATTTATGGATGAAAAGCGTCATATACAAGCTTGGTATTATTAATATTTTGACAGGACTTTGAGATCCTCAAACGAAAACTGCTGTCTTACAACACCTCTTCCAAATTTGAAAATCAAACCACATATTTCAACCTAACAGAATGGGAAACCTACCCAGAAATTCAATGCCTATTTCAAAATATACTGATTGTAATGCTATATTCTATTCACAAACATACTTTATTTTTAATACTACATAATGAATAAAGTTGAAATTTTACCAAACCCTAAACCTAAATTTAACAATTCATCATCTCAAACTTCTTGCACACACCAGCCATTTACAAACAATGAAAACACCTGAAAAAGATGAGGTTTGCTAAGCTAGTGAGAGAACGAAATAGTACAGACAATAGCACAGAACATATAGACAAACATTTCCTCTCTAGATAAGAGGATGAGTTAATTCTCATCATCCCAAACAAGCAATGCTGGCTGTGAAATTAATTTCTCCATGGAACTTTGACTCTTGTCATACTTTGTTGGCTGCATTTATTTTGTCTTTCAGGTACATTTATGAATCTCCTAGGGTTTATTTCACAATTACTATATCCGTCATATCATGTTTGTTAGTTGGATACATGTCAAGAGCAATTTTGAGACATTTATAAAACGGTTAGTTTGCCAGGAAAGCCACCAAAGTAACTCCGCTGAAAAATAAAAGAAAATCAAATAGACATTAAGAGCAGAGATGCTTAACCGAATATCAGATTACATTATTGTCCTTTTGACAATACCCATAATAGTAAAGAAATTAACCAATAATTTGTTTGAAATAAAATAGCTAAAATGGGAAGAGCAGGTGTCAAAATCTACTACAGTTCCACCCATCTTGCTTCATTGGCAACAAGTGATGCAGCAAGAAGGCAGAATTGTAGGAAAGAAATCTTTAATAAATATGCTGAAAGGCTAGTGTTACATGCTTAAGCTCTAGAATTTGTCTGTAAGCAGCTTCTTGCTTTCCTGTTGTGTCAGCAAACTGGGTTGCTCCTGAAATCTAACCCTACTTCTCCAGTTCTACTCATCATACAGCAGACTCTCTATTATCCAGAATTGGGTTAACCAGGATGTGGATTAACCAGGATGTAAATATATATATATATATATGTGTGTAACTTGCAGGGCCGGCTCTTGCTTTGTTGCCACCCCAAGCACACATGAAAAAAAAACCCATCAGGGCTCAGGGCAGCCAGTGAACCAACACCCCCTCTCCCCGGTACACGGTGGCTGGTGAACCAACACCTCCCCCCCCCCATATTTCCTATGGATGGTGATTATCTGGGATTTTATTAACCAGAATTATTTTTTTCCCTATCATCCTGGATAATCGAGAGTCTACTGTATTTTACAAAAACCATTATCATTAGGATTGTTTGAGGAGTAGCTGAAACTAATCTTGCGCTAGAGATTTATAACTGACCTATCAACAGTGGTGCCATACTAGCCTTTGTTCCCCACCACCACCACCACCACACTGTCACAGATTCATTTTCCATATATAGAAAGCGAGGATGGATTTGGAGAATTGTATAACCAGGAATACCAACTTCAGTGCTGAACTGGCCTCAGGCAGCTTTCAGGCCATGTCAGTAGAGTCATGACTTACTGACAGTGTTAATGCTACAGGATCTTTTATGTGTTTGGAGACAAAGTTAAGAGTGACTTTGGGGAACAGTGTACTAGGTGAAACAGGAGGTGAGAGAAGTTATTACGGGATGCTTTAATGTGTTCAAACACAGCTATGGTTGGTGGCATGTTGAATGAGATGTTACTTTCATGAGTTCTGCTGCTGTTTTTGCCATTAAGAACTTTCCCCAAGAGTTTAAATTGCCGGTGATAAAACTAGACTAGCAACCGTTCACTTATTCTCTCCAGACAATAGAATAACTGAACAGCTACAGACCATTCTTTCAGGACCAACCCAAAACCATCCAGGAGGACCAGACCATCGCCCCCACTGTTAGCAGGATGAAGAGCTTTTAAGAAAGGTGCACTTGCTTCCCCACGCCTTCCCTTTCACTGCCAACATGTCTGTGGTGGCAGTGAGACCACCCATGAAGAGCTAGTGAAAAGGGCGAGTGCCTGTCATTTCATTCAGGGAAATGGACTAGTCCCCACTTTTGCTGTCACTGATCTTCATGAGAAGGACAAGGAGAAGGGAGAAGGCCTATTGCCCTCAGCAAGAAGGCAAAAGAGGTCAGTTCCCTATGACTGTGATCAATCCTATCCGGAGCACATCAGGAGCAATGGCCATTGTAAGAAGAAAAGCAGAGATGACATTCATAAAGATGCGTCCCTAATCTACAGAAGCCACTAGCAGTTTCATGACAGCAGCAGAGCCCTGCAGGAACAGTAAGCTTACCCTAGTAGGATGTAGGGGCCATCTGGAAAGATGAGGAGACCCATTAATGCCAGAACTCTAGTTTGCCACTACAATTAATGATGAGAACAAGACAAAGAATGGATGCTAGCTAAACAGATTATATGGTGATATAGTGCATCCCTCCATTGCCCCAGGTGAGTATGCCATCATCTATACTGTTGTGCTTGAAATGAAAGAAAAGTCAACGGCACTATATGTTTCCACTCACAAACATACACTTTTCTGAATGGCAGCAGGGAGGAATATGAGCGTGACTGACCTGCCTATAGCAGACCAATTCAAGTGTTTTTTCATTGAATCCACCCACGGCACAGTTGCATAATCCCACCAAATGGCTAAAGGAAACCTTGCTTTCATTGGAGACATGCAGTGCGCTCTTTGCCTAAGTGTGAATTAGCAGGGATCTGCCATATCACCTTGTAATGGGATTTTATATGGTCAATTATTGCATTAAAAAGAAAAGCAAAAACATTTGCATAAAATCATTTAGACAACTGTAAGATTCTGGAGAAAAAATACACACTGCACAATTTAAAAAGGAATATAAAACTGCATAGACCACCAGTGACTCGATACTAAGAATCTGAATTTCAGCTGCTGGCCAAGTGTCTCTAATTTTCCCTTTACAGGAAAATATAATTACAGATCCTAGAAAAGTGTTGCTTATACAGTTAAATAAACTCTTTTGAACCAAAAATATTTGTTTTTTTTAACCACGGCTCTGTAGAACTGATAAAATAATAATCTGTAATTATTTGTGTCTGTCCTCAATCGAGCTGCTTGTTTGGGTCTCTCTCTCTCTCTCTCTTTCTCTCTCTCTCTCTCTCTATGTGTGTGTGTGTGAAAGAGATTTTGAAATTGAAACTCCTGAGACTTCACTGGTATCCTCTAAATCCAAGAATGCTGTGGGCTGCCCTGAAGTTATGGCTGGTTCAATAGAAATACTGTATTGGTCAATGAACTATTTTCTTCAGTATTTGATGTGTTAGTAAAACACAATCAGATTCTTGAGAGAATATATTATTGGCACCTGAGTAGACCAGATCGCCGTTGTTAGAGCACATAACATAGAAACTCTGCTGGTTATAATCCCGTCTCTCCAATCCTCTCACAGGATGAAGTCAGGAAGAGAAATATCAGCTAATTAATACTGTGGGTTGCCCTTTGGCTATCAGAGTAAAATGGTGGTGTTTGCTTCCAGAGAATTTTAAAGTGCATACCTATACCAGGAAATCAAAGCAATTGCCAGCAACAACAAATTTCAGTGAGTGGAAAGAGGCTATATATACTTAAAATATAAATCTGCAACATGAAAACTTTCTGATGTAGACTTCAGGAAAATATTAGAATTCTGTGGTTACTAATTTGGAGCTATAGAGCCAGCTTTGGCTCCATGAAAAATTCCTGTGGATCTATGAACTCATTTATTTAATTTTGTAAAAATGGTACCAGATTTGCTAAAAGATTTTAGTACAAACTTCTAGTTCTACAAGATACTGCACACAATAGCTCCTTTGGAGTAGAGATCCACATTTGCATATGCAAATCCTAGCTCGCTGTTTACACCATTGGAAGTTTGTGCAGGAGTGATAAAAACACTTTAAAGGGGTTAGTAATCAATTGGGCCCTCGCCCATCCTCCATGGGCACAGCTGTAAAAGTTCTAACATCTGTATGTGCAAGGTAAATTGTCTGCTACCTGTGGATTTACAAATGTTAACATTTGTGTACTCACTCCCTACCCCATTGCCTTAGTAGGTTATGAAGATGCAAATTCTAACACTAATCTATGCATAGGACTCAGCACAATTATTGTAGGGTTACCAGGAGTCCGGTTTTGACTGGAATGTCTCTCAAAAGGGGACCCTGGCAGATGTGTCCAGCACTGCTGATTTGGCCATTAAAAGTCCAGTCAGTGGTGCAGCGGGGCTAAGGCAGGCTCCCTGTCTGACATGGCTCTGCGCAGCTCCTGTAAGCATTGGCATGTCCCTGCTCTTGCTCTTAGGTGTAGGGGCACCAAGTGGGCTCCGTGTTCTGCCCCCGCCCCAAGCACCAGTTTCACAGCTCCCAAGGGCTAGGAACTGCAGCCAATGGGAGCTGTGGGGGAAGTGCCCGTAGACAGGGTAGCGTGTAGAACCGCCTGGGTTGCCTCCGCATAGGAGCTGGAGGGGGAATATGCCACTGCTGCCAGGAGCTGCTTGAAGTAAGCACTGCCCAGAGCCTGCACCCCCCGCCCCCCGGACCATAAAACCCTGCCTCTGCCCTGATCCCCCTCCTGCCCTCCAAAACCCTCAGTCTCCTGCACCCCAAATCCCTCATCCCCAGAGCCCACACCCAGCTGGAGCCCTCACCCCGAGACAGCCCAGTGAAAATGAGCGAGCGAGTGAGGGTGGGGAGAGCGAGTAATGGGGGGGAGGTGGAATGAGCAGGGGTGGGGCCTTGAAGAAGGGGAGGGACAGGGGCAGGGCAAGGGTGTTCAGTTTTGTACAAGTAGAAAACTGGCAACTCTAATTTACTGTGTATGCACAGGTCTTGGCAAATATGTATACGTTTGCACAGCGAGGTTCACACACAGCACTTGTTCAATTTTGTATGTGAAAAAATTAAGCTGACCTTTGAAAATTTAGGCTTAAGAGACCCAAGTAAAGAAAAATATCACCGAGTTCACCCTTGTGTTTAACAGATATTTTATGGAAGGAAATGGGTATAAGGAACTTCAACTCTCCCAGAGCATAAGGACTGGAAATCCCCTTAGGAACTAGGAGGAGGTCCTTATAGATGTGTCTAGCAGGGGCCTGGTATCATGGGGGGCAAGGCCTGAACTTCTTTCCTTTAGGGCAAATACTGATTTCAGTACCATGTGTTACAAGGGAGCATATGCTGAAGCTAATTATAAAAGTAGGTGCACTTTACAATAAGGATCAGTTCAGAGCAGCTTGAAGAATCAGGGCCCTAGGCTGCAAATCCCTCAGAAAGGGACTGTAACTTTCAATACGTTTATACAACACCTAGTTAAACCTGGCTGAGAACTGTCTCACACAATGATTTTCGGAGTTTCCACACAATCAAAATGTTTCCTCATTTTATTAATTTTTCTAAAACTAAAGCAAAACTGGTCAGTCAGACACTAAGCAAAATGTTTCAGTGGATTGAACTGTTAAACTTTATTTACTTATGGTGCTCCACTGAGTTATGGGAATTGTGGTTCAGAAGCCTAAGTCTTCCATTGTCTTTTATGGGCCATGTTCCATGGCTAGACTACAGCTTCTATGATGCACTTGCAACCATGTGGACTCCCATGGTGCACAATACCATGTGGCTCCTATAAAAGATTGCATTTCATTATGGAAGATATAGTCCAGCCAAGGAACCCAGCCTATAGCAGAGAATGGGGGAATCGGGCTTCTGAATGACAACTCTCATAAGGCGATGCACCTCTGTGGGGCAAGGTAGTATAATGTTGCAGTGGACTCTAAATGAAACATTTCGGGTCACTTCAAGAAACCAAAATTAAATATTTTGAAGCAGGAATATCTAAACATTTTCTTCTGATTGAAAATGTCAAAACTAAAAATGTCAATATTTCTGAATAAAAACTTTACAGAAATTTTTGTGGCATAAATAATTTCGATATTTCAACTGTTTATTCTCATTCAGGATGAAAACAAGTGTTGAAATGTGGGAAATAATGTGCAGAAATTCTGATTTTCACTAAGTTCTATAACACGCCCAATAAGGTCCCACTTCTGACTGGGGCATCAGGAAGCTACCATAAGCCAAATAATAATAATAAAGTTATGGCCAGCTAGAAGCTATAGACATTAATTTTCAAGGTACCATGTTTAGCAAAGACTTGATAGCACTTTCATAAGAACAGCCATACCGGGTCAGACCAAAGGTCTATCTAGCACAGTATCCTGTCTTCTGACAGTGGCCAGTGCCAGGTGCCCCAGAGGTAACGAACAGAGCAGATAATCATTCCCACTTCTGTCAAACAAAGGCTAGGGACACCATCCGTGCCCATCTTGGCTAATAGCCGTTGATGGACTTATCCTCCATGGATTTATCTTCTTCTTTTGTGAACCCTGTTATAGTCTTGGCCTTGACAACATACTCTGGCAAAGAGTTCCACAGGTTGACTGTGTGTTGTGTGAAGAAATACTTCCTTGTGTTTGTTTTAAACCTGTTGCCTATTCATTTCATTTGGTGACCCCTAGTTCTTGTGTTATGATAAGGAGAAAATAACACTTCCTTATTTACTTTCTCCACACCAGTCATGATTTAATGGACCTCAATCATGTCCCCCTTTAGTAGTCTCTTTTCCAAGATGAAAAGTCCCAATCTTATTAATCGCTCCTCATACTGAAGCCATTCATATGCCTAATTATTTTTGTTGCCCTTTTCTGAACCTTCTCCAATTCCAATATATCTTTTTTTGAGATGGGGTGACCACATCTGCATACGGTATTCAAGATGTGGACATACCATGGATTTATATAGAGGAAATATGATATTTTATGTCTTATTATCTAGACCTTTCTTAATGAGTCCCAGTATTCAGTTCGCTTTTTTGACTGCTTCATGTTAAGTGGATGTTTTCAGAGAACTATCCACAACTATCTATTTCTTGAGTGGTAACAGCTAATTTAGACCCCATCATTTTATATATATAGTTGGGATTATGTTTTGCAATGTGCATTACTTTACATTTATCAATATTGAATTTCATCTGCCATTTTGTTGCCTGGTCACCCAGTTTTGAGAGATCCTTTTGTAGCTCTTTGCAGTTTGCCTTGGGCTTAACTATCTTGAGTCGTTTTGTATCATCTTCAAATTTTGCCACCTCACTACTTACCCCTTTTCCCATTAATAGACATTTTTCTCATTTTACTGTATATTTATAGAGGCTAAATCAGGGATCGGCAACATTGGCACGCAGGATCACAGGGGAAGCACCCTTAGCGGGCCCCACCACTTTGTTTACCTGGAGTTTTGCTGACCGTGGGGAATCATATCCCCAGCTCCAAATATGGACATATTCTTAGATGCATTCTAGATGTTGAGCAATGCATAACAGCTTTCAGACACATACACAGTATATAACTAGAGAATGGAAAATGTACTTGTGATCAGATTTTAGTGCTTGCAGGTCAGCTCATCATGTTCTTGGATTTTTTCATGCTTTAGAGCAGCATACTTATGCAGAGTTTGAGCTTGTGACAAGTAGCATTTAATAACTTACATCTGTCTGCTTTAGCTATCTTCTAATACATTAGTATTCCACTTCATTTTATTCCCTTGGCTAAAGTAACTGCTGAGTGTACCACCCAAAACATATTTTTATCATTCTGTTTATCCTGAAAAGAGATATGATGCAACATTAAGTAATGTGCAAAGTATGGTATGTACTTTCAGTTGCTCTCTAGATACACATAGCAGCTGATAACATCTGAAAAATGGGTAGATAAAGCTGCAAGTCTCACAATGGAGTCCTGCCAAATTAACTTTCTTGGTTAATCTGTCAGACCTGTTTTATCTATCTGCTTGATAAACAGATCCTGTCCTTAAAATGAGAAACATACTGGCCAGAAAGATCTCAATCTGGAGAAGAGTTTCAGAGACTTTGAAGAAGAAATGTATGAACTGAAAGCAACAGGCATGAACTCAGGGATAAAGTGAGGCTCTGGAAGTATGTGAGAGACCAGGAGACTTCAATATCTAGGTAAGATTGCCAGGAAGTGCTTTGTAAATTAGAGATACAATCCTATATGCTTGTCCACCTTCCTCACCAGTTGCCGGAATTATCAGCCATGTCTAAATCAGTTTCTAGCTCTTGCCTCCAGCCTCTCTTTATTGTCCAAACAACCAGCTTTTTCTATCCAGCTACAACTCCCAGGGCTTCTCCACTGGGGTCTCCTTCAGGAACTATTGCTGCTGCAATCTATCCCTTCTTGCACCTGCATCTGACGAAGTGGGTATTAGCCCACGAAAGCTCATGCTTCAAAACTTTATAGTTAGTCTTTAAGGTGCCACAGGACTTTGTTACCTCTGCTATTCCAGACTAACACGGCTACCTCCCTGATTCTATCCCTTCTTGGAGATTCTCTCTGCAACTCCCCACCCCCACTACTGCTTCTCTTGCAGCTCTTTATAGGGAACACCTGTCCCCACCTCAGCTGCATGTGAAGTGATTAGTGAATAGGGCGAAGTGGCCCCAACCTCTGCTCCTTAGAGGGAGCAGCCCTATTACAGAAACCTGTATATAGATTAGAATAACGGTCTCATTCCCCACTGCATTACCCCATTAATTTCAATAGAACTACAATGAGAAACACGGAGTTAACACAGCAGTGTATCAAGCCCATTATTTTAGTTACATTATAAAATATACATTAAACCTGGTACTACTTTTGCTTATGCGGTCTATCCCTTTGAATCACCACTGTTTGGTACAGACCCAGTGTGATTAACAAAACAAAATGTTTAGGGTAATCATGTGCTAGATTGTTTAGTTCAGTGGTTCTCAAGCTTTTTTATTGGTGACCCCCTTTCACATTTCAAGCCTCTGAGTGTGCCCCCCCCCCCTTCAAATTAAAAAAACATTTTTATATATTTAATACCATTATAAATGCTGGAGGCAAAGTGAGGTTTGGGGTGGAGACTGACAGCTCGTGACCCTCCAAGTAATAGTCTCATGACCTCCTAAGGGGTCCTGACCCCCAGTTTGAGAATCCCTGGTTTAGTTGAAACTTTTTTGATTATGCTGATTGCATTGTAAACTTTTTCAAAACATATTATTGTTTATTTTCTTCTGCCCTGCCTTCTTAAATCAACAGACTGGAAACTGCAGTGGCTACATTACATTGTTTTCTTTTGATTCCATCTTGTGTTTTTTTCATATATATTCGACTGAGAAGTGCTGACATATGGTAACTGCTCAAAAAGATATTTTTGATGTCCAGGGGATTTGCTTTTTAAGGCAATGGATACACAAATTGCAAAACTACAATTTATGCAGTGCTGGCTATCTATTCTGTTCTTCCACCAGTGTACAATGCAGATCACATCAAAGTCATTTCTCCCACAATTACTGGTTAATCTTAAACTAGGCTCCCAGAGACATTTAGGAAACTCTTTCCCTAAATTTCCCAGGACTATACCAGACTGGGATTTAAACCAACACAGTCAGACAATTGCCTAAGCTAAGAAAATAACTATCAGCATGCGCCCTGGGTCAAATGCCACCCTCTTTGTACACTATGCCAGCATGTGTTTCTCTGTGTGTAGCTCATCACAGGATCAAGGCCTAAGGATCCAGTCTTTCACGCACCACCAGTGAGAGTGCTCACCACCACAAGTACCAAATTATTATAGTAGATAAAACTAACAGGATACAACAGTAGTGTCTGTAAAATAAAATTCTGAAATTTTAAATACCTTAACACTTTCTCGAAAAAATGTTTTGTACACTGTGACTCTAGTAGTCAAAAGAGAAAAGTAAGTTTAACAATCCAGTGTCACTCATATTTTGCGGGTGGTATCAAATCTAATCTTTTTAAAGCAAATTAATTAAATTTTCCTCTTCAGACACCAGAGTCTTTCCCCCACACTATCATTCTACTAACATAGACATACAAATAAAGGTGAAATTAAAACATGATATAATCTGTAACATCAAGTGTGTGGCTGCTGGATACACAGAAACACACTTCGACATAATTCTTTCTGAAATACAGTAGTTGGAAATGTTTTCTCAGAGTTAATTTGAAAAGGACATTTTATTATACTAGCGCTACTGAAGAGGAATATTTGTTAAAATTGATGATAGTTATGAATATTTCACAAGTCAATATTTCAGATGAGATGACACCTACCATATTTCTGAATAATTAATATTTTATTTTTATAAACAGGATTAGAAGACTATTAATACGATTCTGTGTATGAACTCACATTAAACAAACAATCCCAATAACTAAATCAAAATGGGAAAACTTTATTTCCTTGAAGAACTATTTAAGAATGTCAATTAGACTTCAGTAACTTTTGCCTACATAAGATTGACTAGAAGTCTATTAGGACTTCAGGATTTACCCTACATTGTATTTCATGTTTATTTAGGGCTTGATTCTGTAAACCCATATTCCAAAGGAGTAATACTTACTCACTGAGTAGTACCAAATTATTATTAAATGTGGCCTTGATTCAGCAAACCAATCCTATTCAAAAAAAGATTTAAGAGTATACTTATCTGTAAATGTATGATTAAATCATGCTGACTTCAATGGGTTTTAAGCATGTGCTTGCAGCTAAGTGTGTGCTTAACTGCTTGCTAAATGTGCAGGGATTTCAAATTATGCCATTGATTTAACAACAGCATTTCATCGGACAGTAAATTGGAGCATTAAATACTCGGGTCCTAAGACTTACCACTAGAGCTGAACAAAATCTTTGGATTAACCATTTTTCAATGAAAAATGCATATTCAGCAACACCAAAACATTTCATGAATTCATGTTGGTTTCAAATTGTTTCATTCGAAAATAGCTAAAAAACTCTTTAAAATCAACACTTCATTTTAACATTTCTTAAATGAAACATCTTAACTTTTTTCATTCAAACCAACTTTTCATTTCAAAATTCCCTTTAACTTTATTTATTTTTTTAAATAGTTGCAATTAAAACATTTGTCATTATGTCAAAACAAACACTTCATTTGATCACAAATGTTTCTTTTACTTCTAAATTTTCCTTAAAAATCATTTTTAATTTGATCCAAAGATTCCCCATCCCAATTTTTGGGGATTGCATGGGAACTGAAAAACCTGTTATATGCACAGCTCTATTTACCATGTGCTTAGTTTACACACTATGACTTTCCATTCACACCGGTCAAACTACTCATCGTGTCTAAATGCTTAAATATTTCCAGGATAGGGTGCCTCACTGGTGACCCAAGGCACACAAGTAAAATGAAAAACAAGATCAAGATTCATCACACCTTTTAACTCAATACTGATTTATAAGTAGGGCAAACAGGTTTCCCCAATGGTAGGCATGTTATTTATTTAAGATCTACTCCCAGTTTGAAAAATCCTCTGTTTTCATAACTTTAGCAGCTCTTATTTTGAAGGGTGGGAAAAAAGAGAAATATTTAACTGACTGGGAAACCTGTACTGTTAGCTTATGTTTAACTTGGCCACCTGAGTGTTCACTCATGGGCATTCAAGTCATGCTCTGGCTAAAGACTGAAATATGTGGATCTGACTGTAAAAATAGTCCTGAAAATGAGCCTGGTAGCCTTGGCTTCCTCGTACATGAAATTCCTTCATACAACTTTGTCTGGCAGCACTGGAAATTGTTAGCAACGGCAATTGACACCTTTCTCCAGTTCAGAAGGAAGTCTATTGTCTGAATATGAAGTGGAGCCATTCCCTCCACTAGCAGTAGTGGAACTGACTGAGCACCACAGGAAACTAACTTTTCAGAAATGAGGCTTTCCCGGAGGCCCAGTTAATTCTGAAGTTAATTCTGTCTCTTTCAATTAAATGTAGTTGTTATTAACTATTATATTATGGTGTCCCACTTCAGGGACACTGTGTACTAAAAAGCAAGCATTCTCATATTTACACTACATTTGTTCTTTGGTTTATCTGCATAGTTGATTGGAAAGTGAAACACAATAAGTTCATTTTATGAGGTAGAATTCATGATGACAATAACACGTATTAAAGAGTGGAGATGTTCAGTTAATTTGATTTCTCTCTTATTTATCTGAGCCAACTAAAAACTTCCAGCCTTAATTCCCTTGTCACAAGGAACATAGATTATCAGGGAATATCAGGGGAAGCTGTGATTAAATCAGGAACAAAAATTACCTCTAAAAGAGAGAGAACTCTGAAGAAGACATCTAGACAGTGCATTTTTGACATTGGAAAAATCTACCTTTTCTTCCCATAAACAGCAGGTTTTAACAGAGTGAGAGGCTCAAACTCAGAGAGGCATGTCTGATCACAAATGCGTTAGGGTAGAAAGCAACTGTGGGAGCTTTTATCCTCATTCCTGGCCAAATAGATATCAAGACAAAATGAGAAATTGGTTAGATCTGAAGAATGATAAATCTACAACACACCTTTTCAATGTGTTTTGTGTTAGGTAAGTGTAGGAAACCTGGAGAGCTTTTCAGATTAAGCGACTATACACTTGTGTTCACACTGAATTTAAACTGCAGAGGCCAAATTGAAACCTATTTAACTTGATACTGCATTGTGAGTGGGGGCAGGATTGTCCTTTGGATTACATTCTTGATTTCACCTCAGATGTTAGTCTCTCCTTCCAGTTCCCTCTAGAGTTCATCACCACACCTCTGGCTCAGCCGTAAGGGGGTCATGCTAAACTGCGAAGAGATATTCCTCCCCTCTGGGGCTGAGCACACTTCCTTCACTGCATTCCCAGGGGAAAAAGGGACGAAGTTCAGTCCCAGACAAAAGTACCAAGCTGTTCTGGTGTATTTTAACACTTATTTAGAGATCTGAATCTGGGAATAGCGTAATCTGGGATGTGAAATCAGAGTTCAACATTTAGCAAGGAGACAGTGCAAGAACTGCTTAGGTTATCTCACTCATTTATTATAGATACTTGAACTTGGTCTGGGAAGGAGATGACAATCAGTTGCTTTTAACTTTGAGGTTTTTAATGCTTTGGATTCCTTTTCTTAATGGCATCCACAGACTGGCTGCTCTACTTAAATAAAAATAAGTTGCTTTTAAAGCAAAACTTCTTCCTAGCTATGGATCTCCAAAACACAAGCATTTTTATGTCTGATTTTAAGGTTTTATTTTGTTAATCATATAGAATCAAACCATTTCAGTTATGCTTTCCTGGGTTGCAGTGTACCATAATCAGACCACTTCTGTGAATTTATATTTTTGCAACTCAGTTGCATGTCACTTAGATACAGTATTATATAGAGAGAGAGACTATAAGTCACCTTAGTGTCAGAGAGCCTTTTGTTTATACGGTTCTCAACAGCTAGTTGAATTACCTGTTGCAATTCTTTTGGTATCTATTATTTTTCAGAACAAGAGCCCCGGAGAGAGTGGGATACCCACTGGTAATCTCTATTTCTCTCTCCTCCAAGATCATGGGAGATGGGAGCTCCAAAAAAGGAAGGAACCATAAGTGAATGCTCCTCTGTCAGTCATAGATAAGGAATAGGAAACAGAGCTTCCAAGTCGTAGTTTCTGTTACACTGGGACCCTTGTCCACCCACAAGACAGCAGGGTTTCCCCACTGACTGTATATGGCGCTTGCAATTTGAAAGTACAGTAGACTCTTGATTATCCAGGATGATAGGGAAAAATAATTCTGGTTAATAAAATCCTGGATAATCACCATCCATAGGAAATATGGGGAGTGGGGGTTGATTCACCAGCCATCCTGTGCCAGAGGGAGGGGGTGTTGGTTCACTGGCTGCCCTGCGCCCTGGTTCGGGTTTTTTGTGTGTGCGCTTGGGGCGGCAGCAAAGCCAGAGCCGGCCCTGTGAGTTGCACGTATTTTTTTTTGACATCCTGGTTAATCCACATCCTGGATAATCGAGAGTCTACTGTATCCTCTCTCCTTCAGCTCTGAAGAGTCAGCCTCAGTGCCTGATTCAATGAAGGGCTTTTGGTTACAGTCAATATGTAAACGTTTTGTATCTTGTTAAGGTATAGCCTAGACTTGTCAAAATATTCAGCTGTTCCCTGAATACTTATATATCTTGTAATGATAATGGCTATTGACATGTAGTGTGCAATGTGCATCCATAATATTTTTCTTTACACTGCCATCCCAGTGTAACTATTAAGCAATGGAATTGTTTTCTGCAGCACGACTAGTAACCCTATTCACATATTTCGCTGCATTTTATTGCTTAGCTTTAGACCTCTCACAGTAAAAAATATTGGTTTTTTCTGGAAGAAATAATAATTCTGAATCCCAGATCTATTGTCCTCTGCACTGCATCAAGATAACATGGCAGCTCCAAAAACTGATTGTTTTCCTACCGGGATCTTATGTCAGCCTTATGCCTAATTATTCATCTCTAATTGTTTGAGTATGTGAGGATGTAAAAAAAAAAAAAGTTTAAACAGAAATGAAACTGTTTTTAAGGCTTAGGGCCAGATCTTGTCTGGCCCTGCACAGCAGACATGTAAAACCCACGAAAAAAAATAAAAATAAAATGGCCTGGCTTTTGGCTTGTGAGGTGCTTGTTGGCTAATTTTGACTTGTAGTTTGTTGCTTCCCCCCCCTTTCTTTTTTGATGGTCTCTTGAAGGGGCAAGCAGGGACAAGGGGAGGAGAGATTCTGGGGTGCATAGTGGGCCCACCATAGTCCCAGACTGCACACCGGGGGGATCTAGTCACATAAAGTGTTGGAGTTCCTAGGAATTTGCTTGTTTTGGCCTTGTTTTGAAATGGGATTAGCTTGATTTTTGGCTTATTGTGAAAGTCAGGGTGCTTATTTACCGCATGAAAGTTGGCAGCTGTATTGCTCAGGTGCCCACGCAGATGGAGGAGGTAACGTATTGCTACCATGTCACCCTGGTGAAAGTACAAGCTCAAAATCCCATTCCTTGCTCTCCCTGAGCATAAAAACTGCTCCAGGCTAGCACCAGCACTAGCCACCCAATATAGGGAGTTGCCAGAACCAGGACTATGCCTCTATGGTTGCTAATATAAACTAACCACACACTGCACACTTTTGATGGTTAATGGATCTTATATCCCCTTGTAAAGCCCCTTATAATGCTGGGATTCAGCAAGAATTCCTCCAGAAGCTCCTGCTCCTCCTGACTTCTCCTCACAGAGCACAGCTGGTGGCTTAAAGCCACAGTGTTGTCCATAATGAGTGAAAGCTCAGCAACCATGGACAATATAAAAGTTCTATATACTGATGCCTACATTTTTCAAGGACTCAAAAATATGCCTGCAAAATTTGGGAGTCCACCTGTTTATGCACAAGCCTTACCACACCTGCCCACAAAAATGCATATTTGCCTGAAGAAATGGGCACTTGTGCATGCAGTCACAAATACAGATTTGCAGATTAAAGGTCAAAATTCTCTGCATCCAAGAATGTGTGCTGGCAAGTTCAGTGGGTACCTTTTAGAGACTCAAATATAGACACAAATTCAGGTTCGCACATGCAACTTATGAGATTCTCTGCATGAAAGAACATGTGTTTGCAAATTCAATTGGGTGCTCTTTAAGGGCCCATTTGAAAGTATGCCTCTAAATCTATGGCCTCAGGAAGAAAAGAGTTTGCTCTGATTAACAATCAGTGGCTGTCCCTGAACACTAAGTTTTCCATCTGCCCATGTGTAAATTAACTATGGCTAGGGTGACCAGCTAACAAGTGTAAAAAACTGGGACATGGGTGGGGGGTAATAGGTGCCTATATAAGAAAAAGCCCCAAAATCGGAACTGTCCCTATAAAATCGAGACATCTGATCACCCTGACTATGGCACCATTTTCAGTGATGTCACTTCCATAAGGTCCAGCACCTTAGAGAGAGACTTACGGGAATGAGGTTGCTGTGTTAGACATGGAGATTGGCAGATGCAATAATTCACTCTTGGAAATGATTTCACATTAAACTGAATCCTTGAGTAACCAAGCTTCTGGTTGCTAAGCCATATATTTTGGTAACATGTGCATATTTAAGAAACAGGTAGCGCAAGCATTCCATATCTGGTTTACCCTGACTCAACACTATTATTTTTTTAAAAAGAGTCCACTACATCATTTCATTTCTATGCAGCCATTTATGTAGGAGAGCGAGCAAAAGGTTCCTCTGCCCCATTGATGATGTGCTGCTGCAATAATAACCCAGATCACTTGACGAAAAACCTGCAGGCTCAGCTTCAATGTGACAACTCTTAGAATGCTCCATTAAGTAATACTACTGCATTTCCATGGAGCTGGGGGTAAGGTTAGATCAACACTGTCCTTACTGTGGGTTACACTGGTGTGGTGTGGGGAGGGTTTCATTGAAAGCAAGTTATTAACACTGACTAATAACTTACCCTATGAGCAGTCCCACTGAGTTCAGGGAAATAACTTGTAAAATAAGATACTACTCAGCAGAAGCAGGTGTGTCAGAATCTGATCCTTTGTGGACACAATACAGTCAGAAGCAAGGAGCTTTCAACACTTAGGACAAAATTAAAGGTTTCATATAGGAGATTTATTCTGAGGGATGGGGATGATGTGTGGTAACTGGTTTGGGGCCTCTGGAACCATTAAAACTTCTGCAGTTGGGAGCAGGTGTAACTCATGTGCCTAATAGGGAGATATCTCTTTAAGAGACCCATTCGGAGGCGGGAGGAGTGAACTGCATCTGGGTCACTGTTGCTCCGCAGATTAAGCACTCCACATCCAGAAGCTTCTGGAATCGGGTGTGGTAGTTTTGGGTCTGCTCCATTAGGTTCCTTGATGCTGGGGGCAGACTCCAGGAGGGCAGCAGTCAGGGCAGTTGCTTTGCAAAAGGCCAGGTGACCTGTGTGAGTTGGGAGAAGCTGAGCCCAGGAGCAGGAAGCAGGCTGTGGTCCCTAACTCTGAAGCATTTTGCAGCAGGTTAGTGATGGTGTTAACCCTCCATTGGGGAAGCATGGGCAATGCTAATTAAACCCCGGGGAAATTGGGAGGGGGAATAACTTCTATTTTAATTGTCTGCTTTGAATGTTGTTTTGATTTTAGCTAAACTGCTCTAGTTAAATTGCCCCAAGTTCAACTAGTCTGAGACACCAACTTTTCTGTAGATGTAGTAATGGGGAAAGGGTCATTTCTATTTTGCTATTCTCAGTTTTGTATTTTCTTGTAACAGAGTTTTCTTTAAATCTGTACACTTAATGGAGTGATTGGCTAATCAGTCAGCGGACTGGGTAGCAGTGATTTCAGCAAAGCACGAGTCTGCCTGGATTCCAGCTGAAGATTTCGACAAGCAAGTGGAGGGAAGATGTTGTTTTAGACGCAGCAGACTGTCTAGCTTTGGTGATCAAAGACTCTAAAGCCTGGTCTACACTGGGATGTGTGGGGGTCAACCTAAGATATGCAACTTCAGCCACACACATAGCGTAGCTGAAGTCGGCATATCTTAGGTCGACTTACTTGGCCTTTCACACGGTGGCGAATTGACCACTGCCGCTCCCCCACCGATTCCACTTCCGCCTTTTGCAGAGGTGGAGTACAGGAGTGAATGGGGAGGGCGCTCAGGGATCGATTTATCGTGTCTACACTAGACACGATAGATCGATCACTACCGGCCAATGTGGCGGGTAGTGTAGATGTACCCTAACTGAGACTTAAGTGAACAAAACCTAAACTTTTGGGAACTTTCAGTTTCTTCTTACTGTATTGCTGTGGAGACTGAACTGTTCAGATTTTAATTTGTTTTCTTTATTTCTGTTTATGTTTAACTGTGAAGATAATCTCTGTGGATTATAAAATAGCCGTGTCATGTTGTAAAATAAATAAATAAATAAATGGAGATATACCAATCTCCTAGAACTGGAAAGACCTTTCAGGTCATCGAGTCCAGTACATTTTTAATGTAAAAATTAGATTATTTATTTCTTTATCATAAGATGTTATAAAGTTATTTAATTACATTTATAAGGAGGGGTCACACTCAGAGACTTGCTATGTGAAAGGGATCACCGGGAAAAAGGTTTGAGAACCACTGCTTATCTTCCTTTTGGGATTTGAATGTGAGGAGGTGAATAAGGAAAAGTTATTTACTTGTTCCCAAAATAGAAGAACTAGGGGCCATTCAATGAAATTGGCATGCAGCAGGTTTAAAACAAATAAAAGGAAGTTCTTCTTCACACAGCGCACAGTCAACCTGTGGAACTCCTTACCTGAGGAGGCTGTGAAGGCTAGGACTATAACAGGGTTTAAAAGAGAGCTGGATAAATTCTTGGAGGCTAAGTCCATAAATGGCTATTAGCCGGATGGGTAATGAATGGTGTCCCTAGCCTCTGTCTGTCAGAGGGGGGTGATGGATGGCAGGAGAGAGATCGCTCGATCATACCTGTTAGGTTCACTCACTCCGGGGCACCTGGCATTGGCCACTGTCGGTAGACAGGATGCTGGGCTAGATGGACCTTTGGTCTGACCCAGTATGGCCGTTCTTATGTTCTTATGTATGACCCTGTGCAATCTTGGCTAAAAATCCTTAGAGACTGAACTCTGGATCTCCAGCTACTCTTCTATGGGAGTTGGGTGGGGTTTTTTTAGGCACTGGAGAAGGGTAATGAAGTGAACTCTAGCCTACCCAAAGGTTACACAGGCACAGGGCAACTCAAGATGTTGGAGAAGGGTGTGTTCGGGCAGTCCATTTGACATACCCTCTCCTAGGGCTGGTCTTCACTGGGGGAGGAGATCAGCTGTAGATACGCAATTTCAGCTACATTAATAACGTAGCTGAAATTGACGTATCTACAGCCGACTTACCTGCCGTCCTCACGGCGGTGGCAGGTGGCGGCGCACTCCCCTGTCGACTCCAGCTTGCACCTTTTAGTGAGCTGGAGTTCCGGAGTCGACGGGGGAGCCGCTGGCGATCGATTTATCGAATCGATCGCCAAAGGATCGATCCCTTGCCAGGATAGTGAAGACAAGCCCTTAGTCTGCAGGTGAAGATGGGACTCTTCTTCAAAGTCACTGGGTCATGCATGAATGAAGAAAAGGGCTGGTCCATGGCCAGACATGTCAAGGAGTGTTGCTGGCAGTGCTCTCCAGCAACTTCCCTTTTATTTGTGGAGCATACATAGCCCAATTACAGCTGCTTCTTCTGGGTGGAGGGTGCATGAGAAGGGAAAGGACCTCCTGGCAGCCTCTCACCTCCCAGTCTCTTTGGCAAGAGCGGTTAGCAGCTATAATTTGGTTCCATTGATGGGGGCATGTCTCTGCAGCAGGAGATAGGCCGAACAAATCTCACAGAGGAAAGTTCAGCTTCCTTCCTCCTGCTCCCTCACACGTAAAAAAAAAATCATACAGTAATACTAGTGCTTATGATTTTTCCAAATAACTATCAGTAATAACCACTATTCCCTCCTTATTCAATGGTCATGTTTCAAAAAACTTTTAAAATTTTCTACCAGTTTAATAGATATTCCTTACAGTTAAAGGGGAAATATACTAGTAGGAATGGTCACATCTCTCGAACCACTAGAAACTACGTTCACTCATTATTTTATTTCAATATTATCAACACCGATGGGAAAGTCACATTGCTTCTGAGTTTATGCTAACTAAATAGCTGAATGACACACACTATTTTCTAGAGATGCTTATACTATCAGCCTGAAGTCTGACTGTGTTAGGGATTTTTTTCCTGGCAGGAAACTGGTTCAGCAGAGCTATAGTAATTATTTTGATTTAATGAAGGCATATTCTGGCAGGAATAAATTTATATACTGCACACTGTATCCCACAGCATATATGGTAGTTAATCCATTTTACTCACTAACAAAGACCCCTGAGCCTCTTGCATATTCAAAATAAGACAGGATAAAGAAAGATAGGAATCACCACATAGGAGTAGATTCGTGGTCCATGTAACCTGTTATCCTTTCTTGGAAAATGGCAAGTACCAGATAATTCAGGGAAACACAATAAAACCCCACAAATCACTTAAATGAGCAATACTTTGCTATGGAAATAAATTTCTTCCTGATCTCAGATAATGATCATTTTATGCCCTGAAGAACGAGGATTTAGACACATATACCTCACACTACATTTCATGGACGCCACATGGTTAAATCCAACACAAATATTTGGGAAAATGTAGAAAGGTTTATTAAAACACAAGGGAAAACCTACATAGCACACCATTTTCTAGGGTTAAAGGTGTCTGTTTTTTCCTGGATATGTAGGGAATTCACACTAGTGAGAGTTACACATGCAAGTGTACTTAGAAAGGACTCAAGCTGAAGCTCATTTAAATGTAAGTGCCTGGTCTCACTCCTTTATCTTGCAAACAAATCCATGGTCTCTAAATTATAGATATTGAACCTGGCCCTTTTTGCTGCAACTCCACCTAGTTGAGGGTTACACATGGCTACCTGGTAAGTAAAGAAGATCTAGTAAAGCTAAAGAGTTGGAAGGACTTTTGGGCACTGACTCGGAATTTCAAATGTGTCCAAGAAGTGGAGTAGAAAAGCAGTGATCCCAGAGCATCTCAATACTGGGCTGGCTCCTGTTTTTCTAGGCAAAATGTGTTAACTGCTCATCGGCCCACATCAACACTACCCAACAATTTAGGGTAAGAAGTGACAAGCAATTTATCCAATGGCAACCACAGAGTGTTTTTTTTAAAATGTACAATTATTAAGTACTCACAAATTTGAGCATGTCGAAATTTTAATAGTAATTGTAGCAGGGTGGCAACTCACCCCTGCAGCGCCTCCTGCTGGTCCATCCGGGAATTAGCTCGCCAGCATCCAGAGCGCCCTCTGCAGGCCGATGTCCCGCTTGCTGCTCTGGCCCCGGTGCCCTCTTACCATGGGTGCTGCACCCCTGCAATACCCCCTCAGGTTTTAGGGTCTCCCCTTCTTGGGAAACCCCCAACCTCTAGACCCACCTTGCCTCAGTCTAGGCAACTGCCAGTCATCACTTGCCCCCACTCACTGAGGCAGACTGCAGTATCATTGCCATTCATCACTGGCAAGGAGGGTTTGGCCGGCTGTCTCTAGAGCCATGGGCTGCCCCCTGCAACCCCAGTACCCCTTTGTTGGGCCTTCCCCAGACCCTGCAGCCTGGGGGTTTCCAGGCAGAAGCTTCCCCGGCTCCTCGTGCCCTGCCCCAGCCCTGCTTCACTCTGGGTACCTTATCAAGCTCCTAGCAGCCAATCCTGTCTGCTTCCTCAGCTAGAGAAGGAGACTATTATCTGAGCACCAAACTCTGGGCCCTTATATCACTGCCAGCTGGGCCCTAATTGACCCAGCCACAGCTGTGGCTGCTCGGCCTAATCAGACTGGGAGCTGCTTGCCTCCAGCCACAGCCTTTTGCAGGGCTGTTTTAAACCCCTATGGCCAGGAGCGGGTAGCCACCCCACAACATAACCAATGCTCAGAACCTCACTTTTGCAATTATATAAATGGCACAGAATAGGCCGTGGGTTCATTCTTGACTTAGAAAATGCAGTTTACTCTTTCTATCAAGGAACTCTTTACCAAGTCCTCCTTTCCCCCCGCAAAAATAAAAAATAAACATAAAAAATTGAAGCCATTCTGGCTAATCAAAGATGTGATGTAATATGCATTTTAAAACATTCACAATTATAGAATCATAGAATATCAGGGTTGGAAGGGACCTCAGGAGGTCATCTAGTCCAACCCCCTGCTCAAAGCAGGACCAATCCCCAACTAAATCAAATTATGTGGTAGTCAATAATATCTGAAGAAAATACAGATATTTTAACTTTACAAAATAGTACTTGCTTTTAGTACTATCACAAGGGAAAAGAATGTAGATAGATTAAGTCAGAAAAGTGTCAGGGCAAAAACGACAAATGTTTCCACATTTTGTTTCCACAATGGCTTCCATATCAAAGAAGACAGCAACTGAGTGCAATGTAGGGGAGTTTGCCACACGTCTTAGATTTCTCAAGGATGTTAACAATTGATTGCAGACACAGTATTCCATATGTTGAAAATAATTAGACCAATTTTCCAGTTTGGGATTTTAGTCCAAAAAAGTTAACACACTTTTTGATGGGGAAAGGACTCTAGCTGTAATAGCTTTTCCTGCTGCTCTTTCTTCAAGTTGATGGCTCAAGATCATAAACTTGTGAACTTTGGGAACTGGAACTGAACACTTGTATAGTTTGAAAGTGACCACATGGTTTATTTTAGAGACAACCTTTCTACTGTGCAAGGACCCTGTATACCAAATCACAGCTTAGAGCAAATCCTTACCATACCATAAAAAGAAATCTATAACGGAAATGTTGACAGACTCCCACTAAGCATACGGAAGATGTTATAAGAGGCACTTGCACGATTAGTTATTGAAGCAATGAAAAATATTCTGGAAGAAGCTGGGGTTTTTTCCATTCTTATTCTCTGATTCATTGCTGTTCACTCATCACCTTGCTGACATAAATTCTGCTCAAGCCCGGTGGACAGCAGTTCAGAAACTTGGTGTAATTCACTGCAAATGTTCTTCGGTGGCACTGTATACAGAGCATCTTTTCTTTTTTACATGTCTTTGAATCAAAATGCCCCATTTTAGTTTCTCTTGCCTATTCCTATCATTAAGTGGTAGAATAAATGCAGTTAGAACAGTGAGAATTTTCCATGATGCAGTGGAAAAATGCCCACCTCGTCCCTGTTATGTTCCAGTGACTCTTACATCAGTGTTCGGGTTGGCCCTGGTTCAACAGCCCATCTCTACTCAGTAAAGAATCTAAACACATGCATAAGTGGCTTGCTGAAAATCTGGGCCTAGTATTACACAAGTTTGGTTCAGAGACAGCACTAGACAAACAAATGGTGACGACACTCTCTGTAGCTCTAACCACAGCCAAAGCTCCATCCACAGCCTAATTTTTAAGTAGAAATTTTTTGAAAAAGTGATGCCAACATGTAATAAATGGATAGCACTTACCAAATTTCATGTAGGTCTTCATAATATGACCATCCCTCTCCTTCGCTTGTATTGAAATCAGCAGATTATCCTCTACGCAGAAGCCACAAGTTTCATAGGATCCAATGTGTCTCAACATCTCAGCTCCCTGGGATCAATCTCTTACTTCTCCTCTTGGGTGTCCAATAGCACCATGTGATACCCAGCAGTAGTGTTGACCTCCTGAGCCCTGTAGGCAGGTGCCAGGCTCTCCTCAGATGCTGCAGGAACAGCTCCTTAAAACTTGCTCCTCCTGACCCCCCACTCAGATTGCTTTGTCCACCTGCTGTTGGCCCTCCTGAGTGGGGAGAGGACTGTAGCTGAGGCAGCTTTTCCTGCTGCTCTTCCCTCAAGGTGGTGGCTCAGGATCTGGCACTGCTCCCTCCGCTGGCAGCTGCTAGCAATGTGCAGGGAAGCAGCAGTCCTGAATTGGGGGTTTAATGCCCAGTCTCAGGCAGCTGCAGATTTTTAGTTTTTCAACAATGGCTGTGATTGGCCAGTTGCATTGATGGCGTGGGAAGGGAGCGTGACAAGGTGGTGTATGGGCACATTACAGCTCTGTTGGAGCTCCAGTCTGGTTTCTGTATAATTCTTTACTGTATAATACATCTTTGAAATAAATATATCCTAATAATTTTTCCATGAGAATCCTGAACTCTGCATTTAGCAGTGGAGTGTTCCCCATCGTATTTAATGCCTCCTCATATAAAATGTTGATGAAGATGCTGCCAAGCTGAATGTGGAGGGTTTTCTTTGGTTTTTGAGTGAAGAGAAATGAAAAAAGACCAGTGTAGAACATCCAGATTAAGCTAACTAGTAATCATTTAAAAAATCTCTCTATTCCATGAGAGCACAATACTTATTATTTCATATTTTGATTTAATATAGTGCTTGTTAAGAATCAATTCACTTTAAATTGTATACAATGGTCAGGATGAATAACTGTACATCTGCCAGCAGTTATCGTACAATAGTATCTGAAATACTCCCTCTCTCTCCTCCAAATACGAGACAAATAAAATAGCTCAGATACTTTTGACTAGTAACTAATGGTAAATATTTCACATTTAATGGCAATTACTGTAGCATGCTTTCTAAGAAGGTCCAAGAAAAGGAGCAAAAAACCCCTACATATGTACCTCTGTTTAGAAATCTGTTGATTATAGGGCATACTGTAATAACAATCTGTTTAGGCAGGTGTTTGGGGAGGGATGAAGTTTTGAGAGTTTGACTGGGGTCTGGGTTTTTATTATAGACTTTTATTAAGGAACCAAGCTGGCAAAATGATGTTTTGGCCAGATTTCTTTTATATGGAGGATACTTGTTGGTTTGTAATTTTTTTTTTCATTTTGCTTTGTTTAGCTGGTTTGTATTTTTAATTGCCTGTCAAAGGTACTTAGAGCTGGAGACAGGCATTGTGTCTATGTTCTATATTACTGTAAATAATATTGAAAAACATGACTTTTTATTTTGCTTTCTTTTTCCTGCAAGCCTATGAGTTTTGGCTTCCCAGGAATTTTGTGATTTGCTTATTTCTGAGTCAGTCTTTGTGGTTTAGCTGTGGATTCTTTTTCAGGTTGTTGCAGCATTAGGTTTAATCTCGTCTAAACATAGAAATGGTACATTATTGAAATTAATCCCTGGAAAACATTTCATTAATATGAAAGGTCAGATGCACAATAAAAAGATAATTCACACCTTGTTGTGTCTGGCATTGCATATCTGTCTGCATGTGTGCTGATGTGTGTTATCTCTAATCGCTTGTAAATTGTCACATTATGGCCCATATATATATAGACACAACTTTTTCTGACTTAGTGGGAGTTATACATGGGTATCTGAGAACTGAACTCGGCTCTACTTGTATTCCATTATGTAGGCACAATGGAGATGGGTTAATCATAGGATTTTGGTCATATGAGATCTATAAAGTTCCTGGCTGCCATATGTTTTTGTTCAGACCATTATTTAAATTTACAGTACCAACCGCTAAAAATAATATCCACATGGGGCAAGTGCAAAAAAAAATGTTATTTTCCAGCTAAACGTGGTGAAAAAGTACAGCCCTCTCCCCAAGGGAATATTTCAAATTTTTTATGATTGAATATAGAGAATATTAAAGAAGTGGAAAAAAAAGTTCTCTCGTCTTTGTAGGTGCTTAGGTTTGAAGAAATGAGATTTTCTCCAATTCTAGTGTAGATAACAGCAGTGACAGACACACACTTGCTATTTGCAATTTTCCACTTTTTATCAGGGAACTTTGACGGAGTGACATTTGAGTACGTTACTATGAAATCAATTCAGATGTTGCAAAAATGCACCAAGTTTTCCAGAACATAAAGTTAAAGGTCCCCAGGGAAGAAAGCTGCTATTTTTGTTACACTAAATAATTTGAAATCAATGTTACACTGGTAATAAATAAAATGAAAGTCAGAAATAGCCTGTTCTCTTTGTTAGAGTTTTAACCCATGCATCATATGAAAAACCTCAAACCACAGTATTTTGAAAGTCTTTTTGTAAGCCAGTGACTTGACTTAACACTGCAAAAATATTGGTGACTCAATAGCCATTTACTGTCTGGAAATTTAATCCTATTGAGTGTGAAATCCAGGTCTGACAGAAGCCAGTAGCAAAATTTACATGGACCTCAATGGAGCAAAGGTTCCATATCAAATCAGAAAATATCTGCAGCAACCCATCTTGCAAGGCCATACATTTTCAGGAGGCCAGTTCATGGACCAGAAATATTAGCTGGCCATGAAAGCCCATCATGAAAATGAATCTGTCAACTCCATGACCAAAAGGTGTGGAGCCGAGTGAAAAGTGGAGAGGTGTGTCTTCAAAAAATGCCCCTTTTTCCCCACTCTCTTTAAACACCCAGACCGGAAGCTGCAAAGCTGATGTATTTTACTGTAGTAAGAGCTTTTGTGCAGGTTGCAGGTGATGGGGAATGGTCAGGAATCAATAACTGAGTCTTCAATATTCCGAGTCCCTGCCAATCACACACCAGTTGAAATTAAAATGCAAAATTGGCAAGGGTGGGCAAACAACGGCACGCGGGCCCGTTCTGCCCAGCCCCTGAGCTCCTGGCTGGGGAGGCTACCCCTGGCTCCTCCCCCACCCTCCCCATTCCCCAGAGTCGCAGTGTGCTGTGAGCACTGTGTGTGTGTGTGGGGGGGGGGGTGTCACAGTGCGTTCCTGTGGATCAGCAAGGCATTGTGTCTGGCTCTGGCTGGGTGGCTGCCAGACACGCTGCTCTGAGTGGCATGGTAAGGGGGCTGGGGAGTTGGATAAGGGGCAGAGGGTTCCTGCGGGCAGTCAGGGGCCAGGGAACGGGGGGATTGGATGAGTGTGGGAGTCCTGGGGGGGCCTGTCAGGGGCCAGGGGTATGGATAGGGATCGGGGCAGTCAGGGGACGGGGAGCAGAGAGGTTGGATACAGGGTTGTGGTCTCAGGAGGGGATGGTCAGGGGGACAAGAAGCAGGGAGGTGGATGGGTCGGGGATTCTGAGGGGGGCAGTCAGGGGGCAGGAAGTGGGATGGGGAAGATAGGGGGCAGGAGCCAGGCTGTTTGGGGATTCACAGCCTTCCATACCCAGCCCTCCATTCAGTTTTGCAACCCCAACATAGCCCTCGGGCCAAAACGTTTGCCCACTCCTGCTCTATGGACTCAGACTTTTTTTCCTTTAAAGATGCTTTGGGTTCAGTTCATCATTAAGTTTAGAGTATCAGTTTTTGTCATAGGATTGAAACAATGACAGACATGGACCAGAACTGATAGCTATAGTACCCCTAATACTTCTCTGACATTCCTATAAAGAGTGCTGTTTAGTAAAGCAGTATTTCCAGGAATGATGCCACAACATCAGCTGACTCGATGACAACTTCATTCTCAGAAGTACCATATTTGAAAGGCAAAACCATCAACAGTAGATCACTTAATTTTCTATTTCCCTATTCAAATGAACATGGTGCTCTTTTGGGGAACCCAGCTTGGAGGAAGCTTATGCTTCGGGAATACAAGCTGGATGTCAACTGAAGACAGGAAGGAACGCACCTGTTATATCTTTTCCATAGACAAAGAACAAACATGTATTTTGAGTCTGAATGATTTAGATAAAAGGAAGAAAGATCAAATATAAAATCTGAGAGAGTGACACTGTAATAGAAGCCATTATGAACTAACTCACAGGGTTTGCTTCTCTAGACAGGCTAAACTAATACATTGACTCAAAAAGGAACAGTACATTAAAAAAAAATCACCAAATGCAGAATCAGTTCTCCCACCATCAACCCTATTGCTATGGTTTGTACAATTAAGTAAATTAGGGGAAGTAAATAATTTCCTTTAAACTAAAGCATTCATCATTGTCAGTGGTGGAAACATGACACAAAACTAAGAAGTGCCTTTGATCAGTATCAATAAATATCTTACTTTCCTATCTGTAATAAAGTACAGAGTCAAATGGCTAATGAATGGACTTAATGCTGTTAATTAGCCTTAAGCAATATCAGTTGCCATACAATTTCAATAAGAACTCAATTCTTACAGACCGGATGTCAGTATAACACAAATCCCTGGATTTGGTTGCTAAAGTCTCCCCTGGAAACACAGACTGAATCTATCACACTCTTTAACACACACTCTCTTTGATTAAAATTGTTATGAACAAAATGTTCTTCATATTCTTTCAAGAAGTTGTCTAAGCCTAAGCCAAATAGAAACTCTCTTTCCATTGTTCATGTATATCACCAGGAGTCCAAAATTGCTTTAGCTTTCTCCTTACAAAGGTGGCTTTGATTACTTTGTTTTTTCAAGGTATTAGTTGCAGCCATCTTGGATAATCAGATGAAATAGGAAGATACACATTAAGGTGACCTAATCTTCCCTCCTCGATTTCCCCGTGACATATGGCCAGAACAGGCTACGCATCCTGCAGGCTAATTGACCCAGCTTCAACTGTTAGGGACAGACTGGTATACAATGTTTGTGCTTTTGTGTGTTTACACACAAAACAGTATATATGTATACTATACTATATGTATACTTATGTATAAATAAACTGCTTAGTCTCTAAGATGCCACAAGTATTCCTTGTTTTATTTATGGATACAGACTAACTTGGCTGCTAATCTTATACATGTATACTGTTAGGGGTCAACTATGTAGTCAAACAGTCCTTGTCTATGTTGTATTCCATTAACTCAGAGATCAAAAGGAGATCGTAACATTTAAATGAATTGTAAACACAGTGATATTACTGTATTCATCTCCCTTTGAAATGTATAGCAAATAACCTGAAAATGGTGGAAAACAGGCAATTGTTTTATGTTAATCCCTGTAGCTAATTACCAGAGATACTTAGGAAATAGGTCTACTTCAAAGCCTCCATGATTGCTTATTGTTCACCTAAGAATTCCAAGCTGTCAAAAGAAGACCTGGAACGGTATAAAACCCTGGGATCCTGATCCTTTTTGTCTCAGATCTGAATGATGCTTTATACAGGGGAAGCTTGAGTTGTAAGATTGAGATCTCCTGTCCCACCTGGATCACCCTGAATATGAACATTGGACTATAACCTCTGAACTAATTCTGAAAGAACTCTTTGGAACTACAAAGCTCACTATCTCCACTATAAAACGAGGAAGACTTTGTAGCACTTTAGAGACTAAACAGTTTATTTCAGCATGAATCTGATCTCAATACCGTACTGAGGTCTGTATTTATACTGATCTTTTAACGAATACTCTCCCTCTCTCTAATTTTTAAATAAATTTTAGTTTAGTTGATAAGAATTGGCTGTAAGCGTGTATTTGGGTAAGATCTTAAATATTCATTAATCTGGAGGTAATGTGTCCAATCCCTTGGGATTGGTAGAACTTTCTTATATGATGAATAAGATTTTCAGTAATCCTCACTGTATTTGACTTGGGTGTCTGGGTGGAAGCATGAGGCTGGGTTGCTTTAAGGGAACTGTGTTGTTGGCTTCTGGGTAACCAGTAAGATATTACGGAAGCTGTTTTGTGCTGACTTAGTAAATCTAAGTATTGGAATATCCACCAGCTTTGGGGATTGCTTGCCCCATTCTTTGCAGTTAAACTAATTGAGTAAATTTAGTGAGGCTCCCTTGGGATTCCGGTCACACCTCCACTAGTGAATTCAGGAATGTGTAATGTTTGGCCTATGCCCCGATATAACAGCTGAATCATCACAACAAATAAATAAGGTTTCCAGGTTGTCTTGAGTCTATTATATCACACGTTATGCAGATCTGTTTCAAGGGTTCCCTCTTCCATTTGCAATTCATCAAGCATGTTGGAACCTTGACAAAGATCTCAAACTGGAATTGCAGGTACTGTATCCCCAAACAAAATCCTTTGGCATTAGATGAAAACACATGCAGCATGTTTTATTTTCTTCCCCAAAGTTCTATTTAATTAGACCTCTTTTCTTTCTACCATAAATTAATTTAATTAGAAATAAATTTTAAAAACTGTGACAGGTTTATGAGTCCTGGATTGCAATATTCATAATGTGCATGTTGTATAAAATGAAAGTCAGTGATCTGTGACATTCTCATATGAATTTGGTTTTTAACCAATGGAGAAACCCTTTCACCTACACCTTGGGAGTGAGAGAGATGGGCGAGATGCCATTTTCCCCACGTTCAGTAGAGAGAAATAGGTGCCATTTCCTTCCTCCCTCCAGGGAAAGTGGCTTGATATACCTTTGAAGAAATGACTCCAAGTGCCTACTAATCCCCCCCCCCCCCCCCCGCATGAAGATACCAGATCAAACTGAATGGCTTGACATTCTTTTATCTACTTTTCTATTTTGTAAGACACTCAGAAGATTTGGTATGAACACCAAAGGGAAAATGAATTATTAGTTTACCAGTAAGACACACATTTAGATGTAAAATGAGCCAAGTCTGGAGCTTATGTGCATGTCATGGAGCGGACGTCTCTGCTGTTAATAGTAATAGTTTTTTAATTTCTTGAGTTGAAGACCCCTAAATATTTTTCCAAAAGCGGTGGCCCCTTGAAGCAGAAGTTCTCTCTTGTCCTCCCTGCTTCATCCTTTGTTCTTTTCTTTCCCAAATTCTCCCAATCTCCCATTATTTTCTCCACCGCCATTGTTCTTTCCTAAATCTCCTCACAACTCCATTCGAATCCCTCCCAGTTTTCCATTGCTTCTCTCCTCTTCAGTCCTATGTCTGCGACCCTTGCTCTCTTTTTATGTCAGCCCACAAGTTCTAGTCACCTTTTTTTTTGCCTCAGATCCCAGCTTTTAGCTCCTAGACCTTGGCCGCCCTTTCCTCTTCTTTCTCCACCGATCTATTCTGGGGCCTCTTTCTTTAACACAAGTCCTGACCTACATGTCTGAGCAGGGACAAAATCCAGTAAGTTAGGATTGGGCCTCAGACCTTAGTTCTGCAAATTACTGAGGTGAGCTGGAAGAACAAAGGTAAAGGGTGGAGCTGAGAACAGGACAGCTCCTACTACAGGAGCAGAGCTAGGAAGCCCTCCTCCTGAACATAGGGAAACACCAGAGGCCATTGCAAGAGCTTGAACCACAAAGAAGAGAGATCCAGGAGTAAAAAGCCAGTGAATCCTACAGTTTCCAGAACTCCTGCAGCTATCAGTTTGAAAATCCCAATCTACACCATTACTATATTTCCTATCTGACCCTTTGCAGATAAACATCTAGATATGTTTCAAAAGCGGACACACCTCTCCCTGCCCAGTTCAGTTGCTATGGTTTTGGCTAATGATTCCAAAGGAAATAAAATGGTGGAGAAAATGGTGTGTGTGGAACTTTAAAATGACAGGTAATGATCTCATTACAATCATTTTCACCTTATTTTTAGCTCAGAGAGTAGTTCATTATTTTGAATAGATTAGGCATTTTTAATAGAGCAAAGAAAACCAAATCTGCACAATAAAACCAAAAATCTTGGTTTGATCTAAAGAGGAAACCAATGGAGGGTAATACAAATGGAATCTTTATACAATGGAAAATGGCAGAACAGGAGTTCCAAATTATAGAGTGCTTTAAATAAATCCAAATTGTGTCAACTTAAAAACAGCCATTGTAGCAGACTGTAATGTTAATAGTTGTATTTTCCAAATAATTAATAATAAGTAAACTGACTTTATTCCAACATACATCAAAGTTAAAAGAAATACCCTGGAGTGCTTTTCTTTTGAATTCCAGACATTAATTCTGCTCTGCTATTTAGCATTTCAAATTGTTTCCATGGATGTTTATTAAACATGAATACAAAAGAGCTAGTGCAAATCATGCATTTAGCTGGCTGGTAAAAGGTAACATAGTATAATCTTTTAATTGTTTTTGAAATGGAGCCGCAGACTGAAGGTTGAATACCATTTTAACTACTTAGATATGATAGTACAGTGAAACCTCGATATAACGGACTAATTCGGGCGGAGGGTGTCCGTTAAAACCGAAAGTCCGTTATTTAGTAATTTTTTAATTTCTGTCAAACCCCCCGCCCGGCTTCCCGCTGCGGGGAGCTGAGCGGGGGCTCTCAAACGCCCCCCCGCCTCGGCTCCCCGTTGCGGGGAGCTGGGCGGGGGGGTTGACAGCTCCCGCCCGGCTCCCCGCAGAGGGGAGCCGGGCGGGAGCTGTCAGCCCACCCGCCCGGCTCCCCGTTGCGGGGAGCCGGGCGGGGGGCCGGGGGGGGGTTGACAGCTCCCGCAGGGGTCCCCACTGCGGGGAGCCGGGCGGGAGCTGTCAACCCAGCCGGCTCCCTGGGGCGGGAGCCGGCAGCCCCCAATAACGGATTTCGGATGCATCGGAAATTTTGTCCGTTGCATCCAAAGTCCGTTAAATCGGGGTCCGTTAAATCGAGGGTTTACTGTAATGAGTTGGGGCCCAATTCTACATGGCACTTCCATTAAAGTCAATGAGAGCTCTGTGTTTGGAAAACCTGCAAAACTGGGCCTTAGGAACCATGGTAAAAAAGAGCATTGTCATTTTTGCATCATATCAACTACGTCACCCAACTTTTAAAAATATTTGCCTCCCCCTTTTTCCCCCCTTAATGAACCCAACATTGCATGAGTTTCTCCTAATTTTGGTTTTCTTTACAAAAGGTCACGTAGCCTCTGCTAATAAGGGTCATTGTGATTAAATTAATGACTTCTGTACAGTTTTGTTCCTTTAAGATGTAACTGTAAGAAATGAAGAGTTGGAGTCAAAAACATTCCAGAGAATTTCCACCCTGTGCAAGACACTGAGATGCATTCTTACTACCTGCGAGATATTCGTAGCAAGTTGTGAAAAGAACGGATAGAAGTAACATCCATTGCTAAGACAATGCAGCTGTTGCAACATAACTTTTGGCTCACACATAAGTCTCATTTATCATCTATTTTTATTATTTTCAAACTCCAACAAAATAAAAAAAGACCACTGCCTAATTGTTACCAGACTGTGCTATATGTATTGTACTCAAAGAGAAAAACAAATCCAGTGCTTTCAACGTATACAGCTTGCTTTCTAAAATTAAACTTGGTTCCTTTTTATAGCTCATACTTTAGAGTATTCAGATAAATTAAATGCCATTTGAAAACAGCCAGAATCTATGGCATCACTTTCTCATACTTTTTTCACCTCACCTCAGCTCAGTGTGGCTGCTTCACTGTGTAAATATTTACTTTTAAAAATTCTTTCTTTGCTTTTTATTTTGCTCGCACATGCAGAAGAAATGCTCACACAGGCAGACGACATGCTCACATAGCCTAGCAGAGAAACAGTTACATCCTTGGCTAAAGCAGATATAGCGGACCAACACTTTCTCTTTTATATCCGTGTAGAATCGCAGCAATGGTGTTCCCCACACTTTGATTTACACCAGCATAACTGAGATTTTGTTACTGCTACACGAAACACTACATTTGAAAACTTTGCTACATATTAAAATTTTATTTGGCAAAACAGGCACCTAGATGGACAATCCACAATGAGATTGTGTCCACTTCCCTTAGCTGTGAAGTTGGCCTTTGGTGTTCGATTTACCTATTGGGTCATCTTGAGATACTTTAAGTGATAGCCAAGATCTACACCATTCAACTTTTTCCTCAAAATATTTAAAAAAACACATGATAATCCAGTATCTATGAGAAGTGCTGAGTGGAGATTACCCTGTGATTGAAATCCTTGGTTTATCTACAGGACAGGTGGAGTGCAAGGGTGAAAGCTTCCCCACACAGTTCAACTAACGTGCCTCAGCTCCTGATTTTTGTCCAGTGTAGAAACACTTTGCTCACATTCTATCTCCTACAATCCTATCACAAACAACCAGGATGACCGTTGCTCACCTGTCTCTTAGCACTCAGACCAACACTTCACAGACTGGGCAGGTACCACATACTTTTCTTTATTTTGTAAGGCACACAGAACATTTTTGGGCACTATAAACACAATAAAATCACAGGCCACAAAGCCAGTAAATATTTTTCACCTGGGTCAGATCTGAACTAGCTACCTAGAGGTAAAAGTCTCTCTATCCTATTATACCATTTTCCTGAGAAACCCAGTCCATTTTGCAGATTTTTGTAATGAAATAGAACTGAAGGCTCTCAAGTTGGATTCCCAACTACCAAAGGTGAGTGTAGTATTACAGTGGGTGTCTTTTTCTCTGCACAGCTATAGTTCCAGGTTCCACATAAGCATCCCTTCTAAAACATCCTTTTGTGACATCTAAATGGGAAAGAATGATCAGCTCCTATGACTACGTGACCAGGCTGTACTCTGGCTTTTATACTTTTCCACAAATGTCACCAGAAAAATCAGGAAATGCAGAAATACGTACACAGGCCACATGTGTTCTGCTTCCATTGCTTTAGCTAATCTAGTTTATATCACATGGGTCTGCCACCTGACCTTGACCTGATCCCGACCTTAATATTTGCAAGCCAGAGGAAACAGTTATGTAACCGTTTATCTCAAACAGAAGCACTTACAAGCTGACCCATTACATATAAGCATTGCAGAGAAACAGCAAATAAATATTGCAATTTTATTCTGTCCAAATGCCTACACTGTGCTATTTTAGTCTTACTAAAATATTTAATTTCCTTTCTAAAGCCATCTGTAAAATTCAATTTTTGATCACTTTTTGCTTGTTATTTCCTTTTTCTAATGTCTATGTCCCATTGATTACTTGGATAGAGCATTATTTTGCAGTTACATTAACACTCAGTCTAAAAATAAATACAGACTGCTCACCAGCTTTTCCTGAGTCACAACCCAAAGATATTTCTGCCATTCTCATACAACAGTAGGTAAATTTACCACAAGTAAGAGAGAAAAAAGTTTCTATATTCCACTTTTTCAATCATTATGGAGTAAAAAAATATTGTATCTATTTACAGAATGAACTTTCATAGAAATATATAATCAATGGGCTAAAGATAGTCTTGGAAAGGATGAAATAGACAACTAAATATTGTGGCTTGAAAAACAAATTGAAATTAGATTTACAATAGGTAAGAATTTTCAAAACTCTAATCTGATTTCTGAAAAAACCTGCAGTAATTATTTCTCAGAAAAATCCTTCAAGTCAGCAGTGGTTGAGACAGTTCTTTTAAAGACACATTTCTCCCCCCGCTCTTTTCCTGCTGCAGAATGATACCCTCAATTTTATGCTCCTTGGATGTTTTTGCATGCATAAAGTGGTCTTGTGTGTGCTCTTTTCCAATAATTTAGGGTTACCGGGGAAAGCCAATCCTATAATTAAGCTAAGACGGAGTTGTCCATGTCTATGTCATGAGGGAACTATTTGAAGGACTGGCACAAGAGAAAAGAGATACTATAGAGTTCAACAGCCATTTTATTCACTACTTATGTAATATTAAAATGCTCATCTCCTTCAGCCTTTACCTCCTGGCCAAGAAGTACTCCTCACAATGAGACAAATTCAGGGCCTGAGCCCATGCTCATTGACATCAATGGGCTCTGGATTGGGCCATCAGTTTCATAATATACATCCCAAGATGATCAAGTTTGTTTAAAGTGGTTTAACAGAAACAATGTTAGCTATTTTCCAGAATTTCAAAAAAAAAAGGAAAAGTTACTTTCATTTAAAAATGGACTCAATGCAGTATTGAAACAAATTAATACTTTCAATCTAATTCTCGGCATATGTCAGTAAAATTGCTGATTAAACAATCCAAAATATTTCCCACAAATATTTGTTCCAATTTACCGTATATTTCCTCAATTATGCATCTGTACCCATTTGATGTTTGATTATAAGCATGCAAATAATCCAGTTTTACTGTCATGAATGTTTGTGAAAAACAAGTTTAACTGTCCCATACATACGTATTCATGAAAATAAAATATTACATTTAACCACACCTGTACTCTCTCCAAAAATGCTAGTACATTCTTCCAGTCAAGAAAAAGAAATATTATATGACTTATCTGAACAATCACAACAAACCAATACAGCTCATATAGTGAATATTTGATACCTACAGAGAAATGTTAATTCTCAATCTACAGAGTTTGAAAAAGTAAATTACATTGAATAATGAACAAATCTGAGGAAATCACAATCCATATACAGGTTAAGTAGAAAGAGATGCCAGATTTGTAGAACAAGTTTCTTATTACAAATTGCTCAGCACTAATGAATAGTTTCACTATAAAGAAAGCGAGGAATACTTGTAGCACCTTAGAGACTAACTAGTTTATTTCAGCATAAGCTTTCGTGAGCTATAGCTCACTTCGTCGGATGAACAGAATGGAACAGAAGTAAAATGCATTTATACACACAGAAAGAAAAAAAATTGTACATTAGCATACCAATTCTAAGAGGGCTGTTAAATGTAGATGGTCCATTATCACTAGGAGAAAAATACACCTTTTGAAATGGAGATCTGTTGTCAGTAACTCATCATTGTAAGCGAATGTCATTACATAAGAACAAAGACATAGCCTTAAAAAGAAAGATTAATTGATATAATTAAGGCCCTAATTCTTCAGTGTTGAGAACTTCCTGAAAGGTTATGACCATGTTCAGCTCTCATTGACTTCAGGCCCTTAACATTAATGGTTCTGATTCATTAAAGCATGGGTAGTCAATTATTTTTTTGTCAAGGTCCAAATTTCTTGGTTAAGGTACAGTCAAGATCCAGACTCTAGAGAAAATACTAATAGTGAAAAAGAATAATGAGGATATTAAGTAAATAAAAAGATTTCCGAGTCCATTCAAAAGTGTCTGGTAGTCCAGATTTGGCCCACGGTCCACCTATTGAGTACCCCTGCATTAAAGCATTTGAAGTACATGCTTAACTTTAAACACAAATCTATGATGGGTCCCACTGACATCAATAAGACTACCTGTATGACTACCATTAAGCACATACTTAAGTGCTTTGCTGGGTCAGGGTCTACATGAGCATCCTATTAAAATGAAGCAGAAGTAATGCAATGGTTTTTACTTATGAAAAAGCAAAATATTTTGGCTAGAAACACTGTAAGAATAATTCCTTTATTAGAAGCATTTGTTTTGGCAATATTTTTGAAATATTCTTTAGCAGATGTGACATGTGGAAATGTCTGAATCACAGTATTTTAGACAGCGAGTTTGAAATGAAAAGCATGATGCAGTGGAAGTTCATGCTGCAGACCAAAGCTACTACAATATGTGGCATGAGGATTTATCACACGCTGAGTTTTTTCAGTTCTTTGATATCATAGGACAGGGATCGGCAGCCTTGGCATGCAGGACCACAGGGTAAGCACCCTTAAGTGGGCCCCAACAGTTTGTTTATCTGGCGGTTTGCCAATCGCAGCTCCCACTGGTTCGCCCTCCAGGTCCAATGGGGGCTGCGGGAAGCAGCGGTCAGTATCGCGCCACTTCCCGCAGCCCCCATTGGACTGGGACGACGAACCACGGCCAGTGGGAGCTGTGATCGGTGAACTGCCAGGTAAAGAAACCAGTGGGGCCCGCTAAGGGTGCTTACCCTGCGGTTCCGGGTGCCAAGGTTGCTGATCCCTGTCATAGGGAAATCAGTAACACAAACCCATCACTCAGTTCAACTCTTCAAAATATGGCAATTTATTTTGCACCAGTACTCCTGAAATACCTCTTTATGCTGGGTAGAGGGGCTGCAACAATGGTTGTGAGCTGCAGCAGAATTCCTCTTGGGCAGGAAATGAAGAAATCATCTACAGCAATTAAGGTGGCTCAAAAGTTTCGGCACCCAAAAGATGGAAGCACTAATAATCATATAAGTTCTGAAAATTGTAACCCAAAGGTCCTATTTAGCCATAGTTCAGGAAAACTCTCCTGGCCAAACTGCACTGGCCAAATTCCAGTGAGCACATGGGTTAAGGATTCAGGCATCAGACCTCTATCTAGGGTACTTCAGTTTCCAGTCTCAATTGGACTTTGATCTCTTTGCTGAAGATGTGAATTAGGCAGCCAATTTGCATCAACTGCTAACTTTTATGCACAGTTGTACTGAGAGCAGCTAATGCTATATTTGCAATCAAATAGAAATTTAGGGACTCATAATAAATTTAGATCACTACCAATATGACCTCTATTTGAACCTCTAATGTAGAAGTAAAAGGGTCTATAACCCATTACCAACCTTGTCATCCCATCCAATTACTTTTCCTTTTTTTAAAAAATTCTAAGCTATCTTTGGAATTTAGTCTTTTAGTTTTTCCATTTCCTCATTTAAAAATCCTTTTTTTAAAACAAGTCCCCTAATAAATGCACATTTTTGTCATTTTTTAAAAAATGGAAAAATGCTTGTCATATTTGCTACAGATTTGATCCCACAGATTTGATTTGATGGAATGTGAACGAATTAAGCTTCTTTTATAAAGATCCTAGTGGGGAATTGTTAGCTGGCAATTAGAGCACAGGATTAGAAGTAAGGTGATGTGGGTTCTATTGCCAGTTCATCTGTGGATTTTGCTGTTACCTTAGGCAAGTCTCTTCATCTATTGTGTTTCAGCTTCTCCATCTTGTGAGGGGATAATATCTACCTCACACAGGTGGGCATTAATAACAGTAATACTCTACCAAACAGCCATTTCAATCAATCTGTGATTAACATTTCTATATTACTCTTACTAGAGATACGTATGGCCATTTGCTAGGATTAAAGCCTTTCCACCTTGTGACCTGTCAGTGCTATAGTTTACAAGTATTATCGTATACAAAAAACTTGATATTATCTTGGGCAGAACTCCCATAGATCTCAATGGTTATTTTTCCTGCATAAATTAAGAATTGGGTCACTATATATGGTGTGTTTGTGTATATCAGGGATTGGCAATGTTGGCACGCGGGACTACAGGGTAATCACCCTTAGCGGGCCGTGCTGCTTTATTTACCTGCTGTTTCGCCGACTGCAGCTCCCACTGGCCGCGGTTCACCATCCTGGTCCAATGGGGGCTGCGGGAAGCGGCAGCCAGCACTGCGCCACATCCTGCAGCCACCATTGAACTGGGACGGAGAACTGCGGCCAGTGGGAGCTGCGGTCAGCGAAACGGCAGGTAAATAAAGTGGCGGGGCCCGCGAAGCGTGCTTACCCTGCAGTCCCACGTGCCAACATTGCCGATCCCTGGTATATATATTACACAAACTAAGACTGAGAAAGGAAGGCCTAACGTAGCATAAACTAGCAAGCTTCCTACCAATTATAAATATGCTTATACTGATGTATAGAAAAAAATAAAAGAAAATGTACTTCCTCTCCAAGCACAGACATTGTGTGCAAAGTCTGCAGAAGAAAAAAATATGACGACTGACTTGAAATAAAATTCTGTAAAGGAGATCTGTGTAAAATCAGGGAACCTACTGATATTAAGATTTTATAAACTATTGCTCTTTAATTAAGCATCAGCATTTACAATCATGTGTGAATGTGTGAATTACACTTATGAATGGTTTAAAGCACACATTTTGTCATGTATTAGGTTTGTCTTATATATTCTGCAGAAACCCAGAAAGAATTCCAGCTTGAGCCAACCTGGCACCATACAGCAATAATGTGCACGTGCATTTTGTGATTGTTTGCTTGCGAAATTATTTCTTGAAACCATGAAAAAATGTGTATTTGGAAAGAAGTACCTTTTACATAAAAAAAATAAAATAGAATGTGCATTCCACTCTTCAGTGTTGGTAACAGCTGCAGCATATGTTCATGATCAAAAGTGAAGCATGCATGCCAACTTTTTTTCCACCCATTAAAAACACTCCTCTTCTCCCCCCATCCTCCGCCATCTCACCTTTGCAGAGGGGAGCAGTGAGTTCAGATAAACACTTCATTGGTATTTTAGTAACATGAAGAATGGCTTTGCCTTTTGAACTCTACACCATCCTACTTTCAATAAAAGTTAGACTTTCAGTTAAAGTAAATATAAAAAAAAATCAAAATCAAAAGAGTGCCACGCCTGGTAGTTTAAAAAATTCTTTGTCTCCTTTTAAAAAAATAAAACCTCTCAAAAGTAGGAGATTTAGGTCTATATGCTATGTTTTCACTTTTGTCAATGCTGAATTCAATTAATTTGTTTGTAGTCCACACACAGGGCATGATTCTGTCCTCGCAAATTTTACAGCCCTAAATCGCCAATGACAGAGTTGCTCGATTGACGCTGGTGTAAAATCAGATCATAATCAAGCCCACACTCAGTCTTGATCAAATGCCCAGAAACTTCAATATTAAGATTCTTATTAATGTCACTGGGCTTTGGATCAGGCCCCTAATTAATATATCTCACATAAAATACAAACATAACTATGTTTACCTCGGAGACAGAAAATCTAGATGGTAGTTACTTGGGACTTCCACAGTCACAAAAATGCTGCTCTAGAAGCAGTAGCAGCTATTTTTTAAATTCATACTTCACTTTACAGTTCTTTGCTTCTTTTCCAGAGAACAATTTACTCCTGAAAATTTCATTGTCCCCCTAAAATATGCAGGGCCAGGTAAAGCAATCTCCCACACAGTGCCCTTCCACATCTTGCGCCCGCTTGCTGTAGCAATGGCAGGGGCCACACCTAAAAGTAATATCTGTTAGGCTGGAGAAGACCTCCTACTCACATTCCTCTTGCCAGGAGCTGGGGCCTCCTAAGTCTCAGACCTCTACTTCCCACCATCAGGTAAGTTGGGGATCCACAACAGAGGATAGAGACTATGCCTCCATCCCCCAGAGTACAGAGTTCTGAAGGGGGTGGAACCATCTGCCACCATCCTAGCAGATCCATGAGGAAAGTAAAGCACAAAATCCTTTGCTGGGCTGGTGGTGGTGGAGGCCCCCTCAAAGCAGCAGGTTTCCACGTTAACAACCCATTAAAATGAATGGTGCAGTTCAGGTGTCTGAATTCTTTTTCCAGGGTTTCTGCAGACGCCACCTGCACTGATTACATTTGGATCAGGGTTCCAAGCTTTAGGTCTGCAACCTAGGCTGCAACCTAGGGCTGGAAACACATACATACACTTTAACAAATACTGATATTCTGAGGCAAACATGTCACTGCAGGAGTCAGGACCCTAGGCCTGATCCAAAGTCCACTGAAGTCAAAGAAAAGACTTCCATTGCTTTCGGTGGGCCTTGCATCAGACCTGTGCTGCTCATGCCTTAATCTTACACTGAATGTAAGTACAGATGACCTTTATTAACTCCATGATCTCCAGTATGTTCTCCACAATTTCTTATAATAGCACAAATGTCTCTGTTTCTTAAAAAAGGGGGACAGCCCATTTACTATTTCTTTTCCTTGACAGCTTTATATTAATAGTTCAAGTCTCATGATTAGAGCTGGACAGTTACTGCAACATTAGTTTTGTGAACAGTTGGTCCAATGCCATCAGGAAAAACCTCTGATGGTACCTCATCCTCCCCAAACCATTTCCCCCACGCACACATTTATCTATTCCTGAAGAAAGTTTGTTTCTTATTATTTTTTAAGTATAAATCTAACAAAACAGAAAAAAAATAGATGCCTCTCTGAAAAATTCCAAACCCCAACATACATTAACAAATCAGCTAACCCAGCACCCTCTCCCATAGATCTCTGTAGCAGGATGACTACCCTGCTCCTGAAAGAAAAGCAAGCAGCTCCCAGGCTGATTAAGGAAGCAGCTGCAGTTATGGCCAGTGCAATTAGGGCCTAGCTGACCCTTATAAAAGGGCTGAGAGTTTGGTGCTCAGTCCGTCTCCTCTAGCTGTGGAGGGAGATGGGCCTGGCTGCTGGGAAGTTTGAGAAGGTACCTGGAGTGGAGCAGGGCTGGGGGGAAAGGCCAGAGGAGTAGGGGATCTCCAGGCTGGCCACTCCGCAGACTGCAGAGCCTGGTCCAAGGCTCAGAGAGGGACCAGGTGGCTGTGAAAGGTAACTGGCCCAACCCCCCCTTGCCTGTGATGACTGGCTCTTACACTGCAGTCTGCCCAGGGAGCGGGGGCTTGATGATGACTGCCAGTAGCCTAGACTGGTGGTTCTCAAACTTGTTTGGTCAGCGGCCCTTTTTCTCATCCCCATGGGCCGCCCTGACTTGTGTGTCTGCCGAAATGCCACTGATCCGAACGCTTCCGGTTTCAGCGGCATTTTGGTGGACATACTGAGCACTTCCCAGTGTCCGCCGAAAAGCCGCTGAAACCGGAAACTTTCACTTTGGCGGCTTTTCAGAGGACACTCTAAAGCGCACAGCATGTCCGCCGAAAGAGAAAGCGTTTGGCTCAGCGGCACTTCAGCGGCGCAGGGAGCTCATGACCCCCCGGGAATTGCCCCGGGACCTCCCGGGGGGGTGGGGTGGGGGGGTGTCACAACCCCCAGTTTGAGAACCACTGGCCTAGACTGAGGCAAGGTGGGGATTAGAGGGTTGGGGGTTCCCAGAGAGGGGAGACCCAGAGAGACTGTTGGGGGCGGTACTGCCAGATAAAAGGGCACTGGGGTCTGGGAGGGACACAGGAGCCAGCGGACAGCGAGACATGGGTCTGCAGAGGGTGCTCTGTGCTGGAAAGAGCTAATTACAGGTTGACCAGGAGGATGCGCTGCAGGGGCGTGTGGTCACGCCCTTATTGTCTCCCAATAAAATACAAAGCCCATGAGCAACTCCCTCTTAACCAATCAAAACACTGACTCTTCATACAAACCTTCAGCCCCCATCAAGACCCTCCCTCCTAAAGGCCTGGGTGAAAAGATAAATGCTGTGATGTTTCCACAAGTACCACCAAAACCGGTGCTATTTCAGATCAAAAAGCAAGGAGTCCAAAGCTGGTGGCCACAATGATTTACTGCCAGACTATTCTGCTTTCAACCCTGGGGCATCCAGCTCTAGCACCGTTGCTGATGGCTGTTATGGCAACAAGGCA
Organism: Sternotherus odoratus; assembly: GCA_032164245.1. NCBI lineage: Eukaryota > Metazoa > Chordata > Testudines > Kinosternidae > Sternotherus > Sternotherus odoratus. The sequence continues at coordinate 159,100,006 of JAVMKO010000001.1, forward strand.
GCAGAGTTTGTTGGGAATACTCATGTGTGTATGTACAGGCTTGAGTGTTCATGCCAGAGGCATTAGTGTGTCCACCCAGAAATCACCTTTGGAGCCTGGGAGTGGTCCAGGCAAGGAGCAGATGCAATGCCATGTGACTTATATAAAGCATCCTACAGCACAGAACATGAATTATGATGGAAGAGCTGAAGTAAACAGTTTGCAGGTAATTCATAGGTGGAAACATTGACATAAAACAACTGTTTTGTAGGAGAACTGGTGGAAAATTCACAAAAAGAAAACAGGGCTAGATGTATTGGTCTATCTAGATCTGTATATACACGTATACAGACATACACAGAGATATAAATAATGACTCACTACAAATCATTTGAAACCAGCTCTAGTTAGAGTGGTTATTTTGTGATAACCTGGTCATGACTCCTTTTAATTAACGGGGAACACATAATGATCTCAGAGAGATTAGAAAACAAACATACTCCATACATCATCTTCTTTCTAGTTATTCTCTGAGCTCATTATTTTCTAATCTCCAGAATGCTGCAAAAAATATGATTAGAAGAGGCTTTTTGTAAGATATGAATTCCCAAGTCGTTTTAACAACATGATTCCTCTGCTATAAGTGGCAATGTTTCCTCACCCATCGGTGTCATGAGAGTACCATAGTTTGTAGCGTATTAGGGACACACAATGACCATGACATTTTTTATTTAGTTTATTTGACACCATTATCAAGATGACAATGCCTGGGAAAGCCATTTGGTGCATGAGGTTTGCACTTGAATTGTTAATGTCAGTCTGCAGGAAAATAGATAGCATGTCTGCTCATGAATATGGGTGTTGTCTTCCTCCTGAAATTGTGTCATATACTTATAGCTGAGAGGAAAGGAACTGCAGCCTTTCCCTTTAATATGGGAATCACAGGGAATACTGAAAGATAAACAGCCCACATGTTAGCATTTAGTGAACAGATTTTGAGAACATGTGAGACTTACATAATGCACAAATGCTAAAGAACTGTTCATAAAAGAAGTAGTTGAACTGATGCAACTTTTTGGTAAAAATGTGGCTTGAATTTTATGAGATTTCCTTCTGGATTATGAAAAAATGCCAGCAGATGGCTCTTGGGAATTTGCAAGGTACTGTACTTGTTTTATAAATGAAATCAGGATTTGCTGCTCTATACAATGGTAGCATAAAAACCTCATTTTTAAATTGGCAATTTCTAGTGACTACACCAGTGAAAAGATGAACCATCCCTGCCCTCGTTATCTTTTTATTAGAGCCTATTAAAAGCCACTCTTTAATCATAAGGTGTGGGAGAAAAAGCCTGCTTGGAAATATGCTGTTTCTTTTAGATTACTCATTATGATTCCTAATGTGCATAGATATGCTTTCAGATTAAGTAGGTTTTCAGTGCTGTGTGGGGAGATTTTGAGATGATAGCTGAAGAATAAAAAACATTTAGCTATACATACAATCAATATAGCATTCTGATTTATTTCCTGTAAGGGTATTTGATGCAAATGCCTGTGTGTGTCTGAGGAATGGCTAAAAGTGATTGACTGTAACTAGATTAAATCAAAGAACCAGGGACCTTGAAGGGAAGCTGGAGCATGTACAGACTTCTTTTTTGTCTAGCAGCTTCCTCCAAGAGCTACACATAAGTGAGCTGTATCCCAGCTCTCATGATCATGATCACTTTGTATCCCAGCTGTATCCCAGCTCTCATGATCACTTTGTGTTCTGCACATTAAAGCAGTTAAGATAGGGTAATCATCAGAATAAGTTTCAAACATCAAAAAACAGCATGGCGAGAAGTTGGATCAAATCGATTGCCGCAGCTGTGTTACCGATATTGGAAACCTGGTTAAGGAAAATCAGCCCACAATAGATGTTACTTTTGTTAGCAATCTTCTACAAAAATATATATCTACAATATGATATGAATCTAATTTGTCCACATTTCAGGAAAGATGTGGACAAACTGGAGAAAGTCCAGAGAAGAGTAACAAAAATGATTAAAGGACTAAAAAACAGGACCTCTGAGGAAGGATTAAAAAAACTGGGCTTGTTTAGTCTGGAGAAGAAAAGACTGAGAGGGGACATGATAACGGTTTTCAAATACATAAAAGGTTGTTACAAAGAAGAGAGAAAAAAATGTTCTTATTAACCTTTGAGGATAGGAGAAGAAGCAATTGCAATTAAATAGGGCGGTTTAGGTTGGACATTAGGAAAAACTTCTTAACTTACCTAGGGAGGTTGAGAAATCTCCATCATTAGAGATTTTAAGGAGCAGGCTAGACAAACACCTGTCAGGGATCATGTAAATAATATTTAGTCCTGTCTTGGAGTGCAGGGGATTGGACTAGAAGTCCTCTCAAGGTCCTTTCCAGTCCTATGATTCTATATGCATTTTTCCACCAGAGTTATGTGTATATGCACAGAGAATTATTGTGTTATATTACAGTGGCATCAGAACACTGCTCAGGCTAAAGGTTTGCAAACATTTCTTATTATCACTGATAATTTGTGAGATTTATCATGACTATGTGCCAACCATTTCCTCAGGTGTGAAACATGAATGCTCTCTGTGTGTCAGGCTAACCCTTTCCCCAGGGTTGACAATAATTTATGTATTATTTGAATTACCGTAGCACCTAGGAGCCCCAGTGGTGGACCACAACCCCACCGTACTTAACACTGCACAAAAGGAGAGGTTCAGTGACTGCCAATATTCTTATTAAACGTTTATTTTTTTAAAACTGCATCAGTCTCACTATGTGAGAATAGCTGAACATATATTTTTAAAGTGTAAAAGTTTATTATAACTAAAAATTACTTGAATTTTCCAGGTGCATTTTGACTAATACAGATTAAATTCCTCTCACCATTAATATATTGCTGTTTTAAAATCTGTTTTGGTTAGGCAGAATTAAAAATGTCAGCAATCTGAGAGAAGTTAATATACACTACAGAGAATATTTCTGTCCTAAGTGGAACAATGTCACGTGACACATTCTTAACTGATTGTTTGAACATTATAATAAAATGTTACTAAGGCCTTGTCTACACTTACATTTAATAGTGCTCTAACTTGCTTGCTCGGGGGTGTGAAGAATCATCCCCCAGAGTGCAGCAAGTCTGAGTGCTTCAAGACGTTAGTGTGGACAGGCTCCAAGCACTGGGAGCCAATCCCCCCGGGGAGGTGGATTACTCGCACTTCAAAGAACTGCTGCGGGAGTCTTCCCATGACAGTGCTTTAAAGTTTCCAGTGTAGCCATGTCCAAAGACACCATTCCACTTTCTATTGTTGGGAGTTAACACATCTGTATTCCCCCCTCCTCCAAGGCCCCAGGATATATTAAACATGAACAAATTGGATGCCTGGATCTTAAGAGTCACATTAAAATTAGTGAAGAATCAAATACGATGGCTATACTGGAGCTTCTCGCAGCAGACAACAATACGGGTGGGTGGTGGAGCTACTCAGCAGCAGGAGACCCCAACAGCATTCTGGTCTACTTGATGGGAGCTCTGCCATTCTTTCAAGGATGCAGCATTAGCTTCTCTCATACAGTCTCAGCTTGTCTGGCCACTGTGGAAGGGGGCGGAGTCATGGCCTCATACTCTCCACCCCTTATTCAGGACCTCTCTTTCTGGTGCTAGTCTCATACAGGCCTTAAGGGTATTCAGCAGGTTGTTCATTCAGCCAGAAGGACTAGACACATTATTTTTTTCTAATGAAAATTTTAATTCTTGAGTAACTGAAGGGGATACCAGAGACGAACTGATATAATGCATCGTCATGCCCTAGCTCAGTCTGACTGGAATAAGGTTCACATTCTCAGAAGAAAATATATTTTTATCTGGTCTGATTTACATCATATTTTCAAGAGCACAGGTAGGCACATATGTAAATCATCATCTTTCCTACACTTCTCTATGTGCAAGATAGCTACAGTACAACAATTTGTACATACTTTAAAGTGTGTGCACTTTTGAAAAATTGGGCATGTTTTCATGACTTTAGAGCATTGAAAACTTACATTCTTGTTCTGGTGTACATTACTGTGCATAATCCCTGAATTTTAAAATTTGTTTTATCACTTGACATGGCTGATATTAAATACTAAGTGATATTTAGTATAAGTATCATATAGAGTTACAATTAAATCATCAGTTTAATCCTTGCAGGAATTTCCTTAAGCAAGTTGGAGTCTCTCACAGGGGTCTTTCCTCACTTAAATAAATAAGAAAATATTCCAAAGAGAGGTAAAAAGAATGAAATCATCTAGATTGGGAGATCCAGGAAGTGGTCTTTTCCCTTATGCCTGTGAACTAAATGAGTCAGAATGCTCTGCATCTTTTACCACACCAATGCCAACTACAGAAATTATGAGAAGGACTAGACACGGAACAATAAATATAGTATTATCCCAGTCAAACAGATCAGCTCATTGGTATAGTATAGTGCATGATTATATTTTAAAGCATTATCATGTGTTCTCAGTTATTTGAATGTTACTGTTTGAATGTATCAGGCTCTTATAAATTAACTTTGGGATTTTTAATTTGATTTTAATCAATCATCCAGAAGTGTGTTTGGATTTAAAATGTTAAATATTTCTCCTTCTTGCAAGTGTCAATCTCTGTCTGCTTGCATCCGACGAAGTGGGTATTAGCCCATGAAAGCTTGAAAACTTTAGTTAGTCTTTAAGGTGCCACAGGACTCTTTGTAATCTCTGTCTATTTATCCATCCAGATACTTATCATCATATTGCTCTTTCTGATCTCCTCTTGTTCCTTTGATTGTAATATTTACTGGCGTTTGTTCCTGATTGCTATTTCCTAATCCACAGTCAATCTTCTAAATTCAGGACCTGATTACACTGTTGTCACGTGTACTGCCACCAAACACAGATAATTGAAACATTTTGAGTTAGTCTCCACACAAATAATTAGCTTTTAAAAATAATAAAATGGGGTTCTTTCAATTTGCTTTCTGGTATCTGGGCCTTTAAGGTGCACTGAGATTGGGTTTTCAAGCTTTCCTCTGTAACCATGAGGTCTAGAAACATCTTAAAAAAAAAAAGCTTAAGACTTTCAGAGCTGGGATGTAAAAATATATATATAAAAAACCCAACAAAAAACAACCCACTCCCAAATATTGCAAGACCTGCAATAATAGTAACGGCAATAGAATATTAAGATTTGGTATATAACAACAGTGAATACCACTCATTTCAGTGAGGTATAAGTAAAAGAAGAATCAGACCTATAATTTTAAGATCCAAATAAAGCAAAATATAAAGTATGCTTTTAAATGAGCACTGAACAATAATATCCTTACACTGAGTGAGAGAAATCCTCATTTCTACCCTGCCTCTACTTACAGTTGGCTGTTGATTTTGAGGATGAAATGTAAAATCCTGTTCTTTCCCTGTCACTGTTTCTGCCCACCTCCATTGTTCACTCACATAGACTCACCTTACCTAAACAGAGTTTTAGGATAGTCCTTTTTCTTGTCTGTTTAAAAGGTTAGTTAATTTGAAAATGAGAATTGGATAACAACCCCCACCTCCCAAGATAGAATCAACCAAGAATGGGAGAGTCCAAGACAGTACGAGTGTGTACGTGCATGCTGCATATAAATGTTACTCACATAAGAAGAAAAACATTTGGGGGGAGGGAAGAGGAGGGGAACAAGCCGAGGAATGTCAAACTTATTGAGAAGCAAAGATATTTAACTGTTTTTGATACTGTTACAGATTTAACAAGGGCAAATTAGGAAAATGCTCCCAGTCTAAAATACTCTTGCTAGTTTTACTTAATTACATTTCTGCTAAGAATTATAAATGTTTCAAATGTCAGTCAATGCACATAACAGGTCCAGTATTTCTTTTCTATTGTATGCATGGAAGGGTCTGATATAGTTGTGTTAGTATTGGGCTTGGCAAAATTGCAAGAGCCAGAATCCCTCTGAATTCAGAGTCCCCACTAGAGTGTACCTGCCTCGCTATAAAAACATATGTGATAATTATTTAGGCGGCTGCGAGTCCTGGGATGACCAGATATTCGTTATGAAAAACCAAGACAGCATGGCAAGGGATAGAGGGAGTGCTTCCGTGACTATACTGTTGCAATGTTAACACATTTTTTTATTAGCTGGCTATTAAATTGAAATACAATATTGCTATCTCAGTATTTCTATGAACATATGTTGTAAAAGACTATAGTAAATTGCTAAGTAAATTATTGCACAGTTTCACTATTTAAATTAACAGAATCTAGCAAAACCAGTGTGGTACACAGATCCCAAACAAAATCTCTCATTTGCCAGAATAAGTACTTGAATTATTTCAGTCAAATATGCCTAGTTGTCCGAATAGGATCTGTCAATTAAACAAATACTATTTACTCATCATCATGAACTCAAACAGTCTTCCTACTATAGTTTTTTTAACATGTGATGATATGCCCAGTCATGCAGCTGTGTGATATACAATTCTCTTTATGAAGTCTAACATAACAAAAGAATGGCCAGACTGTGTTAAACTTATGGTCATCTAGCCCCATATCCAGTCTCTGATGGTGGCAAGTGCCAGGGGCTTCAGAAGAATGAACAGAACAGGGCAACTTGGAGCAATCCATCTGCTGTTGCCCAGGCCCAACTACAGGCAGTTGGAAGTTTAGGGACACCTGTAACATGGAATGACAGGTCTCAGTTATATGGGGAAGACCTTCTCTCTTATCCCATGACTGCTTAGTTTGCTTAAGAGCCTTTAGTGAGGGATCTTATCAAAGGCTTCTGAAAGTCCAAGAACACTATATCAACTGGTAACACCATGGAGATTTATGTGGCATTTGGGTCTCAAGGTATTTATTGCACTCAGAAGGGGAAAGGATAACTTGGTGGTTTGAGCAGGGGCCTGTTAAACCCAGGGTTGTGAGTTCAATCCTTAGGGGGGGCATTTAGAGATCTGGGGCAAAAATAAAATCTGTAGGGGATAGTACTTGGTCCTGCTAGTGTAGGCAGGGGACTGGAGTTGATGACCTTTCAAGGTCCTTCCAGCTCTATGAGATAGGTATATCTCCATTTTTTAAATGCAGAGATGAGCAGGTCCTACATGATGCAACTGCTAGATTACCTTTTGTGGAAAAAAAAATTAGCTCCCATTTTGTGCCCCATTTTTCTGTTTGGAGATCTGAATATCAGACCTCACAAAAACTGAATGTTAGCACAAGTGCACATCCCGTGTCAGACTAACTAACATTGGGGAAAAAGCATTTAGAATATCCTTGAGGCAACGGGAAATAATCAAGGCCCAAAGAAGTCAATGGGAATTTTTCCCACATGCATCTATATTTGGGTGATAGCATTTTCTTCAAGTGAAGGAAATTGCTATAAATGTATTTTCCCCCTACCTAAATAAATCTTTCTACTTTAAGGAACTGCAGCAAGTATGAGGTTTGAGGCTTTTCCAAGTTATTTTTTTGCCCCTGTTGAGTTTTATCTATATTTAGATGCTACACCGCTGGCGGGATTCGGGTGGGAGCCGGCAGCCGTGACCCGGGCGGCAGTCGGGAGCCAGCAGCGAGCCCTCCCGCTGCCGTGACCCGGGCGGCAGCCGTCAGCCAGCCCGCCCGGGTCCTGGCTGCTGGGACCCGGGCGGCAGCCAGCAGCCGGGACCCGGGCGGGCTGGCTGACGGCTCCCGCCCGGGTTCCAGCACCTGGGACCCGGGTGGCCTGGCAGTGGGGAGCCAGCAGGCAGCCCGCCCGCTGCCTGGACCCGGGCGGCAGCGGGGAGCCGGCAGGCAGCCCCCGAAAAACGGATTTGGGATGCATCAGACTTGCTCATAAATTTTGTCCGTTACATCCAAAGTCCGTTAAATCGGGGTCCGTTAAATCGGGGTTTTACTGTACTGAAGAATTGTAGTTGCACAGTGCACGTAGTCCAAGTGTTGATAGTATTCAACTGAAACTAATTTATACTCTACATACGATTGGACAGGAACTGCTCAGTCATGAATCAAATCCCTGCTATTGCAGGCAGCCCCATCACTCTGAAACACATCCCCTTCAACCTATAGTGCCACCACTGGTGTCTAGCAGTGAATAATCTTCCTTTACAAATAAGGGCCAAGGGAAAAAATGCAAAGCACTGAAGTGACTGAAGTTCCTAAGGCACTAAAGGCCAGCTCAGGGGTTCCCAAACTTGTTTCATGGCTTGTGCAGGGTCAGCCCCTGCCTGGCGGCAAGACGCTTTATTTACCGGAGTGTTGGTAGGTTCATCCACTCACAGCTCCCACTGGCTGTGGTTCACCATTCCTGGCCAATGGGAGCTTCGGGAATGGCGAACCGTGGCCACTGGGAGCTGCGAGCAGATGAACCTACCGACACTCCGGTAAACAAAGCGTCTTGCAGCCAGACAGGGGCCTACCCTGCGCAAGCCACAGAACAAGTTTGGGAACCACTGCACTAAGGAGATGTCCACACAGCCAGTGGCCTTTTTCTGCCACTGGTCTTGAAGATCTTGTTTCTGCAGCACTTCCATTCCCTCCTGGCCCTGACAAGCATCTGAACTGACTTATCTCGCAAGGCAACTCATTCAACTGCTTGCAGACCACAGAGATGGCAATAAATAAATCAACTGTAATATTTTCAAAAGTGGTTTTCTTTATTCTCTTAATAACAGGAAAGATGATACACTTGGTCAGTTGTTAATGACTCAAAATCATTAAGATCCTTTTCCAAGTGAAAACATCACAATTTATTATACTAATCCGGACAGTTGCTCCGGCTTAGTTGCAATTTCTCAGATATACTGAAAAAACTATGGCAATATTAAAAAGACACAATCTTTTATATAGAGAATTATCCATGGGCATTATCATGAACAAATGGAAGCGCTCATTAAGGCGACAGAGTGGACATACAACTTTAGGTTTTGAAGATTGCTAGATACTTTAAAAAACTTTCCAGCTAATCCATTCCCCCTAAATAATTTTGTCAGCGATACTTAGTTCAGCTGTTAGTCCTCCTTTGTAATGCCACATGTTACACAAATCAAACTTACAGATGTCTCCGTGCTTTTTGGTGATGACATTGGGATTTTAAGTACACTTATTACATCGACATTGATTTATTGCAAGTTGTTTTTAGAACAACAACAGTGTGCTCCATGTTTGTATTTAGAATCCTCTTTTAAAGATTAAAGGGAAACTTGAATTATTTCAGTTCAAGTGAGATTATTTCCTCCCATCCTTGTGATATCAATTCTTTATCCTATCATCTCTGCTCCTTGATATTCATTTTGCATGGAGTTAAAGAAAAAACCCTCTGTAACCACATGAAAAACCTCTGTAGTCTCCTTGCAAATGAGTTAATGGTATGCCTTCCAGAAAATCACAGCTAACATCTGAGAAGATATTTAAAAGAACAAGAACTGAAAACAGGCAATGAAAAATAAAATGTATTTGTTGCACTACCATGGTAAGCATCAATTTCAGATATTTATGACCAGGCTGAACTGAATGAGCGAACAGATCTTTCAATGCGTCACCTCATAGCCAACCTAATTTATTGTCATTAAGTAAATGATGTAGCACGGGTCAGATTCCTACCAGCTAGCATAATAATTTGAACATCTATTAAACACAGATTTAACTGATGCTTAATACTGCATGTACATGGGTGATTTACCTAGGATGCTCACATGCTATATCATTAGTGGTGGAATTAAGCAGCACACAGAGTATAGGTGTGAAAATCTGGCACAGAGATGTTTGATTTTGGACTTCCCAGTTAGGACTTTTTTTTTCTTTTTTTTTTTAAAGATGTTACCAATTGTAGTTTCACAAACAGAACATCCATTAGCACTAATTATATATAACCAGTCAATGATAAATTATGAGGTTATAATTCTATTGAGGCATTCTATCGGGGACCAAATCATGACAGCGACTGCATAATTCAAAATCTTTCCTGTTTTAATATAGGCAGGATTTGTAGCACCACTTAAGGTTGATCAGCACTTCCCTTTATAAAACCCTGTTCTCTGTTGCTTCTAACTTTGCCAAACTTTAGCTATTTGGGCTGAACATTTTCACACCAGGTGTCTGCCTCAGGCTCATCCAAAACAATTCAGCTCTTTCCAAGAATGAGGTGAGGGAAACATAAGTTGTTTTGCCCATGCTAAAAATTCTCATGAAAGTTTCTGAAAAGCTCTTGTTCTCCCCATGCTTTGGAGTAGGGACTTAAAATTAGCAAATGGTTGGCCATTGTTTCAGTCACATGCCTTCTGCCATATCTGTAAAAATCTGCCCAAATTTGGGCAAATTATATGATTTTTAAAAATAACAGTTTGCACATGCTCAATAGAGACTCCTTTATTTTAGCAGCTAAAACGATCAGGGATTTCATATATTTTTCACATGCTCTGACTGGGGCTGAGCAGGGCTTTCCCTGGAGTTGCAGCTTTGGATTGTTTCATGATGGGGTGGGCACTAGAACTGAAAGCAGGGAGTTTGGCTTTCCTGTGATCTCAATGACCCCACTTCTGGGCCCGGAAGTATGGAGGAGGGAAAACAGGCAACCTTAATTCCCTCATTTCCTAACATTGGAGTACTTCACTTTGCAACCTTAATAATGTTCTTTTAATATAATCCAGGTCTCTCAATTCTGTAAGCATGGACCTAGAAATCATGAGCTAGGACAAAGGGTTGCCTCATCTCAGTTATGGTATAACCAGGAATTAGATCATGTGGTGGTACAATAAGTTCATTTGCCAGGAAAAGGAACAACAGAATTGGTGACAGCACACCGACACTCAGTAACTCCAAATTTGACTTTCAGGGCCAGGTGAGATTTAGTCGAGTGTACAAATTGCTAACTCCCATTGAATATCTCCTTTGATCTGACTCACTTTGGAACTCCTCTTTTCCATGACTGGAACGCTACCAGGAGGCAAGTGGCTTGGCTAAAATTAGACTGACACAGCTGGTGCCAACTGTTGCAGGCCCTTCATCTACTTATTTTAGGGTGACCAGATAGCAAGTGTGAAAAATCGGGATGGGGGTTAGTGACACCTATGTAAGAAAATATCCAGACTGTCCCTATAAAATCAGAACATCCGGTCCCCTAATTTATTTCAACTGATTAATGAAGTAGGAGGAGGAAAAGGAGTGTAGGTTTTAACTGTGTGTAACAGAGACTTTCCTGCAACTCTTTTGCAAACTTAAAATAGTTTTTTCCTGTCTATTGAGTGTTTAATCTTGCAACTGTAACAATCTCTTAACAATGCTCCTTTTAGTGCAATTTATTTTCCATTCCCAGCTGCATGTCATAGTAGAGCATAAAAGCACAGCAGGCACCAGCCTTTCTTATTTTGAGTAGCTCTAAGGCAAATTTCATGAGCCATTTAGTCTGAGGTCCTTTGAGGAAAACTGGTGACTTGCTACTTTATTTGACTAATTAAACTAGAAACAATGTTGTTTCTACTGCTGGGTAGACAGCCAAAATTCAGTGCTCTTCCTTTGTGATCTATCTGACCTGCTCCTGATGTCAGCGTCCCAGGAACTGACTTACCAGCACAATCACATGGCAGGAAGATATCAGTGCCAGACACGTACTCTCCTTCCCTACTTTGTCTCCATTTTGGGGCAGGAAAGAAAACATATAATGTATTGCCAAGTGTTTTAAGCTAAATCTCTTCGCCTTTCTTTGCCTTTCCTGCTACAGATTTAACTATCACAGGTTTCAGCTTCTCTGCTTACACAGACATCACCTGACAGTACATCAAATGGCAGCATGACACCACCATACCCCCCTTGCTATGCTACTTAGATGTGAAGGAATTCTGCGATATTAAATTTGGGAATCAGGGTGAAAATTCAACCAGCTACTCAAGGACTAATCTCAGGCAAGCCATTAATTTCAGTGGATTTGCACAGATCTAACTAAAAGCAGAATTTAGATTTTTAGAGTATAGTTAGTCCCACCCCATCTTTCCAAATTTAACTGTACAGAATCCCTTAAACAAGACATGGTCAGAAGTGTAAATGGGTCCGTGTCAGTGGGTTGATGGCATAACTTTCTAGGGTTTCCTGGTCTATAATAGAAGAACGAAAACCTGATACAGAAATCATCCTGGCTTTATAAAGAACATATATCGTGCCATATGAACAACATATGTTTTTTAAATTCGAATTATGAAATGGTGGATGGAGGTAGTGCAACAGAAATGCTATCTACGGGTATTAACACATTTGATACAGTGTCACAAAATCTTAATCTCAACATGAATTCAAACCATCTTGAATACAAAACACTTGCACGTGAACGGAAAACTAGCCGAAAGAGGACTGTACACAAAAACGATGTTGGAAAGCATCTTATTGAAATGAAAAATGTCTATTTATTGAGGTTTGTGGTGATACAGATCAGTTGGACATCTTCGTGAAAAAGAGGGGCATAGGATTAAAATTGCATGTTAATGAAATTTGCAGATGATACCTTAATTGAACCCAGTCAAAAAAGAACAAAATTAAATGGCCTTACAACTCTGAATTGCCATTGGTATACGTGACTGGAATTTGTACTTTTTTCAGCTTTTCCACGTGAAACAGTACTTAAAACATTCTACAGGACTCCATTTCTGTATTTCATGTGGCCATGACATTGGATGTTTTTTAACCATTTGTTAGAAGGACTGAAATAATTATTAAAGTTTCTTTTAAAATAACTTCCTACTTTCTCATCTGGTAAGCCCTAACAACCTAACAAAGTCAAGTATTTTCTACATATACATGCAGTAGTGGATGTTAGAATTTTAGGCCAAGAAAGCAAGACTTCATGTGGCTCACAATATGCTCCTTGGAACATACTATGGTCTGTGCATTAAAAAGGGCTGTAAAACCTTGTGCAATATAGGAAAAGAAGTTATGGGTAATTGTAGTATTATGGCCATAATAAAAATGACCATTTGAAACGAAGGCCAAATCTTTAGGTCTGGGATATTTATGGTGTTGCCAGGCAGAGGTTTCCAGAGTCATGGAGCAGCTGTCTAGGTGTTGCTAAACACTGCTGTATTCAAGAACAATGGGTGTGACAATGCAGACCTACTCATCAGCTGATAAACATCCTCACTGCCTCTCCTTCTGCTAGAGGAGTGACAGCAAGTTCGAGAAAATCTTAAAGATTTCCACAGACAACAGAACACCCACAACCACACTGAAGTTATCAGTTTGCCAACCCCAAGCACTCAAAATCATGAGATTGTCTAAAAAAATCATGAGACATTAAATAAAATAACACATTTTGGATTATTTGCCTTCTGGTTTTTGAGTCTTTAGCATTTATGTTTTCAAGATCTTCTCTGCAGCTAGGAGAGCTAGAAATTTAGTTTCAAAGAAGTCCAGCAGGATTTTGTTAATTACCTGCAAATCAGAAGGAATCCTAACAACGAAATGGAAAAATGGACAAATTGCTAAGGATGAAGACAAAAGAATAGCATGAGCATTTAGGGAAAATCAGAAAGTCTATGGCACAAAATAAATTACACCTAGCAAGGGACATAAAATGTAGTAAGAAGAGGGTCCGTAAATATATTAGAAGCAAGAGTAAAATGAAGGAGAGTATGTCCACTACTTAGGGTGGAAGGAGAGAGACTAACAGATGATCTCAAGAAGGCTGTATTGTTTAATGCTTATTTTACTTTGATCATCACTTTAAAAGATTAAATATGACCTGATACTTAACACAATTAATATTAACATGGGGGAAGGAATACAAGCTGGAATAGGGAAAAGAACAGCTTAAAGAATATTTAGATAATTAAGATTTATTCAACTATGCAGGGCCTGATGAAATGCATCATAGTGTACTGAAGGAATTAGTTGAAGCAATTTCAGAACTGTTACAAGTTATCTTTAACAAGTCCTGGAGGACAGGTGAGGTCCCAGAAAACTGGAGAAGGGCAAACATAATATCTATCTTTAAAAGGAGGAACAAAGAAGACCCAGGGAATAATAAGACCAACCAGCCTAACTTTGATACCTGGAGAGATACCGGAATAAATTATTCAACAATCAATTTGTAAGCACTGTTGTTACAATTGGACCTACCATTGACCCTAATTGTGAGTTTAACTGTAAAAATTGAGTGTAAATTCATAAAATGTCACAATGTGTAATAACAAACATGGATAGGAACAGGTGCAAGAAAACCAGACCGAGAAACTGGATTGGGCTCAACCAAAAAGGCCACAGTGATATAATTCAAGGATAGTTGAACTTATGCTTGTTAAAAACAGAAGATGTAGAACCAGAAATTAACCAAAATTGGTGTTAGATAATAGGCATAATTTGTGGTCAAAATAATGAGGGCATGGGCTGTTCCACCCATCCTTCTCTTGTTGGGTAGAAACATTCTGTGGGAAAAGTATAAAAGGAACAAAAAGGGGAACACTGGGGAAGAATTGATGAGCAAGCTTCATGATCTGAAGAGCTGATGAGCAAGCTTCATGATCTGAAGAGCTGATGAGCAAGCTTCATGATCATAGCTTCCACCTCTTCCATTTCCTGAGCCTTCATCATCCTGTGCCTAAGAAATGTCTTGATCAGCCCAAGCCAGAGAGAGGGAGCCAGATGACATCGCCACCCATACCCGCTCCATCTGAATCCCAAATTACACTAGGGATTAAAGGATGAAGAGCAACAGCAGTAACAACTCTAATTCATCTCAACTAACTGCTTTTCTTTTCAAAATTGGGACATCTTTAATACCATCCAAGAGCCTGCAAACAAGTGTTTCCCCCCCTTTTAAAACCAGATAAAGGAAAAGGGAACAAAGGACATTGCTGAAACGAAAGCCTTATTTAATACTTTACATTTCAAATGCTTTAATTATTTTTCTCTCTTTTTGGTGTCTTTATTAAAAGTTTAAAGGATTTTTAATTATGTGTTTGCCATGGGAATTAAGCAGGCTAAGCAGGGCCATGTAACCACTAGGCGAACCTGGTGGCCACCTAGGGTGCCAAGATTTGAGGGTGCCAAAAAGCAGTGGCAAAAATGTCTCAGATGCTCGCTGGGCGCTGGCTAATTTGTAACCCTCTTCCCACCGCTGTGCGAGGGGGCGCTGTGGCTTTGATGGGCTCCGGCCACTCGGGAAGTGATGTCATTCCTCCTTCAGCCGCTGGGGGTGCTGCATTGTGGGAGCTATGTGCGCCGCTGCTTGGTCCTGGGCCCTCGATGCTGCTGCTCCCCTGGCCCTGGGGCTCCCGCTGCTGCTGCTGCCTGGCGGGTCCCTGGCTCCTCTGCTCAGCCTGAGCTCCATCCTGCTGCTCTGAGCCACTGTCCCCATGAGTACCTGACCCCCCTGCCCACAGCCAACCTCTGCCCGCACCCCCTGCCCTGCCTTCACCAGCCCCGCATCCCCAGGCCTGCAAGGTGGAAGTTTCGCCTAGGGTGCAAAATATCCTTGCATTATCCTTGCACCGGCCCGGAGGCTGAAGTCTCTGTATACCAAATCCTGGACCTTGTTTCATGCTGGACGGTGATTGTGTTATAGTAATACATTTGGCCCCATTTCCAAATAAAATAAATTCCTAGAGAGGAAGTAAGTCAACATGGATTTTTCAAGAACTAAGCATGCCAACCCAAACTAATTTCCTTCTTTTACAGGGTTACTGACCTATTCCAGGGGGGGGGGGGGGAAGAGAAGGGGAAAGAGAAGCTGTAGCCTTGATATATCTAGATCTTAGTAAGGCTTTAGACACAGTCTCAACATGACATTCTCATAAGCAAACTAGGGGAACTGTGGTTTAGATGAAATTACTATAAGGTGGGTGTATGTATGGCTCTGACTGCCAAACTGGGAAGACATATCTAGGGGGCCCCACTTGACTCTGTCCTAGATCTAATATTTTCATCATCCAAGTAACTAATGAAGTGGAGAGAATGCTTATACAGACCGTCCACAGGTTACGCAAGTCCCAGCTTATGCAAATTTGCACTTATGGAAAAAGTTCCATAAACCAGAAATAGGAGTTCTGAGTTGCGGAAATTTTTGCATAATGTACGGGTATGTTTCCAACTTACACAAAATTCGAGTTACGCAAGGCTTTCTGGAACAGAACGATTGCGTAAATTGGTGGTGGTGGGGGGGCAATCTGTAAAATTGACAAATGACACCAAACTGGGAGGGATAGCAACACTTTGGAGGACAGGATTAGAACTTAAAAATTACCTTGATAAATTGGATAACTGGTCTGAAATCAACAAGATTAGATTCCAGTAAAGACAAGTGCACAGTACTACACATAGGAAGGGAAAAATTGAATGCACAACTACCAAATGGGAAATAACTGGCTAGATGGGAGTACTACTGAAAAGAATCTAGGGGTTATAGTGGATCACAGATTGTGAGCCTCGACTGAAATGAACTTGCTAAACTGGGGACTTGGATGAAGATCACTGTGAAAGTAAGGGGGAGGGAGAGTGGGAACAGGTGGCCCTACCAGAAGCTGTGGGCTCTATTTCAGAATCCCACGCATTTTAACCTGCCCCTCCCCATGGTTCAAAGTAAGCAAGCTAAGTAAGGCTCCATTAGGAGTCTTGTTTTGTTAAGTGCTAACTAGAGGCGAAATCACTTCTTGTGATGCAGTGTTTTTTCCCAGCCTGCTTCAGCAATGAAATTCCCCCACTAAGAGCTGAGAATCACTGAAGGTGACTGTGTGCAGCACAGAGGCTGGCAGGGCCGTTGGCAGAGTGGAACAGCAGCTGGCCAGCCAGAGCAAGTTCTCAGATGGTGGCACAAGTAAGGTGCCTTCTTCCTCCCACCCCACAAGTGGGAGGCGTGATGGGCTGGGATCACAGAAAACACTTTGGGAACTGCCAACCGATGTGCCGAGACTACCCCTGAGCCTGTTTCCCCAGCAGCTTGTGAGTTCAGTGCCCTGCCCGGTTTGAGCCAGACCCGCTAGGGTACTACAAACCCAGACCCAGATCTGAAGCATGTCCCCCAACTGCAGCAGGCTTAACTGAAACCAGCTCAAGAAGTGTTCCTGTTTCCACCAGCACTCAGATGCCCATCTCTCAGTGGGGTCCAAACCCCAGATAAATCCGTTTTACCCTGTATAAATGTATACATAAGTTGTTCATCTTCTATATTACTGATAGAGAGATATGCACAGCTGTTTCTCCCCCCCTCCCCGAGGTATTAATACATTCTCTGGGTTAATTAATACGTAAAAAGTGATTTTATTAAATAAAATAAATAGGATTTAAGTAGTTTCAAGTAATAACAGACAAAACAAAGTGAATTACCAAGCAAAATAAAACAAAACACATAAGACTATACCTAATATAGTGAAAAACTGAATACAGATAAAATCTCACCCTCTCAGAGATGTTCCAATAAGCCTCTTTTACAGACTAGCCTCCTAGTATGGGTCCAGCAATCATTCACGCCCCAGTGGTTACTGTCCTTTGTTCCAGTTTCTTTAAGGCTCTCTCTTGGGGGGGAGGGGCTGTCTCCCAGGAGTTTAAATAGACTTTCTCTTGTGGGTAGACACCCCTCCCTCCCTGTGTTGAGAATCCCAGCTACAAAATGGAGTTTTGGAGTTACATGGGCAAGTCACAGGTCCCTGCATGACTCAGAACTTACAGGTAGCAGATGTTGTTCACATGCTACCTTGAACGTCCTCAGATAGACTTCTTATGTGGATTGGAGCCTTCCAAGATCCATTGTCCATTAAGTGTTTCTTGATTGGGCACTTACCGTATTTTTCGCCCTATAAGATGCACTTTTTCTTCCCCAAAACGGGGGGGGGGGGGAAAGTTGGTGCGTCTTATAGGGCGAATGTCTTATAGGGCAAAAAAAAAAAAAAAAAAAAAAAAAAAGCGCCTCGCTCTCCCGTCCCCGCCGCGCGGGCGGGCTGCCGAGGTTCCCCCCTCCCCGCCATGGGCGGGCTGCCGGGAGCGTTCCCGGCAGCCCGCCCGCGGCGAGGAGGGGGGAACCGGGACGCTCCCGGCAGCCCGCCCGCGGCGGGGAGGGGGGAACCTCGGCAGCCCGCCCGCGCGGCGGGGACGGGGAGAGCGAGGCGCCTTTTTTTTTTTTTTTTGGGTCCGGATTTTTTATTAAAAAACGAGGGGGCGTCTTATAGCCCGGAGCGTCCTATAAGACGAAAAATACGGTAACTTGCAAATTCCTTTCTGAAGAAGCTGCCCAAATACCTTATCAAGGCTACTTAAAATCAAACAAATACACAGCCAATATTCATAACTTTGAATAAAAGAATGATACATGCATACAAATAGGATGAATATATTCAGTAGATCATAACTGTTGCAGAGATATGTTACATGGCATATGTAACATAAAACATATTCCAGTTATGTCATGCTTATGAATATAAACGTATTTCCATAAAGCATTATGGGGTGCAACATCACAAGAGGTGAACTCCCACAGATTCACCTTTGAACCCTGGGTCCTCACTGATGAAGGACAACCACTGAGAGTGGAGTATGATGAGGAAGCAGAGAGGGGCATGTTTGTAGAACACAAGAACATGAGGCAGAAGACTCTGTCCCACACATTCTAGAGTGGGTGTCCAGCTTATGGTTTTGTTTATGAATCATACTTGCAGCATTTCCCCTAATTAACGTCAGGTGACTTCCTTCCTTTCATTAAAAGTTTCTTTCTTACACTCGGACTTTGTGCTTGAGAGAGGGAAAGTATTGCCTCTTAGAGGCAACAAAGGGTGGTGTGTAATTTTCCCAGGTTATTGGGTGGTGGCTTGAGCCAGTTCTCTTTTGCATTGTTGAGAAGGAACACCTACATTTTGAACCTCATCCTGGTTGCTGCTGACTTCACCTGGCAGAAGGGCTACATGTAGAATTCTCTTAGTTGGGGTTCTTGGCATAGGTCTTGGACAAGGTCCCTCACCAAAGGCTCTTACGTAAATTAAGCTGCCATGGGATAAGAGGGAAGATCTTCTCATGGATTGAAAACTGGTTAAAAGACAGGGAACAAAGGGTAGGAATAAATGGAACTTTTTCAGAATGGAGAGGGGTAACTAGTGGTGTTCCCCAAGGGTCAGTCCTGGGACCGATCCTATTCAACTTATTTATAAATGATTTGGAGGAAGGGGTAAACAGTGATGTGGCAAAGTTTGCAGATGATACTAAACTGCTCAAAGTAGTAAGGACCAAAGCAGACTGTGAAGAACTTCAAAAAGATCTCACTAAACTAAGTGATTGGGCAACAAAATGGCAAATGAAATTTAATGTGGATAAATGTAAAGTAATGCACATTGGAAAAAATAACCCCAACTATACATACAATATGATGGGGGCTAATTTAGCTACAACCAATCAGGAAAAAGACCAGGGAGTCATTGTGGATAGTTCTCTGAAGGCATCCACGCAGTGTGCAGCGGCAGTCAAAAAAGCAAACAGGATGTTAGGAATCATTAAAAAAGGGATAGAGAATAAGTCGGAGAATATCTTATTGCCCTTATACAAATCCATGGTGCGCCCACATCTTGAATACTGCGTACAAATGTGGTCTCCTCATCTCAAAAAGGATATACTGGCACTAGAAAAGGTTCAGAGAAGGGCAACTAAAATGATTAGGGGTTTGGAACGGGTCCCATATGAAGAGAGATTAAAGAGGCTAGGACTTTTTAGCTTGGAAAAGAGGAGACTAAGGGGAGATATGATAGAGGTATATAAAATTATGAGTGGTGTGGAGGAAGTAGATAAGGAAAAGTTATTTACTTGTTCCCAAAATAGAAGAACTAGGGGCCACTCAATGAAATTGGCATGCAGCAGGTTTAAAACAAATAAAAGGAAGTTCTTCTTCACACAGCGCACAGTCAACCTGTGGAACTCCTTACCTGAGGAGGCTGTGAAGGCTAGGACTATAACAGGGTTTAAAAGAGAGCTGGATAAATTCATGGAGGCTAAGTCCATAAATGGCTATTAGCCGGGATGGGTAATGAATGGTGTCCCTAGCCTCTGTCTGTCAGAGGGGGGTGATGGATGGCAGGAGAGAGATCGCTCGATCATACCTGTTAGGTTCACTCACTCCGGGGCACCTGGCATTGGCCACTGTCGGTAGACAGGATGCTGGGCTAGATGGACCTTTGGTCTGACCCAGTATGGCCATTCTTATGTTCTTATGTTCTTATGGTGAAAACAATTAATATAGAATTCTAGTCATTCCATTTCACACTGAGACATCATTTGATTCAGCAAAGTATTCTGAAAGCATCCTGTTGCCTCACTCCCTTCACATTCATCTGACTTTTACTTGGCTTGCTTTTTTGTTTCATATTTGTTAATGGTCTGGTGGGAGTAGAGAGAATTAAGGAAGTGAACTAGATGTGCAACTTTCCTTTATCTCACACACAAAGAAAAGGTATAAATAGAAATTAGATGTCAAGAAGCTCACCATTCTTGAACATTCAATTTCATAGTTTCGGATTCTTTCCCAAAACATATTACTGCCATGCCCTCATTAGTGTCATAAGTAATACCCCTTTTCTTGCTATTAGAGATAGTATCAGTAGGAAACAATTAACTTCATTAAGCCAAATTCCCAATTCATGATTTGCTCTCTAGTTACAATTTGATTACCCAGGAACTAAGTACTCCAAGAAGAACCTGGACACAGTTCATTTGTCACATGATGTGATAGTCCCCTGAATAGCAATGAGATGATAGGCAGCTCATGCGCCTCGCAGCATTGTGCTAAACACTATATCCCGGATCAGTATACGTACCCAAATGCAAACAGGGATTGTTTATATTAACATGCCTCCTTAAATACTAATCCATATCACTGTGGTGCGATAAAAATAATCTTCTTTTATAGAGAACACATTGAATGTATATTATGAAAAGCAGCTGCCACGTATCCAATAACGTCCAGAAGTGACTCCCACCTGCCGCCCAAACTTGCATCCAATTTTTGACATTGTTGGCACTTTCCTCCTCCAGCTGAAATACATGGCCTTACTGTTTTTCATATTCAAAAGGGAAAAACCACTCAAAATTGCAGGATAACACTTTAGAAACCCCAAATTCTAATAGGCTTAAAATCCTTACAGAGGAACAAAAGTCATGTTTAATTTAGGATCTACCAAGTGATATAAAATGGGTAACAGGATCTCAGAATACAGCTAGTAGGGAAGCGAATATCTTAACATTGATTTGCCAGAAAACCTTTTCGTACTGTGGAAAATCCAAAGCACACAACAAGAATAAGGCCCTCAAGCGTGCTAAATCAGCATGTCAACATGAAGCCACAGAAGAGAATGAAAACCAAAAGTTCAGCTGTTTATTCAATAATTATTGTATGAATGTGAAGGAAATTATATTGCAAAAAATCAATTTCCCACCAGCACTGCCAGAGATTTTAAAATTACTCTGGATCAGTTTGTATTTTACAGACTAACATGAGTTCCAGTAAAATGAAAGGGAGTTGATTCTTCTTGAAGTCTGTTACACACATATCTGAACGTTAATCCTTAAGGATTCCATTTACCCTTGCGCACTGGGGCAGAATTAGACCTAAGTGGCACACAGGCTTTTGGTGAATTTCACCTTCAAATCTTCAGGAGATTTGTATTACATGACATTTACACAGTAACAAAGGCCTGGGGTGGGGGTGGAGGGTGGGGAAATCTATAATAGGGATATAGTACATAATGAAACCATTTTTTCCTAATAGTTTTTTCACTTATTTAAAAACTAGGTGTTCTGTATGTATTTCCAGTTTGGCAATGTTATTGTTTTCTTACTTGTTACCACCTCATTCACATGAAACATTCAATTACTATTAAACATCTGTATTCAGAAAGCATCGTCAATCAGGAAAGTGCTCAGCTTTATGCACATGCTTAAATAATTGCTTAAAGTTCTTTCCTGAGTAGGATAGACAAAGTAAGCGTTACATATTCATTTATAAAGCAGCTTTCACAAAAGAAAATACTTCACATAGTAATAATTTTTTTAAATGATCCTCACTATTTATGAATTTGTTTCTCTACATAGTGTATGTTTGCTGTACAGTTTACATAACTGTTTCTATGTTCTCTTAATGATAAGATACTACATAACGGCTGTCTTGTAGCATTTTGAATAATAGACCCTTTCAATCGAACCGTATTGAAAATATAGCGAGAATTGAGAATCCCAAACTGCTCCAAGAAGAAAATCACATTCACTCATTTAAAATAAATCATAATTGTATGGACTATGAGATACATTTTTTTCCAGATTAACTACACAATTTATAAAATTATTTTTCCAAGAGACTCATAGGGTTTTTTTAAACCACAATAACCTAATCTAAAAAATACAAATCCGATATGTTCTGCGATGCCAAACCTATGAATTGTTATTACAAATCATATTTATGTATCATAGAACATTAGCAAAATTTTACAAGCAGCAGCTGTGAAAAAACATGCATGGAGAAAAGAATTCAAAAACAAAAGCAACACCACAGGAAGGGAATAGATGTTCTGGCATGTTGCCTTGAGGTCCTCCAGAGAAAATATTGCTTGTATTTAGTGTGGAGCCTAACTCATCTTTAATGTTTTATGCCCGTGTAACCGCACTGAAACTGGATTTAAGAAGTGGGCAATCACACGTTACTTACGTTAACGGGGTCATTATTTGTTTCATCTTAAATATTTTCAGTATAAGTCAGTCTCCAATTAATTTGTACCAAAATAAAAAAGGCAAAGTACCTTTTATTAAGAAATATGTCATACTATAATCAGTATCACCAACCCCAAGTGCACAAAAATCAAGAGTCAGACTACACAAAAAAACCCCAGGAGATTGGTTTAAATCTTATGATTTCAAACAATAATGAATTTGGGATTCTTTTCTGCCTTCCAATTTTGAAGCATTTAGGCTGCAGTCAGGTCACCAATTCAAGCTTTTCTTTGCAACCATGATGACTAGAAACTTATGTATTTATTAAATAAAAGCAGAGATCCTTACATAATCACCTGATTCCATGGGCTGGTATCATAAATTTACAAGATTTGGTAACACCTGTTGGTGGGAAGAATAATGGTATGAAACTACTCCCAGTTCTTCTCTCTTGAGTTCTATCATAAATGCGTTAAGAAGGTCATGAGAAAAGGCAATCAGATTTTATTCAAATACTGTTTTCCTGACCTACAGTTCCCATTTAGTTAATAAATTACAGTGAAGTGCATTTACACAAACACACTTGGAGCAATTTGGGAGGGGGCTGCTGAGAGCCATTAAACTGTACTGTAAACCCTGCATATTTTGGAAACCACTTTAAGTCACAGAATCCCTAGTTCCAGCACCTATGCTTGTACTCTTCCACGCACCAATGCGCTGACATACTACCTAGCTTTTTGGATATAACTATTATATAAACTCTCTTTCCAACTAACAGCAACCAGCATCCTTGTGAGGTAGTCAAGTCCCTATTACTTTATTCCCATTTACAGATAGGAAGTACAAAATTACAAGATTTGCCCAAATCTAGAGAATGAGTCAATTGCAGGGGCCAGAATGAGAATTCAGGAATTACGGGATCTTTGGCCCACACTTAATCTACTAGACCACAATGCCTGTCACTTATCACAAACTCCTATTATCAGTCAGAGAATGCTTTAGTACCATACACTTGTATTTATCTGTGCAGTTAATGGTGGGATTTTCATGAGCAATCAAGATTCATCCAGTTGTGATCCCATTGAAGTCAATCCCACCCTAAATACCCACATCAGCATTCAAAAGCACATGTACATGATTTTTTAAAGCATTTTAATATATTGTAACACAATGATAAACTCAAAAATTACAATTCAAGAAATAAACATCTCCCGACTCACTCTGTACTTACATTGAGCTATGATCAAACAGAACTCTACTAGTAATGAAGTGACATTAAGTGCCAGCTTACTTCAATACCTTATGAACTATCACTCTTCTTATACAGAAGGTTAACTCTACAGTAAAATTTCAGTTCATTGTTAAGTACCATCTCTTCTCTACCTAGCCCCCTCACTAATCCACTTAGAGAACAGCAGTCCTGCATTCCAAGGCACAATTCATTTCCCCTTTCCCTGTGCTCAGCTAGAGCAGAAGAGGAATGGGAACAGAAATTGCCACTATTATGCTGGAATATGGAGATAAAAGAAAATTCCCTGCCTCCTGTTGTTGCTGAACCTGCCCCACCAATGGACTAAAATCAGGTTTTCCCAGAGCCCTGTGCTGCTGAGAGAGCTCCCAGGACTTGTAAGAGGGGACAAGAAGCACTAGTAAAATTCCCTAAAATGAAGAGAGATCTTCTGCTTCTCTTCTTATGGTGAAACTCTGTTTGTAGTGACATGGTTAAGAATAGCAGCCGTGTTAGTCTGTATCCATAAAGAAAATGAGGAATACTGTAGCACCTTAGTGACTAACTAGTTTATTTCAGCATAAGGTCCTATGATGGTGTCAGTTGAATGGATATGTGGATGGAGTTGGCATCGGGCTTTGTTACAAGGATAGGTAACCAGTCCTCGGTTACAGACAGCCCCCAGACCTGGAAGAAATACTCACCGGCAACCACACACCACACAACAAAAACACTAACCCAGGTACCTATCCTTGTAACAAAGCCCAATGCCAACTCTGTCCACGTATCCATTCAACTGACACCATCATAGGACCTAATCACATCAGCCACACCATCAGAGGCTCATTCACCTGCACATTGACCAATGTGATATATGCCATCATGTGCCAAAAATGCCCCTCTGCTATGTACATTGGCCAAACTGGCCAGTCTCTACGCAAAAGAATAAATGGACACAAAGCTGATATCAGGAATCATAACATTCAAAAACCAGTAGAACACTTCAATCTCACTAGCCATTCTATTACAGACTTGAAGGTGTCAATTTTAAAACAGAAAAACTTCCAAAACAGACTCCAACGAGAAGCTGATGAATTGGAATTAATTTGCAAATTGGACACTGTCAACCAAGGATTAAACAGAGACTATGAGTGGCTTTGTCACTGTACTAATTGATTTCATTTTCCTTGTTTAGTCTCTTTTATGGATTCTAATCAACTGTCAGACATAGATAAGAAACAGTGTAAATTTTCACTACAACAGGGTTTTTTTCTCCTGCTGATAATGGCCCATCCAAATTGAACAGCCTCTTAGAATTGGTATGGTAATTTACAACTTTTTTTTTTTGCTTTCTGTGTGTATAAATGCATCTTACTTCTGTTTGTTCCAGTCTATGCATCCTATGAAGTGGGCTATAGATCAAAAAAGCTTATCCTGAAGTAAACTAGTTAGTCTCTAAGCTGCTACAGTATTCCTCGTTTTGTTTATAGTGAATAATTCTGGCTGAAGAAACTTGACTCAGAGGGTTGTAGTGTCCTCCAAAATACAGGGTCTATTTTACAAATTACATGAAAAAAGATATATTAAAAGGAACATTAAAGTTTCAAAGAGAGATTGATCAGTGCCACCTTGGAAACTTGGCCCACTCCACCCAATATTCCATCTCCAGCCATGGCCACCCTTGATGCTACAGAGGAAGGAGAGAAATAAACCCTCCCAGAATACATTGGGGGGTGGAAAGAATCTGGCTGGCTGCAATACAGAAGTCTGAGTTTTAGGAACAAAACAAAGCTGAAGTGAGACCCACGGGTGCTGAATCCTCGCCCCCCCCCATCAATAAACAACCTATCATACAATTGTACTCATAAATTTATACAGGTCACTCTTAAAACTAATTCAGTAGTTTAACCCACACCGCCTACTGAGAGGTTGTTCCAGAACCTCATGCGTTTGATGGTTAGAAACATTCTAATTTCTAGCCTGAATATGTTCATGGCTAGAGTATAATCATTTGTTCATCTACCAACATTTTCCTTCATTAGTAACCTTTATCAAGTCCAAAATTTAACCTTTCAGTGCAATCCATTGCCATCTTCCCTTTAGCTAATTCCTGACCCACCTTACAATACTGGCACTGATCTCTGTCTTCCTATTATGTGACTAATAATTTCCTATGTGCCATGCATACTGTGTTAAATGCTTTACTGAAGTCCAACTATATTAGATCAACTACATGTCCCTTGAATTAGTCTGGCATGAGCTACCTTCAGTAAAAACGTCATATCTACATTTCATGACATCCCCTTTGCCATTTACCTCTATGCATTTAATTATTCTTCCCTTCACATTTTGCTCTAAAACCTTGCATAATACTAGCAGGTCTGTAATCGCTCAGATCACTTTCCCCTGCTCTTTTAAAATATAGGTATGACACCAGCTATTCTCCAATCATATGGGTACTACTCCCAAATAGATTTATTAAAAATCGTTGCTACTGGACTAGCAATCTCACATGCCAGTTCTTTCAGTATCCTGAGATGGAAGTTATCTGGTCTTCTTGATTTGAGTGCATTAAGCCCTAAGTTTTTATTCCATTTTATATGTACTAATTTCCATTTCTAGACACTCATTTCCATCAGTCATACTGCCTTCATGCACATGTGCTATATTAGTATCATTACTGAAAACTCAGGCAAAGTACTCATTTAATTTTTGGGCCATACCTTAATTATCTTTAATTTCCTGTCCCCATCCATACTGGGCCAACTTCATCTTTCCTTATTCTCTTTTTATTTATCTAGCTAAACGCCTTTTATTTCTTATTTTAGTTTCTGTGGCAAGAGCTAATTCAGTTAAACTTTTAACAATTCTCACTTATTCCCAAATTTTCTAACCTCTGTCATTTAGCTTTCTTTGCTAATCACATCCTTTTTCTATTCCCCATTCTTTCTGCTTACTCGTAATAACTTGTTTGAGGTGATTAATCATCCAACTAGGTCTGGAGCCTCTCTCTACAAGTTTCCTCCTCTTTATTTGGATGCAATTTTTTTTTGTATAGTTTAAGCTGAAGAAATTCCAAGCCTCCTCTGCATATAAACCCTTGAGCTTTTTAGTCTAGTTGATTGAATTCCTTTAATTTCCCAAAGTCTGCCCTTTTTATATATAAGAAAATCATAGCTGACAACCTGGTTTTGATTACTCTTCAATTTAAACCGAATCAACTCACAATCACTCAATCCAAGGCTATTTCCTATTACCAGCTCTTTTATGATGTCCTCACTACTTACTCAAAACCAAATCTATGATTAAATTTTAGTCTTGTAAGTTCAGTGACAATTTGAAGAAGAAAACTGTCATCTATCACATCCTGGAATAAGTATTAGAAGGTTTTGTTCTCCAATCGATATCTGGGAAATTAAAGTACTCCATTATGTAAATTCCTAAAAGTATTTCTCTGGATAATAATATCAAAGAGCTCACTATCCATATCTGAGTCTGACCCTCGGGTCCATTTCTGAACCGTAACTTTATCCCAATAAAATCTCTTTTATATTCTTCAAGTGGTTTTGACCCAAACAGATTCTCTTATCCATGATATCACTTTATATTTCTTTACAGTTTACTGCTTTGTTGACGTACAATGCTGTTCCATCATTTTTACCTTTATTTTTCTCTCTCGTAAACAGCACTTCAATACCTGTATTCCAGTCATGAGTCCTATTCCACCAAATTTCTGTAATCCCTATAATCTCTTGCACCAGCAGTTCCAGGCCCTCCATTTTATTTTTCAGATTGCTTGCATTTGTGTACAAGCATTTCAGTTGCTTCCTTTGGACCTCACCCAGTTTTCTAGCTTGTGGTGTTCCATTATTCCTTACTAGATCTTGATTTAGCAGATTTTCCTCCTCTTGTCTATTGAAGCCAGGCATAGTCATCAGTCTCTCCCAACTTTCTTCCCATGCATGTTCTGCTTAAAGCCATTCTTAACAATCAGGCCAGCCTCAACCCAGAAGATTAATACTCCAGGTATTCAAGTGGAGTCCATCAGTCAAGAAGAGTCTTCTTTCTGTGATGGTCAATCATCTCAAAACCTTCCTTATAGCACTAATCCGTGAGCCATCTCTTGACCTCCATTATCATGTCATGGCTTCACCCTCCTTCTCCAGGGACCAGAAGTATCCTACTAAAATTCACCTGAGCTTTCACTTTTTTAAGCATTTTTATGCTGCCAAGTGTGGTTATCTCTGATCAATTCCAGTGGGAATCTAGCAGTAGCATTCATCTCCACAAGCAGCACAATCAGTAGCTTCCCCCCCACCCCACTCTCCTCAGGATCCTATTCAGTCTCATACCCACATCTCATATCCTTGCTCCTGGCAGATAGCACACTCTTCATGGGCTCTGCACATGCCTATCACAACATGTGGCATACCTCATCCCATGCATCAAATGCCCCAGTCACTACACTCTCAAATGAACTCACATAGAAAAGTGGTAAAAGACAATCATCATATCACTCATGGGCAAACACTTTTCCCAAAATGATCACTCCATATCTAACCTCTCAGTCCTTGTCCTAAAAGGAAATCTGCACACCACCTTCAAAAGGCGAGCCCGGGAAATCAAATTAATAACTCTGCTAGACACTAAAAACCATGGTCTCAACAGAAACCTCGTTATATTTTTCATTACAACAATTTGTAACACACGCCTTTGCCCAGTAACTTTTAATTGACCACTTTATTTTAAGTGGTTTCCTACAACATACAGTCACTTATGCTTAAAAATCTGTCCCAACTTGTAGTTAACTTTGGTTTCCTTCCCTAGAGTTGAGGAAGAGCTTAATGAAACCTGAAAGCTTGTACCTTTCACCAACAGAAGTTGGTCCAATAAAAGATACTACTTCACCTATCTTGCCTCTCAGAACACACTTCTGTTCTGGATCTGGTGATTCTTCTGAGCATGGACTCCTCCATTCCAAAAACCCTGTCTCTTCTTGGTGTTGTTAGGAATCTGATTTATGTTCTCTCTTGCAGTCTTCTGTATATCATCCTTTGGCTCTGGTCCATAGTTATCTCCTCTCTTCTGGAGGCTTCCCTTCTTTTCTTCCCTCCATCTTCTTCCTGTTTCTCCTCCTCATTCTGCAGTGTAGAAAACCTGTTACTTGACACAACTTCACCACCACTAGCTGGTCTCTTCCTCTGCCTGTCTTCATGGTTGCATTCTTCCATTGATCCTCTCCTTTTCTGGTAGTCTGCCTCCCAGGTCCTTTTGTTGAACAGGTGTCTACAAATTTTGAGCTGCCTATACCACCTCCTCTTTCCTCTTCTATACTGTCCTGCATCCCTAGCTGAATTCCATCATAGTCTCCAGCTGCATTTCTAATCCTGGCATCATCTTTGCCATAAGCTCTATCAGGCAACATTTCATGCATATATAATTTCCTTTCCTGCAATCTCCTGCCTCATTAACTACACACATTCCAACTTCCGCAACAAATGAAGTTTGGATCTTACAGACAACAGTCTCCTTCACAGGACTGGCAAAAGGCACATTTCTGATACAAAGGCTACTTCCTCCCCACACTCTAAATTTTGAGCTCCTGCTCCAAAATATATTAGTGTTCGAGGATGAGCGGGGCTGGCGGCCAGGATCCCAGACTGGCAGCATACTGAGCCGCTTAATCCACCGCCGGCCCCGCTCAGCCTCCTGCCGGCCTGGGTGAACAGAACCCCAGGCTGGTAGTGGGCTGAGTGCGGCTGGTGGCCAGGATCCGGGCTGGAAGGAGCCGGCGGACAGAACCCCAGACTGGCAGCAGGCTGAACAGCTCAGCCCATTGATGGTTCTCTCTCTCTCTCTCTTTTTTTGGCCGAGCATGTATAGTTGAATTCACTCAAGTTAAATGCACGTATGATGTAACTCCACTGTATATTTATCTTCTGCATGGAGTTCCTCTGGGAACCAATTACTTCTCTTTCCGCATATCTTAACCTTGAAGATCCCATGCCATGGCAACCTTAAAAACAAGAATAGCTGCACATAGTTGCTTCTGGACCCTGATTATGCTGCCCTGTGCAATCAGTCAAGATAACCATATTCAAGAGTGAAACAAGTTTCTCCATCTGCTTCCTGGGTTTTGGTGCTCTTTGACAGTGTTCATCACTCCACACATCCCAAACAGCTTAGGACAAGCTGGCAAAGCAAACTCTGATCTCAGTGTTGCAAAATATTTTTTTTTATTGTTTATGAAAAATGTACATAGCTAAGTTTGTTATTGCAACCATTATGGGTTCACATCAGTTTCTAAAAAGTCTGCACTCCAAGCAGTCATCCGCTAATTTCCATCATTTAACATAGAAGCTAGACATTTTTGAAGAGGAAAACTGTTTTCCCACCATCCCCACACATGCTTTGAGTGTGGATTTGAAACTGCTTTAAAAGGTGAGATTCAAAAAATATAAGCAGATGCCCTTTATTTCAGACATCTGTGCTCGGTGTCCCCCTAACCAGACAAAAAGGATGAACATTAAAGGTTAAGCGTTAGAGTAATTTTTTTTCTTTTTAGATCCCCTGAAATCATTATGGAATGGTGCCAAGAATGTATCATTATGGGGCAGCATAAAGGCCATAGAAAGCTTGGTGAATATGGAGGCAGACAAGGGAGGAACAGATATGTTTTATTTATTTTAAAGCACTTGAAGACAGAGTAAACTGAGTCCTGGGATTCATATTTATATGTAATTTCAAAATAACCTCTCAAGCTGCTTCCGGTATGTTGGTGACAGTTTATTCAGAAGGATATTCTTAAGAATCCATACTGCAAATGCATCACAGGTGAAATATTTATTACCAAATAAGAAAAGCTAGAAGAAAATTATTATAATGCTCTGTTGACTGGAAAATTGGCTTAAGTCTGTTTATTTACAGTTCTGCATACTTAGAAATGTTTTCAGAATCTGCTCTGCCTGTTTCTTTGTCTCTTAAATATCCTGCTTGTGCAAATACTGACAGGACTATGGAAAAATGTATGTTCCAAAGTGATGAGATAACAGGGGTGTTGGGCCTGTTGCTATCTACTCTTACATAAACACCTTTGATCTACATTAGCCACCTTCATGTAAATGCTTTTGACACACACAATGTGGACTTCCTGCACCTCCTGGTCCCTATGGGTGCTTGTAACGTGTTGGGGACTCACCACCATGTGCTTCCTGCTGGACAGTCTGGGAATTAGCTCAGTTCTTGGCAGAGCGCCCTCCTCTGGTTGTATTTCAACCTCTCTTGCTCTCCGTTATCATCTGCGCTGCTTCTCACATGCGGCATCCTCTTCAGGGCACTGCCCTCCGGCAGTACCCCCAAGTCCACTCTCACCCCCTTCCGGGGAGGGGAGGGGTTCAGTAGTCCTTCAGCCATCCAGCTGCTGTGGCCAACCACCCCCAAGTCGAACCCCTTCTGGCTGGGGTTGGATGTAGTCTATAGAGGCCACTCCAGCAGCCAGGTGCAATCTAGCGGGAGAAGGGGGCGGGGGGGGACCCAGGCCCGCCCTCTACTCTGGGTCCCAGCCCAGGGACCCTTTGGCAGCAACCATCCTGCCCTCCTCCTCTCCTCTAGCCCCTTGAACTCTCCCTGGGCCACTTCCCCTGCGGCCCCTCTGCACCAGATGGCCCCTCTCTCAGGGCCGGCAGCCTGGCAGGTAACCAGGGCAGAGTTCCCTTCTGCTCCCCTGGGCCTGCCCAACACTGCGCTGTCCCTGGTGCTGCGGCTCTTCTCCCAGGAGCCAAACCTTCCCTCTTGAAGGTCCAGGAAAGACTGACCGCCCCTCTCCTGGGCAGCCTTCTTATAATGCCTAGCCGGTCCATGATTGGCTGGCTACAAGCTTGGCCCTGATTGGCCCGCAGTAGGCCCTTTTATTATTGGCTGACAGCCTGTGCAGCCTCTTTGGCCTACTCTTGAGCACTCTGGCGGGGGAGTGGGGCAGCTGCCCCACTACAGTGCTCTTCTCTCTCATTATCACTAATTTGTATCAGGAAGGAGTCTAAGCCTGGGCCATGTTTCTTTATCCTACAGATACTTGTGGATTGGAACAGTGACCACAATTTCGCTGCAGAACTTGGATTTTGGGGTCCTGCCCCACTGTCTTACCTAGTGCTGGTAAGGCAAGTTACCTTTGCAATTGAAGAGGCTAGTAACATTTTTTTAAATAAAAGCTTAGAATTAGGGGCACAACACTGCATCTAGGAATTAAAAATTTGCAGCATATTTCATGATTTCAGAAATATTGGAATGCATTTGGTCTTCCTGTAGTGAGCCAATACTATGAACGGCTCTGTTTCTGTACTGTTGGTGGAGTGGGATTGTTTGTGGTCTGGATGGTATGGTGATGGGGACCAGTATAAAAAACTGTAGTAGTATATAAATAAATTTTCATATTTTAAATAACTGTATTATTCCTAATAATAATTCAATAGTGAATATCTTTTTGGAGGACATGCCTGGCATATTTGATGAGCTAATACAATTAAGTGAAAGGGTAGATACTCCTCCTCCCATTTTAGAGATGGCAAGCTGAAAGAGAGAGATTAGGTCACTTGGCCAAGGTCCCACAGGAAATCTGTGGCAGAGCAGGCAATTGAACCCACATTTTCTGAGTGCCAAATCAGCACCTGAACCACAGGCTCATCCTTCTTACCATGCATGTATCTAACTCTCACTGAAGATCAATTATTTTGCCCACTTAGAGAGAACCCTTGACACTGATGGAGTTATCAGTTATCAAAAAGGGGCCTATTAAGCACACGCGGTCCAGTTTTGATAGTGTCCTAGTACAGTTGGAAAACAATGAATTTCAAAGTGGCTGGAAAACTTGTCCTTCTAGATTAACCTTCAGTGTGTGTCTATAATGAAGATGCATGTTTCATTACCAATCTACATCCTGCTCTGAATCACTGTCGCAGGAGACCTGTATCATCACTGGAGACTTACACAGCTGGCAGGAAACATGTTTTTGTTGTTTACACATGTTCGTGGAGAGCCTTGCAGACCTTATATTCTAAATATAGCAAAGAACATCTCTCCCTTGGGAGAGTCACGTGCATTCTGGCCTAGGTTCAATAAATTACAAGATCAGGTTCTCTTTCAATTCAGGGTGGAGGGAAAAGTATAATGATCTTCTTTATAATATTGGGAACCTTTAAAAAAAGAGGCACCAAATAGACTCCTGACAGCTATTAGAAAATTCAAGTTGGCTCAATAAAAGGAGAACTGCCTCATTAGGATCCTAATGTTCCTCCATTCACATATTAATGGGCTTGATTATTTGTAAACGAGGCAACACCCAATGAGAGCAAAGCTTCCAATGACTGTTGCTCACTTGGTTACCTTCCTCAGTCCAGGATGCACCTATGTATCTACTTCCTGTTCATTTTAAACAGGGAGGGCAAGATTGTGACTAGTCATTTTGGAAGAGAGGAACAGGCAGTAAGGAGCCCAAAGGTTTATACTCAGAAAACAAAAGGGCTGAATAAGACTAATATCACTTGTCCTTCCAAAGGGGAAGGTACATATTCCCTTCTCCTCCAGTCAGTGGAGCTGGTTCAGATATTCTTGTTGCATGCAGAGGAAAATATTCGATAACAAATATGTAAGAATGTTCCAGCATTTAATTTCTCCATGCCATTCCACAATTTCTACAGCATCTCCTTCAAGGTGATGCATCTCCACACCACTCTCAACATGGGGGTGCTACTACTTAAAAGTACAATGTGGCCCAGTGAGCAGATCACTTCGCTATCCCACTCAAAAAGTCCACGGGTCCTGTATAAGATCAAAACTTACCATCTTCCTGGTATTTTGGTTTATCTGCAAAGAAACCTACAATCAACGTGATGCACAATTCTAGACCAAACCTTGTGCCCAGGCTTTTGCTGCTACTAGCGATCCCCCCTGAATCGGTGTGCCGCTTAGGCATCTCATTAGAAAGAAACTTTCCCCTCATATCCAAGGTAGAGAGATAAGGCATTTGAAGCAGTAACTCAGAAAGACTCCTTTAGCATCTCCTAGAATGATCAATTACTGCTAAGAAGGTGAGTTCACAAGAAAATAGAGCCTGATATTACAAGCCCTAAAGGGCATGCAGATGGAAAGATAAATAGATGGATATTGCTGTTGAACTAGAGCAATGAATATGTATTACAACTGGATCGAGAAGATGTACAATTCTGGAAGTGCTGGCTCTGTCATCTCGTAAACTGCACACCTGTACTTATCTGAGCCCAATGAATGTCCACTAGCTACTGGTAGTAGAGCTGCATGCCACGCTAGTATTGGTTCATGAGAGGATATGAAAACCACTTTTCCTCTGGTTTTGTTTCACATGGAGTTTTGCTTACAGTGTAGGGTTCAAAGAGAAATTATCTGTGAAACTCAACTGTATCGACCAAAACAAATGTCTTCCTTCCCCCCACACAAACAAATTATATCACTTTCCTTCCTATTCTGAATAGTGAACCACCCAAAACTCAGCCTAGGAGCACTGACAGTTATGTGTATCTTAGTGAAGGTGGGCCAGGTTTTTGGTTCATAATTAAACTAGAACCCAGGCAAATTTGTTGCCTTTGTTGTAAAAGTTTTGCTGTGCTCCAGTCTGTAATGTTAGGACTTATTACCATTTTCTATATCAACTACTACAAGACACAATAATAAATAATAAATAATAATAATAAAATAATAATAATAATTATTAATAAAAGATAGATAATCATGCTGGTCTGATTCCATCCAGTATATGGAGTTAAATTCTTCTTTAGAATATATTTTTGTTACCACATAAGACTATTTTTCTGTCAATTTTCTCTTTGAGCACAAGGGAACTAAAGCAACTTTAGTTCATTTAAAAAACAGAAGTTATGGAGTTTTATTTAATTTCCTTGTTTCCCACCTTTGTTTTGTCTTTGACATTTGTTAAAGTAACAAAATTCACCAGTAGTACACTAACCTGCCATCCTTTAGCATGAATTCTGACACACTTCTTTGTAATAAATTACTCCACAAGTAGGTCCTCCTGCTCATGATGAGTAGTACCTGACTCTGTAAATAGTTCCATTGAAATCAGAGAGACTACTTGGTGAGTAAAGTACTACTGAACATAAGAGTGGAAGAATCTGATTTTAAGTACTGATTTAGTTCTAGACCCCATGTCGGCTAAGCACTTGATGACACGCTTGATCTTCATTTACTTCAATGGGACATAAGCACACATTTGATTGCTTTATTGACCTGGAGCCTTAATTTGGAGACATGCCTTGGAAATTAGAAAGCACCTAATTTCTTCCAGAAACACTGACCCATACTTATATTTTCTGTTTTGACTGTTTTGGCCTCTATCACCAGAAAACTCTGAGGCAACTCAATATATGGAAACAGAGGTATAGTAATAAAAAAACCTATACATTGAAATCTGAAGACAATGGAAAAAAAGCAGTACAAATTAATGCACCTTAATGAATTATTCAGCTTGATTAAGAAATGAAAGAGGCAAAACAGCCTTCAAACATGCTTAATATAAAACGTTAGTACAGTTAAATAATCTCAAACATTATTTTTTATGGAAGGGTGGGATTTCAGCCAATGTGTCTGTCTCTCTCTCTCTCTCTTTTTAATCATTCAGACAGCTAAATGCTTGAATAGGTTTCCTCTCTAGTTATTGTAAACTCATTTTAATAAACTGCTTCTTTCATTCTGGGCAACTTCCTTGTACAAGAGGCCTCTCAACAGGGACTGTTATGAGTTACCCATTTGGTAAGAAAGTTTCCCTAAAAGAGCTTGTAATGGAATAATCAAATGGGCAAAAGTTTCAAAAGCACCTAAATGGCTTAAGATCCTAAGTCCCATTGACTTCAGTGAGCTATAGAGTCTTAAGTCACTTTTGTAAACTGGACTAAGACTCCTCGTTCACTTAAGCTCTAGACTAAGATATTGGCTGTTATTAACACCTGTTTATGTAAAAATTCAAATTAAGTTTTAGTATGTTAAATCCCACAAGATCCCCACGGGCATTATTTCCTAATGACTAATACTAGCCCTTCACTTTTTAATGGTTTTTTTACTTTTTCAGTGTTATTCAGAATCATAAATGATTAAGATGGCTTTAAAATTGATATCCAGACTACACGCCATTTTCTATCTAGACTGCTTTCAAGCTTATAGCTACTGGGCCAAATTCAACTCCACCATCAGCAGCTACAGCTCCACTGACTTCACTGGAATTGCACCCACTAACACAACCGGAGAACTTGAGTTTTTAAATGAACATGTTTTCTTTGACTATATGGATGCATTTGTGTTAAAATAAATATATATAGTATATACATACAATAACTTCCATCAGATAATATTAAGCGTGTCTAAATTCAACCTCTGTGTATACTGATACTTAACTTTTCCTATGCTGTGTCTTTCCTTTTGTACATAAAAAGGTTTTACACTACATGTTTGTTAGCATTCACTCACCATTATTTTATTTGTGGAGACATCAATGAACCTGATGAGCAAATGCTCACTTTTGCCTTTCTGTAAACCCAGTGAAGAGGGAATTGCAATAGCTAAGCTTGCAGGACAGGAAAAATACTGTTGCAGGCTCATATATAGGTAAATAAGGACTAAGACACATTGAATGAAATTAATTTTGGTGGAAAGGACCAGTACAAGGCCCTACACGTTATCTAAGTCTTATTTAAGGCCTCTGAATGAATCTTCCCAATAACTGGTGAGAGTGTACTCAAAATAGCCTCCTCAGAAAATCTTCTCTCTTTCTAGAGCTGAAGACAAAGGAGGGCCAATGTATCCAGCAGGCAGTAACATTCAAACTGGCATTATCAAGTCATGGCAAAGACTAGTAAGGTCCACGGGCAAGAGTTATAGTTGCATAAGAATGTCATACTGATGATTTCACATCCTATGTTTGGCAATAGTCTCACCAAAAAGTTATAAATGTATTTTACTCTTACTATTTTCTCTTTGCTAATGTTGCAAAATATTAGTTACTTCCATAATTAATGTTTTGTCACCAGTAAAAATGTTGTTGATTTTCCAAAAGCCATATTTAGTATTGTCCTAGTAATGAACAATCTCATTTTCCTTTGTGCGTATGTGGTGAAAGTCACACTTGGGCAGAGAGTTTTGACAATGCCCTTAAACACTAGAGCCATTCATTTACAGGGGACAATAGCCAATCAAAGGGGTTTTCTGCTTCCCCTTTGACACCAACGCTTGCTAAAAACCATGCACAAATGTGTGTCCTCGTACTTTGTACATTATGCATTCTATTGCTCTGCTCTTTTCACAATGCCTCTGGATTTCTTTTCCACTGCCCTTGTTCTCTGCTCCATTTTTAATCCTATTTTGCAACTATTTTTTCTCTCTTCTGTTTCTTTCATTGTCTTTAATAAGAACATGATCTCTAAAAATCTTCAATCCCTGGAGTTAAGCTGGTTTTGAGTGGCTTTGAAATGAAGCCAAAGAAGCTGCTGATCTTTAGTTATACTAACAATTACTCCAGGACATGATACAGCATATCATGCAGTACAATGTGATGATGGTGTACGAAACCTAGAGAAAAGATCAAAATAGGATTATTACCAAGCTTTGAATTTTTAAGCCTATAGTCTGGGTAATTGACCTGGTACAGTAATTATCTGCAATCTCTGGAAACTGCCTACACTTAATTTAAATTCTATATTTGGTCTGGTTTATGTATTTCCCAATATTAGGAAACCAGACTTTTCCTCTCCATCCCAGCCTGAGTCACTGTTGCCTCAGACCTAAAACCCAATCCCCTTTGGCCTCCATGTCTGGCCTTGCTCACCTCCATCCATTCAAAATGCTTCACTTAGGGGTAAGGGTTGCCACATTGTATAAATGAGAAATAGGCATGATTTATTTTGTCTCTTTAGCCACATGCTGACAAGTCCTAGCTTAAAGGTCACTTTTGTGGAGAAAGTTACCCAAAATGCTACACTGACAAATGCCTAATCTAAAGGAGTTTTCCTCAGTACAGCTCCAACTTCAGCACATACTAAACTTAAAGCACGAGTTGTTCCTCTGGAGTCAACCCATACTTAACATCTAGTACTTGCTTAAGTACTTTAATGTTGTCTTGGGACACAATCCCAATGTTTTGGGACAAAATCCCAATGGCACACCATTTTGTAACCATAGCAGACATTTTAGAAGCAGAAGCCCTAAAATAGAACACAACATAGAAAAGAAATAAACACCATAAAACTGACTCTCCCTATTAGAGTATATTTTTAAGGTTAAGGTGGAACATTCCAAAAAGCTATAGGAGAATAGACACACAGCTATTGAAATGCAATGGGAATTGAGCACCTAATTCCTTTGGGTTGTGGTGAACTCCCCAGTCTAACCTATCCCACACAAAAGTTCCATGAGAGACTGGTTATGTAATACCTATTATCATACTAAATATTAATATAAACATGGACACTTAACCCCACCGCACAAGACTACTGAAAAAAAGATAACACAAAAAATAATGTAACTGCTGAAAATTAATTTGTTGATTTAAAAAAAATGTTGAATTTGTCTTGACAAAATGACAAAAGGTTAAGAAAATAAAAATAAACATTGCACTGTAAGATGTATTGCTGTCCCTGAGTGCAAGAAAGAGGTTAATCCTATTTTATTTGTGCAAAAAATAGTTCAACAATTTTCTTAATACAAAATCTGATGCTGCCTGCAATGAAGCCTAGGAGAGTACACCAATTTCTCAGAGGAAAATCTAAGAAGAATGAATTTTCAAGAGTCTGAGGTGTTAAAATATGGCATTTCAAGGACAAGGAACTTATTTTAAGGGAAGCCATTAAGATAGAATATTTTGCTTTTCATGGTAAAAGTTAGACACTTGAAGCCACAGATTAAAGCCCTTATCTTACAAATATTTATGCACTTGCGT